>JAWWES010000006.1:9416392-9446713 GCA_035583135.1 Lophotriccus pileatus
CAGGCCGGGTCTTCCCCCCCACCACCACCCCCCCCGCGCTCGATCCCGCGGCCGCGGCGGGTCCCGGCGGGGGCTGCGCGGGGTCCCCGCGGGCAGGGCCGGGGCGGGCCGGGCGGTGGGGGGCCGGGGCTCCGCGGGGTATTGTTCCCTTGCTGAGCCGGGAAGTTCGCAGCGCTGACACTGCCGGGGCTCAGCTCCTGTCATGGGGTCGGCCGGGAGCGGGGCGGGGGGGGCGGGCCCGGGCGGCGGGTAAGTGCCGGGGTTGGGGGGGAAAGGCCGGGCAGGGGCGATCTCGCTGCCGGCTGGAAACGAAACCGGCCCGGCCGCTTCCCCTCGGCTCCTGCCGGGCCGCGCTTCCCGGCTCCCCCGGCGGGAAGGGGCGGTCGGGGCCGGCAGTGACACGTGTGCTGCGGGCCCGGCTCGCCCTGCCCGCTGCCAGCCGGGCTGGGAAACTTGTCAGGTGCCCCTCGCTGTCCGCTCGCAGGAAAACTGCGCCCGGCCCGAGCGGGAGGTGGCTCTTTCCGTCGTGAAAGTTATTTCTGTGCGTGTCCCGGTGTGTTTCGTGCCCCGTTTGCCTGAGGTGTTTTGTTTTTTTTTTTTTGCGTGGTTTGGCATGAACGGCTGTGGCTGGGCTCGATCAGAACGCACGTAGCGTTTCAGAGGGCCATTTGAGACTTTGGATTTAGTGACGAGCTGTTTCGGAACGGTTTTAGAGCAGTCAGTGGGTGTCTGCACAAGTTTTCGAGTTTTTAAACAGCTTTAGAGGAACGATCGCTATTTAAATCCTTGTAAGTGATGGTGGAATGGTCGAAGAGGGTTGCTTAAAAATCTTTTTATATTAACATGACCAGGTAGGTCAGCCTGCCTTTCCCCGCCCCCGAGGTGTGAGTGACACAAGCGTTAGTAATGTTGATAATATTCTGAAACGTTGCGAGTGCCTGAGCAAAGTGTGGAAACTGCAGCGGGGGGGAATGGAGATGAGATAACAGCTGAGATAATTGAGGAGCCATCAAGGCCGAGTTTACTGTAGAGTTGACATTGCTTCTATAAAAAATGTTAGGTGTTATGAAAAAAAAGCTTATGCAAATGTTAGTTTCATGAATGACTGTGGCTGGTATTTCAGTGAAAGGTTCCCTGTGCTTATCCATTTGGAGACCGGTATTTCAAACTTCCAGTCTCTGACTCAGGAAGGAAACAGGTGTAGAGCAGTGGTAGGAAGAAATAAAATTCCCCAGATTTAAGAGGAGCAGCTTTTGCTTTTGCATTTATTCCCATCGTTTCTACAGAAAAGTCCCTTAAGAAGAACTTCTGGAAGTTTTGTGGGTTTGTATTTAGAACAGAAAGGCTTCAGGTGATACTTCCCTCTTTTCTTGTTTTTTTAACAGCTATTAGCAGCAAAGTGCAGCCTCTGCATTTTATATTCATCTCTTTTATAGCCTTAATCCTATATGACATAGAAGTTTCCATTGCAGATATCACAGGAGGACCTAAAGGGAAAATATGCAGGGAACAGATGGCATTTTAAAAGAAGGCAAATCCTGTTTTTTTCTGAGGGTGTCTCAGAAATATGAGGAGCAGAATGCAGATGTGAAATGCAACAAATCAGATGGAAGTGCACACTTTCTGAATGTTAGGAAAAATACTTTTACTTGGGGAATGTTTGCAGGGTATGGTCACCTTGTCTCACAGATGGGACTGTTTGTGTACACATGGAGTTACTACCCCTTGAAATTCCTGTTTTAAATTAGGAAATTAAGTCACTAGAGAAAAATAATATGCCACTAGCATTTTCATGAAATGTAAACAGCATTTCAAGGGTTGTGACATACTTATTTTTAAAACTGCAAAACACTGTGGTTGGATCTGTGAATTTCTTCAGGAGTGTGAGGTCTCGGATAATGTCCTTCTTGCCTTTACGAAGTGAACAAAAACTATTGGCTCAGGAGTTAAAAATTTGCCTTTTTTTTTTTAACGTCAGTGTTACAGGTTGTTTGAAGTTAGTTGTGTAACTGCCGAATTGACTCGGTTGTGAAGTGCAGTGCAGGGTGTGCTTTGTTTGTTTGTCTGTGTGAAGAGGTGGGAGCGGGGCTGACTGTTCAGGAGAGCTGAAACATGAAGCACCTCTCTCCCCAGTGAAGTGCTGGCTGTGCTCACATGGACACAGGTTTTCCCTGTGGCTTTGTAGAAACACAAAGTGGGAGTGGCCGTTGCTCCAACTTATCCAGGGAAAGGTCACAGTCCCTGAGTTTTGCAGTTGATGGGGTTAGTGTGTGCACCAGGAAGTTTCTTCGGGATTTTTTAAGTCTGACGTTAATTTATTTCTAGAGGGCAGGAGTGGTTTAGTTTTTGTTCTGCGAACTCAGCGATGTAAGCAGAGCAGACAGTTTTACTGTCACTTACATGGTGACCAGGATGCCAACTAAATCATGTGGCTTTTGTTTCAGCAAGAGTCGTTGAAGTGCATGTGCTCTTTGCTCCTCAGATTTGATGGAAAGCAGGGAAGTTGGCAGAAACGTGGTCCTGCTCCGGTACTTCGCCAATGCCAGGATGTTGTTTAACTTGTGTGCTGTAACTTAATATGTTCCTGTGAAAATGTGCCAAACTTTAATGAGTTACTGTATGGTCAGGAGATAAATTTGCATTTTTGGGAGGGGATTTTGGTAGGGATTGATAGTGGCTAAGTGTCCACCGCCCCGTGCATGTATGTGCAAACACTGAGCAGACCTCAGAGTTCCAGGGCTGGTTCACAGGGCTGTGAGCATGACAGTGAGTGGGGAGGGAAGCATATTGGCCTAATTAATCATAGATATTAGTGATCAGGCTGCATCACTCCAAACTGGAAATTCTTGATTAAAGAGTGCTTAACTGTTTCAGTTCCTGCCTTCCCTCTGGCCTACAGCAGTGTGGGGAGAAGAATTTTCACACTCTATGCTACTTAGACCTTTCTGTATTTAAACAGCAAAACAGTTTTGCAGAGTGTTGGTGTGTGCAGTTCCATAAAATGACTAATCTGAAATAGTTGCACTTCCAAGGTCTGGCTTAACAAAAATCCTTTGAACCAGTGCAGCCAAACATAACTGAGGTTTTCTGCAATAAGTGATGCTCAGAAAGAAATATTTTGCAGTCTGTGACCTTGTGCCCTGGGGGACTGTTGTACACAAGAGAGTTCACCAGGACTTACTGAAGTTCTGGGGTTTACAGTCATTCCAGCAAAAATGCCGGTGTTGGTTTGGTTGGGCTTTTTTTCTCCTTGAATCTTGTGATCACTTCCAGTTCAGTGTTTCACACAGTTTTATCCTCCACCCTGGAAGGAGCATCATGGTGTGATGTTGGTGACTCTTAAGGAAAGGGGTGGGTGGGTGTGTATAATGTTGTCTAAATACATCCCTGGTTTTAGGAATCCACTTTTTTTGATATAGGAAGAAATTAAGATTTTTAATTTCATTTCTCTTAGAACAGTTTATTTTCAATGTCAGCTCTAGGTTCAGGTAGACTGTCAGTGTCAAGCATAGTAAGGGCCAGGAGGGCAGTGGGCATAGAGGTTTAAGGTGGCAGGAATGGCTTTTCTGGATATCTGTGTGACCCCCATGGTGTGGTTACAACATACAGAGCACGTGGCAATGAGCGTCACTCTTGGGATTTTGTCATGTTCAGTTTGTGAAGAACAACTAACTTGTAAATAAAGGACTGAGTCTGCCAGGGAGGTACATGATGTTGTTCTGAGCACAGAAATTGTTGGTATTCACAAAGTTGCTGTGGGTTTGTGTGGTGAAGATTACAACAGGTCTCCAGCCTTTCAGCAGAGAGGAGAGTTTTGCCATTGTATTACAATGCGTCATCCATCATCAAGGGATTAATCAGGGCTCACGTGAGATGGTCTGAAAAGACCTTTGATGTTAATCTTAAAAAAAAAACTCAGCAAGGAACTCTCATCCTGAAAATGTTGAATGTGTTATGGTCTTGACTGTTAGTTTGGGAAAACTGTCTTTCCTCTACTTTGAACTCTAGTTAAAAGTAGAGAAACAGGTTAATGACAACTTTCATGTCTTCGGGTTGACTGGGCCTTATAGAATGTGTCCTACAATATTTAGGAAGCTGAGAGCCCGTGGAGGTGGGAAAAGTTCCAGAATGCTGAGGAGCTGAGGTGCACTTTCCCTCACAACATCTAGAAAAGGGCAGATATCGGCTGTGTTCACGTCAGGGCCTCTGTCCTGGATCACGTACTTTTTGGTAGTTTCACTTCTCTGTGTTGAAATGACTTTCTTACTGAACACACAGATCTTGACAAATTCAGTAAGTGGTCTGAAATCAATAGGATTGGTTTCAGCCATTTTGGTGTAGATGGGTTCAAATTACTGTGTTTTGGTACATTGCCTACGCAGACAAGCAGCAGCTGCCTGGGCAGCAGTTCTGTGGGGGAGTACCTGGGGGCTGTAGTGGTTCCCAAATTATCATGAGTCAGCAGCATCACTGTCATGAAAATTCACTGGAACATACAGAAGCAGTTTCTCCGTTCTGCTGAGGAGTGGTAGGTCTTCAGTAATTACCTTGTTCAGTTTGGGACACTGTCACACTTGGGAGAGTTATGGCTGTGTAACAAGAGCTGTAAAGAAAATAACAATGTCTGTAAAAGAGCCAAACCCTGAGTAAGGGTTGGGGAAAAAAAATGGATTGTGTCGCTCTAGAATGGTTTTGTACAATGTGTTTCATGAGACATCAGCAGGTGATGTATAAAGCAGGTTAAGAAAGTTGCCTGCAGGTGTAACTGGGAGGCAGCTCTGACATCCTGGCGCTGCCTGCAAGGTGTCACACTTGGTAGGTGGGTCACATCATTTTCTTCATCATTGGTGCTTTGAACTCAAAAGCTTGGAGCTTCAACAGTAAAATTCGACTGGTTGAGGGTGGGTTGTTTGTTGGTTGTTTTTTTTTTTTTTTAAAGTGTGACTATATTTGATCCCAGAATATGATGATACATCCCTTTTCTCCTGCCAAACAGTGCTGGGATACAGGGTGGTCTGTGAGACTTGCCCAGGAAAAAAAAACAACTGCTGAAGTTGCCTTTCAGTCAGGGAATACTGAAGTATTGGCCTGGAGAAAAGATGTCTTGAAAAGTATCTGCAAGGAGAGTTTGGTCAGCTTGCCATGTCCATGATGAGTAAAACAAGTAGTTTTGGGTTGAAATTGCAGCAGAATGTGTTTAGGTGAGGCATCAGATGTGGGGACAGGCTCCCAAGCTGTAAGAATAACCCAAACAGGTTGTAGGGATATGCTGGCAAATGCTGGTAAATCTGGTTTGATTTACAGCTACCAGAAAAGTATTCCAGTGGAGGTATGTATAGTTTCATAATGAATTCCAGTCTGCTGATCACAAACTCCTTTTTCTAGTACTTTTTGAGACATTTTAGGATTAATTTTTGGACCTCTGTAGCCTGAAGATCACTATACAGATTGGTGAAGGGGAGCATTGCTTAGTTGATTTCAAAGACATCTAAAGGAAGAGGGTAGAACTAAATTCTTTTAAACCTCAGGAAAAAGGGATGAATTATGTAGGCTCTGAAGATTTATTCTTTTTTCCACACAGATGTTTTGCTGGTTTTCCCCTGGTTTATTGTAGGACACTAGGATAGAAGAATTACATTGTTTAACTCCTGGCCTGCACAGTGTACCTGCAGAACAACAGCACAATAATTCTCTGCAAGATCTAAAGACAAAGTCAAACCAGCTGGACAACACCTTATCCATAACTCCTTGCTTTATTTTATCCCTAGGAGTTTCACAGACTAGATCACAGAGAGACCTCCAGCAAAACACTGTGAACATCCAAAGAGGATATATCTCCCAGCTGCAACAAATCATTAGATCACTAATTAGGATTA
This sequence comes from Lophotriccus pileatus, assembly GCA_035583135.1. Classification (NCBI taxonomy): domain Eukaryota; kingdom Metazoa; phylum Chordata; class Aves; order Passeriformes; family Tyrannidae; genus Lophotriccus; species Lophotriccus pileatus. The sequence continues at coordinate 9,422,269 of JAWWES010000006.1, forward strand.
GGGATCTCTTTTCCACCTTTTTTTTTTTTAAGGCAAGACCAAACAAGTGGAATATATATTATTTTTTCAGTTTATTTTATATGTATGGGAGTTGTTTTAAACTGAATTGTCTTCAGTAACTTTTCTGCATTGGAGTTTGTTAATACTTTCTCAATCAGAGAAAGTGCTGAAAATGTTAAACTAGTGGAAAGAAAACCATTGCAGACAATTGCAAACTGTAGTGCAGGTGTTGTACACATGCTGAGAAGTGCTGACTGAACATGTCTTTGTCAAGTCCTAGTCACAGAGAAATAAATGTGGAGTTTGATCACATTGCCCTGATGTAAAAGGGTTGGGAAATAATCCAAATGCTGGGAGGGGCACAGAGGGTATGAGTTGTCCCTCAGTTCTGGGCGTGTTGTCTCGAAGGGGAAGTACCAATAACTGGAATGTACCTCCCTTCCCAGTGTGTGGTGCTGATCTTGTAGGACTCAGGTAATGGTATTGAGGGGAAGAGTTACTACAGTACTGGAGAATGGTCTCTTATTTCTGAATGTCCTCTGTTTATTTTGTTGACTTTTGATTCTCCTTCCTCTTTGCAAGTACTTTCCCGCTTATCCTTCATCTGGAATGCAGATCTGTAATTCCCCCTACTTGATTTGTAGTCTGTCTTGCCTTGACACAAACATTTGATAAATAATCTGGTTGCATTTGATGCTCTTTTCCAAAGGAGATAGGTTTTTCTCCACTCCAAATGGAATGTATTTAAAGGTAAATGTGCTCTAGTAGCAATAGTAACCCTGGTAAAACACTGGGTTATAAAATACCCTTAGTGAGAAATACCCATCCCATTATTTTTTTAAGGTTCTGGAGAACTTCTTGCATCACTTCTGCTTAGGCTCTGTCCCCACCTCTGGAAGACAGGTAGGCAGGAGGTATGTAGCATGCAGCAGGGATAAGCCAGTAATTACATATTTGCAATTCTTTCCTGATGATGAGGAACATTATCCCGGTGTGTGCTACTGAGCAGCAGAAGCCACTTTGTTCCTTTGGGCTTTGGGCAGACTGTGCAGGTGGGCTCTTCACTGCTATTTCACTCATTCTGTCATGAGGTTTTGGGGAGAAAAGTGGCACCTTTAAAGGCAGCCATGACAAGGGGTTGTGCTTTCCAAGGTTTCAGACAGAACAGAGCCTTATCTTGTCTTCAGATACTTGCAAAAGGTCTGTAGATCAAAGTGCACAACAAAATAGATATTTGGTTTTGTTCCCTTCAAGAGCTAAAAAGACCTTTGGATTTAATTAAAATGATCAGAATATCTTCTCCACATTTTAAATACTTTATTTAATAAATGCTAAAGCTGTTTGAAAGTTTAGAACATCGTTCACATTTGAAGCCTGATACCATTTAGAACGCGCTTGTTTGTTTTCAATCAGTAGCTTTAATAGATACACTTGTTTAAGAGAGGTGTGCACAATCCCTGGAACCTTTCTCCCTGCACTAGGGCAGAGCAGTGAGCAGGTTTTAATATTTCAGGTAAATACTGCAGTTCTCTAACATTAACAGCACTAAAGACAGTTAAAGGGTCGTTGGAGGGAAGTGGAATTCTAAGGAGAGAGGCACAAGGGATGACAACGTTGCCAGCAGCTGCACAATATGAAACATCGGGGAATAATTGTTGGAAGGCACAATATCTAGAAAGTCTCCCTATTCTGTGCTTTTGAGGAGTTGAGCCTTTTAGATTTTACATGTTTAAAATAACCTTATCTTGGTACTCTTGATACTTTGATGAGTAAACTCCCCAAAACCCGCTGGAACGCGGTTCGTTTGTGGTGTGTCACACTTGCTGGCTGAGGCCCAAAGGCTTATCATCTTACACAGGCCTCTGTGCAGGTTCCCCAGATGCTGCTGCCTTTTCCAAAATGTGCTTTGGGCTTTTGAGTTAAATTCAACTTGCTTCCAAAGACAAGCTTGCTGGCTTTGCTTTCTGTGGTTTCCTCAGTACTGTTGACCCAGTGGTGATGTGGTAACCTGGCTGGCAGAAACTTGGGTCAGCTGAGGCTTGGAGGGCAGGTATCAGTCAGTCAATAAATAAGCATTTCTAAAGGTGATGTTTTTGCCAGTGGTGTTGTCTTGTTTGATGAAGAATCTTTCCTACGTCACAGTCCTAGAATTCACTTTTCTCTGTGATTTGGTTGTTACTCTTGTCTGCCCTGGTGTCCTTGATTGCTGTTACGAAAGAAAAAAAATCATCTCCTTACCCACTGCACTCTGGATCTCAGTATGTGTTTACAAAACCAGGCTGTTGAGGCTTTGGACAGTACGTGGGTGTGTGGGAGCATGTTTTTGTGGGAGCAGAAATTTTGGAGGAGGTAGGATTCGGTCAGTGTGACCTTAGAGAAGTGGAAAGTAAGTAGGTAAAAGGGACAGTTTGTTTATGAAGCAGAGCTGTATGAGATGTCAGCGGGAGAACTGTCAGTAGAGAAAAGGGGGTTAGGACATAGATGTGTCCGTGTGGACCTTTCTTAACCTATTTTCAGCTCATTTAAATTAGTCACCTGGTTTGCATAAGTGGTCAGGTATGTAACAGCATGGTTTTCCACACCCCTAGCCTGTTACTCTGGAAGGACTTTTGTATGGCCAAGCTTCTGGCATGTTTTCATCTGGGAATATATAGATTTGCAGTGTTGTTTCTAGAACACGAAACAGTTGTGATGATTCTGCAAGGTGGATTTATTTGCTTTAAACTTGAAAAATGAAGTGTTAATCTTTCAGCAATAGCTGCTTTTCACTAAAACTTTTAATATCTCTCTCTGGGAAGATTTTGGTTTAGTACACGATTAACATTTTAATCCATCATTTAGTGTTCTAAAATGGGCTCATATTTCTATAATTATAGAAAACCTGGTGTGAGTGATGCTCTGCATTTTTGATGCTGTTTTTTTTTTTTCAGCAGCCAGATACCATTTAAAACAATGTTTTATGCAGTGTTTTTGACTACTAGGACTGTCCTTTACCTTCAGGTAACCGTTTTGGAGGGCTAGCTGTGTGATATGATGGAAGGAACAAGTACTGATGGCACATCTGAGATTTAGTTATTCTGGTTCCTGATACCTCAGGTATTTGAGCACTACCAGTTGTACGTGCCAGTCCGGAACATCTACATTTGTCCTCTCCAAAGGTGGCTGTTTTTCAGTTCTGTAGACAGGCTGAAGGTGTGTCTAGACAATTGTATTAATGGAAGTGAAAGCAAAATGCAAGTAAGTTTGTTTTGTAGATACTTTATGTAGGTGAACTGCAAATAAATGATCTCACCTTGGGAAGACACAGCTCACCAGTTGTTATGACGACTGTTGAACCAGTTGTGCTGCACTCATGTCTTTTATAGTAAGGCCTCACAATGTTGAAGCAAGATTTATTGTTGCATTATAAATGAAATTCACTGGCACAGATTGCCCAGAGAAGCTGTGGGTGTCCCTGCCCATGGCAGGAGCATTGGGAGCTCGGAGATCTTTAAGGCTGTGTGCCCAAATACAATTATTTTACTCAATTAAATGATTATAGTAGTGACACCAAGTGATCTTTCTGGGTTTTTTTTGGGCTGGTTTTCTGGATAACTGGATAATGAAATTTCACGTGAGGCTTTTTCTTGTATGCTTGAGGAAGTCAGTAGCACATTTGACTCCTGGGTTGGGCTTCAGGCTGTGACTCCCTATTTCTGTAAATGTGTTGAGTGAGTCAGAAGTGGTTAGAAAAAGATCATATTCTGGTGAATGCATATGGTATGAATTCTTTATCATAAGCTGACTTACACCTATTCAGTGACACTACTCTGGAGAGTAACGAAGTGGAAAGTGGCCTGTTTTGTGTGTTTAGGCATATCTGCTTGATTAAATAACTTTAATAGAGCTTCACAGAAAGAAATTTGATGAGAGAAGTAAAATTCTGTTCTGCCTTCTGCATCCATTAAATTGTTCACTAATTTTTCTGAATGCTTTTGCAACCCAGCTGACATCTGATCTTTAGGAATATTACTGAAATCCCAATTGACTGGCTGGTTAAAAAAACAAATCTCTACTTTTTTTTTTAAAGTAAACATGTTTTATTTAGAGTAACAGATAGAAAAGCAGTGAACTGAAATTGTGACAGGGACAGACAGGTGACCTTTTACAGCTGCTATTAACTGGGTTGATAAATGTGTGATGAAGGGTAAAAGTTTACTTTTATACTGGTTTTCCACTAGAGGCTTCATATCTCTGGGATTTGCTGTTGCAGGGGAGTAGAAATTGAATTAAAGGCAGTAATTAATAGGATTCCACACAGCAGGGTTGAAGAGACCTGGGGAGGAGAGGTTTGCCGGGTACAGTGAAGCAGAAAAAGCACCCAGTAAAATGTGTCTGATGTGGACAAAGGTTGGAAACCTTGTTCCAGGTATTCCCAGAGAGTTGGTGTGCTGGAACAGCACAGCAGGGACACTGCTGGGTTTTTACAGCCTGGTAGGCCGAGGCTGGAGGAGATGGGAGAGGAAGTAACAGGAGAAATGCAGCGCTGCTGAGGGTAATCTGTGCTCTTTCTTAGGACTTCTGAAACATCTTGATCCATTTCCAGTGAGTAATTCATAGCTCAGTGGCTTTGCTTCTCTTAAGCTTGTCCCTCTAGTCTCATGATCTGGTCCATGTAGGTCTCTACATATTGAACACCTCCTTGGTTCCTGCTGTCAGGTACATCTGAAAAGCTCACCTTGAGAATCAAAGCTTTAGAAACTCTGGTGCAAAGATTAACTCTGATCAAGTCTATGTTAGGAGTAGAAATTAAAGGTCACAGAAGACTGGGAACAACTGGGCAACTCCATTCAACTGTGGTGCAGCAAGAACCTTATGGATGGTGTACTGGAAAATAGGACTTTGGATGTTTCTTTCCTGTGGTCTGTGTCTCCTCTTTAAATTCAATCTGCTTGTATGTTCCTTCCATTTTCATGTCAGTTTTTAATATTTGTTTAGACAAATACACAATGAATTCTGGCAGTGTAAAAGAGCACCTGACAATTTTGTTTGACTCAGTGATAAATACCACTTCTACTTGCATGCGAGATGACACGGTGAGGGGTATTAAGTTATGAAAGTTAAGCATTTACCAAGGGAAAAACATACTTTTGGAATGATAAAATCTTATGGAAAAAGGTTGCTGTGAAGTAACAGTTAAGACATTTTTAATGCTACGTATAAAAAATGATAATTTAAATTATTTGTAAAGGTTAATTGGAACTGTTGACAAGTGGAACACAAGTGTTAATAAAGAGTTTAGTTTTATTTTTTTTTACTTAGATTACTTGCCAAAGACTCGTTTTGATCAGTGGAAGAATATTTTGGGATAGTTGACAGACAACCTTTTTTTCTTCACCAAGGCTCCTTAATGCAGATTTCATTGTTTTGAAAGGAGGTTTGCCTTTAGGGAACATCTCATTTAGTGATATTATTATTAGTGTTATTTTCTCTTTTTTTGGTTGTTTTTCTGATTTGTATTACCAGAAATATTTCAAATTTGAATTCAGAGAGAATTAATTACATTTACATTGACGAGCACTTTTATTTCCTTTTTCCTGGAGTTGGGAGTGGCTACTGTTGATCTTTGTCCTTGTGTTTTCCATAGTGAAGCAGAGATCAGTTCGATTGAACTGTAAATGCAATATGAGAAGGATTGAGTAGTTGGCAAAGGTCATTTCAGTTCTGTGTAGTAATAGGAAAAAAAAAAAAAGGAAACAAGATTAGATATTTGGAAGAAAAGTTAAAAAATGTACGGTTTAGCCACGGGGTAAATGGGCTATGGTCCCAAATCTTGAACACAATCTTGGTGACGTTTTGTCTGAAGGCCATGGTAAAGGCTAGTAAGGGTGGTTAGAAGGATTCCGTGAATACCATTAGTTTGGAAGAGGGATGACTTGATGAGTCTGTATATAAAATCATGAGTACCATGAAAACCTTTATAGAATGTGGTTGGACATTTTGGTAGCATGAGAAAATATCCAACTGAATTGAGGCTGACATTTTTTACAGCCACAAGTTGACTTCTACACAAAGCACAAGTAAACTGTGCCCACTCTCATTTGGGAGGCAAAAAACTGTATAAAGGTGTCTAAAAACAAAGCAATTGAGCAGATTTACATAGAAGCTCTGACTGGTAATAAACTGTAGTACAGACTTTGGCTTAAAAGTCTGAGAAAGTAGCCTGGGAGTCCTGATGCTGTTTGCTCTTGTTCTTGCACCTTTTTTCTCAAGGATTTATTGTAGGTTGTTGTCAGAGAGGGGAATTGAGAGACTTTGGGTCTTGCCCTTTATGATTTTGTGATGTTACTGTTGTCAGCAGTGTGGATGGTTGTGGGAATGGTCTCAGGTAGGTTGCACTTGTGCTGTTGGACAGAATTTAGAGTGTGTGTGAGAGGGAATGTAAAACCCAGCACATGGGATAATCCCAGAGACCAAAGGGGTGCAGTACTAAGATAATTTACAACACTTCATCCAACAAGGTTTTTGCTTTAGCAAGAAGTGTTGCATTTGAATGTTGCATCCCTTGTTCTTTTTGTGCTTGTACATGCCCAGGGAGGCTGTGACTGAAGAGTGGTGAATGTGCCTACTGAAATAAGGAGACAAGCCTAGGAGCTGCCTTATGTGCACATTGGACACTGCTGAGTGAACTGCTCTGGTCACTCATGCAGTGCTATCAAAATAGCAGGTTAGGAGACCCAAATCTTCTGTAAGATCATTTATAAAATTGGTGGTTGGAGCTTTACAAAAAGTTTCACCTTGGTTTTGATTGTGCTGAAATATAAAAAAAAGCCTTGCAGCAACACAAGTTTTGCAAGCTGTTGATGTGCTTTCTTTTCAATTAGCTTTTCCAAAGGTACTGGGAACCTTTTTTGTGAACGGAACCTGGGTATTATACTTCTGTGGTGGTTTTATTTTTGTCGTGTACTCAGACCTGGTTCTTCCTTCAAAACTGTAATTCTGTGTTTGCTTATTTAGATACCTTAAATCCAGAGAACAGCTCTCTATGGGCTTTGCTCTCTTTAGGTTCATTTTTCACATTGCTGTGACTTGTTCTCAAGGTTCATTAAATTAACTTCTTAAATTATATGACTTCTGTTAATAGTTTGACATGGCCAAACTGCTATTCAGTTTGTTCTGGAAAGCATATTTATTCAGAAAGTAATGAATCTTGTTTAAATATAGTCAACTGCATTGACTTTGTCCCTGGTTTATCTTCTTACTGCTCAAATGTTTGGTAGCAGCCTCTGAAGGTCACATCTAAAGGAGTTCAGTACCTGTACAGAGTTCAGCATGGTGGGAAGTCTGTTCTGACTGCAGCAGATGTTCCATTATGTCCCTCTGCACAATGAAAAATTACCCTTTAATATAAAAACAGGTCTTTATAGATTAGCACTTCAGTTGTTTGCAGTGTGTGTGACATTTAGTAGCTTGTGGTATGGGGTGGGATGCTCAGAAAGTTCCCAGGTCAGTGTTATGTCTGGCCATGACCACTCTGGTTTTTCCTCACCTTGGCTGGTAGTTTCCATGGGTTGTGAGGCTGCTTGTTCCTACTTTATTTCCAGGAATGTGATCATGGCTCACAGCTTAGGTGCAAGAAGTGTTTCCATCTTTCCAAAACTGCTCTACACAAGAGTGACATCTAGTTCCAGCAAGAAAAAAACACATGAAAATGAGGGGGTTTATTAGAGGGGATGACTCAGAGGATAAAAGGTGGTGCTTCTTTTACTGTTCCCTGTGTGTGTTTATTTTGAGTGTCGATCAAAATCACCTTAAAAACTTCTTAAAAAAAAAATCCACATGCTCAAGGCATGACGTAAGTTCAGTGAAAACCAAAATCGATGAAAGAATGGAACCACATCCAAACAAAGAAAACAAACTCTGATAAGTCAAATATAAAGGCATAATAAGGCCTGAATCCTTAAGGGATCCCTGAAGGGATCCTGAGAACCAGCTGATGCCATCAAAACAGTAATAATACTTCTCAGATGTTTCAGGAGCAATAAACTATCTATTTGCTTCTGGTTAGGAAAGATAGTTCAAGGAAAAAGAGGTCATAGCAGAATAACTCAGGTTTTTGTGGTGGTATTTTCCGTGGAGAAGTTAATGGAATATCGGTTGTATTACTGTCATCATCCTCCTGAGAGGGGAGTCTGGCTGTACTGGAGCAGGTGAGGAAGGATGGGGGCACACAGAGATGAGGTTTGTGGAAGGGCCAAACCTACCTGCTGCCTGGAGTCTCATTTTAGCAGCAGGATTTAAAATTGCTATGAGGTGTGCAGTCGCTTTCATCAGCTGCAAGCAGTTTCTCCACTCTTCCCTTTATTCTGATTCAGCTTGTTTTTGTTGCCCTTTTGTGAACTGAATCTGGGAAGTGATTCATTTAAAAATAAAAATGCCCTTTTCGGGATTTTTTTTTTTTAATTAGATTATTTCTGGTTTTGTTTTGATCAGAGATCAAAAAGCTTTTGGCACTTGCACTATAGTTGCTCTATTTCCCTTTCTGTTCTTCTCTTTAGTCATACTTTGTCGTGTTTATGCCGCTTGTATTGATGGAGTTTTGTTTGTTTTTTATAGTGACTACAGTTCCTGTCTCCCCTCTTTGATGGAAGAGGACTATGACCCAGAAGTGAACTCTCCACTGTAGAACAAGAAGCTCTTGTGGAATAATTGTGTCCCTTTAAAAGCAGCACCCAGTCTACAAAAAATAGAGTAGAAGAGATTATTTTTGGACCTGGCTTTTTTTGTTCATGTGACCTATGCTTCAGCATGTAAATGGTGAAAACCAGGGAAAATATTTGTGCCTGCTTCTGAGCTTTATATCAAGTAGTGCTTAGCTCTGTGGAGCATTTACCAAGTTACGTGAAGAGCAGAGTATATCCCAACATTCGTTTTTTAAAATACTTTACCTTTTTTTAGCAGATGTACGTGATAAAAATGAAGTTTATATTTTAAGAGCACTTCGGCAGATGCTTCTCGTTTAGATCTCAGCATTTAGGGCAAACATTTTTATGTAACATCCTTTTTCCAGAGTGTTTAGGTTGATCTGCTGCAGATCATGAACTGTCCAGCAGCCTTGAGTGTTCAGTATTAACCATGATGTTGCTCTGAATGTTGTCATGCAGACTTGACAAACCTTTTTGTGATGTAAAGGCTGACTTCTGTACTACCACGACCAGAGGAAATTTAATGAGGTGAACGTGGGCGTGGCTTTTTTTTAAATATAAATTACCTTCTTAGGTATCTTTTTTTTGTAGTGAGAGTGCAAAGAGGGGTTAAAATGAGCAGCTGAGGGGGTGAAGGGCACAGTTGGCACCAAGTGCGGCCTCTCGTGCTCTGCTTTGAGACGCACTGTTGCCTCAGGGCTGGCCTTCCAGAATACTGGAGAAGGAAGGAACCCAGAGCTCACTGAAGCACACAAACTGAGGACATTGGACTGCAGAGCCCAAACTCAGGGTAAGTGATCATAGGTACTTATTTTTTTTGCTTATACAACGTTGACTTGTTTGTAGATAACATTGAAAAGTAAAGCAAAATGGTAAATTGGAGAACCTTCCACAAAAAGGCGGAATTCAGTTACACAGAGCACTGAAAATTGCTATGGTATGTTGGAAAGAACGATTTGATTTTGGATTCATCAGTGAGACACCTCGGCTGGTCTTCAGTTGAACTTCCATTAAGATCCTTCCAGCAGCTTGTGTTCTGTTCCTCATCATTTATTTCTTAGCTACGGAAGCAGTGTCAGCATAGGATATTCCCTGAGGCACGGGAATTGGTGGATCTGGATACAGTTTTACTTTGGGGGTGCAGGAGCTGACCTATGGTTGTCTTTCAGGTCTCTGATCTTCTCTGAATGTCTCTTAACATCACTGATTTGTCATACTTGATTTACAACCTCTGGAATAAAACATGCAGTGATCACCCCTTTGTAGATTAGGGGGCAATGAAGGATTGTCCCCCAAATTCTGGCATGTCTTGATTTTACGTGGCATTGTGTGGCTTTTCTGTGCTGTTTGTTCGGTTTTCTTCCCACCTCCACGCCCATTCTATCATGAACTTCATGGGTGTGTTAATTGTAAACAGGAAGTAACTGGGAATGTTGAAGTTCTTACCTGTTTCAATCAGAGGAACAAAGTCAACCTGAGAAAAAAAGGGCTTAAGTGTGGTATGAAAACCTGCAGCACTTTTCCCCTCCTGTTTGCGTAGGACAAGCTTTGGGAGATAAATTATACTATTATTTCAGTTTGGAAAAGATGACAGGGAGTGTCCTTTTCACTTACAGATCCTGGCCATGAGGTTTGATGCCTCATTTTATTGAAGGGAGACACTGGACCTAAATGGCGCAGCATGACTTTGTTCCTGCCTGGCTTAACTTCTCAACACCGCAGTCAACCAAGGTAACAGTAACACAGATCACCTGCTTTTGCAGCTGTGACGTCTGGTAAGATCAGTGTGTTGGGTTCTGTCTGATTCTGTATGAGATCTGTGGATTTGTGTGCCATCCTGATCAGATCCATGCTTGTTGATGGTGGTTAATCGATGCAAATATGGAAAATCATGGGGTTTAGTGAGGTGGGGTTTGTTTTTTCAATTGACAAAATGCTGCTGCTGGACTGACAGGCTCCTGGGGTGTCCAGATAATTGCTTCATTATATCACTTTTTGCTTCCTGCAGTCCCCTGCAGCCACCTTTGAGAAACATGGAGAGCATCTTTCCCGGGGAGAGGGCCGCTTTGGCGTGAGCCGCAGGAGACACAACTCTTCCGATGGATTTTTCAATAATGGGCCCCTCCGCACTGCGGGAGGTGAGTGGGATGGATCAGCCTGAGAGCAAACAGTTTGTATGTTCTACAGAATGAGGAATTCTGCAGAATACAAAGTCCATTTTCCCAATCTGTACCTTTTCCAAACACCCTATAAGGAAGCCATACTACTCTCTTCTCCGGTGCCAAATGCTCAGGCCTTAAGGAGTTTCCAAGTAGCTGTATGTGCATTGTGTAGCTTGTTTTCTGATACAATCACACAGTAGCTTAATAAGTTGAGCTCAGTGGTTACCTGGTGAACACTGACTGAACAACAGTTCAACAACTGATATTTCCAGTGTTCTGCATGCTGTGTTGATTTTTTTTTTAATTTGCATCCTTATCTCCCTTTGTTTAGACTGCTGGCATCAGCCGTCCCTTCTCCGCCACGATTCTGTAGATTCTGGTGTTTCTAAAGGAGCTCATGTTGGGCTTTCTGGCAGTCAGCCTGGCTGGCATGGTCCCTCACGGGGCCATGATGGTGTGAGCCAGCGTGGAGGAGGAGGAACTGGAGTTCATCGCCACTGGAATGGCAACTTCCATTCTCGGAAAAGTTCCGCCTTTCAAGAAAAGCTGCCTGTTGAATCCAGGGAGGAGAAGAAGGAAGATAAAGAGCATTTGCAGTTTGAGGAAGAAGACTTTGTAAGTGTCTGGCTTCTCACTAGAAGTGGCAGCTGTGAGAAGTGGCTTTTCAGATCTCATTTTTATTAGCATTGATAGGTGGTGAGGATCCAGGGTTGCATTCTATTCCATGTTTGAGATCACAACAAATTTAACAAAATTATTCCAACACTGACAGGATGCTAATTGGTACCCAGAGTCCTCAGGACCTGATGACCTGTTGGACTGTGGGTTTTGGCACATGTATCTTGCCAGATGGTTATTGTGAACTGAAGGCATTGTAACACACAAGCCAGGTCTTCAGCAAAACCCAAACAGATTGACTTTGTGACTTTGCTTACAAAGCCTTTTTTTTGCTCCTAAATACAGTTCAGCTTATCTTCAGTCTTCCTGTATTCTGGCACATGTTTGGTGTTTGTGATAACCTTCCCAAGCTTGTTCATGACATGTTCAGACTTTTGCAACCATCTGCCTTGAATCTTCTGGAACAGTATTTTGTTATCAGAGCTGTTTCCTCTCTCTCTGGTAATCTGTGGATCAGGGTTTCTTGAGCCATTTCTTCCATCAGTATCTCCAGATCATCAACTTTCTCCTTACTCAGCATTCTGATTCGTGTGGTATTATCAGCGTGATAGTCTCTTATATCCTGGCTCTATTTTTACTGCAATATCTTTAGTTTTTCAAACTTTATCAAATTGTACTTGGACTTCCAGCTTTCATCCTTACCACGTGCATTCCTTAATGCTGATGTTTTGAGATGTGCACAGCGTTTCTAGTTTCTCTTTTCAATTTAATTTTAATTTTCCTGACCCCTGAAGAGGATTTTTATTATCAGACCACGTGTTTTTCTTTTGCATCTGTTTCTTGCTGTCTCTAAGCTTTTCTTGACCAGTATAATAGGGACAATATAATCTGCAAGGTTCTGGTAACTTGATCCATTCACCTGATGCAATTCCTCTGTCTTCATCTTCAGTGCCAAAGCCATTCCTGCCTCCTGTAATGAGAGGTTCTGGTGATACTCCGCACACTTGTGGCGTATCATCAGCATGAAGTTTTTGCTGCCTTATTCAGCATTTGTCTCTGGAAGGCTGTTTACAGCTGAAGTTGTTGTGGCACTTTGATGGCACTGCTTCTGTTCCAGAAGTTAAGAGTTGGAGTTGAAGTATGTGGATGCCCACAGCTGCTTCAGGCCAAAATCCAGAGCCTACAGTTAAATTGCCGCTGGAGGCAGTTTGATTTAAGCTGCTGTGGTGTTTTTTTTCAGTGAAGTGCCTGGGAAGTGATTGTATGTTCTTGTTCAGCTGCTTCTACTGGAAGCAGGAGCATCACAGGGTGGTTAACAGCCAGAGAGCAGCAATGAAGCTGGAGCATGGATTTCTGTTGCCTGATTTCTCAGTAATACTGTAATTCAGGATTTCTATAATATCATGCTTTTGACTGTCAGAAACCTGTTGAAATACAGAAAATATTGCAACAATTGTGACTGTGCCCTGTTGTGGTCTGCCTTGGTCTAAATCCTTCTTCCATGTTCTTCATTCTCCAGTGCCTTGATTAGTGCCTTCCCCAACTACATGGCTGTTTCTTCTGTAATTCTTTGCCCCATTTTTAAGGTGATAATACCACATGCTGGCTAGCAGCAAGTTTTGGTTAATAACTCCTGTGTTGTCTTTGCCGTAGTGGTGAAATCACTGTATGCTGGGTTTCAGCTGTTAGGCCTGCGTGGCTGGCAATGGCAACACTTGTCCTGAAAGACTTACAGCCTGCTCTGCAGACCTGAGTTCTCCTGTGCTGTGAGCAGCCCTGCTATAAATCTGGCCAGTAACTGAAAAATGAAGCTCTGAAACAGAAGAATTTCTAGGGACTGAGGCAGGAATTTATGCTATGGTGTGACATTTTTTCCTAACTCTTAAAGAACAGGAATACCTACTATTTCAGATGCTCATTATTAGAAACTTATGCTGTCACCATAGTAACTGACATATGAAGAATTCATTAAAAGGAGGGAAAAGATGGCTGTGTTTTGAACTGGGGTTATTTGGGACAGGGGAAGGGGAATAGCTAATCAGAAACACTTGTCACTGAATGCTTAGATTTTCTGTACTGCTTTGAGCTTGAACATGTCCATAGCTATTCCACTGAGTTGAATTCTGATGCTGAATCTCAGGTAAATCTGCAGACAGCACTGAGTGTGCATGCTGGGTTGTCCTAAAAAGTGGACTCTGAAGCTTAAAAATTTAAAGGTAGCACTTCTCTTGTCAGTGAATGTATTGCTTTACAGTAGGAGTCTAGTATTGCTTTTGGTGGGTATTTTTTAATTGGCTGATGCATAGTTCTTATTTTAAAATATTTGAGAAAGGAGACTGGATTCTTCATGTACTGATAATGTGGATTCTGTTTGATTTTTTGAGCTGCTGATTAAACACCCGAATGGTTTATGTGTGTATGGGTTGGTAGAATCTTCTGAATTTTAATAGAAGACTGAAGGGCCTATCCTGGACCCTCTGATAGTTCCACTGGAAATAAAGCAGAAACCAAGGAGAATGCAAACTTGATTTTTAGATATCTTGTGACAAAGCACTCTCTTCCACCTTCAGGTGCTGTTCAGACAAATCTGGCTGTGCTCTGGGTTCCTAGAAACATAATGTTATGTTAGTACTGATTATATTTTTGCCATGTATGCCATAACAATGCACTCATTTCCCTTGTCTTTTTACAGCCATCTTTGAATCCAGAAGCTGGAAGACAAAACAACCAGAACAAACCTTTAGGGACACCTTCTGGAGTATGGGGTAGGTAAAGGTCACCGTACAGAATGCTGGTGCTGAAGCAGAAAGTTGTAACTGGTGTTTAAATGTTACATTTTCTTCACTCAGGAATACTTTCAAGACTTAAGTGAAGCAGACAGTTTGCCGCTTTCTGTCCTTTGTTGTTTTCCTCCCACAATCTTCACTAATCTCTTGCCCTTTTTGTCTACTTGAGACTCTGCTTGTCTTGTCATAAAAGAACTGCCAGTGGCAGCGATGTCGCTGATCTGCGCTCGCTTCCTGTCGTGCCGCAGTTACAATTTCACACAGACATCTCTTGAAGGGCAGAGCAGACTGGAACCAGCTAGACATTAGTTCCTGACTTGTGATCTTCATATTAGAAATACAGCAAAACTGTCAGAATTCTGTGGTTTGCTTTTTTAACTCAGAACAGCCTTGCTTTTGATCCTGTTTTGGTATGTGAGTCTATGCCTTTAAAAAAAATAAGAGGGAAACAAGGTGCCAGCTCTAGCAATTAAGTACAGGTTTGATAATATGTGGTTGAGTTAGATACTGTAAATAGTACAAATGCAAAAGAAACTCAGAACCACTTCTGGTGGTAGTATTGGGTTGTATTCCTTTTGCATGTTTGTCAGGTCGCTGTTCTGCTCGAAAACTAACAGCATTAACATTTATGGGGCTTTTTGCTGTTATCACTATTACTATTTTTTAAATTTTTATGCTCCTGGAAATGTGCTGATTTGGCCTAAGAACCATTAATTGTGCTTGTTTGTAAAAGCACTGCGTCTTTTGAGGTATAAGTTATGCAGTGTATTTCTGCTGTGTTAGTGAATTAACAAAGCCGATCCATGGTTGCTCAAAAAATGCTCCTGTCTGTTCAGATTCCTGTAGAATGGTACAAGGTTGTTAGCTGATGTCACTGTGGGTTTTTCTCTTCAACATCAAGGGAGCTGTTGTGGTTCAATGAGGAAAGATTGGACTTTGACATCTGTATCCAGTATCTTTGCTCAGAATTGAAATGGAAGAGCAGCTGGATAGCAGTGTCAGAATCAGATATGAGGTGTTTAAGACGGAGAGGGAGGAACTGGAGCAGTACTGAAGCTATTCTGAAATGGAACATCTGTATTTCAGAATCTCTTGTTTCATTTTTACAGAAAACCCCCCTAGTGCCAAGCAACCTACCAAGATGCTGGTCATCAAAAAGGTTTCAAAAGAGGATCCTTCTGCCGCCTTCTCAGCTGCATTTACATCACCTGTTTCTCACCTGGCAAATGGCAACAAAGCCACCACCATTGTCCCAAGTGTCTACAAAAATCTGGTTCCTAAACCTGCAGCTCCTCCTTCCAAGGTACAGGGGATTCCAACCAAGTTAGTGAACTGCAGATCAAGGGAATCAACCCCCCAGCAGGCAACAGGAGTTGGAATTCAGTAGTTCCTGGGGTGTAGTGGCTTTTACAGTAGAGGTCTGTTTACTAGTAAAATTTTTGTTCCCTGCCTTTTGGTCTTGTCCGTAGGGAGGAACTAATCTCTGACTACACTGAGGTCTGTTTGAGTGGGTGTGTCCTCGTGCATTAGACAAAACCTTATCTTAGTAAGACAAAACAGGCAGTGCTGGAGAGGTGGAATGTGTGCTGCCATGGGCTTGAACTGCTCACGTGACTATCTTGGAAAATCTTTATTGGGCTACACTACTTTGATGTGTTCAGAACACAATTGGGGTTAAGATCAGATTAGATTGTAACATCCTGCAATTCAGGTGTAATTTAGTTGAGCCTTAAAAACAAGCTAGAAAAGTAATGGGGGCTGTCGTTCTTTTGCTGTAGGAAATATAGGAGTGTTGAAAAAAACTGTATAGGAGTGTTGTGATTGATGGGACAGAGTGGTGTTCCTTGGAGGTAGGAAATACAGTGGGAAGAAATGTCTGCTGGTGTCATCAACAGCACTGTTGTTAGTGAATGGTGACCATTAGCAAAACCAAAAGGTGAGATATCAGCATATCCCTGGCCAGGAAAACTCTGTGCATTGGTCCTGTTTTTGAAGTCAGAGCCATAAAGCAGCTGTGGTAGGATGCATTATTCTGAAGAGTTCTAGAAAGTTGTACAGGAATTGCAGTGCATAAAGCAGCAGAGGAGTCAAAACACTCCTTTCCACAAAGTCAGCAGTATTGGGGAACTGTCACAGGAAAACTGAATGAAAAATGGTTTTGTTAAGTTGTACAAAGTAGTTTTGAAAGGAGGAGAACTGGTGGCACTGGAACAAGTGTGTTCTTTCTTGGCTGGTTGAGGTGGCTCACAGCTCACAGTCAGGCAATCCATGAAGGTCACGCTCAGCCTCCCTAGGAAAGCAGGAGGGGTCTGTCTTTGGATCTGTGTGAGCTGCCCCTCTGTGGAAACCGGGAGAACAGCAGTGGGAGAGCTGAGAATCGAGCAGTGCAACCCCAGAGCTGCAGAGAGGAACTTTCTGTCATAGTCATACTGTACCCTAATTTTAGTACAGGCATCATTGCACAGATCAGGGTATTTTGGGGGTTTGAAGGGAATGTTTTAATGGGTGCTGTAGAATCCCTTTGATATGCAGGATGCTCTTGTTTTTCAGTTGAAGAGTAATGATGATGGCCTCCTCTAGTGATGTATTTATTTAAAAATTAATAAAATAACCCATGAGAACATGCTGAAATACTGGCCTCTGCTCTCACTGCTGGCAGATTGCAAGATCTGTTGCATCTCAGATTGAACTGAATCCCATTTGTGCATGAGTTATTTTACTAGTGACTTGAAGCTGGCTTCAGAAGTCCAAGGGGTCAAAGGAGCCTGTATATCTTAATGTTCTGATAGGTGTAGTTCTTGTGCTACTCAACAGAAGTTTCTTGTTAGGAACCTTTGTGTAAAGACTCTCACTTCTCAGTGTTTGTCCTTGTCTGATAAGAGAGCCCCAAGAATAACATTCCAAGCAACAAAAACTTATCTTGGAAGTCTCTGCTGTTCAACCAAGTGGCCAGTGTGTATTCAAAGGGATACTGCAGAGAGTATTCAGAGCAAAACAGCAATTGCTCCTTCACTGGCTGCTTTTTCTTCTTTTTCCCTTTTTTTTTTTCTTGTTGTTGCTAAATCAGTGCAATGATGGACACTTTCAGAACCCTGGGAAACAAATAATTTGCATTCTCACCCCGGACAGAAATATTCCCTGACGTACCTCTTCCTTGCACAGGGGAACTTTCTGTCAAGTGATTGGAAGTCTTTCCTTGTGGCATGCAGTGTTCCCCTAAGAAATGTGAATGTAGTTGGGATTTCTTTTATTTCCCATCTGTGGGATGGATTGCATTACTTGGTATGGATTCCAATTAATGAAGGGCAATGCTGGATTTTTCTCTTTGAGCTCTTGATGGTGCTTTACTGGAGGGTGGTACCCATGAAGCAGAATTATGTGTGATTTGAGGAAAATGGAAGATTCCAGGGGGGAAAATGAGGGGTGTTGAGGTAAACTTGTTGAGACTGTTCTTTGGAGGGGGAGGAAAAAATTCCATACAGCGGCCAACATAATGTTGTTTATTTATTTCAATACTTTATTTATTTATTTCAAACAACCCCTACTTGTGCCTCACCATTTAACTGCCCTGTACTTTGTGTTGTCTTCGCTGCAGCCAAGCCCATGGAAAGCCAACAGAAACGAACACAAACCAGGCTCGCTCTCCTCCACCCGTGACTCTGCCTTTACCAGTCCGGTGTCTGTAACCAAACCAGCGGTACTGGCAAGTGGCTCAGTCCTCACCTCTCCCAAAGAGGTAAGAGGTTGGGATTAGGGATAGGGTGGGAGCTTTTGTCACTGTCACCTACTGCAGCTCAAACACAATAAGGCCCTCTCTGTACGTGGTACCTACCTTTGAACCCTTGAGGGATGACTCGCTTGTACATTCTCTGGCACATCTCTGAGACACTAAAAGAAATAGAAATGTGGTTTACCTGGCTGTAAAGCCATTGGTCTCTGTTCAAATGTCTTAGAATTTCCCTACAGTAAAAAAACCCTAAAGGACTAACACTCTAAATGGTGTGGTGTAATAAACATGTGTTATCCAAGTGCAGATACCAAGAACCGATGTGAATAGGTAGGTAAATTGATTCCCATGATGTTCTTCTGTATGGGGAAAGAAGGAAGGAAGGTGATCTGCCTAATTTCCTTTCTCTAGAACAACAGCACAGGCAGTGAGCTCTGAGGGGGTTGAAGGAGTTTAACATGTGTACATGTGACTTCAGCTACAGTGTCTAATTTTGGTGTTGGAAGGAGGAAAATCTGCTGAGGTTGAAACTGATTCGCCCCTGGTTTTGATCTGAAGTGTGGAGAGAACCTTAAATACAAATCTATTAATATTTCAGCACTAACTGTGACATAACACAAGAAAAAAAAGAACAAAAATAAAACAGGCTGTGATGATGATTCACAACATTTGAAATTAGTGTGATCACGTTTTAAGTGTAGAAGTGGGATTTTTTTTTTTCAGTTATTCAGTTTAGTTATCTGTCTTGTTTCTTTACAAATATTACTTATAAAATAAAGCCTTGCATCTTTATGATTTTCTGCTTTGCAGGCTTTACTTTGCAGCAGCCACAGCTGAGTGTACAAGCAGGCATTAAAGGCAATAGTTAACAAGCAGGCACCTGTCACTTTGACAAATAGATCTTACACCGTGTTCCTTTCCCTTGCCTTGCTTTGTCTGTCTTCAGACCAAGTTCTTTGTGCTGCCTTGTTTTTTTCTGTAATGCACAGCACAGCATGGACACCTTAAACAGGTTTTCATCTCAGCAGGTACTGAGGGGTGTGTTCACTTTGTATCATACACACAAGTGTCTCCTTCACCCCCCACAAGGAGGTCTTGTGTGAAGCTTCAGTCAGTGAAGGTGTGAGGTACTAACCTGAGAGCAGAGGTTTAACTAACCCGTGAGGTACTAACCTGAGGCAGCTGGGTTTTCCCCAGAGCAAACAGGGCTTTCTGGAATGCTTCTTGTTTTACCAGTGTCAATCAACTAAACAGAAAGGGCTTAAAAATTCCTCCTGACTAAAACTTGTAAGATGCTTTTCTTCGAATCTGTTGGAGACTTAGAGTATGAAAGTATGTGACTGTGGCCAGCAAATAGTACTGTAATCCTGGCTCCCCAGGCCTACTACAAATAATCTCTGGCTTCTTGTTTCTGAAAGGTAATGCCCCTCCTGCAGAAGTGGTGAAAATAGCACCTTTATTCATAAGAGACCACAGTGTGTTGAGAACTAAAAGAGTGCCAGGTAGCACTGGCCCCATGTCCCCACAAGCCAGCCTAAGACAACCAAGTTGCAATACATTCTTAAAACGATTCAGGGTTACTTTTCTGTGAGAGTAGCCATCCCTGATACATAGACTGACCTCAGAACAAATCTGAGGTGTTGCATAGTGCTCTCACTTCAAAAAAACCCAAACCACTAAAAAAAGGCAACACCAAAAAACTGAGAGATGCCTTGATGTTTCAGTCAAAGGGATAAAGTTATTTCAGAAAAGATGCCACAAATGACTCCTTGTACTCCTTTAGTGCTAAAAGAGAATATTCTGTCAAACATAACCCTTTTACAGAAAGTTACATGTGAAACCAGAACTGAGGTGACATTAATTCCCATTCAGAAATCTGTTGTTTCTAAACTTTAGCTGTAACTGTCTTCCTCTAATGCATATAAATTAAGTTTTAGTACCTGAACAGCTTATTAAAGATTAAAACAGCCACTAACAAAGAGTTCAAGGAGAGTATTCCAAATTACTAGAAGACATCTAATTTTAGTCTCCTTTGTTCATTGTTACCTTTTGTCACTGCAGTCAAACTAGTTGTCTCGTTGAGAGCTTAATTTCAGTACTGTGTTGGCTTTTTATCCCAATAGTCACAGTCACTTGTTAAGTCTGTTACAACTGGTGATTTGTTCCTTACTGTGTTGAATTAGGCAAAATCCAAGAAGGCTCCCTGAGAAATGTTTCCTGTAAGGCATTACTTTCAGCCTGCATTTCCCTGAAGGCTTTATTTCACACCAGCATTTCATGTGCAACAGGCATGAGAAATTCAAGCAGCAGTTGCTGCCTTGTTTTTGTTCTAGTTCCCTTGATCTTTGCTCAGAGCACAGCAAGTTTGATAAATTTCTTGGCAAAGGAGATTTGTTTTGAAGAGCCTGAAATTGCAACCTTCTTCCCCAGCTTAAAAAAGTGTGTGGGGAGAAAAACACTGCAGACCTCAGGAAATGCTACCGGTTTAATATTGAAAAAAAAAAATAAATAAAAGCAAATACACGAAGGAAAAGAGTAATTTTGTATTGAAGATTCTAGTGTCAAGTATCCATAATAATGATTAAATTCCTCGTTGGTTTAGAGTAGCCAGACATGAACTCCACACGTGAGCAGGAGGTTAAGATATCAGGAAATTTCACATAACATTTGCTTAGTCTTCTTTTGTGTGCCCAGTCAGAATCATGGAACAGATGGAATTGAAGGCTCACCTGGGTTAGCAGTGCTGCTGTTGCAGGATCACGGCTGGGGTGCTGCCAGTGGGGCAGCTGCTGTGCCTGCCTGGTTCCCAGCCCCAGATAATTAAGGAAGCTTAAACAGTGTGGAAGAGCACGGGGGGTTTCCTTGGATTCATGCACCGAGCTGAGCAGGTTTCCCGCAGGCTCCAGGGTTGGCTGTGTCTGGCTCCACACTGAGCCATCTGGGCTGAGCCTACAGAGCAAGGAGCTGGCAGTCAGCTCTCCAGGGGAGGATCCCGAGGCTGTGGCTGCTTGTTTCACACCCGGTTGTGGTTAGTTAAGGATGTGACCTGACCACTCCCTGAAAGGAGATTACCTCCCCATAGCTAATTTCAGGGTAGAGTCTGTCAGGATGACTTAAGACGCAAATTTGAACCGAGGCTAATCTCCTTAATTTGTTAATTTTTGTAGGGCAGGAATCCTGCATGAAGTTTTCTGCCTTAATGTTCTGTTGTAGGCTCCAGCTTGCTTGGGAGAGTTATATTGCCAAGGAACAAAACAAATATGGCCACGTGAATTGACTCCTGGGGGGGAAAAATGGAGTTGATAATAATAGGTGGGAGAAAAGTGTGCTGGTCAGGGGAGAAGTGAATGTGCAACACCCATCGGTATTTTGATGGGAATTTGACATTAGACTGGGGGTGGTTTAGAGGGGTTAAGAGCCACCCAAAGAAGTGATGAGTGTTTGAAAGGTGTAAGCACAGACACTGAAGAGAAACTCTGTAGCGGCACCATTTGAAATGGTCTGTGTTCTCCTTCCCTGTTCAGAGTCCTTCCAGCACCACCCCTCCCATCGAGATCTGCTCCTCACGCCTGACGAAGCTGATGCGCCGGACCACTGATAAAAAGAGCGAATTCCTGAAGGCACTGAAAGATGATAGAAACGGGGAGATAACAGAGAACAGGGAATGTGACAAGCTGGATGATGTAAGATCACTGTCCTTGTATATATGATCATTATTAGTTAAGGAGTTGGAGACTGAAAAGGCCCCGAGCAGTGTATGTAATTCAGGGCTGTGGAGGAGGAAGGGCATGACTCCCTCTGGTCTGGCACATGTGCCAGCAGATGCAGTGCACAGCACTGTGATGGAGGGAGATGTGTAACACAGAAATGCAAATGGATAAGTAGTAAATGAGGTGGAAGGGAAGGTCACAGATGTTGAAGGTAATCTAGATTTTTTTTGCAAGGATTCTCTAAGGAGTGGAACAGTACCATATTCTTGCATCTCTGTTTTGCTTTCCAACTTTCTTGTCAAACTACATTCATGGGAAAGTAGAACTCTGTGAAAGGGGCAGGATTGTGGCTTAAGCCTCAGAGGCTCATACCAGACTCCTGAACGCATAATCTGTGCCTTAATGTGTACGTAAAGCATGTCCTTAGGAGCATTTAATTCTTGTAGTTTTCTTGCCATCACTCTGAAGCCCCTGGTGATGGCTGGGTCATGCCAGCACTCGTTCCCTCAGCACAGCAGCACCGTCCACCAAATGTCCTTCATCACACGCTGTGCTGTCACAGCCAGGTACGAGTCGCTGCAGCCATTATCGGTCAGGCTCTGTAAAAAACACAGGCTCAAGGTGAAAGGCTTGGCTGGACTTTCAAAGGCAGAAGCTTGAACTTGGAACTGGGCTGTTGGTGTGCTCTGATGCTCTTATTTTTCTTTAGATGGAGAGCAACAGCACACCAGAACCAAAGGAAAACTGGGACGAGAATTGCCATCAGAATGGCCTTTCTCTCCCTTTGCCGGAGGAGGGGGAAAACCTCTCCCATTCATTGGAAGCAGAACACAGGTGAGTAAATGGCAGAATAAAGTCTCTGAAGTAAGGGAGGGCGAGTCCTTGGGCTGTGTGAGGAGAAGGAAATTATTTCTAAGAAAACTCTGTTTTTGGGAAGCAGCAGTAGCTTTGTGTGTATGGAGCAGGAGGTGTGTGGACTTTGTAACTAGTGCTGGACTGGGCGGGGTCTTACTGAAAGGGAAACAAGACACCAGTGACAGGTGAGCCAAGGCTTTACCAAGGTCTGTAATTAAATTCCAGTGCTGCTTTAGTGCCACATCGCCATGTGCTAATGCTGCCTAGATATTTACTTGCCCACACTGGGGGTCAGCATGAACCTGGTGTGATTTCTCGTTGATTTACAAGCAGGTGTCCTGAATGGAATGGTTTGAGGACAGACACACCACACTTTGTTTGCATTTAGAATACTCCTGTGCTGCTTTACATGCTGTGGATGTGGAGGAGAGCTAAGAAATTATTTGCCTGGTATCTCAGACTGTATCTCACGTCAGTGAGTAAGCACCGTGAGCATCTGGTGCAAGCGGATAGTGAGGTTTAGGAGATCCTGAGCTGTGATACTGGTTTGGTTGCCTCGTGTCCTCCTTCAGTGTCCTTGGGCTGGAATTTCAAATCCCTGCCTTCCGCCAGGTTATGTACCCATTGTACAAGATTGCTGAGGGTTAAATACTTGTAAAAGACATTGAAAAATGTTGGGTGAACACAAAAGGTTGTTGAAGTGGTCTCTGATAGAGAAGATTCCCTGGTGAATTTGGGGTGATTTAGTACAAAACCTCGTGCTTCACGGACAAAGGGTTCTCTCCTTCGCCACTGTTCCCTCGCTTTAGTTCCCACGCCCCTTTTATTTTCTCCACAATCAGGTTATTGAAAGAAATGGGATGGCAGGAATATCCTGAAAATGATGAAAACTACCTTCCCCTCACGGAGGATGAGCTCAAAGAGTTCCAGATTAAATCAGAGCAGGTATGTTTACACCACTTGCCACTGCTCTTCTCCCTCTCCCTTCTCATGCACGAGTCTTCTGTGGGGTCATCCTTAAGGATGCTCAAGAAGACAAAGAATTGAAGTGAGACTGTAGTAGAATTGATAGTTCTGCATTATCCCTGCAGAGAGTGTGTACACACAGTTAAATACGTAATTTATGTCCACGCATGGTTAGGGACAGTTACTGCCCACAAGTTTACTTGTTTTAAAACTTGCTTTCATTCCTACAGCGAAGAAGAAATGGATTTGGGAAGAATGGATTTCTTCAGGGCCGCGGCTCCAGCCTGTTGTTCCACTGGAGAAGCACTTTTAAGACAAAGATTGAGGACTCAGACACAGAAACTAGTAGCAGCGAAACATCAGATGACGATGCCTGAAACTGGGCACAATAAAATTAAAATAAATAAAACCAACCCAATAAACTCAGTTCATAGTTCAACACGTGTTTGGGGTTGTATAAACTAAACAGAGTTTATTCTGTCTCCAGTCTGTTCAGTTTTTTTCTTTTGTTGTTGATACTTCATGCACAAGGGAAATAATTGTATCCCAAAGAAGAGAGAAATTGGCTTCTTTAGCTTTTTCTTTTGGTTTTGCCCTAATGCTTACTAGAAGTTTGTGCAGCTAGCAAATTTTGACAGAAATCCCTTGTGGGGCAGTGCACAAGTTCAGTCGTGTGAGCAGGACACAAGTGGCTGACTGATCTCTGCAACAACAAGCTTCTAACAGTGCCGCCGCATTGCCCAGTGCCGCGCGGTAACGCTGTGCTAAAACAATCATTGTCGATGACAAAATGGCTTTTGAAGTTCTAATTATGTTAAATTAATGCTAATAACATGAATATTTTATTTTATTTTTATTTTTTTTTGGCGGCTCGGGGAGCTTCATCACTTAACCAGGCGTGTGTGGTTTTGTTTTTGTTTTTTTTTTTTTTTTTGTT
>JAWWES010000006.1:9446813-9481942 GCA_035583135.1 Lophotriccus pileatus
CTTTTTTTTTTTTTTTTTTTTTTTTTTTGGGTACAGCTGTAAAATATTTGGATATAGGAATTGTTTGTGTTCTTCTTCTTGCAGCCTTGATATTCAGGGTGGATTGTAAAATATAAATTTTTTGTGAGATTTCAAAGATTAAGATTATTTTGATAACATTATTTACAGATTTTAAAAAGTGACTATCACATTGAGTCTGTATGAGGGGGAAAAACTACTGCATCAAAAATAACTAACTTGGAATAAATATTTTGCATCAGTTTGCCAATTCTAATTGTCTTTCTTATGTAAGAAGAGCTTTCCTCTAAGGGACCTGAAACTCTGGGGGTTCAGTAGCACTGGGGATAAACATTTTCTTCTCCCACTCTTTATTTCCACTTGGCAAACATCGCTGTAGCGCTCAGACTGCAGGAGCTGAACTCTTCCTTTAAGAAGGGAGAGGGAGAACAATGCTGAGATGACAGCCCATGCTTGGGTTTGTTTGGTTTTTTTTTAAAGAACATAATTGAAATTATCTCCTACTAAAGCAGTTTGCTTTTTTTCTTTTTTCCCGCTTCATACAAAACGGTGAAGCTCGACCGGTCGGTGTCACTTGTTGCTAGTGCAATGCTGCTGTTTATGTTCACAACGTGGCAAGGGAATGTCTGAATCCAAAGCTGTTTTCATTGAAATCTTTTTTAAAAATTCATGAAAACATTTCTATTAGATTAAAAAGAATTTTACAAACAACTCGGTTGTGGCCTAAGCTATTTTAGTGTCCGGTGTAAGTTCAGCTTGTGCACAGAGGTTTTGGACTGGAAAGCGCTCGGGTGTTGGGCAGTGTTTGTGAGTGGGTTGGATGGAGTTGCACAGCGAGAGCAAAACCCTGGGCCTGCTGAGCCAAGGGAGTTCCACATGAGGTTGTGCCTGTGTGTTTTTAGTCCACTCCTGGCCAGGCTGAGAGGACAGAGGTGTAAGAAAATTGTAATGTTTAGCCATGAATCTTTGCATCTGGGCTCGAGGGAACACTGTCAGCGTTACCGGGTGTAACTGTGCTACCTCTGCTTTCAGCTCCCACCGCCACGGTGATGCTGCCTCTGCAGGGAACGCCAGGTGAGAGCAGTACTGGGGCATTTCTTCATTGCTGCCCTCTGGAAACTGAGCTCCAGGGGCTGGGTCTGCCTTGGAATGCTCGGGGAAGTGCTGGGACTCCTGTAAGACAGACATTTTACAGATTGCCTCGTTCTTTTTGAATGTCTTTGTGCTTTGGTCCCATCAAACATGGCTTTTGGCTGGAAAAGGCCATCCGGTTTTTAAAAATGTAACTTCTAACATCCATTTAAATCAAACTACGCAGATCTGTTGCGTGCACTGTTGGCAAGAAACGGGGTAAGTTTAAAAACCCCCTCACCTTAAATCCGTGCTGACAGCCACTTGGAGCAGAAAAGCAGATGGCTGAGGAATCCCTGCCTGGACTGAGGGACCTGCAGCACCCTGGGGAGAGCCCGTGGGTGCTCTGCAAGGACAGGTGGGTGCAAGGATGGAAGGAGGGGAGCTTGTTTTGGGAACAAAGGCAGGGCCTGGACACCTGCGGCATGGAGAAGGGCTGGAAGGAGATGTTTCACCCCCGTGCATCGTTTCCTCCTTAAAGCCTGTGGTGCACGGGTGGGAGCTGCTGCGAGGCTGAAAAGGAGCCCTCCCGGGACAGCGAATGTTTTGTAACCAGGCAGGGGGAGCTTTGCGGGACCTCCCTCATATTGATTTCTGTGGATCGCTCAGGAACCCGAGCGCTTTTCCTTTTCCCCGTTCCGCTGCCCGCGGCAAACAGTGGGAATGGCCGAGGCCCGGGGTGCGGCCGCTCCCCTTGCCCGGCCCAGCGTCCAGCATAGCAACAGCGGCTGCAAACACCGCCAGCCCCGCCGGCAGGTCCGAGCCCCCTCACGGCCCGGGCATGGGCAGCTTCCCCTGCCCCCGCTGCCGCATGGCGTTCGGCTCCCGGCCGCTCCTGCGGGCGCACCGGGAGCGGCTGTGCCTCGGGATCCCGGAGCCCGGCAGCTCCTGCCCCCGCGGCGGGGACCCTCTGCCCGTGGAGGGGGCGCCGGGTGCGGCAGGGAGGCCACAGGACACCTCGGTAGGGCGGGGCTGGGTCTGTCACAGAGCGGGGAGGGGTGCGAGGGACGGGGACAGGTGCTGGGCTGGGAAAGAGCATCTCGGCCAGCACGGCTGGATCCAGCTGGGCCTGAGCGGGGGCCACGCTCTGCCCTCCCACCCCTGCACCTCGCGGGCAGCCCTCGGTGCTTATTTTACCAAAGGCAGAAAAGTGTAGGAGTAAGTGGTGGTGGGGGGTTCACCTTACCTTCCTTTTTGTGCCTGCGAGGTCGGGGGGTCCCAGCATGGGGACCGCCCTGCGCCACACCATCGCCTTGAGGTTCCCGGGGTCTCACCGGCTGTGTGGGGACCGCGGGGACCAGGGTGGGCTCCCCTGGGGGCCGTGCTCACCCCCCGAGAGAGGGCCCTGCTCCGCACGGCCGACCCTGCTTCTAGGAGGCCCACAGTGGAGGTACAGTGAACCCCCTGCCCCTGTGGGCACCAGCACCCGACAGCTCCCCACACCCCACGGCTGGTGGGGGTCCGGCCCCTCCTGCCCGCTGAACCCCCCCTGCAGCAGGGAGAGCCCCCCCAGCAGCCGGTCCCACCGCAGGGGCACCATCAGCCGCCACAGGAGCTGCTGGAGGCCCACCAACGCCAAATGGCCGAGATCCAGGCCAGGACCCAGCAACTGGAGCAGCAGAGAGAAGGTGGGCACTGGCAGCGGTTTAGGGGTGATGGGGGGCACGTGTGGAGTGCAGCAACCTCCAGGGAGTGGGGCTGTGGGGGCCGTGCTGAGCCCCCCTGTCCCCTCACCTTCCCGCAGGGCTGTGCCGGCGGCTGGCAGCACTGGGGGCTGCGGGGTCCCAGCCCGAGCAGGGGGAGCTGGGCCAGGTCCTGCAGGCCCCAAAGGACCAGCTCAGACGGGTGCAGGCAGCACAGCACAGGTGAACCCCGGCCTGGGGGAGCACAGGGCTCTGCCACCTCCAGGGGAGAGCCCAGTGGGGTGCTCTCCATCAGGGAGCCTTTGGCCTCCTCACCCCCGCCCCGTTTGCCCATATTTCCTCCCCAGGGCCACCCTCCACCTCGACTCCCTCCTGCCACCCGTGGGGCCACTCGCTGCCGAGGCCAGGTGAGGGGCTGTGGGCCAGGGCAGGTCCAGCAGTGTCCCGTCCCACCCAGCGATGGCTGATCCGGGGCTCTGGCAGGGCACTGCGACTGTCCTACCTGTGCGCCGGGGGACACGACCCGGCCATCCTGGACCAGCTGCTCCACCTCCAGCTGGAGGCCACGGTGCTGGAGAAAGGAACGCCAGGGCTGCGCGGGGGCAGGAGGATGGGTAAGCCCCAACCCCAGCCCCGGCTCCCTGCAGGGACCGTGACTCCACAGCCGGCACCTGATGCAGCCCCGGCTGTGCCAGCAGAGCCCCCTGGCACTGGCACACAGGGTCTGGATGCGGCACTGCTGGCTGTGGAGCTGGAAAACCGGCGTCTGGAAGATGAAGTGTTGGCGCTGAAGGTCAGGAGGGAGAGGAGAGCCGACGCTGGTAGGTGATGGATGGGTCCTGGGGAAGGGAGTCCCCAGCTGTGCACCCCACAGCTCCCTGCTGCCTCTGGGGCTGCAGCATCAGAGCCCCTGGGCTGGACACGACTCATGGAAATACAGGCACGTTGGCGGGGCTGCAGCTGCACAGCCCGGGGTGGGATCTCTGCACTGAGCAGGGAAGAGTCCTGGCCCCCCAGCTCCCGAACACTGGCCTGGTCAGATGCTGGGGAAAGGGATGCTGGGGGAGTGTAAACCCCACAGCAAGGAATTCCTGTCCCCAGGCTCAAGGGTGGCTCAGCGGCACTCGGAGGAGCTGGCCCAGCTCCAGGCAGAGGTGGGGATGCTGCGATGCCATGCGGAGCAGACGGGGCCACAAACGGGGCCACGGCAACCCCCACCCATCCTCCCACCCTCCCTGGTCCCCCCACTGCCACCAGCCCTGGCTGTGCCAGAACTTTTTATGGTAAGAGCCTCAGCAGAATGGCCAGGCAGCTCCTGCCTGTGGCTGTAGCAGGACAGTGTCAGGACCCTCCTGCCCTTGACACCACTTTTTTCATTTCCCAGGAGCCCCCCAGGCCAGCGCTGGGGCCAGGCAGCCCCACAGCCCATGTACCCCACGGTCTCCCCCTCAGCCCCTTTGTGGCCCTGGAGGACCCTCCTCCTGCTCAGGAGCCCCCAGAACACCACAAACCTCCACCAAGGTGAGCCAGGAACGGGCCACACTGCCCTGGCATCCCCTCACCACCCTGGAGTGGGAAATTGGGGCTTTATGAACTGTTAGGGTGAGAAAAGGATGGCAAAACCTGTGTCTGAACTTCAGTTCAACAGGATGGGGCTTGGGACTGGCTGTGTAATTGGCACCAGGAACCCAGTGCTGGGTGGGGAGAAGCATTTGGGACCCCTGCTGAGAGCAGAGAGGGTCTGGGCATTTTGGCAGCAGGGAAAAGACAGGCAGCATCAGGCTGACCCCCAAGCCAGCAGCCAGAGTTACATAGCTCAGCCTCCACCTCAGGCTGCTCTTTGTGCCCCAGGACTGAGCCCACAGCCAGATGAGGACAGGCAGAGAAGCACAATCACATTCCCTGTGGCTCAGCTTGTTCCATCAGACACAGCACCACCAGCCTTTTGTAAGGAAAGCCTGACCAGGAGCAGGCACAGCTCAGCCCTGGCAACCACCAAAACCAGCACCAGCTTTCCTAAGTGTCACAGGCCACATACTATGTGTTTAATAAATGACTTCAGCCTATTCCTCTTCCCTTCTTGGCCCTTCTCTGTGTATAAACACACCCAGTGTCCCAGAGCAGCCTGCCAGCCCCACCTGGAGCTGCACAGGCTCTCAGGCTGGCCCAGGGGACAGCCATGCCCTGCCTGGAGCCACCACTGCCTCCATCTCCACCAGCCCTCCCTGCACAAAGGGGCAAAGTGGAGGTTGAGCAGATCTAAAAACACACATCCAACCATGTCCAGGATGTTACAAAGCTCTCCCTCAGCCTTTCCCACCGTCTTGAGGTTACTGAAGGCTGAGGGAGGCACCCTCAGAACCCACTGCAGGCTTAGCTGAGACTGAACCCAAGCACAGCCCCAGCTGTGACCACAGAGCTGGGGCCTCAGAAAGAAATAAGATCACATCTAGACTGTCCCCACACAAGACCACAGTGAATTTCAGTCACTGCTCTGCTTCCCTCCAAGCAGCCAGCCCTGCCTGCCACATCCCACCCTCTTCTCCTGCCTCAGGAGGGAGATGTGGATGGAAATGTTGAAGCTCAAGGGACCAAGAGGGCCAGGGCTGAGACCTGCACCCCAGGGGAAGAGCCAGGAGCAGAGGCTGCAACCTGGCACAGGAGGAAGGCCATGGCAGGGACTTGTTTGCTTACAGTCTTTATTGAAGTCATACAAAAGTTGCCAAAAAGTGAAAAAATACACTATATACAAAACCATTTTCCTTGTAAGGAGAGGAGTGTCCGAGGTTAAAGAATTATCATACTGTGCTTTCAACTGCAGCCCCTGATTCTGCTTGTGGCCTTTTCTCTGTCTAAAAGAGAAGAGAAGGGTTTGTTTTAAAAAAAACCAAGACCCTGCCTTACAGCACCAACTCATGCAGCAGCCCAAGGGTTCTGTAATTTGAGGATTTAACTGACTGCAGGAGCTTTTTGCTTGTCTCCAGAGCCCAACACTACCCAAAAGCACTGACATGAACAAGTGCAGCCCAGAGTCAGGTAATAAAACCCAGGAGTATGAAAAATTAGGGGGAAAAGACCCTGTGCTGGAGTTTAGCCCAGCCCAAACTCCCAGAACCCAGCTCCGTCCCACCCCAGAGGTGACAAGGCTCCACAGCCCAAACAGGGTCAGGCACCACAGTACAACATGCATCCTGCCCACTGGGAATATTCCTCATCCCATCTGGGAAGCCCTGTGAGAGGCCAGCAGGCAATAAAACCAGCACATCTACCAGGCACAGAACCATCCCTGAACAGAGGGGGGGGAAATGGGGAAGGGAATAAAAAGCATAGCCCAGACTCGTGGCTCAGCTGCCCACCTCCTCTTCCATTTTTGCTGCAATCTCATTTCCACTGGGGGCAGGATCCCCACCACCACCATTGACAGCCGGTTCTGGCTTAGATTTCTTGGCTTCATTGTCTCCCTGATGAGTCTCCTCCTCTGGTTTCCTCTGAAGATAAAATTGTTTATAGCCTTCACTAAGCACAAATTAAGAGTTTTAACCTTTTTTGAGAAACTCAGCATTAGAGGTCACTGCACATTATCTCCCCAAGCTGTGCCTGCCAGGCTCAGGACAGACACCTCAGTGTCAGGGCTCAACAGAGCTCTGAGGCTCTGGCTCCAAGGTCTCAACCACAGCAATCTCCAGTGAGACACTGTTTGGGTGCCAGAATCCCTAGTGCTGAATTATCCTTGATTACACTCTGGCAAGGAAATGCAACCACTGAGCCCAGCAACAGTTCCAGGGTAGGTTTAGGGCAGCTACAACACTTGAAAGATCACCTGTGTAAAGCAGCTCTGAGTCACTCCAGGCACACCTGAACTGACAGAGGCCAGTGGAACAGAGGCCAGGCTGTGCCATGGCCACAGGCAACATAAAAACTCAAGTTCCTACAGCAGATACTCTTAGTTATATCAACAAACACCTCCAGAGAACACAAACACCCTTAAAGGAACAGAGTGTTCAACATCTCATCTCTGTAAGAGATTATCATTAACCATCACTCTGGCTTTTAAGCATCACTCGGGCTATTAAGCCCAAGTCTCCAATTCCTTTTGGAAAGAAGGGAAGCCAGCCTGGTTACCTGCCCCTTGAGATCTGCAGGTGACCCTGCTGCTCTTGAGGGTCCTCAGCAGAGGAAGCCCTTGTTCAGAGAACACCTGCAGAAGCCACACAACAGGGTCAGAAGTTACCCCAGGGTCAGGCTGGTTTGAACCACCATGAATGGTCTCCTGGAAGCCAGATGGTTCCCAGTGGAAAGGAGTTTCATGCACTATTTCTGGTTTTACTTTTAGGGTATTTTCCTGTTATGCAATTAAGTTCAGAAAAAAAAAGCTTCAAGACAAGAAATCCAATTACAAAGAGCAAGACAATGGTACTTGAACTGCTTGTTCAACAAGTCACCTCTGGACTCACCTTTTTCCTGACTAGGTGAGAGATGTCTGTAACACACTGAGATGCACCATCAGCTGCTTTCCTTACTGGAATCTGTTACAGGACAGACATTGACACATGAGCAACTGCAACCAGTAACCCTCAGAGCAGACAGGAATTAACAACATGCATCTTAAGTTAACTTACCGTGGAAACAGAACCACTGCCTTCACTTTGTGCAAAGCCAGATGTAGTTCCAATCTTAAGAGAAGCAGAGGAAGCAGTGAACAGGTTGTGTGCAGACCATTCAAGCAAGCTTAGCAGGGACAGAAAGCCCAACCCCTTCCTGTCCCAGCACTGCACTCTGCACTTCTACACAGGACACACAACATCATTTCCAGCCCTGACACATTAAATGCCATAGAAGCCTATCAAATTCTCATTTAGTTTGGAACAATTACTGTCAGGGTACTTACTAAACATCCTCTCTTTAGAAGTCAGCTGCCAGTTTCCTTCTCAGAATCACAGCCTGTAACACCTGTGAGCAACCACCAGCCCCTGATCAAGTCCAAGCTCCTCCCATGACTGATTTACTTAAAGTTCCACTGGAAAAATGCTGGGTCAAAAGGAAGCCACAGGACACACTCACCAGAGTTGCCTTCAGTCCCAACTCAGCTACTCTTGCGCTCTTTTGAGACTCCTTTGAATCTTCTATCTTTTCTTTAATTTCAGGAAGCAATCCCTTCAGCTCTTCAATCTCCTTCTCGTCCTCAGGGGACCCACTTTCTGCTTGCTTTATTCTCTCAGTCAGAATCGCTGGGATGAAACAGTTATCAGGGCAAAACACCTTGAGACAAAGTAACTGTCCCGTTACCACCACCCAGAGCCAGCTATCTGCTAACACACACCGTTTCCACAATTCTGCCGTGGGTGTGGTGCGCCAGGGCAGGCAGGGAGCACACACACACACCTCAGTTTAACAAAGTCTGCTCTGCCTGGACAGAACTCTGATATCAAGAGCTTCAGAAAGCCACTCACCCAGCCTCTTGTCGATGACCTCCATGGACTTGCCGAACTGCAGGACGGCCTGGTCGAAGTCGCTGTTGTAGTGGTAGGCCAGGGCCAGCTGGTAGTGGCTCTCGGCCAGCAGACGGTCGTGAGCCTCCAGGTACTTCTGCTGCAGGGCCAGGCAGGCCTGGAACTCCTCTATGGCCTGTGTGTAGTTTTCTACGGGAGAAAAGCCACAAGGTCTTCACAAACGACGCCAGTTATCCAAACAATCCCAGCCCCCCATTCCATCACTCCCTGTTTTGTTACACCCCCGCAGGCTGCTCTCAGATGATCAGCTGGCAGCACTGGAAGGAGTACACTTGGATTTAACAAGATCAAATTATGTTTTTAAATGAAAGGCAGGTGAAACATCAGAAGGCACAAACCTGGGGCTTGCTTCCCACTTCTTTTTTCTGCTGTGTAACACAAGAGTCTTTCCTCACTATACTTGAGGATTTTGGAAAGTCTAAGTCAACCATTCTTCATTTGCAGCCTTTTTGTTCTGACATGGCACAGTACTGGCACCTCCTATTAATTAAGTTCAGTGACTCTCTACTTCAATGAGTCTCTTCTAAGTTCACAGGCAAGGTTTGGGTTTCTTACTCAAATTTTTTCTTCAGTGCTCTGGAAAAGCACAACTATCTCATTTTAGGTCCTAACTCAGTGTATCAATTGATGCCAAAGCTTCTCACATGGCTGCAACTACCATGGTAAGTCTAATTTGTTTTCATCCTGAGAGCCCTAACTCACCTCTGCTCATTTTAAAGTACAAAACAGAGCGTCAGAAAGTGGAACTGAACACTTTGCACATGAGAATTAATGTCACTTACCAGATTCAATGCTAACTTCTCCTAACTTCAGATGAGCTTGAGCTGCATGGAGCTGAGCTTCTTTTGTTTCTTGTCTAAATCAAGGAAAATAAAAAATAGTTTCCAAGTCCTGATCAGAATATGCCACACTCACTAACTGGTTATGCCACCCTCCACTTTACAGAGTTTCTCTGACATTTCTCCAAATCAGAACTCAAGTCTTTACCTCTTGTAAATGACTTTTGCTAACTCCAGCATGTCCCAGGCTAGCTCAAGATTTCCAATTTCATCCTCCTCACTTTCCTGTAGAAAGAAGTAGACTAGAAGTTCATGAGAGATTAAATGACTTGGTTACAGATCACACCAAACAGCAGCTCTCCCTGCCTGCCCCTGCACTACCAGGCCACGTTACTCAGCAGACCACAAGAATTCGTTTCACAACAGCTGAACAAACCCAAGTTTACAGACACAGCTGAGCAAGATCCCACAGTGTGGACTAGGTGCAATTCCTTAGGCAATACTGGCTTTCAAAAGTAATTTCCTACGTAGGACTAAATAAAACACAAGTGAGCTTTTATGACATGGTGTTTAGGGTAACTCTCCACCCTCCTGTGAGCACCGGTACCGGAGCTCAGCAACCTCACCTTGTCTTCCACTGTCAATTCATTCTCCTTATCGTCTTCAGCTTTATCATTTTCTTTATCCTCCTCCTCAGATTCTTCTGTTTCTACAAAGCAAGTAGATGGATGAGAACACTTGATGTTACTTGGCTTGCCTTGACGTGGAGTCAGGCAGAGTATGTTACATCCAACCCTCATCCTTCCCGTGACAGGTTAGAGGCAAGAAGAGCACAGATCCATTAAATTCTCAGCAGCAGCAGCCATCTTGCTGAAACTGTTCAGCACTGTAGACTAAAGCAGTCTGTAACTTCAACTTCTTACTGCCTACACCAGGGACTTGCACAGAATTTAGCTCTCACAAGCACACCGTGAGCTCCCACTGAAGCCGTGGGGTGGGTCCTGAGCACCCCAGAGGCACTGGGCAGCTGCTGAACTTCACCCTCCACCAAACAAGTATTTTCAGCAAGATAGCTGCCAAGCTGCACACAAATTAGTCTGAGTTCATGTCCCTCGTGTCAGGGATTTAAGTGGCAATGTTATTAATGAACCTCCTGTTGTGTAGCACTAATTTGACTTGTGACACTCTGCCGGAGCATCATATCTATTTTGCCAGCAGAAAACTTTTTGGGAAAATGTGCAGTGAAGGAGCATAGCTAATAACTTCAGAAAATTGGCTGAAATGAATGCTAAAGTCACACAATTCCTGTATCACAACCCCTGGCTAATTCCAGAACAACAGGAGCTTGATGGGGAAGGGACTAGGGCCTGTGAACTCATTAGTCTAACTCCCAAAAAGCACACACCTACCACTGGCAGGGCCAAACCTGCCAACATGAGGACACCTCGTTCGTAAGTGAAACAGAAGAGATGTCAGGATGTTAAAATATAAGTAGTGGGAGGAGTCTGCAGTGACAGCACCAGGCCAGGACGTTCAGGAGGGTCCTCACACTCAGCAGAATTGGGGGGAGAAAGCAGCAGTATGTGTACATAGTCAGCCTTTCACAGGACAGTGTGCAGGAAACTACTCTTGGTTTATGTTCAGTCACTCTCTCCATACAGGTACCTTGTTAGGCTGCTGCTGCACCACTGAGTGTTCCCTGTGCTTAGCAGAACAAATCCTTTCAGTGTCCAGAACCATTTAGTCTGAACATCTGCCTCTCCTGAAGCCGAGTTACTGCCACGCAAAGTTGCAATTATCAGCTCATCAATTAACTTGTGCAATAGCAGGCACCGGCCGTTCTAAGGCCACGTACAGTGACACTGCAGCAAGGGGTGCAAGTCTTGCTGGGTTACTCCAACAAAATCCTGAAAACAGCTCTGACAAAGCAGGGAAGCAGAGGGCAGAAGCCAGCCAGCTGGAAGACTGTACTATAGAGTAGCAATAAGCCTTCAGCAAATCAAATTTAGCTTTGCCAACTAAATTCTGACCAGCAATGGACCACCAGAAAGGCTCGAATGAAGAGTTCCTTCCCTCCACCAAAAGTGAATTCACTACTTTGTTACGTGTTCAGCTATTCTTGTTTTTTCATCACCATTTAAAAATAAAATATAGGCATAACCAGAGGCAACTTGTGCTTCAAGTTATTTGGAGGTTAGTGCAATAAACCCCGATGCATGCAAGTGAACATCCATTCAGTATTCTCCACCAGCCTGGCCATTACTTACACATTTCACAGGGCTGTCAGTTTGCTTTCAAGTAAGATTGGCTTTGCAGTTAGTTAAGCGTTAGTCTAGAGAAACTGAGACTATTCACTATTCCTTGAAACTTTACTTGGATGTAAAGTCCTTCAGGAGCCCCTTTACTGTGCCTTTTCCTTATTCTAAGGCAAACAGAAAATTCTGAATGGAACACTTTTTACCCATTGTTAGCCAAATCCATCAAGTCATCCACCCACAAGTACTTTTCTCCTCTCAGTGTTACCTTCTCCCTCTTCCATCAGGTCATCTTTCTCTTCTTTTTCTACCTTAGCACCTTCACCCTCTTCCATCAGGTCATCTTTCTTTTCCTCTTTCTCTACCTTAGCAGCAACTTCAGCCTTTTCTTCCAGGTCATTAGGTGGCTCTTTGCCCTCTGTGGGCACAGGTTCCTTTGAGCACTCTGTCTCTTTAGATTCACCAGGTTTCTCTTCCGTAGCTGTCTCTACTGGCTCTTGTTTCTCTTCCACCTTCTTCTGTTCAGCTGCCTCTGCTTCCCCTTCTGCAGCTTTTTTCTGTCCCACAGCAGCTGCTGCCTGGCCTTCTGCCTTCTCTTCTGCTCCTGCCTTCTCTTCCACAGCTGCCTCTGCCTGCCCCTCTCCAGCCTCTCCCTTCTCCACAGATGGCTCTTTTTCTGTTGCTTCTGTTGCCTGTTCTCCCACCTCTCCTTTCTCTTCCACAGCCACTTCTCCCACTTCAGCCTCTTCCCCAGCTGCCTTTGCCTCCTTGTCTGACCCTTCCGTTCTCTCCTTCTCCTCAGTTGCCTTCACCACCTTGTCTTCAGGCACTGGCTTCTGCTCTTTTTCTACCTCCTTCTCCTCCACAGCTTCCTCCTTTTCCACAGCCACCTGCTGCTTCTGCTCTTCTGAAGTTTCTTCTTTTCCCACAGAAACCTCCATCTTCTCTTCAGCCTCTTCAGGCTTTACATCCTTGTCAGCAGTTGCTTCTTCTTTTGGTTTCTCTTCCGTAACCTCTTTCATTTCAAGATCTTCCTCTTTGATTTCCTTCTCAGACAGTACTGGAGACTCTTCCGTGGACTTTTTGGCCTCTTCTTTTTCCCCCATGGCGTTATAAACCTGTTCTCTCAACTCCTCCCTCGCTTCTTCTACATGATTGAGGAAGCATAAACATTCCTTCGAGTTTAGTGATAAAGACATTAATGGGCACTGACAACACCACCCTCAGACCCTCCAGTGTGTGTTGGTTTGCTACCAAGCTGGATGACACTCCTTAAAAAGCTTCATTTTCCAAGTACAAGGAATTAGGACACAACCAACATAGTCACTCTGAGCTAAGCAAACCCCTTCCCCAGCATTGCAAGCGGCCGCTCAAGCAGTGCCAGCGATTTTAGTCACAGCTAAGCAAGAGGTGCCAGTCTTTTAATAGTCTGGATGGACAGGAGTTCCTGTATCATCTCCAGCTGCAGGCAGTATAAAATAGCTACTGTTCCTGGACTTTGTTTACAGAGACTCTGACCTGCTGGACTACACACACTGTACTGCTACCAGGTTACAAAGCAGCTCAAGTCAGCAGTGAAGCTCAGGAAAGCAAGCTTGAGTGCAGTGTTTCAGGACACAGACACCTGGTGACCCTCGACACATGCTTTCAGTGACCAGCGCCTTGCAGATGTTTTTACAGGTTTTGCTCGTCTTAAAGCAAGACTTAAAAAATAAAAACCATCAAAAAAAACCCAGTCCAGTTTGGACTGCCAAGAGTTTCAATGGAACACCCAAGATACCAGTGGACTAAACTTGGATCCTTCCAGCAAGAACATACAGTTTGGTGCCTCCACACCAGGGCAGGCAGCTTTACCTACCATCGACAGCTGGCAGGGCAGGATCATCTTCTGCTTTTTCTCCTTCCTCTTCCACCTGCACCCCTTCTAAGGCATTTCCCAGCACGCCATTTTCCATCCTGAAGGGAACAAAAGCTTGTTATCCCTTGGCTCTTGTAATACATCCCCACTTTAACTGCACAAGCTGCAGTGCCACAGCCCATCCCACCCAGGGCAACCCTGTCCATAAAGGAGTGAAATCCTGTTACATCAGACAGACTCTTCAACAACTGACCAACTGTCACCATACCTTGCCAGCTCCAGGAGAGACTTTCCATAGTAAAAAAAAGCTTCTGCACACTCATCCGCTGTCTCGCCGTATTTCTTACCCCTACAAAAATAATGAAGAATTATTTGCCTGTGCCTACTTTACATTTTGATACATGAACTGGAAAGCTAAATTTTCCTGCGCAGGAAGAAATCAGTTTCTTGGCTCCTCTTTCACTGCTTCAAACCAATAATGAATGCTCCTCTCACTTAGCTTTCATGTGGCTCTCAAACACACACAAAGGGAATTAATCTCTAACCTAAAAAGTACCATTCTCAGAGACTGACTGAGGCTGGTGAACACATTACTAGAAAACAACACTATCTCATTGCTTTTATATTAAAACGCCCCTGCAAAATAAACCATCAAATCCCTTTCCCACCTTAGGGAACTGCACTGGCAACCGCTATCACAAAAGCCATCTAAGCTGCACACCAACTGCAGCACTTGGGGGAGTTCAGTTTGTCCTCTCCTCAGTTCTGCTGTAAATTACAAACATGTGAGGTAAAAATCCCAACCTCTCTTGCGTGAGCCACATCAGAGCAGCCAAAAACACACAGAAGGTTCCACTACTCACAGTAAACTTGCAGCTTCCTGGAATGCATTAACAGCAGCCGGAATATTTCCCATTACCAAGTGCTTCTGCCCCAAACCCAGTAGTTTCTTTGATTCTCCATCCACATCCACACTGGAGGAAGGGAAGTAAGTCAAATACAGGATGCTTTAGTTAGTTTCCACAGTCATTTCACAGACAGCTTTCAAAACCTAGTCACCTTTATGGAAGAGTGAGTTGCACAAGTTACAGTGGCTGGAACTACCAGTGGGGATTTGCCTGGTTTTGTTTGTTTAAATGGGGAACAACTTAAGAATCACAGATCCAAATCTCAGTTTTAATTCAGTGCATCTTGCACAGCTTTATTTCCAGAAGGCTCTGCCCAGCACAGTATCTCAGACTGGGACAAGAGAGCATTGTCACATGGCAGCCTGTGCTTTCCCAGCACTAACTCAGATGAAGAACTTTGAGAACAGCTGCTATTTGTGTATTTATGAGCCCTTGAAATGGTTTTGCTGCTCTAGATTTGTGCAAACCACGGGTGGGCACAAGTTTTCAGCACCTACAGCACCCACATCAGTTAAACCCCAAGCCTAACCATGTGATTGGAAGGGTAACCTTTGCGTTTCAGTCATTAACTCCCGAATTTCACATTATTTGGTGACCGACAGTCCCGACTTCCCTCACCTTTCTGTCTTGTCTGTGGATGTGGAAGGGGCTGCCAATTCTTCTTCCATCCTGCGAACAGAACATCGAGTGATTCTTTTATAAGCGGTCACCCACCCCACGGCAGGAGGGGTGTGAAACGAGGGCCGCGAGCGCTGGATTTCAGGCGGCCCTGCCCGCGGGGCGAGCCGGGGCCGCCGTGCCGGTGTCAGCGGTGGGTTTGTTGTGGGGGGTTCGGTGTTTGGGGTGCGGGGTCCGGTGTTTGGGGTGCCGGCCCCGCGCAGACAATGGGCCTTTCCCGCCCTGCCCGGCCCCGCCCCCCGCCCTTGGCGCCAAACCCCGCGGCGGCTCCTCACGGGCCGAGGGTCACGTGACTCCCGCCCCTCCCGCGCCGTCGGCTGCCCCCAAGAAAGATGGCGGCGGCCGCGCCGCGGTCACGTGGTGGCTCCGCGCGAGGCGCGCGGGCCCAGCTGGCGCCGGAGGAGCGGGGAGCGGAACGTACCACCGGGGCGAGGGACGGGGGGGCACGGGGCCGGTCGGTACCACCGGAGCACGGGGGGGGACGGGGCGGGCCGGTACCACCGGGGCGGGAGGGGGGACGGGGGAGGAAGGTACCACCGGCGGCGGGAGGGGGGCATGGGGGGAAATGCAGGTATCACCGTCGGTGCGGGGGGAGCAGTGGGGACAGGCGCGACACCCCGACCAGCACCCCAAGCCCTCCCCCCAAGTAAATCCTGCCCAGGGCCTCCCTTACGGCCCCCACCCCCGCCCAACGCGAAAGCGCCCCCCCCCCCGCTCCTCTGCTACCCCCCACCCCCTCCCCGACACGCACACACCGTGACCGGGGCCAGCCAGGCCTACCTAGTCGCGGAGGCCGGCGCGGGCTCAACGCAGGGGAGAGCGGCGACGGCCGAGGATTGCATAGAAGCTGCTGGAGAGAGGGGCGGCGGCGGCAGAGTGCAGCCCCCTGCCCCTCGGGCCGCCTATATACCCCCGAGGACACGCCCCGGCCCGCCTGGCGGCGCGCGCGCGCCGCGGGGGGACTACCGTTCCCGGCATGCCCCGCGCCCGCCCCGCCGCGGGACGCCGGGGGCGCCGCCGCGCGGGGCGCGCCGGGAAGTGTAGTGCCGGCCGGGGCACGGGGGCCCGCGGGGCACGCCGGGAAGTGCAGTCCAGCGCCGCCGCCAGCCCGCCCCTCCGGGAGCCTCTTCCCCGGCCTCGAGAATTCCCGGGAGGCTCCCGCGCCCTCGCCCTGGCACAGCCTCAGCAGCCTGTGCAAGGCGGGCAGTCCGTGGGCTCCGGCTCTGCCCTGCCGCAGCACGCGGTCCCGAGCGGGCAGGGCTGACATGGCCGCGGCCCCCTCAGGGCACAGACCCGCCGGCTCCTCTGCCCCGCTGTTATTATCACAAGATAAAAAGTTCACCGCCTCCAACCCCGCTATGTCACTGCACGAAACAGAGCTGGGAAGGGTGGGCTTCACAGAGATACAGAATCAATCTGCTTTTCTTGGGAATTCTTCCCAGCCCACTTACCCCTGATTGGAGAAATGACCGGACAAAGTTAACTGGGGCCCTGACACAAGAGAGGGGGGGGGAAAGTCTCAAAGTCATACAATGAGTACAGAATTTATTTAAGACACGCGAACATGCAAGGGGAACACAAGCAAGAAAAGCCACTGTCCTTGGCAGGATGACTGCTGTGAGCAGTGCACAGAGTGCCTTCGAAGCACGATTGCTTCCCTGATGACTGCAGCAAGAACCACATTCAAACTCACCCGTGTTTGATTAGAACAATTAAAAAAAAAATCACGAATTTCATTTTCCTTAAGAGTAAATGTCCAGTCTCATAAAGATACCTAAGTGAGCTGCATTGGCTTTTTCCACTGAGGTAAATTCAACAGGAATTAGAGAACATTTTACCAAGAAACAGAAATTCCTTAAATTTTACATACAAAGAGTGTTAAACAGGTTTGTTCCAGTTCAGCTGCACGCTGGGAGGCCCAGGGCAGGAAATACTTGAGGAGGCATTACACTCAGGATGAATATGGAGCTTGACTATAGGCCTACTCTAAATGAGGTTATCAAAATTAAAGTATCTAATTCTTTATGTTTTGAACTATTCAAGTATAGAAGATCATTCTTCTAACTTTGCTACTGCTATGGGAAAAAAAATTAATCCTATTTTACAGCTGGAGAACACAAAAAGAAAGTGTTAATGTTGCTAAGGCCACAGAAGGTACCACCATCAGAGCAGGGGTGGGTACTGACACCTCATACCCTCCCTCTCAGATGGTGATTCATTAAGAGACTGAAACAAAATAAAACTATGGTTAGAGCTGGAGTTCCAGCCCTGGTCAGCAGTGCATCAGCACTCAGTAAATTAGTCCCTGCCAGGGGGGGACACAGAGACATGGGAGTGAGAAAACAGAGGAACAGAAAGGCAAGTGACTGCCCTGTTACCAGCAGGTCAGGGGTACAGCAGGAGACAGGAGCTGCTCTCCCAAGCATCAACCCAGGCAGCACCCAAAAATGCTACATCAAAATGGAAGGAGCTCTCTGACAGGTCTTTGCTCTTACTGTATGGTCAGGAGCTGATTTTGTGACCTTCCAGAACTCAGACTGGACATCCCTGGTAAAGAAACACTGGACAACTTCACGGGAAAGGCAGGATGTTTTCCTACAGGACTTCCTGAAAAGTTCTTGTGGCTTTTGTGGTAGGAGGATCAGAGCTATTGTCAGAGCTGAAACCCAGCACTGTGACAAGCAAGAGAGCATTGCCCTGAAGGCCTGCTCCAGGGTCTGCTTTTATTCTCTTCAAATCTACAGGCACATTAAAAGAAAGAGAAAATAGAAAATTCTAAGTCCCACGAGTACAGTAAAGTGGATAACTGTGCTGGGCATGGTTGGTCACTTGGGTTTTACTGAAAGGGTATGGACATAGTGCAACTGCAGCAAATTTCACTTTGTTCCCTGTGTGAAAAATACTAATAAAGATATCAAAGTTGCTCGCTGAGCAGTTTTTTAGTCTTAAACTACTTCCATGTCTTCACTTTTTTTTTAATTTTTCCCCCTCATGGTAATAACTGAAGTTTTCAAAACCATTTCCCAGGCAGTAAACCCAAAGTATTGCCCTAGCTTGATAATGCCATGTTTGGAACTTGATTTAAAGTCTACCACTCTACCCAATCTCCAAAAGATTTGATGCTTCCACCAGCAAGCTTGCAGTCCTTGTGATAAATCCACAAACTCTGACATGGAAGCTGCAGCATCTCCAGAAAGGAGGTCGATTAGAAGTAGTATATTGCAGGTAAACCTACTCAGGGAGGAGGGTTTAAATTTGGAGAGTGTTTTTGACAAATTGTGGCAACAATTATTCTGTGGAAGGGCACAAAGAGGAGCATGTTAATTTAACACCTGATTTTCTCGTAGTTAATAGGGGTCATTGAAGGGGTAATGGGGGTGTCCAGCATCTCTGGCTACAAGCTTTCCATCCACCTGTGAAATAAACAAGACAAACTCAAGTCAGCAAGATAAAAATCCATTCTTACTCTCAGCTTCAACTTCTTCATGGTTTAGATTTCTAAACCTTTGTATCCCAAACATCTGGGAGTATATTTTGTAGCTTAAACAAGAGCTGTTCCCTCTACTCCCAAGCATTTCTTAGCATTTCTTAAAAGAAAAGACAGATTTCTGTAGCCTAGAGCAAGAGCCTTTCATGCTGCAGAGACTTGAAGAACTAGATTAAAAATAGTTAAAAGCCTTTTGCCTTGTAGCTGTTCCGGAATAAGTGTTGTAACACGCACACTTCCAAAACACTTTACTGGAGTTGGAACCTCTGTTTCCACAATAGAGTTGCTGGGCTGCCAATTTTTAGAGATGGATAAGATGAAACGCACTGGATGACTTGTCCAGGGCCACATACTGAGGCATTAATAGTGTCACTGCACTCCTTCACAGCACTTTTTGCTTAAGAACATTTCCACAGAAGACCAGCTTGTCCAGCTGTCAAATGGAAATACTCAGATCACAATCACACAGAGGCTCAGGCTGACCCAAAAGCAGACGTGGCCATGCAGAAG
The DNA here is from genome assembly GCA_035583135.1 of Lophotriccus pileatus. Classification (NCBI taxonomy): domain Eukaryota; kingdom Metazoa; phylum Chordata; class Aves; order Passeriformes; family Tyrannidae; genus Lophotriccus; species Lophotriccus pileatus. The sequence goes on from JAWWES010000006.1 coordinate 9,465,591, forward strand.
CCTCAGTTCCTACATCCCACCTCTGAGCATTCAGGTGCACAAGTTGCATTTCTGATTGCATTAAATCTGTTGCAACACTCCCAGTGCCTGAGGAGCTGAGGTAAAACCTCATCTGTAACGTTTGGGGAAGTCTGAGGAGTGACCAGTGAGAGTCATTCAACTACAACTTACATTAAGCAACTAATGACTGAATAGAAGTCACATCAGGGAAATCACTGGTTTTTATACATATAAATGTGGATTTTATACATATAAATGCAATGTTAGGATCACTCAAAATGTTCCAGGGCCAGAGAGAATCACAGGGACTTTCAAACCAAGTACCCACCAGGAAATGCCTCCATTAGCTTTCAGCATAAAACCTGCATTTCAGAGCAACAACTGGAATTCCCGCTATTGAACTGTTTAAACGAGTCGCCTGGGGGCACTGCAGAGCACAGAACTAGGGTGTTACAGTCTAACATTTGACTAATGCTCTGATTAAAACAAAATAAAGCTGAATTGAAGATGTCAACGGAAGGCAGTCCTTAAAACTGTGGACGGAAGTGTCACAGTAGCTTCAGGTTCCCTCACGTTCTCTGCAGAGCCAACAGCTTTCTCATGTTCCTAGAATTCAGATTCCTCCTTTCCCCTCCCCAGTTTTCCTCCCCCTGCATATTTCTCCACAGCATGCCAAGACAGCAGCTGCCAGAAGCAATGTTTCACATCACTGATTCCAGTCTACCCCAGGAATCTGAGAGAAGGAGGGGGGATAAAATCAGCAGTGAACGTGCTGCAGGTGAATGGTAGTTTACTACCAAAAATAGGTCATGATGTGTGCACGACCATCACTCCTCTCCTGGCTTGGCAGTCATTTAAGTTTCACTTCAGTATACTCCTTGGCCAATTATGTGTTTCCAAAAGTTTGGACTTCAGGCAGGTGAAAGGTCATTTCCAACCTCTAGATAATGAACAGTTAGAAGTATGAAGCAACTTAAATTGCCTACATTCAATGTAATGGCCTCTCCTCAGGCTTTAACACAACGAGGAAAAGAGAGGCATAACTATAACAACTTGTAGTTATAGATCAGTGAAACAAAGCAAGGAAGAACTGTCTTGTCAGATGCAACGGGAGCTCTGATGTCACTGCCATATCATACTTTGAAATCCAGAATTGAACCTGTTAAGTCAGATTCATAGGGGAGAGAGGCATGAAAGGTTAGACAGGAATTTTAATTCACAGTTGACAAAAAAAGAATCTTTCCAATAAGCCCAGAAGGGATGGGCAGGAGACAAAAGGTTCCGCTAGAGATCTTACAGCTACAGAGCCGTGATTTAATTCCCCTCATCTTGCCTCTTCCTGCCTTGTTATCTGACAATATGGCAATACCTTTGAAGCCCAGCTGCATCACATCCACCCTCTCTCTCAAGCTGGATGGGCTGCCCCTTTGAACTGCATTTCATCTCTCCTTTGTGAATCCCTGTGATCCGATCAGGTCTCCCAGGTAACAGCAGCTCATCCAAGCCAGGCTACATTTCGCAGTTTCGTTAACAAAACAACTTTGTTTGCAGCCCGAGTATGAAAACACTTGGAAAGAAACACACAGTCAGCAGCAGCTGTGCTTGTCACCGCCACATTCACACAGAGCAGCAGCTAAGCTTGCCCTGTGGTGTACAGACTCCTGATCCATAAACACGGAGATAATTCTGGCTGCAAGGATGTGGGGGTTTATATTTATGCACACCTACAGTTAAAAGTGTGGCCTTGAGGCTCTCCTAAGCCCCAGCGTGACAAACAGTTGGAAGTTGTAACAAGTATCCAACCTCGATGTGAGACAGCCGCTCACCACGCATTCACAACTTCTCTTTTCTAACTCAGACTCAGTCACTGATGTGCTCTCAAGTATTCAAAAAAAACACAGTGCTAAATCCTGGAGAAGAGCTTTCCACAAGGAATTCCTATAGCCAGCAGCCACTGACTACTAAAGAATAATCTACAGGCAGACAAACTGCTGAAGAGGCAGGGGTGTGCTTGACACCTTCCAAATCTGCTGAGAGATTTCCTGTATCTATGCAGTGTATGACAGAGAAGGGATAAATCACTTCAGACTCATTATAGCACAACTACAACAGTTCATTACAGTTGGCACATGTTGGCCAATGATGCACCTCTCTTGTGTAGTCAGAAGCAGGATGACAAGAAAGGAGAAAAACAGGAGACAACAAGGCACTGACTATTTTTTTTTTTTGTAGTGAGGGAAAAAGAATAAGGTCCTTTAATATAATAAAAGAAAGACTAAGAGGACTTCAACACTTACAAGGCATTGGTTTCTTTCAAAACAGAGAAGCATCTGCCAGCACATGAGGGTTTGTGTGACAGTAAACTACTAATGCTAAAGGATGCTGCAGCTAGTAGATTTGGGAAGAGAAATATAACATCCTAAGTCTTATATTGGAGGAAAGTCATTACAACAGATCCTGAAAGGGGGAACTTGCAGTGGAGGGGAGGGGAGACAAATTCCCTGATGAGACTTCCACAGTAGATGTGGAGAACTAACAGTACCCTGAGTCCTCACTGATCTTGGAGGTTCATGGTATAAAGTAGACAGTGACAGCCGGAACAAGGAGTACTCCTGGAGGAATGAACCCCTGAACAAGTAGTTCTGATGGGGAGGCTAAAGGAAGAAAACTGTAAAACCTGAAGTTTTGGCCACATGCACACAACAAAAACTATGAGAAACACGAAAAATTTACCGTAATCATCGGCACAATGTAACGCCAGTTTTTATTCAGGCTTGCAATGTGGCTCATCTCCTCATCTGTGAGGCTGAAATCAAACACCTGAGAACAAAAGCAGGAGGCTTTAATAAATAACCATGAGCTGCCATCAGTTTGTCTTCTGCTTATAAATATGAATTTGCAATTAAACTCATTGTATAACAAACACCAAATAAAGGCTTAAAGTCTGAGGTGTTCACACACCTGCCAGCTCTAAGCCTACACTGTTACTGCACAGTGCTCTTCCACAAAGATAAAAGGACTGTTCCTCCGAGTAAGTGCTGCCTATTCAGTCAATATTCTGTTCCCATATAGATCTAAACCTCAACTAACAGAATTTACAGGAATTTCTTGAGATTTCTAGCAGCACACTGCAGGGCAGAATTTGGTTTAATGGGAGTGACAGAAACTGCTCCCAACTTTAGAAACAAGTCATGTAACCAGGCAATCTTAATGATTAATGAAAAAAGATGCCAAGCAGTGATTCAGAGACATTCCTCAAGATTATTTAAAGGCAGAGTTTTCAAATAATTTTTAAAGTGAACTGTCTCTACTTCAGAGCAGAACTGAACCACACTTATTCCTTCAGCATCACTAGGATGGCAGTTTGCTGCAGAAATAGTCACCAGCCCTCTCTTGCAGGACAGAGAAACTATTACTCATAAATAAGAACGACTGAACATCATTAGAAGATTCCCTCGTTCAATAAATTTGCATCTCAAAAAAATTAAAGTCAAGATTTGTCACGCAGACTTCTAAAAAATACATTCTTTACCTTCTGATAACAAGACTCTGCATGTGCACATTTGCACACACTCACACACTGAGCTGCTTAAAACACATCATTTGTTTTCAAAAAGAAACCTCTACCCTCCCTTTTAAGTGTGTTGATGAACAAGTATGAGCCAAGTGTCTCAGCTTGTTGCTCTGCAAGTCTTAGGACAGTGTATTACTCACGTGAAAGGGAACTGATGAAACTCCTTCCCTCCATTTCAGCTTACCTGGAGATTCTGCTGAATGCGAGCAGGAGTGACGCTCTTGGGAATGGCAACCACTTTACGCTGCACTTGCCATCTGTTAAGAGGAGGGGAGGTGAGAGATTTTGTCTCTGCATGCAGCCCAAGAACCATAAGTATTTATTTTGGCTGAATAATAATCTGTGGCAGCAGAGATGCCACTTCTGTTTGTATGTGAAATCGAAATCCCTGGAGGAGGAGTGACACAGCACTGCAAGGTATTAGGACCTGGTCTGTCCAAGCTCAGGCAAAAAGAAAAGGTGGATCCTAGACATGGATCCAGGCCCTGAAAGGACTCCTCTGATCTAGTCCATCCTTAGGGCAGAACCAACACTACCAGCTCTCTAAGACAAGCACCAAATAGCACTCCCTGTGATTTTAACCCACCCCAGTGGGGAAGAACATACACTTTAAGTAGGTTCCTTCTGGCTTGCGTGTTTTGCTGTATTTAAGTCTGGGTCCCAGAAACCACCTCTCTCCCAGTTGTTCTGTACCTGAGGATGATCTGTGCAGGTGACTTGCTGTGCTTTTCTGCAATTTTTTTGATGCCAGGTTCTTCCAGAAGCACAGGCTCGTCCGGGTGTTTCCACATACGGTCTGGAGAACCCAGGGGACTGTAGGCAGTGACAACCAGTCCTCGTTTCTGGCAGTGAGCAATCAGCTCGTTCTGAGCTAGGTAAGGATGGCATTCCACCTATTGAAATGACCCAGAGAACAGAGATCAACACAAAACTAAACAAAGGGGAAGTCGAGCACAGCAGAACCAAACATATCACATGAGGTCATTCCAGATTATTCTGGAAAACCTTATGAGGATAAGATTTAAGTTATAACCAGGAGAATGAAGAAGTATCTGGTAGGCTAAGTTCACAGGAAATAGAAAACAAATCATTTAAGCTGAATGCTGGATTTTCCCCAGGTACCAAAACAGATCACCCAACAAGAAAGGAAACTCTCTACAGCAGGGATTCCTATTACTCCTCACAATCTTTCCTTCTTACAGACTAAATTGTTCCTCACAGGGAAGATGAACTCTTCCACAGACCTCTTCAACTAAGCAGGCATAAATGGCTGCTGCAGAACATGGATGTGGGCCTCCTTCCCAACGAATTCATCTGTCTGGAAAGACCATCCCTGTAGAAGCTGCACCTCTTGTGCTAAACACATAGCACTGGATTGCAAATTCTTCACTCTTATGGACAAATAGGAAAGGTATTTGTCTTCTTCATTCCTCTCACCTGGAGCACAGCTGGTTTGACAGTAGCCACGCTCAGCACATCATCGATCTGACGACTGTTGAAGTTTGACAGCCCAATGGCTTTCACAAGGCCTTTCTCCACCAGTTTCTCCATAGCCTTCCAGGTATCCTTGTAATCAGTGTAATCATAACGCATGGTGTTATCAGGATTCTTTGGGAAGAGATTGTCCCCTCGCCTACAGCATCGAAGGGGAAGTGTAAGTAGATGTACCACCTTATTTACATCATGTGAGTCCTTCACTAGAAAAAACCTTCCTCAAAGTATTCTTAAAAACTTATACACAGTCTGGAGGGCAGAGCACAAACTGAGTGAATTTATCTGTTCAGTTCCACTATGTGACTAAACCTCTAAGCAGTTATTACACAGTCACTCTTCCTACATAAAGTTGTTATACAGCACTTTGAAGCACTTATCTGTACAGCAGTGACTACCCAGAGCTGATAAGCCACTGTACACAGACCAGCAGCTTTTTGCACACTTGGATCCCAACACAACAGCTGATTTAGGGAGCAGCAACTCTGTTTGGAGCTGCTACCAAAGAGATCTTGGTTTAAGAGGTACCTAAGAGAAACTCTATTCTCACAGAAGTCTTAACATGTACACGTTGGTTGGGCGTGTTTCCTTCCAGGAAATCACACCAACGCATTTAAAAAATTAAAATTAAAATGAATTTTAAAAAAAAGGCCAAAAGAAACAGACACAAAGAATCTGGTTGTGCCAGGTGACACCATCGCAGCCAAAGGGCTGTGACTGGTCCCTGAGCAGTCCATGCTTGGAAGGGTGTAAGGAATCCCAGTGGAAGGGCACTGCTTCATAACACCACAGGACTTTGCTAGGTCAGAACTCAGATTCTTACATTGCTCTAACCAAGCAGGGAATGATGTGAGGAATGGCACCAGCTGGGGACAAGGGAAGATGGTTCTTCATGTCATTGACAAATCTAGAACCAAAAGTAACTCTGAAAGCTTTATGAGTTCCCAGATTTTCCTACAGTTAGGTAGAAATAATGGAAAACTGGAGAGTGAAGAGTTTCCAACGAGAAGAAAAATGAAAGTGCTTTATTAGAGTGTCAGTTGTGTCAGGAGTTGTGTAACGTCAAGCAAATTTCAACAGTAGTAATATCTAAACATACATCATTATTTGTGTTATGTGTCATTACCAAAGCAATAGTTAATGGGTCTTTTTTTCCAGGCAAATAAAAAGCAAACCTCTTTCACAACAGGGGGAATTTTTAATGGCTCTTCCTCCAGACCAAAAGCACTTCCTCATTCTGTTATGCTGAGGAATATATTTATACTTTGAGCATCTTTCCACTTACTGGTAGTGTTTCACTTTGTAAAATTCAGTTCCTATGACTAGAAGGAGAAAAAAAATTCTCAAGTTTGCAGAACAGAGTCTCCCTAAACTGACAGGGCCTTCCCTGTTGAGTGAAGACTCCATGCAAACATCTGGTCAGGGCATTTATTCCCCTTGCCTCTTTTTTTGCTGACTGAAGTTGGGGGGGGGACAACTGTTCCCACACCTACAAGGACATAAAGCATGGAATTCTGCTTCTCATGGGGTTGTAGGGTAAGTGCACTTGGCACTTAACTGGAAAACTTTCTCATCTCTTATTTCCTCAGATCATAGAATTACTGCAATTAGTGTCATAACAAGTCATTTCACTTCCTCCTCACACAGATGCCACCATAATACTGCATGGGCTTGGCCACTCCAGTACACTCAGTAACTACTAGTAAAAAGTGTTTTCTTCTTTACAAAGCACTTAAATTTTCATTTTACAGATCAGTACAACTAAGGCACAGAGCAGTTTCAGTATTTCCTCAAGGTTACCACACTTCCCCAATGCCTAAATGAGGACACCAGACTATTTTAAACTTATAATATATTTGAAACTCAAATATTTACCTCACAGGTAGTATAAGATGGCAAGCTAAAGTATAGAAACTTGTCCCATAAAGCTTTATTACTTTTCCCAGTTACCTAATCTTAGCACCCATGCCAAACTGTCACCAGTTTAGTGATCCTAATTTCATTACCTAGTTGTTCTCATGACTAAAAAATTTATGTAGTTGCCTTAAGATTTTAAATGAAGACTTAATACTTATTTTCCAGCCTCATCTTTGCTAAATAATGAGAGCAATTATCCTTTTTCTATTTACAATACTCCAGAAAACCCTAAGTTTTGTCTCCTCTACTGTACATTTACAGACATGCTACAAATCTAACAGTAAACAAGTAAACTTGCAGGCAGTACACACAGGAGGAAATTCACAGCTCAGAAAGAAGGTCCTCAGGATATAACACGATAAAACTGGACTTTCTGCATTCTGTGCCCTTTCCACTTAGTACTTACTCAAAGGCATGAGGCCAGTGCATGAGGTACAGGTCCAGGTAATCCAGCTTCAAATCTCCAAGTGTTTTCCTCAGTGCTGGCTCTACATCTTCTGGGTGGTGTTTGGTATTCCAGAGTTTTGATGTTACAAACAGGTCCTCCCTTTTAATAACCTGTAAGAAAGGAAAGAGAGAATAATTCACTGGAACAAGTTCAGAAAGAGAATTGCAACAATTCCCCAGCTAGTTTTAAACCAAAGAGAACAACTGATGTTCTTGTTTAAAAAAAAAAAGGTTAACACACGGAACCTACTAATTAAACCTTTTGAAAATATACTGGATGGAGAAGAGCCAGAGAAACACACACACACTGGCAAGTCCTAAAGTATATCAAATACTTCAGCCATGTATTAGAACTTCTGAAAAACAAAATGATCCTTTCCACACACACACTCTTCCCAACTTTCCAATTCAAGGGTTAAAGCCACTACTAAGTGCGATGTGGTCAAAAGGAAGATTATTCAGTTTATTCATATGTAAATTTTGAAATTTCTATTTAACGATTCACATATTCAAGGTACAACCAGCCAACTGACTTCACTCATCACATGCCATAAATCAAGAACGTTTCTTGTGGAAACAGTATGGGAAAATAGACAGAACTTTCATCAAACCTTTGCATTTGAGTTTCCAGGCTGTGGAAGGAACACACTAGGCCTGTACCCTGAACTTGGAAGGGTAAGACCCATAAATAAAACAAAGAGAGAGCTGGTTAACTAGACAGTATAAAATGCAAAAGGGAGATCACAGCTGAGGCACAGAATTCCATCACAAAGGATGTTTCTCACTGTCTTATGTCTGACAAAATTTCACTCGAGTCTGTATTTTGAAGAAGCTGGAATGACTGATTCTTTAGTTTCTCCCCTCCAGCCGTTCAACTATTTCTGTGTTTCACCCAAGGATATCGTGTTCAAGAACAAAGATTTTTAAAAATTCTTTGTAAAAATAACTGTAGTTTAAATTGTAGGCTTAAGTTAGCTGGCTAGTATGAACTGAACAAAAGCCCTATGCTTCCCTTTGTGAGTTACCACATCTAGCAGGGAGGAATCCCTGGGGCGAGCTGAAAACAGCCCTCTCTCAAGCAAATCACATAACAAAGAGATTGCCCTAAAGCCAAGGCAAGAGCAGCAGGAAAACAGGAACATGAAAACTTTTCTTTCCATGGGCTCTTGAGGCTGTGCAGGTAATCCTTCTGGCCCCTTGGGCCAACGGGAGCAAGGGGATAAATTTAAGGTTCTGCCATCCGTAGGAATGCCTGTTACTTGGCCTTGGACTCTCAGGTGCAGGCTGGCAGAATTAAAAAACAAACAAAAAAGGCATTTCCACAGCTTGCCTCCAAATATTCCCGACAATCTTTTCATTTTCACCTTGTTGGGCCCGACGCAGTCCTGGAAGGCCTCGCCGATCTCCGCCTCGTTGCTGTAGGCCGCGGCGCAGTCGATGTGGCGATAGCCCGCGCTCAGGGCGCACCTCACCGCCTCCCGCACCTGCAAGCGCAAACAGAACGTCCCGTGAGGTCGCTGGAGAGGGGCACAGCACCGGGGAACAGCTGAAAAAATGTTACAGACTTAGCAAGCGGCGGTCCCCCCAAAAAAACAAACCCCACAGAACCTGCATAAGGTCACCAGACTCAAACCGTGGGATGTAGGACCTTCTGTGGTACCTCAGCCCTTGGGGAGAGGTAATTCCTGGCAGACATTCCAAGAGAAACAAGAAAACTGGGCTGTGCACACAGGAGCATTCATACAAGAATGCACCGGGATAGAACAAATCCCTACTTTCCACTGCGGCTGTCACACTTTTCTTAGACATAAAATGAGCTTCAAGAAGCAAAAGGTTTCAAATAAATCGTTACTTCAGAAGACAAACTTTCCAACCTGACCGAGGAAACAATGTCAGTTAAACCTGAAATATATCTCCTCTCTCCCAGTAAAGAAAGAGACTGGTTTCTAACTCCAGAATTGCCAGAGTTTGGGTTTGGTTCAACCACTCACACTTAATTACTACTATAATGCTTTTTTATGGCACCTTTTTCTCTTGTGTCTCATTCTTACTGACTGCACAACAATGTAAGTTATTATTATACTGCTGGGATACTCCTGTTGCTGCTCACAACTCTGCATTTTGCTCACACTGAAGGTGTTGCCATCAGCAACACACCCTTTGCTGCATATCATTACACAAAAGCCAGAACAGTCGGGAACCAAGGCGCTATATTTCAAATTTGTATCTGCTTTTGAAAGCCCTAATGAAGCAGAAGCACAAAACACCTTCACATGTGGGCCTCAGAACCACAGAATGGCATTTGTAAGGAATCATGAGGAACTTTTGAATAAAGATTTTTTTAAATAACTGATTGTGCAAGAACAAAGAATTACTACAGAGCCAGTGTAGTCATCATCTCCTGTTAGGCTGATGGGCATTTAGTAAAATCTGTTTCATTTAAGTTCAGGTGGATAGCAAGCACATGTTCTTTCTGACATCTATCCACCTGAAGTACTACAGAAAGAGTACATCCTACCTGCACTGTGATTTCTGTATATTGCTCCTCACCAACTCGTGTGAGACTCTAAATTACTCTGTGGACAATGCTTGATCCACTAGGACCCTAATGTGTTTATAGAGATCACATCTCTCTTGCCAAGGGATTAAAAAATGTGTCCACAAAGGCTACAGGGAGATTGATTTCTTTCAACTTAACCAAAACACCAGCATTTTCAATTTTAAAGCTGACAAAATTAGTAACATCAAGTAAAGTCACGTACAATCCTGCTTTGGGATGCTACAGAAAGGCAAGGGGGAATCAAATGTGAAAACATCTCCCTCCTACTGCTGGATATCATTTGTTTTTCTTTTCAAAGAACTGCAGTAAAGGCAGACACAGGATATTCTGACTGCATTCTTTGGCATTTTGAGCGGAGAACTGGAATGTTGCTCAGTTTCCCTTAGCCAGAATGACAAAGCACTTCTGTTACAGCAGTGAACTCTTCCCTTCTCTAGCAGAATGGTAGTGACAGTGCTCCTTTCACCTGACAAAGGCATTCCTCAGAAGGTCACTACAAAGTCAAGGGCAGAGTAACTCTGAAATCACTTGAGACACAGTAAAGGTTTTTAAGACTCAATATCTACCCCCCAAAGAGGTGAGAGTTGTGGAGAGGGACAGGAAAGGGAAAATAGCAGTGTTCTATGTCTGCACTAATCCCTTATTTCCAATAGGAGATTAATACTTTTTTTAAATCCAAACAGGCACAAAATTTGCCATAAAATGCAAGTAGGCACCGCTCACAGAAGACCAGAGATAAGGCACTCCAAACATGCCTCTACAAAGCATTCCAACAGGAGGCTGCATTTCTTTATCAGCATGTTTTGATAAATTTCTAGCACTGAAAAACTGGGACTGGTCATTTAAATAAGGTTTGGATCTGGGAAAAAGAAATCTGTATTTGTGTAAACTACTCCCAGCCTACTAAGCCATTCCGATGTGAACTGAAAATTCTTGTTCCACATAAAAGGCAAGCAATCAAGAGAAAATGTGGAAAAAAAAAAAAAAGCCATTTTTGGAGGGGAAAAAAATAACATATAGATGTAAGTTTAAGAAAAGTACTTTTTTTAAAGGAAGTTGTGTATTTTTGAGATGATGTGCAGACAAACACACACATTTTGTGGTGAGGAACAGAGGAAAAAGAAGTAATAGAAGCAGCTGGAGATTCATATGCCTCTGGTGGTGTGAAGTAACAGTAGCCAAAGGTTCCTTCAGTCTTTCCACATATTCTTTAGTCTAGCCTGCTGATTCATGCCTTTCTGCAAATGGTTTGCCCCAAAACAGACACAGTATTGCAGTCCATGTGATATTCAGATGCATTATGACCAGAACATGAGTGTTCCTATATTACAGTTCCTATATTGCACTAAAATTTGCTGAAAAGGAACTCACACCACCACATTAGTACAGCAAACTTAAGAGTTGGTGTTGCCTCTTATCCTTCAAATGCTGAATTTAAGCCCCTCCTTTAAGGCATACCAGCAGCAGTGAATTTTTTTTGTGCCTGTAACCAGGATTCTCCACGTTGCCTAATGAACTCCAAGAACTAAACAGTCTCCTCCGTAGCTGCAATCCTGTCACAAGACACCCAGTCTAACTGTTTTTCTGAGGCATGTGTTTCCTCTTCAGCTTCCCTGAAGTTTCACACAAGAAACACAACTTCCCCAAGCCCCGTGTGTCTCTCCCCAACAGAGTCAGCCTCTGCCACTGCAGGTTAGGCTGCTCACCAGGTGGGGATCAATCCTGCAGCTTGAAAGCCTGGCTCACTTGAGAGAGGAGAACAAAGCATGAAAGGATTACAGCTAATCCAGCTGCAATATCAAAAAGCCATGCCACTGATATTCTTGATGCTCTTGTCTGAATGGATTTCCCTTTGAACTCATTCACGCTGCCAGTTCATAACACTTTTGTTCTGTGCTCCCTTCCACTCAACAGGCCTCTATCGTGTTCCTATGGAAACATGTAAAACAAATTTCTCTTCTAGCATTTGATTATGTAAAACACAGAACACCCTATTATTTTATAGGGTCTAAAGCCTATAAAATCCTATGGTCTACCAACACGGATTTAGATTCAATAATTTGCCCCCCATTCTTAATATCTAGGAAACTAGGGTTGCAGTGACACCTTTGTACTGGACTGCTAAGATCTGGCTACAGGTCAGGGCTTGCTTACAATCAGGAACAGCAATAATAAAGAAATTACTAAAGCTTGGCAAGGAAAATAACTACAATCTGCAAAATATTTGCCTGAAATAATTTAAAAGCCATCCATTTCCATGCCTGCTTCTAATGCAGCCCTTGAACAAAGGAGCTTTAGACACATAGCCTCCACTTGGGAAACAGCTAGATTAAATATATTCAGTGATAATTCTTCTGCTTCACTGGGTTTTGGCCCTCAGTCTTTAATTCATAATAGCAATTATTATGCCTGAACTACATCATGTCCTTTTAAGGGTAAATCACTTGGATGATTGGCCAAACTGCTGCTATGCCTCTGAATTTGCAAAAGTGATAAGCAGAAATTTATTTATTCCATAGGAATAGCAGAAACTTCTGCAACTCTGGCCACTTTCACTGCACTTCCTAGATTCTGCCTGCAATACATTCTGCAAGTAAGTCTTTGAAGACAGGAGATACTGCAAATTAGTGCCTCCCAGTGACTCCTGAGGAACCCCAGAGAAGATGGCTGGATCCCGTGTGGAGTCCAGCTGATAGCAGCACTGCTTATTATGGCAAAATCCTGAATTAGGTTTAAATTATGCACAAACAGGATCTGTTCCGGTTCCTTTATAAGGCTGCACTCTCCCCAGAACAGTTCATGCACAAAATAAACAATGTATTCATATTTTGTTCATTTAGTCTCAGACATTTGTTTTGGACAAAGCACATTTAACTGCTTTGAGTGTGCAGAAATTCCTCCATTAAGTTTGTGCATATTAATAAACTTAATTAAGCTGTCAGTTGATGTTTTAAGTGGCAGAGCTGAACATTCACCCTCGTCCTCGTTTAAGAGGTTGACTGAGCTCTCAACCCAACTCAGTTGCCACACTAGCACAGCTTCCATTCCCAACAGATCCACTGTCCTGACAGTTGTTTGGACAGGAAAACCCACAATAAATGGCTCTGAATAGACTTATTTTCATAGCTTGTTTCCCACCTTTTCCTACAGTTGGCACGAGAGAATAACACGTCTTGAGAAGGGTTTTAACTTTCCCTCTCAGTCACAAAGCTAAGGCAGGGAGCAGCAGCGAGACACACAACACTTACTGCTCAGACATGCAACAATGCAAATGCATGATCCAGGGAAGCTGTGGATCCCCATCCCTGGAAGTGTTCCAAGGCCAGGTTGGATGCGACTTGGAGCAACCTTGTCCAGTGGAAGATGTCCCTGCCCAAGGCAGGGGGTTGAAACAAGATCTTTAAGGTCTCTACCAACCCAAACCATTCTGTGACATGGCCTTTCACATGCACAATTTCTTTCCCTAAGAATTTATCTTTTAACTAAATGAAAGAGAAAAGACAGAGGAGGGGGAGAAGCATTACAATAGCAGACACAGTGCACAGCAGGCAAACATTCCCACAGACTGTTTGTAGTAACACGGGGAATTGTTTCCAAGTGTGGTGTTTGCCAATGCAGTGCATTCAGAAGCAGGAGTGAATGTCTAATGATACACGAGTCTTCTTAGTCTGAAAGCAGGCTGAGCCAAGCAAGTCCTTTGTTTTTCTGCTAACCATTGGCTGACTGCTGGAACAGGACTTATTGCAAGAACAACTACAGTTCTTGCCTCCTAGAATAATGTGTTCTGCTGAGTCACCAGCCTAAGCCAGAGGGGTGTCTGGTCAAGCTGGCAGCCTGAGGACTTACCAATGGAAGAGGAGTCCAACACCATATTACTGCCACAGCATTTTCCCTGTCCCACTCTACTCATTGGTCTCTTTCTGGATTCATGTCCCAAAGCACCACTGACTGGGGTCAGGGTTAACAAGTTTGAAGGGATCTTCAACTGCTGCCTTAACACCTGAGTTGTGCAAATACACACATACATTCCACTGGCTTCAGTGGACTCAAAGCTAGAACAACTACAGCAGAGGATCCGGGTCTCAGATCTGGGATCTCCATAAAAAGGTGCACAAACCACAAAGAGTGTTGTGAGCACAGTATTTGTATTGTTCTCTCCTTACTTGGCCACGGTCACTCTTCCACGTTCCCAGTCCCACGAGAGGCATCTTCTGCCCACTGTGGAGTGTAACGAAGTCACATGCTGCAGACATTTTTGCCTAGAGAATAAAAAGAACAAATGGTTTTGGAGCAATTCAGTAAGATGCAATCATTTACCTTGTCAGCTCCCAACGGCAAAGTTATTCTTAATCAAAAAGGAAGGGCCAACATCCTCACAATCTATGTTTCTGCTCAAACAGTTAAAAAGAGACTGCATTCAGGATGAGCTCCAAAGCTGGCTAGCTGATTTCAGCAGAAGCTGAGGAAGTTACTTCCCAAGTTCTGCTGCCTCTAGGCTTGTTACTGTTATGTGTTTAAAAAAACAACAAACAGAATCAAGAGTGGAAACATGCAATGTTGGTTGAATATCTGTCTATATAAGAGGAATGGATGTTTTCAAAGCATGGCATTCACACAGCATACCTTCCCAAAAAACATCTGCCTTCTCTGTGTTATCACTTTCCTTAGATAATACCAGCCCATGGATGTGTTCACACAGAGAGTTTATATTTTCATTTTTTTAATTATCTTATCGACCCACTTTTTTACAGATTTACAGCAGACACCAAACAGCACACTTGTTTTTCAGACAGACAAGGAGTTTGAGTGACCAAAACAGGGTAACCTCTCCTATGGACAGGGTCTGCACAACATGCTGCCCACAGATCAGAGGAGGTCTGCACAACCTGGGGCTCCCAGCACCTGAAGGAATGCAAGATTATCAACACTTTCCTCTTTCTTTATAGGTTTAGCTCTCAAACCAGCATTTGAGGTGATACTTCACACTCTCAATGCCCTTCTTACCAGGATTGTAATGGGCCAACACCTCCTGGTTTGAGACAACAATTACACCAAACTTGGTGGCTCTGGATTTAAACTAACTCCAGATGCTGGTGCTGAAGGCAATCACTGGTGAACCAAACTGCAGGTGTACATCTATTTTTTGGGGCAGGGGGTCGGTGAAGGCAGAACGACAATGCCAACAGTATTCTCTTCTATTCTGAGCTTGCATAGCCATTTTGTAGCCAGCTACGTGCCAGTGGGTGCTTTTTACCTGAAATTAGTTGCCTAAATAAAGGTATCTTCTTACATCACGTAACACAACTAAAAACTTCGGGCTTTTTGATTCCCTTTGGCCTATAATACAAATAAGACACCAACTCTAAGCTTTATACAACCGTGTTATGCAATCATCTTAAAGGTAAGAGTTCATCTCAGAAGACAAGGTACACGTTTAATCAATAACTAGAATCAGCACATTTTCTAAGATCCATTCTGCTTCATGTAACGTTGTTGTTTACTGACACCACCGAGAGATCACAACTAAAACCTCTGGAAGAATGGAAACACTGGAAGAAAATACATTAATTAACACTTTCAACTCAGATTCTTCTCTAAAATGGGAGAGTTGGGAGAATCACTGCATCTGCTAGCCATCATTATGTGGTTCATTGAAAAGCTGGACGCCTCTTCTTAGGAGGGCAGAGACAAAAACAAACACAAAAGCAAACTAATTCTGGACAAGACAGATGTGGTTTTTAGCTTAACAGTGTCGACCTATTGCCACGTTCATCATCATCATCATCATCATCATGGCTAGGCTTCGCGAACGAAGATTTGGGAAGGGCTCTACCCACGCTAGCTACAAGCGTGCTGATGGCTAAAAAGGTCAATGCGAGACAGACAAGTCCGGCTGCAAAAGGCACAGCAGAAAGACTCTCCTGGTGATGTCATAAAAGAATTAAATCTCACAGTAAATTCAAAGGCTGGGAGGGTGCATCAATAACCAGAATAGCGCGAACCCGGAGGTGTAACTCATTTTTGACCAGAAGCAACGGGTCTTCCGGCAGCAAAACACACAAAGATACGCATAACATCAATATGTATAGATATGCAAATATGGACACATTGGCGATTCTTAAATCGCCGCTACCGAGCAGCTGAATGAAGCACGGACGAGGGATGACCCTCCGTATCTCGGAGACCGCCCACATGCCCCTTATCGGCGGCGGGGGGTCGACAAGGCGGCCCCGCAGCGCTCCCGCACTCACCCGCTGCACTCACCGCCCGCCCGCAGCGCTGCTCCCTCGGCTCGGCTCGGCTCGGCTCGGCTCGGCTCGGCTCGGCTCGGCTCGGCTCGGCTCGGCTCGGCTCGGCTCGGCT
>JAWWES010000006.1:9482340-9538092 GCA_035583135.1 Lophotriccus pileatus
GCTCGGCTCGGCTCGGCTCGGCTCGGCTCGGCTCGGCTCGGCTCGGCTCGGCTCGGCTCGGCTCGGCTCGGCTCGGCCCTTCCGCTTCCGCACGGGCAGCGCGCCCGGGGCCGAGGGGCCGGAGCAGAACAGCCTCATTCAGCAGAGTTTGTTCTGGGCAGGGACAACCCTCTTACTGGTTAAGTCAAAGCCTTCCACTGGAGCAGACTTTGCCCTGTGACCCAGACACTTAAACACGACTTGGAAAAAAAAAAAAAATAGCCAGTTTTGACTTTTACTCCAGGCTCGAAATGAACTTGAAAAGATAAAAGATTAGATCAGAAATAAGGCAATATGTATCTCCAGTGGGGCTTTGAAGAGCCTGTTATTTATTTCCAGAAAGATTATTCTGCTGCAGGTTCGTTCTTTGCTGTTCCGACTTGAACTGCTCGGGAGGTTTAAAGGCACAAAGGTCAGTTAATCTCTTGGGCTTGCGTGTGACCAGATTTTTCTGTTGCACAGCCTGTTTTGACAAAATACAGGAAAGTGGAAGGAAAGTGCAAGGACAAGACAACAAATTTAACAGGAAATAGGAAATTTGAGAAAATTAAAGAATAAAGCAGGAGGAATCACTGCGGAGTTTCTTTTTATGGAGACCCTGTGAATCACAAATCCATTTAAAAATCCACAGTCTTCATGCAACAGAAGACGCTTGATTTATATAAATATCACATGTGAAAACCTTAACAAACCTCAGCCTCCAATAACATTATAGGGAGTAAAAGAGAAAAGTTAAGGAAGATTAAAACATTTTGTTATCAAAAGACAGTGATTATCCAAACATACAGTAGTAGCTTGCTAACTGAAAAAAGATGAAATGCAGAGAAGAGGTAGTACAAGACATTTTGACCTAGAAATACAGTCTTCATTTGAGCAAAACAAGGAAAGCAAATATGTGCATTGTATATTTAATGATATGAAATTGTTTTCATTAGAATGCCTCATGGCTTGGGAACATGTCAGTTGTTGACTTGTCAGTTGACTTTCTGCATATATGATATTAAATTGTCCCCATAGAGCCAGGATTTTACTCTTACTGTGTCCCTGATAGTAACATGTGTACATGGAAGTTCGGTATGTTCAGGATTCATGCATGGGGATGTCATCACACACTGGCTTTAGTGTGCTTGAGGGGCATGCCCAGTGTTGCCCAAACCCAGTTCACATTACTAAATTGGTCTTAATCTAGAAGTCTTGGACACAAAGCCCTCAAATTCTCTTCTGACAGAGTGCATGGAAACCCAAATGTGTGGTAGTGTTCTGAAACAGGGCCCATTTCTTTGCCTTTGTTTTTGCACACAGCAGTGCCTTTGTTTTTCACATCAGGGGCCCATCCCAAGCAAGATACATGGGAGATGCTGTGAGCAAGATGATGGATCTAGCTTGGTTCCAAGTTTGGGTAGTTCCAGTGCTCTGGCACTGCAGGGCCTGCCAGCTCCTCTTTGTTAATAGATGAACTACTTATTGTGTCCCTGTCTGTGTGGATGGGCCTCTGATGCTCCATGCTAATCAGGTACAAGCTGATCCTGTCTGGCAGCTATCCTAGCAGAACACTACTGCTGCGTGGAGAAGCAAGGTGGGGAGAGAACTCCATCCTTCTAGCACCTGCAGGGGTGGACATGACCTTTATTTCCTGGGAAACCTAATTTTTTTTAATCTTAAATAGCATCTTGCATCTAAAAATTTGAAAAAAAGCTACAGAGACCCAGGTGCTCACTGAACAAGGAGCGGCCCTGACAATTTATTACTCCAAAACCTCAATAAAAATGATGTTTGGAAAGACAAGCTTGGAAATCAATCAAAAATAATGAGCCCGTGGACATATGAATGGAAATGCAATGCTTATGCACAAACCTGGAACAAACTGCGTACCATATTGGGTACATGATGCACCTGAAAGTATGAGAAACGAGCATAACGAGCATTAAAGGAGTCAGAAACCATGAGAAAGTAATTTCTGATTTGTCCATTGGTAAACATGCCAGAGTTGCATTGGGACTACACTGTTCTAGAGGTTTTAATTAGGACTGCCTGACCTTTCAGGGGTTAATCTGTTCCCAGTTTCATTGGCCTGGGGTGATATAGGGAGGTACATACATGTCTCACTATATAGACCTCAATTCTCACGTCAACACTGATGTTAAGAAAGTAGCAAACTTTTTTCTTTAAAAGATTAATTAAGCATGCTATAACAATAGAAACAGCATTAGATAAATTATTTGCAAGAAGTGAGGGCAGATTTTTTTCTCCTGAGTACACAGGTGCATGGTATTTGCTTTTCTTATTGCAAGACTAATTTAATCTGGTCCCAAAAGCAGTCATCTCTGGGTGAATCACCACGTGGGTATGGCCACCCAGCAACACTACACAGCGATCTCAATTAGAGACATTTAAAGTATGTTAATCCCTTGTGGTTTTCTCCTTATTACAATATATAATCAAGTTTTAACAAGTAGAAGAAACACAACTCTAAACTGCAAAAAGACAAGTAAAAATCAGTTGGTAAAGACATTTCTTACTTTTGACTAAAGCAAGCATTTTTGTTCTTGATATGTGCTTAATGGCCTTTAGTACTCATTACCTAATAAAGATTTCATATTTAAATTCAGGGTTTGCTCTTAGAAAGCACTGCTTCTATTCACTCTTGGATCCAAACACAATGCTCATGAGGATTCACTGAGGCCAAATATCCGTCAGAGCAGCTTCACCCTATGAATGATGCAAAACTTCCTGAGGTAATTGTATCCTCCAAGAGTTTCCATCCTACCACTGAAGCTCAAAGGTTAGACTTAGTTTTCAGCTGTTTTTGCTGACTTGCATGGCTTGGGTCAGCGTTCCCATTGATGGGGAAGAATCAATGAAAGCCTCGGGAATGAGTGCCAGGTTGAGGAGGCAGTGGGTAACGTGGAGCGAGAGGATGGAGATTTGACTCTGCCCCTCTGTAACACTGATGAATATGGAAGTATCACTGAAGTATCAGCAGCACCCTTAATTCACCCGAATAACGCACCAGTCATCTTTTACGCTCCCTCAAAGCGCTGCGTACCCTCTGAGGACTTCTAACAGTCACATCTTGGTTGACGAAGGCATTAAAAAAGCACCTTCTCCCTGCACCGAGCCCATCCACTGTTTACAGCCGCCACACTCGATATTTCCGCGGCACCTCCCGGCCCCCTCTCCCGGGAATTATCAGCGCCGGGAGCCGCGGCGGTGCCTCCCGCGCCGATAACCGGGATGTGCCAAGTCATGCTGGCCTGGCAGGCGGCGGGGCCGCCCCTCGGGCCCGTCCGCTCGCGAGATCGGCGCGGCTATAAAGGGGGCGGCGCGGCGGGGCCGCCGCAGTGTGGGGAGCGCTGTTGCTGCGGGTGCTGCTGCGTGTGCGTGCGGGACCGGCCCGGGCTTCGCGTGAGTGTGTGCGCGGGTGCGGGGCGGGCGGGGGGGGGTACGTGTTTGCACAGTGATTATTTTACCTTTTTTTTTTTTTTTTCCTTTTGAAATTTATTTTATTTTATTGTGGGGTTTTTTTTCTTTCTTTCTCCTTTGCCGTCCCCTCCCCCCGCTCCGCGCAGCTGCGCCCTTGGAGCGAAGCGCGCAGGGCTCTGGCCAAAGGAGCGCGCTGCGGGGGCTGCCACCCTTCTTCCCGCGGTCAGCGTTCCCCCTCTTCTTCTCAGCGGGGCAGATAAGCCCTTCCAACGCCCCGGCCTTTATCGGCGCTGCGCGGGGAGGAGCCCCGCGGTGGGGAGCGCGGATGGCTCTGCCGGGAGCCGAGCGGCCCCTTCTCCCGCAGAGGCGCGTCGGCATCTCGCTTCTCAGCTTTAAAAGAAAACCCCACCCGAGTGCTCGGTTCGGCTCGGGGGCACGCAGGGGGCGGGTGTCCCCTGTGCCCGCAGTGCCGTGGGGCGGTGGGTGCCCGGGCTGCGGTGCCCTCGGTGCGGTGTCGCTCCCTGGCCGCAGCTCCTGCATCTCGGCCGCGTCCTTGCCGCGGTCTGGCGGTGGCAGAGTGGGTGTGTTTCGAAACGGCCGCTCGCTTTTGTTCGAGACACCCTAAAGGTATGAATTGCTGGTTCGGAGAGCAGGCCTGGCTCATTATAATTGCCGTTTGAAGATAATTGAGGCCGTCCGCGGCCGTGAGCAGCAAAAGGTTGCTCTGACCGGGTTCGAGTGGACATGATTTACGGCGTTCATTCTGCTCTCCTCCAGAACGAAAGGAAATAACAATGATTCTGCGGTCTGTTCCTCTGTGGGTTAGGAAATGCTGTGGCTAAAAATCCGAGCGTAACACGTGCTGACCCCGGACAGAAAAGCAGAAAGGCTGGCAGGTCGCAGTGGGCGCCCCGAGGAAAGCAGATGGTTCTCTTGCAGCGCGAGGCAGCCGAAATCCCCTGCCGATGTTAAAAGATTTTCGACTTACCTAAAATGGGGGCGATAAATTGTGGTTTAGGAAGGGGAAGTATCAAAGAGCAGCCTGACGGCTTCTGTCTGACATTGAGTACCTAGCGAAATACTCCAGGGGATTCCTGGTTGGAACAAATCTAGGAGGACTGGCGCAGTACTGAGCAAGAGGATGACCTTGAGCTTGAGTAACAGAAAAGAATGTAATTCAGTGACAAAATGCGGGGTCATGCACTCCAGGCCAAACAGCTTTTGCTTATAAGATAAAACCGGCCAGTTGGAGGCATCTCAAGTACTGTGCAATGGCTGTTCCACCCGTCTTCGTCCAGAATTGCACTTGAGAATCGCACCTGCCTTTGTGGGTGCAGGATTATGGATGTCCTACTGCCAGGCTGCTTCAGTTGCGTCCCACAAATTCCCTCTAGTTCTGGCCACCTTCATTTGTAAGACTCGCTCCCAGTCTGCTGCAGTTGAAGATTAAACCCTTGGGTGAACGTGGGGATAAGGAGCTTTGTTGCAATAGGCGTTTAGAAACGGTGAACATGTTGGCACTTCTCGAAATAAAAACGGAGAGGTGGATGGTTAATGTCTATGTACTGCCAGGGCGAGCGAGAGAGAAACTTTAAGAAGTAAAAACCGTTGCTAAAAAGAGTAAATGGGGTTTGAAAGCTAAACTTTTGACTGGAGGGCTGGTGGTTCTCCAGGAACGAAGTGCCTGGCGGGGGGAGGAGGGAGCCAAGAAATGAGGTGCTCTCAACCTTTTTTAGAACGGGGTGTAGTGCCTGGCAGGCACAATGTGGAAGAATCCTTGAATCTTGGCTTTCCTTAGCAACATGAGACTCCTGCTAACCTTTGTGTTGGTTTTTTTTTTTTATTTCCAAGGTAGCTAGGGCTTGCAACGGTGTATATAGAATGACTTAAGTGAAATCACTTCCAAGAATATTTTGTTAGCTGCAGAAATAAGGTTTAAAGAGTGGGCAATTTGAACGATTGTGCTCTGGATGGAATTCTAAAGTGATATACTGCATTCCCAGAGTGAGCAAAAATACTGCACAGGGCGTATTGCAGATGACTAGCTTTTAGGGCAGGCAGCCAGAAGTAGAGTTCTCTTGTCCTTGTGTACTCTCCTACTGTTTTTTCAATAGACTTAAGGAGAAAACAACCTGGCTGTACTGATTTAAGACGTGGTGAAATTTTAATTGTTAACACAGAATGTGATTTCCACATATACCACGAGTCTTTCTGGTTGCAAATAAAAAAAGGTTTAATTGTTCTAAGGGTTAAAGTGTAGTTATGCAGAGCATTGTTCCCTAGGGGTTAACAGAAGTTATTTTCTTTCAGAATCAACAGGAAGATCAAGTTTGAGGCCTTAAATTCCCTTGTAAAATTGAACAAGGGTCTTCTCATCAGAAGATCTTAAAGACAGACTTTCTATTCATCCACCAAGTGGAATGGGAAGATATTTCTCAGTTCTGCTAAGGCTCTAGGCTAGCCCTTTCCCAGACTCTGAGCTGTTACTGGTTAGATAACCATTACTGTATCATTAGGAGGCCATGAGCCAAACATCTTGAAGTGCTGGTAGTATCTCTGTAGCGGCTTGACACCCAGGTGGCAAAGTTAAAACTCATGTCACTCTGAAGCCTTGCGTAGCAGGACTAAGTTGTCTTTGGTGCTCAGTCTAGACTGATAAAATGCTTTGAATAAATACTTACTTCCAGATGCAGAGGTACCATTTCCTAAACTGTGTTGTTGTTAACTCCTGTCTAGATTAAATCAAGATGTCGTCAGGAAAGGCTTTCATTGGAAAACCAGCCCCTGACTTTACTGCCACGGCTGTAATGCCAGATGGACAATTCAAAGACATCAAGCTCTCTGACTACAGAGGTAAGTTTGTGCTTCTCTGACACAGACAGGCAGGAGTGAAGGCTATCTAAAGATGCATCTTGATTTGGTTCCAAAGTAATAGTGGCCACTTGGCAGTGGACTGAAGTATAGAACTTGGGCAGTGGTTCCCAGTGGTGGCAGGAATATGCTTGGGAAGCTGTCAGCAGCATGACTGGATGTCCCACCTATGATAAGTGTTGCTAATTAGCACAAAACTCCTCTAAACTGTAATCTTACATAAGGCTTATTGCCCTGTGTCTCACAGTGAGACTGGTGTAACATCTCCAAACCATGTGGAACAGCAAAATCTTCTCTTTCATCTTTATCAGTGGAAAGAAGATTCTTTCCTTTAAGCAGTGAAGTCCCTTTCTTTAGAGTACTGGCAACATGTTTGCCTTGCTCAAAATCTTACTGGAAGTAAAGGGAAAGCCTGAAGTATCCAAGTACTAACATTGATGGGTTTAGAAACACGTTTCTAATGATGCTACAGACTGCATGAGGGCATGAGTAGGGTATAGGCTGGTCACTTACTCAGTTAAAAAGTCTCCTTGGCTTGTAGCCTTTAGACCTGTGGCATTTCTCTTTTAATTGTCAGCCATGGGGTCTTCTAGTGTAGCACACCCAGAGGTGGGTTCTGGGCAGGCCTATGGGAGTCAGGAGAGAGGCATTCCCTGTCAAATGTGACAGTCTGGTTTTGGAGGCTTCAGTTGGGTAGTTTTCAGCATTACATATATATATATATATATCTCAAGTCTTAAAATAGAGGCATCTATAGTTTGTCATTTAATCTTTAAAGGTAGTTTTGTGTTAAGACTTTTCCCCTCTATCAGTATTTGAAGGGTTGATATCAAATATAACTCTTAAAAGGCTAAGAGTTATATATAACTGGTTATCCTGCTTTTCTAGGAAAATATGTTGTGTTCTTCTTCTACCCCCTGGACTTCACATTTGTCTGTCCAACTGAAATTATTGCATACAGTGACAGAGCTGATGAATTCAAGAAAATCAACTGTGAAGTAATTGGAGCTTCTGTTGACTCTCACTTTTGTCATCTTGCCTGGTAAGAATCGTCATTTTAACCGAATAGAATGTTCTGCCTGGAACTTGCAGGAACTGAGTGTATTCCAACTTGCTTAATGAAGTGTCAAAAGCTCTTGGGAAGTATTTATAGTGCCAGGTGCTTCTGATCAGAACTGAGCACACTGGTCAGTTCTTTTGTTGCCTCCTGGCTTTGCTGACTATGATACTGCAGAAAGGATCCAGCTTCTGGTGTACCTTTAACCTTCGTTCTGAACTGCCCATATTTTTAACATTCAAACTTCCCTCTTTTAGGATCAACACTCCTAAGAAACAAGGCGGGCTGGGCACTATGAAAATCCCCTTGGTTTCTGACACAAAACGTGCCATTGCCAAAGAATATGGAGTACTGAAGGAGGATGAAGGTATTGCATACAGGTAATAAAAACACCAGGAGGTAAACTTGCTGATAAGGTCTCGTGTTGCAGTACATGGAGCGCGTCAGATGAACACAGAGCTTGTGAAAGCTTGAACACCTACATCAAGCTGAAGCTTTTGGCTGTTCTAGATGTAAACTCCTTCAGGCTGTCTAACACTCCTACAAGGGGAGATGCTGCTTGGTTCTCCTTGGTGGTTGGGCTTCCTGTGCTTTTGTCTGGTTAGATCAGTGCTGCACAGTGCAGGAGTATCGTGCAGGTGAGCTTCTGCAAACACTGGCAGTGCAAGACCTACATAGTCATGAGAATGATTACAGGTATTTAGTGATCAAAGTACAGATTAATTAAAACCCAGGCCTTATCTTTTAGTTCGGTATAAATTGCTGAGGGAGCTGAACTTTTGCTAACTTAACCTGACTTTGGAGGACTGAGCTGTTTCTGGTTGGGGTTTTGAGAACAGTGTGTAGGATTTTGTGTTTTTTTTGTTTTTTTTTTTTCATGTAAGAATGCCTCTCTTTGAATTTACTCTTTTTCCTTGGCTTTCTCTTCCACTTTGTCTTTTACTAAGATCTTCCTTAAGTAGGAAGCATTTCTTTCCTGCATCAGTGTTTTAACTTGGCTCCTGTCCTTCCTGGTTCCTGCTGAATGTCAGGCTTTTCAGTTCCTAATGTTTCAGTGCTATGGGTGCACCAAAGGTGTTGGTTTTTAGGGAGAGGTCAGTAATACCTCATGACACACTTACTGCCATAATTGAACACTGAACTCTGAGTTTTTTGAAACTCATCTCAATCTACTCAGTCTTTCAAAAAGCTGTGTTTAACTTTGGGGCTGGTTTTTTTTGTTTGTTTTTAGGGGCCTGTTCATAATTGATGAGAAGGGCATCTTGAGGCAGATCACAATCAATGATCTTCCTGTTGGCCGTTCTGTTGATGAAACCCTCAGGCTTGTTCAGGCCTTCCAGTTTACAGATAAACATGGAGAAGGTAAGAGTTTCTTCTTTTTAATTTAATGCTTTCTCTGAAGAAAACAGTATTGAGTAGGTTAAATCAAGGTTTATTGGAAGGTACTAAGTCCATGTATCAATCTGTGCACAGCAAGTTATTGTGCCTCTTGAAATGCAGCTGGTTCTGTGAAGCTGCTTGTTGAAGGACACTGTAGTGCTTTATCCTGTTCCAGTTAATTGTCCATAGAGTACTTGCTATTGTTGAGATATCACTTAAATCAACTTGGTGATGTCTTGTCCAGCACAGAGCAGTTGTGTCCCTTTCAGTTGGACAGAAAATAGTTGAGACAATAATGAAGAACATGAAGAAGCACGATTTAGATTCTGCTCTTGGATTTGGTAGGTTGAGACCACCAGTTCTAAGGTAGTGTTTGATACAGTCTGTTATGCAAAGCATTCAAATTCCCAGAAAGTCTGCTGGTCTTTCTGTCAATATACAGTGAGGGGGAAATGGATGACTCTCTGTGCCCATAGCTCAAGGGTGATAAGGTGCTTCAGACTGGCAGCTTTTCTGCAGGAATTGAAAAATAAAAAGGCACCACAGATGAAAAGTTTAAACCAAGTTATGGAAACTCAGAATTACTGTGTAGGTGTTGGTAGTCTTCTGTTGTCATTAACTAATGACATGTGTTGCTGCTGGGCATACTTAATGTGCTTCAGAGCAGGTAAATCAGTGGCAGGTTTTATTTTAATAAGCTGCTCTGGTATAGCCTGAAGAGAGTCAGTTGTTCTGAACATGTCAGGTGAAGGAACATCCCAAGTATTTGATGGAGCAGTCACATGTGATGCAGATGAAGCCTTTTGGGGTTTACTGTGCCTTGGAGTAGGCAAAAGTTTTAGAACTAGGACTGCAGTGACATCTAAAACAGGATAGACCAGAGTAAGGTGTGTAGCAACGCTCAGGAGCTGAGAACACTGTAGCTGTAATTGCCAGTCCTGTGTGGAGCAAGCACCAAGTGTTGCATGGCTGTAAACAAAGTTGCTGCAAGTTTGAGACCATGAAACCTCTGAGTCTGGTGGCTTTTTGATAGCCACGTAGTGACAGTTTAACGCTTTTTTCCCCCCTCAGTGTTGAACTAGAGAACAAGCCCAGGGTGAATTAAAGATAAGGGAATACAGACTTGACTGGATGCCAGGAGATAAAGTGTACTGGAGATGGTGTTAAAGCCTCTCTGGCCTGGTCTGCTGGAGTTGGTGTTGAGCTGTTGAGCTTCTCTGAAGCTCTTAGGTAGGGTGGGGAGGGGATACCTGTGTGAAGGACCCACTGCTCCATGGGCAGACACCTGATTCACTTGCCCAGTGAACAAATAAAAAAAAAGAGTAAAACAAACTGAACACAAGGTGACCCTGAATGCCCCATCTGTATGTTGCAAAGATGTGTACATGTTCTGAGTTGCTGTTTTGCCTCACTGTTGTGTAAAAGGTGTTCTGCAGAAAGCAGCTGGTGAGACTTAAACATTCCTATCGTTTCAGTGTGCCCAGCTGGCTGGAAGCCTGGGAGTGACACAATCAAGCCTGATGTTCAGAAAAGTAAAGAGTATTTCGCCAAGCAGAAATAAACATTCAGCCTGAGTGGAAACTAGAATGCCTTACATAAAGAGCAAGCATCAGTTACTGAACTTTGACTAAGTCATTGCATCTGAGTCAAGGGATCATGTTATAGTTATAAGCAGTAACTTTTTTACTTGAAGGAAAGTTTGCCCTGTTGACAGTACCTTCATAGAAAATACTAATGATCAGTATCTGTACATCAAGCCCTGTTGACCTTTAGTGACAATGCTGTGTATGTGGTTAGCCATGTGTTACATATAGAGCAGTGGTATCCTTTTGTAACTCTATTAAACTTGTGAAAAGAGCACCCTGTGTACTGTTTTTCTGTTCAGCTGTCAGGAGGAAAGCAGTGCAGGCTGCACTTGTGGAAGCTCTCCCTGCTGAAGGCCTTTTACTACATGGGCATTGTAGTAAATGCTGCTGATGCTTTTAGGTAAAGAACTTTTGCTACTAGGTAAAGGGACGTGGTTTGATTGTTCAGTCAAGACTTAAGCTCTGGGCACTGCAGTATTGCTCAAAGCATAGATGTGACTGACAAAGGTGGGGCACATTTTCATGCACCATGTCAACTTATTTCTGCATCTGCTGTAGTAAAAACAGACTGTTCAAGGTCGGTTTCTGGGAATCCAACACTCAGTTTGAATGCTGTCAGTACAGGAGTGGAAGACTGGGCTTGCTGGAAAGCAAATTTGTGTGGATATACAACATTCATCCCTAGTCTTTCCCACTGCATGTCATGGGGTGATATGCCAGTTATCCATTAGCTCGTAGTCATGTGATTTAGATCAAAAGGGTGGCATTATAAAATCTGCTGTGCCCAGCTTTGTCTTTAATCCCTGTATTCCCAATGATCATGTAAAACTCGAAGCACATGACTGTGGCCTTAAGTTCCACTAAAGCTGTGTCTGATGTGTAGCTTCATAGTTAAAAGGTGGCTTGTTTCGATAAAGTCCTGAACCTCAGAGCAGAGAATTTGGGTAATGAGCTGTTGCCTAACAATGTGAGTGAGCTAGAACCTTGTGATCTTGATGTACCTGTAAAGATTAAACTGTTAAAGGCATTTTGCATCTACAGCTCCTCAAGTAGTAAACAAGTTCTGTTCTGCTTAAAGGGAGCAATAGCAAAGTGAAGGCCCAGGACTACTTAGATGACTCAGAAGTGAAAGTTGCATGCCTTGGGAAGTAAACTTGTTTAATACAGCTAGAAAAAGTACACTGCAGAAGCCTTAACACCCAAGACTTCAGTAACTACTGAAATAGCTAATCAGGGTCGTGTTTATGTGCCATAAATCTTCACTGAAGATATGTGAAAGTGAATCATTTTTTTCCTTAATATTTAAAAAATCTGAATTCTCAAGATAACAAATGAGGCCAACATCCCCAAGGGGCACTGGTAAGTAACAGGAGCATTTATATGTTCAGAGTGAAATTAATATAAATCAGTATGGCTGAGCATGAAGTTATCTATCAAATGCTCTTTTCTAGCAAATGAAAAGGAGTAAAGTTAGGGCTAAGCCAATGTAAAACTTACCTCAGTTGTGTCTAGCTGTTTTAGCTTCAAAATATAAAATGTGATAACAGCAGTTACTTGAAGGGTACAGTATTAGTGTGGTTTAGTTTTGTGGAATGGGTCTTTAACCTGATCATGTGACTAAAGTGACTTTTGCTCTTATGCAGAAGTAACATTACACTTGATTGCACTGGGCCATTGCATCACGTATGAATGAATGAACCATTTATGGTGTAAAAGACCTCTAAAATAATCAAATCCATATGTTATTGTAGCAAAGCCTTGCTGAGCACTAAACTTTATCCCCAAGTGCCACATCTACATGAGGTATTTTTAATACTTCCATGGATGATGGTTCCATCACATCCCTGGGCAGCTTGTTTCAGTGCCCAACCACCCTTTCAGTGAAGACATTTTTTTTTTTCCTTAATTCCTAATCCAGACCTACCCTGGGTGCAACTTGAGGCCATTTCCTCTTGTCCTATTGCGTGTTACTTGGGAGAAGAGAATAAACTCCACCTGGCCACAGCCTCCTTTCACAGAGTGATAAGATCCACCAACGTCCATCTTGTCATCAGGGGCCTAAAACCAAGCACTGCCCTGTGTGAGGTCCTGCTGGCTTGTAGCAGGGTGGCAAATGAGCCTGTTCTGTGCCCAGACCGAGGGCCAGTAAATTAATGACCGAGTTCAGCCCCTCACCATGATATAAAATGGATTTTCTCAAATCCTGAAGTGTATCCACTGTAAGGGAATGTGTTTAGGGGGAACAGGCTTTGTAGCTGCTCTGTCACCTACCCCTTGCCATGGAGGATAAAGGGGCTTTCTCATGTTCTGGCCTTGGAGCTCCTAAAAGGTAGAGGAGTCTGTACATGCCCATTCCAGGCCCTGGGAAGAAGGTGAGGATCTGAGGGCAGTGGAGCCCTGACCCCTGGAGCCTCCTTGTCCCACTGGGGCTGCTGCCAGGAGGGGAGGTCGGAGCTGCCCCGAGGGAAGTGCAGGAGTGTCCCATAGAAACATTGTCCTCATTTATTCAGGAAGGTGTTTCTTTCTGCACACCCTCATTCCCCGTGCATGCTGGTCATGTGAGGACTCAAGCCCTGAGAGGAAAATGTTGTCATCCCTCAGCAGAGCTGCGATCCCAAATCCCCCCCAATAGCCTGTTTGTAACACCTTCCATCTTTTAAATTTCTCAATAGCAGTAGCTGCTGTTCAAGTGTTTAACTTTCCTATTTTGGATAAGAGGTTAATCTCGGGGGCTACTTAAATAGCTGTTAGTTTGGAAAAAATAGCCCGTGACTGAGGAAAAACATTTTGATTCTAATTAATTTCTCTGCTGCTGCTCGCCTGGAGCTGAGAGGCTACAAACTGTGTGTACTTAAACATGATAGTCACAGGCAAGTGGTGATACTGTGGAAATCTGAAATGGCCAAGAAACAAAATACCTGTGGGTTGGGAACTGTATTACATCTAAAGTTAAGAATATTTACTCTCTCATTTTTGTGACACATATTTATTATTAAGTTTTCAGGCAATAGCGTTTGTGTAAGAGCAACAGGATTTTTTGGTATGTATAATACAAAACTGTGCATTGGACTTAAATTCTATACATTGTATGTTGATCATGGAATACACAGAATGTGACATTTGATGTTTGACATACAGAACCCAACCTTTACTAGATTTTGTGCAGCTTCTATGAGTATGTTATTTGAAATTTAACAATTGCATATTTAGATGCTTATAAGAAAAAAAATTGCTTAATAATGTTTAAAGAATTAGCACTTTGTTACAAAACGAGTTTCTTACTGGTTTTGGAAAACAGTCTAATAAGTTACTAATTTTTAAAAGTACAATTTTCTTAACAAGTGCTGCAGCCTTTTTATCAGGCCTCTGATGAATAGGTTATTGGATTGTCCAACAAATCAATACAGTGCAAAGAACAAAAGCAAGTAGTTTACATCTCACAGGTGTTGCAAAATGATGCACTTTGGTTAGGAAGGCATGTTTGCAAAAGCCCCATGACTGTACCTTTTAGTAATGTTATATATCAAAACACCAGTCGTGTAAAGATTACTTTGAAATAATAAGGTTTATCATATTAATAGTTTGAAAAATATATATCCTATGGAATTTTCAGGGGGTAGTATTAAATGGCAGCATGTAAATATATATTCTGATGTAAATTGCTTGACAGAAAAAGCACAGAGGACTTAAACGAGAAATGTCTTGGTTCTAATTTGCAAAGGGTGAAATGAGGTAAGTGCAGAGGAGTGGTGTGAAGACAAAGGTACCAGTAGGAATGCAGCACACTTGGACAATTTAATTCAGAAAGTGTGTTAAATATGTCACTGTCTCTTTTTCAAATACAGATTAATGGTAAGTGCAAAAAGAATATGGAACTAGAAAATTGAAGAAATAGCAGGGATTTTTTTTTTATTATTAGCTTCTATTTTAATACTAGAAAAAGAAAAACAGGAATTTGCCTTCAGTGTACAGTCAGAACTGTCCCCTGAAACTGAGCCCAGTAGGTTTATGTTCCATACTCTACCACAACAGATTCGTGAAGTATTTGCACTGACAAATGAGATTAATATCCTTTGTCTGGGGAAGAAAGAAGATTTAACCTACACTCAATAAAACAATATAATTTAAAATTAACATATTTCATCAAATTCACAAAAATAAGGTAGTTTTTTACAGTTTGGAAGGCTGAAGGAACAGTGAATAATTCAGGAAGGCTAGTCAGAACGACACTGGAGAAAAGGTTCTGACAGGAAATTAAAACCTTAGACCAGCTAACTCCTTTAGAAGGATTAAGAGGGTTTATGCATTCACAAAAAAACTAATGATTCTGCATAAATTTAAGA
Organism: Lophotriccus pileatus; assembly: GCA_035583135.1. NCBI lineage: Eukaryota > Metazoa > Chordata > Aves > Passeriformes > Tyrannidae > Lophotriccus > Lophotriccus pileatus. The sequence continues at coordinate 9,497,040 of JAWWES010000006.1, forward strand.
AACACTGAAAAACCTTCCCACCCCTCCCTGTCTTTAATTTACTTACAGGAATTTTCCTATCCCATGCTTTATTTTACACAAGATAAAAACCCCAAAACAACTCAGTGTAAAGGTGTATGATTTTCAGACACCTTTCAAAGTGTTTTGGGGAAATTAAACATATGCAGCCATTAAAACTTCTTGCTGGCTGAGTTGTGTACAAAAATGTATTATAGATGTAATATTAATGAATGATAGACATTTTAAATATTTGTGTATATATATAATCACGTTTTGCAGATTTTGGCGTATTGTCGGAGAAATTTTAAACATTCCACTAAAATATCTTACTGCTCATTCTGTGATAAAATATTTTGTTTAAAGTTTCCCAGCGTGTTTCCTCAGGATTGTGAGCACCCATCTGCTTTTTCAGTCACAGGGAGAAAAGAAAAGCACGTTTGTGTTCCTTGGTGCTTTCTGCTTCCCCCTTGAAAACCCAGGAGGGAAGTGCTCTGTTCATTTTTCTGAAGCAAACGTGGTGGATGATCTGTCACAGGATACTTGATAGGAGAGGAAGCCAACTGAACAGCAAAAAAAAAATCTCATTAATATCTTTGTCTACTTCGGTAGCTGAGTCTGTGAAGGCTCAGGTTGCAGAGGTACAGCTGTTTCTCTGCTGCAGTCAACGGCAAAACCACTTCCCCTCAGAGGAAGAACTTGGAGCTGCTGCTGCTGCTGCTTAAATCAGTATTCAAAGCTAACTTATTAAAGGCACTTTTTGCACAGGGCTGAACAAAGGGTGATGATAACCGCAGTGGTGCTGATCAGGAGCTGCCACTCCTTTTTAGAAACACTTAAGTCTTTACTCAGGGTTGGGTTTTTTTTAAGTCAAACTCAAGCCACTGTGCATTTTCAGAAACGTCCCCCCCCTGTTAAATAGCAGCTACACCAATTTTGGTCACAAATTAATGAAATGTCATGAAGACTACACTGAACGAGTACAATGATGCTGCTGATCCAGAGGAGGGCAATCTAGCTCTAAAAAAAAACCCAAAACAACAGAACAAAAACCCCCAACCAAGCCAAACTTTGGAACGCCCACCAAAACAAGAAGCCAGAAGCGTGCACTGCTCTCCTGAGGCTGACTGACACAGCAAACCAGCTTCAGTTTCCCATGGGTTAGAGGAAGACAGGATCGTTACAAGCCGCTCTTTTTCCAGGAGAAGACAGTAAGTCAGCATCAGGAATTAAGTTTGCCACACTCCATACCACAAAGAAGCTTCAGTGCTTATTCTTGCACCACTGAGATGTAACTGAATTAACTGGTACAAAAAAAAACCCAACAGTGTTTTTCTCAGGTGTTTTTCTGAGCAGTAACACTCATGACTGCTCATCACCAGATTAGATTGTGCTTTGTATTTAATTGGTATTTTCTGTCACTTCTTCAATTTTAATAAAAATCTTAGTTATTTTAAGGTTAATGAAGTAAAAAAAGGAGAAAATTTATCTGAAGGTAATAATGGTGTATGTTATATGCATGAAAATATTACAAATTTGTTAATTCTCCACTGAATATTTAATTAGCTTGAAATGTACTGAGTATCTTGCTGCTAAAACTGAATATTAAAAATTTAAGTAGGTCTTAATTTATTTTATTTTTACTGTTCAGCTCTTCAATACTCCAATACTTCAATACTGATCATGCTGAGCAAAAAAAAAAAAAGAAAGAGAGTTTAAATGTTTAAAGGTTAGGATTTAGAGAAAAACCTGCTTGGCTAAAAAATGTAAAACGTGATACTTGAACTAGTAAATCTATCCACGTATTTGCAATTACTGGCTTGACATTTGCGAGTGCTGAAAACCAGAATGCCTTCCCAACGCCTCGGGATCCCAGGATGATCCATTCCTCAGCCTGTCTGGTCTTGCCCCAAGAGATGAGATAAGTCAAACAGGTTCTCAAGCTGCAGTTTTATAAGACAAAGACCATTATGCTCCAAGCAGCAAGGAGAGAAAACGACTCACTTGCAGCTGTGGCTCTCAGTTACCCGACTGAGGAAAGGACAGTAACACCCCACCCAGGTCACTCCGAAATTACTGCAGCAGGAACAGATGTGACCAAGTATTTGTGCTCAGCCCAGCCTGACAGAACAGATGAGTTTGAGACAATAGTTTATTAACTACTGCTAAGATAACTTTTTTCCTTAGTTTTCAGATACTGGATTTTGTGTCTTACGGAGCTATTTTCACGATGCTAAAAACATGATGACCAATCCTCACTTGAACATCTTGAGCTCTCCACAAGTTAAAAAATGCACTGTTTAAATAAAAGTACTCAGTCCTGAGGGTTACTCACAGCTTCGTATATTTTATTAACCAAAATACCATGTGAAGAGACATAAATTACAAAAATTGAAATGCAATGGCTGTGGCAATCTGTTTAATAAATTAACTGAGACAAAATATTAAATATTTGTATGATATCAATGCAAAAAAATCAAAATATTTTACTTTAAATCGTAATGTAAAAAGATAGATCTTATTCCATTCCATATTTATCCTTCTGAGATAATCAGTATTTTGTGATTGTTACTAATATGAGCCATTAGCTCAAACCCCTGTGGAATTACAGATCAATTGGAAAGTTCTGAAAGGTCAAACAAATTTCAGCCAGAAGTAATTCTATAACAAAAGAACAGAACTTCAATTTCATTATTTTACTTCAATTAAAGATCACAATACCTCTATCACACAGTAAGTCAGGTGTCTGCCTCAGTCAGATGTGAACAAAGCATGGAAAGCAACAAAAGATTTTTTTGTAAGAGCAAATGCACTGAACAAACCCAGTGATCACAAGCTCACCACTCTGTTTACAGGGAAACAAACCTGTTATTCTGAATTTGGATTACACTTAGTGCACAGACTATGAAAAACCGTACCAAGCAGTGACTTGTTGTGAGGGCAACCTTCACGTTTGAGTCTCCAAAAGGCAGGAAGAATCACAGCATAAAAAGAAAGGGCTCAGTTCTGCAAAGTGAGTTATTTTTTGGGCCATGTTGATACCACTGAAAGGTCAAAAGTGCTTAGTGATTTGCAGCATTGCACTGGAGTCAGGCAAAACAACTCCCATAAAATATTATTTTAAGGTATTGTATTATTTTAACAAGGCCTGAGCCTCAAATTGCTCAAAGATAAATTAATTGCCGGTACCCATTGTAACCATTACCATTGTAACCTCTGAACAAACCTAACAGGACAAAGTCACCAATGAATGTTATGTTCTGTCTGAAGATGTTTTATCCAGCAATATAAGTAACATGAATGTCGTTAATATTTTCCTTTCTTCTCTGCCTGTTTGCCCGTGTGTGTGACAAGGCTTCACGTGATGGTTTTGAAGTGTTGTGCTCCACGTACAGACTACACTACTCACTGAAACAATCCCTGGGGAATTTTCTTTTGGGTGGTAAGGAAAGGGGGCATTAAAAGATTTCTTAATTAAATTAAGCCAGCTTCGTTCCTAGTGAAGGAATACAGGGCAGATTTTCTTTCTGAGGAAGGCAAGACTGAAAAGCCCGAACATCTATTCCTTAGGGAGAGTTGTGACATGGGATGGATGGATGCTGGATACATCTAAAAAAGTATTTGCCCTGAGTTCAGACCCAATAAAATTTTGGGGTAGAGTGGCTGAACTTTTTTTTACGTTTACAAATACACTAGGAAAGAAAATTCTTGAGAACAAAAATGACTTCTCTAATGAGCAGCACGGGCTCTCCAGGTGCCGGGGCATCTGAACTATTCCCAACCAAAGGCTAATCGGTATCTTATCAAAAAGATGGACTCCCCAAAAGACACACCCCATCAGCAGCAGCACGGAAGGCACTACTCCACAGTCCCCCAGACCATGAGTGCTATGGAGCAGCGCTCCCTCTCTCTGGGAAGCTGATGTTTGGACAGAGACGCTGCCCACGCTGCTTGGATTTGCCATCTCTTTATACTCACACCATTCTCCTCCTCCTCGGAACCAGGGAAAGGTCAGTGCTGATGAGCTACACTTTGCTGCCCTCTGGCCCTCTCTGGAGCCAGTAACTCAGTGAAATTCGATTCTCTGAGCTTCCTGTGTCAGCCCCAGCAGGCGAAATCTCTCCGCTGGAGGGGTGGCAAAGTAGACTCTTTGCTCCTCCGAATACCTTTCCTTCACCTCGATGATGTCCCTGTAGCGCCCGTCCTGCCAGTGGAAATTGAACAGCTCCAGCAACTCAATCCTTTTCTCCTCTGTGCTCACGCAGTCAACAGGGGCAGGCTGCTCCAGGACCAGCACCTGAATGTCTGGGAACAGGAGGAGACCCCGGATAGCAAACCAACCGCCGTACTTGGGATGGATACACACGCCATAGATCTTCTGGAAGAAAAAAAGAAAAAGAAATAGCTAGGATGTCTCACTTTGTCTCTAGTAAAGGTTAGACTTCACAGCATCAAGCTTCAGTGCAACTTGTCACACTTCCAGCCCTCTGCTGGAGTGCTGCACAGAGCAGAAAGGTAAGCTCTTTCCTGGACGTGTGGCTCAAAGCGTCACTTCTTACTCCCATTTTCCTGTGCCCACACACCCCACCCTGTAATAGGGGGAGAGGTCCCCTTCTGAAAATCTAACACAGAGATTAACCAGAGTGTTTTTTCCTCACTTATAATGCTCAGAGTAACAGGTTTGCCTTCCCACTGCAATTTATTCTCCTATGTAGGTTTAACTCTCTCTCCATGTACACATTTCCCCACCACCCTGAAGAACCTTGGAAGCTTCCAATTCCCATCTGAAATACTTTATGCACCTTTATGTGATCTGGACTTTGTAATTTCCTGCGAGGAGAACCAGTAACCAGCGAGCAAACAACAGTTGTACAATTCAGTGATTGCAGTTTAGTGGTTCTTCCCAGGCTGTGTTTTTGGCTCACCTTTTTCCCCCACGGGTCGCGCTTCACATCCTTCCTTTGGTAATAATATGCAGCTCCAGCAACGTGGGCAGCTGTCTGTGCCAAGAACTTGGGCTTTCGGCTCGGCAGGATCTCGTAATCGAACATGACATCCACCCTCTGGTCAGGGAATTTCTGGGAAAATTGGAAAACATCAGCCCAGGCTGTGAAGGTCCCTGCACAGCTGCAGGTTGTGATGGCAGAGACAGAACATGCAGGTCCCCGGGCTGCTGATGCTCTTACCTTCATGAATCACACTTCACCCTTCCAAAGAGCACAGGCAGGGGCCTGCAAGGCTCTGTCTGCTGCTGAACCCACTTGGTTTTATGCCATAAAAATAAAAGGAATCGGTATTTCAGCTTCTTACCTCCTTCACACGTGATAAATGATAGGAAATACACTGATCCACGGGATCCCTGATTATTTTTAATCGTTCTTTCTTCACAAAAGGCTTAAGGGCCTTGTCAAACATTGAAGGTGTGCTGAGGATCACGAAGGCCAGCGTGTCATCTGGGTAGGGGAGATGAAAGGCTGGCTGGAGAACCGCATTGTACCACCCAACCTTCGGCAAAGAAACACAGATTTCCATTAGAACAGGGACACCACTCCAGTGGACATGCAGGAATGTAAAAAAGTGGAAGGAAATGTAGCCCCCTTCATTTGCAACTGCGGATAAGGCGGCCAGCCCAGGGCCTCCCTTTCAAACCCAGTTGTTTTGCAGCCCAGGATTCACAGTTTCTGGAAGCTGTGCTTGGAGCTGTGAGATAAGAATCGGGCACTGCATTCAGCTCCAGTCTGCCCTTTATCCAGCTCTGCTCAGAAACCTAGAAGGAAGTATGAGCAATCAGGTCTTGCCAATGCAAATCAGATGGTTTGGTTTAGATAAAAGCTTTTACAGTTTGGGGTTTGTTGTTTTTTTTTTTCTTATCATGGGCCAGAAGGAAAGTGGTACTTCTGTTTTGCTCATATGATAAGCTGCATGTTTGATTTCTTCAGCAGGAAACACTTGTGTGGAAGTGAAGGATGTGAAGCTCCTGGAAGCACAAAACCCCCACAAAACCCTCAGCTCCACCCTGTGGAGTGACACAGTCACATTTTGGTGTTTGTTTCCAGGGGTGGATGTTTTATAACAGTCCAAAAATGAGGGATCAAGCCAGGGCAGCAGGAAGCATGACCAGGACATGGCTCAGACCTGCAACTGCCAGGTGGAAGGAGGAAATGGCCAAAATCTCCTGCACCCCACTACTGATGCCCTGCACAGTAACATCAGTCTTTTTACAGGTTATGACAACTCCCCTTCTCCCAGGGGGCCATAAAGGTCAGGTCTAACATTCAGAGAGACGCCCAGTAAAGTAACATTAAGCCTGAAAATGCAATGCACTGGTTACTCTAAATACCAGTGAAATAAATCTGGAAGTGACTTTACAGGTGACAGTGGCAGCCAGACCTGCCCATCCGGAAACACAGAGTGAAAACTAAGTTTAATATAAAGATGCATCCTTCTGTCAACCCAAGGCTTCATCAGTTTTGTGCCTCTTGTTTAAGATGCTGAATTGAGATGTTACAAGAAATTAGAGAGATGTGAATCTAAGGTTTGCTGGTTTCCCACTGTACATCAGTCAGTGCACCAGGGGCTGGCTCTGTCCCAATGAAATATGGAGCAGGCTGCAGGGCTGAAAGGTTTCCCTCTAGTAGCTACAGTCCTTTTTTCTGGGTTCCACCCCTAATTCTGCTGCTGTGTTTTGGGAAAGCAGCATTAAATTCTCCAAATTCTGGAGACTCCGTCTCAGCACCTCACTCCCTTTTACTTCTCATCTGAACAATACAGCGGGTAATACAAACATTTCAGGTGGCAAATACAAAAACGCTCCCCAAGGGAAGGGCTATGTTTATTTCCGTTTATGACATATTATTCGATTCTCACTGGGTATTGCAGATTGATTTGTATTTGATAAGCGCAGATTGATTCATTGCAGACTGCCCCTGGGGCGGGCAAAGGAGGACACAGGGGGCAGTGGGGAGAAGCCCCTTCCACGGACAGCGGTTACGAGGGGCTGAGGTGTTCAGCCCTTCGATGTACAGGCGCTTCTACGCCCGTATTAAAATTTAAGCCCTCCCGGAGGACTCTGCTCCCTGCCGGCCCTGACGCCTCATGGCGCAACTCTCCGGTGCCCGCCGCAGGTCAGGGCCCCGCCGCAGCGCCCCGGGGCACGGCGGTCACCGCGCCCTGCGGCACCGGGCGGGGCCGACCGACCGCGCCGGCAGCAGCGGCTCCCGGGGCAGCCCCAGCGAGCCGGGCGGGCCGAGGGTCGCCCCGACCGGCCCGCGGTCACCGCCCCCCCCCTCCCCTCCCCGTGCCCCCGGCCCGGCCCGGCCCGCGCTCCATCGGGCCCCGGGAGCAGTGACGTCGTCGCGGTGACGTCACGCCGCCGCGGTGACGTCATTACCTTGAAGGCGTGCGCCTCGAGGCCGAGCGGCCCCAGCGCGCCCCGCAGCCGCTCCGCCACGCGCCGCTCCATGGCGGCGGCGGCGCCGCGCGGGGCACCACGGGAGCGGTAGTTCCGCCGGGACGGCGACCCCCCCCCCCCCCCCGCCAACAACGCGCGCGCGCCCCCAACAACGTCTCCAGGGAGACGGCGCGCCGCGCAAGGCACGCCGGGAGTTGTAGTGCGAGGCGCCATCTCCCTCAGCGTTGGCCCCGCCTGTGGGGACTCCATGTCCCGGCATGCTCGGCAAGCCCAGACGGCGCGGGCTGGGGGCGGTTCCCCCTGCTCGGCACGTTTTCCCCGCCCGGGGCTGTGCATGTTTGTTCCTACACACCGTTGGAGAGCCTCACCTGCCCTTGCGAGTTGGTGCCGCTCGCTGAAACAGCGGGGCCGCTGTGCTCGGAATCGTCTCTCCTTCCACATCTGAAAGCCCGCGTTCTTTGCAGCTTCCCCTGTTCCTACCGACGCGTTTGCCACATTGAGACCAAGCCTCGGGTTTGGATCTTCTTACCCTAATCGTTATAGCAGCTTAACGTAATCTTTTACAGTTCTCGTGCAACGTTCTCCATCCAGCGTGAAGTCCCGAGTTTATTAAAGTGCCAAAGACACCGAATCTGTAAGTTCTTGAGGACAGAACCCCTTCAGAAATGCGAATTTTTTGCTTTGTGGAGTCCCTTTACATCTTCTAGAACCCCGAGAGCTGTTCCTCATTCTATCCATGCCCTCTGCGGTGGGAGGGCAGAAAGATCCCCTCCGTCCAGCTCCATACTTTTTCTCTGTTATTCTGAGATTTTTCTGTAGGGTTTAATGTGCCGGATCAGCGGTCGCCTCTGGAAAATGCTTGGAAGGGATTGCCCGCTCTTTCTCAGGTGCTAGATCTGCTGAGCAGCCACAAAGCACAGTCTTCCAAAGAACAATCTTAAAGATTCAAGGTGTAAGTGTGGACCACCCAGCAGAGGCTTGGCCGCATCAGGTAGAACGGGGATTCGGGGGTGCTCAGCTCTGTGTGTGTGACATGAGAGCAGGGACAAGGCAGCTGCCTGGGAGCTGCAGGGCTGTGTCACAGGAGGGTGCTGCTGGCTGGTGGCTGCTCGGAGCTCTGCAGGACAGCTCTTGTGGCAGGTTGCTTTCGCAGGCGATGGATTGGCAAGCTCAGAGACGCTGGGGACTGAGCTCTCATCTTGCTGCTCTCTTTTGCCAGCTGTCCTTGGTACCTGCCTGTGGATAGAGTGTCTGTCTTGTGGAGCACGGCTCATTTCCAAAGCACGGCTGTGGCTTTACTGATGCAGCAGGTAGGAGATTTGCCGGCTTTGTGAGGTGAGATCTTCTGTTGAAATCCTGAACTGGCAAAGCTTGAAGCAGGTATGACTTAAAAGCTTTCCCTCTCCTGGAGATGCCCTCTGGCAAGAGTGCGGGAAAGGTGTTCAGTCCTTCTGAGGCAGCTGGTGAAGGGGGTGAGCAGGCCACCCAGGGAAAGGGCCACAGCACCAAAGCTGACAAGGTTCGTTTGGACAATGCTTTCAGACACGTGGGGGATTTTGGGGTTGTCCCGCGCGAAGCCAGGAGTCGGACTCGATGATCCCTGTTGGTCCCTTCCAGCTCAAGATATTCTGTGATTCGAAGTGGCAGCCTCTGTTACTGAAACATCTGCATCCTGAGGGTTAGCATCTCCAGCTCATTCCACCTTGGCGCTGAGAACGGGTGCCTGCTGTTCCCTTGCCAGCTGTCCTTGGAGCTGAGCTGGCAGGGTCTGAGTTAGCTCATGGCTTCCCTGAGCCCTCTCATCTGCCTTGTTTAATCAGGAGTATTGCTGTCTCTGTCAGGGCAGAGGTGGGCTCCACATGCTCTCCCTCATGGCTAGTTGGACAGTATTTGCATTTTGCTGTGATGACTGGACATCATAATCAGTGCCTCCAAAAAGAGGCGCCCTTTGAATTAATTGCCTTACAGAGCTGACCTATAGAATAAGAGCTTACTCTTTCATCCCTCTTTTTCCTTTCTCACTGTGCTTGGCTGGTGGGAACTAGCTTTGTTTATACCTCAAACTCCCCCTAGCTTGGCCCTTGCTCTCCCCCCACTCCTACCTGAGGGTTCTGGCCTGCTCCCTGGAGAGAAATGAGTGACAGCTCAGCTTCCTCATCGAGGATCCTTAGATGGTTTTGAGTCTGTTTAATTGTATCCTCTGTCCAACCCCAGCTGCCCTCGGACAGCTGCCAGCTGTCCCATCTATCGCAGGTCTAGCAGAGGATTCATGTCCCTGTTCCCTGCATTTGCTTCCCCAAAGAGCTTTGTGCTACAGGAAAACAGAGAATATGTATCTCTTCCCTGAGGGAAGGCAGTGATGTCTCCCTGTCTGTGTCCCAGGTATGGTTTTGTGGTTTGGGTTTTGTTATTATTAGGAAAAACACAACACTCTCATTCATCTCCCTCAGGCTAATTCTGATGTCATGTGGGCTACAGCGTGATTAGGTGTCATCATGAAGCATTTATACAAAAAGAATCATTAGTTCTCAGTGTTCTCCCCATTAAATAAATATCACCAAAACACAACGTTGTACTGGTTATAACAGAAGGGGTTTTCCTTCTGCTTTCCATCCACAGCTCTTGAAACCTTTTTCTGTCCCTGTTAAACAGCTATTGCTCTGCATTACGTAGGAACCTGAGAGAGACTCATACAAATTGTTTGAAGACTCATGGCAATTTGTTGACTGAAATGGAGTTAAAGGACATCTTAATTCCTTGTCTGTTTTTCTGATCTTTCTAGCCCTTGACCATAAGCATATAAATGTCTGTTTTTATCAGTGGGGAAGCACTGATGAACACTGAGTCTGGAGGTCAATGTAGCTCTGTTATTAGGTTTCCTTTGATAACAAATATTGTATCAACTTGGTGAGATGTTTTCAATAACAGAACTTCATCGCAGTTCTCCTGTAATTAAATATCAATTCCCTATTCCTTTCCATAAAAGCCTAATGCCTTATGTCACTCTCCCACCTGTTGTTAAGCTCTGATATGTTGTCTGTTCTGTCAACATCAGCTTAAAATGTTCCCAGCCCTCTGCTTTCTCCTGCCCTGGCCCCACAGCACATTGCCTCCTGAATTTCTGCCACTGCAGTTGTTGGCTGTGCTGTAAATCCGATCAGGGAGCCGAGCTGGTTCTAACAAGTGCGTCATTGTTCGGGGTTTTTGTTGTTTGCTTTTTTTTTTCCCCTGAAGTGGTGTGCTTCACAGTGCTGCTGCAGGAAAAAAATTGTGCTGGCACAACTGAGAGAACAATGTGAACAGGGCTAGGTGGGGAGGCAGAGGTTCAGCTGCCAGACTGTTCATCTCTGAAAACACGACTGAATTGCCCAGCAGAGCTGCCTGCTGCTGCTTCTAGGCATGATTTTGTTGGAAGCCCCATCAAAGTGGTTCCCACCCCAGTAACTGTTCCAGTTGGCATTGCTAAGCTTAAGGGACTGTCAGTGTTATCCTTCTAGCAGATCTACAGTCTGGAAGGAAGTGCCATCCATGACACCTGCAGAGAAAGAGAGAGATCATAGGAACAATTTCCCACTTACTCCAATGTTATTAACCCTCTGGGACATGGTATTCCAGCCTCTCTTTGGTTTAGAGATCTCATGGTCAGGTCAGATGTCCTGTTGTCCCTTTACAACACGAGCTGACTCCTGTATGGGAAGGGTTTTGCATTGTGCCTGTGGCTTTGAGCAGAAATGAGGTGGCTGATTCTTTGTGTTTTAAACCTCCACGATGTGGAGCTGGTTGGAGCTGTTGGTGTCAAAGACGGGTGAAATCCAGTGCCTGAACATCTTTGCCAGTGTGGTTTCTTGCCTGTCATGCACCTGTTTTCTGCTGCCACTTGTACCCACACAAGAATAAGAAAATGCTGTTGAAGTGGAATAGCAGCAGTTTCTTCACGAGACAACAGGTGTCACAAAAGGCAGACAGTGGAGGTTTAGGCTTAGCAAGTGCATCTTTGAACTTTTGGCCTAATCTGCTGCTTGCTTAATTTCTTTTAGAAAGAAGCACGAACTTGCTGAGAGAGGCAGAGTGGTTTTCTCCATCTTTGGGTGAGGTTTCCACCTCGGAGGCTTCACCTCAGATGAGCTTCCCAGAGCCGCAGAGATCAAGGTGCCTGAAGGTAAGTGTGGCTGAATCCTGCCCCCTCAGGAGCTGAAGAACCTGGCAGGGTTTTCCACAGCAGTGTGAGTGACAGAGCTTTACTGTTCACAGGGCATTCCAGAGGTCATACTGATGAGAGGCACTTGCTGTGCCCAGTTTTACTGAGGATTAGGCACCTAAAGGCAGTCCAGTGAGGAAGGCAGTCCAGTTTGGAGTAGTGGCCTAGCACTTGGGCCAGAGTTAAAACTGTGCTCTGAGAGCAGCATTGCCATGCCAGGACAGAGGGAACATGTGTGTGCCTGTCTGCTCTTTCATCCTCCCTCCCCTTGTGGTGTCAGGGTAATGAAACGCTGCATGTGAGGGCCAATTATGATACTTATCACTTCCTCTGACAGTGCCAAGATACCCTTTTTTAATTGGGCTCCCTTTTTTGTTTTGGTGCTGATACGCAGCCAGTGGGAAGGTGGGAACAGCTCACTTAAAGAAGGTTCCTTTCTCAGCCTCTTTATCCTTTTGGATTTATGCCTTGCTTTTAGGATATAAAACAATCTTCTGTTTGCATTAACACTTGCCATTAAAAGGAATCAGGAACAAAGGGCTAATGTTCCTTTAAAAGAAAAAAATTCATGCCCTACTTTAGTAAGATGCTTAAGATTCTTGTGAATGGAGGCTGTAAGGCATGTTGAACTGCCCTGTGTCCTGTTTTTCCAATTTACTAATCCTGCTGATTCAGACTTTACCAGCAAACCTGCTACAATTAACTGCTTCGTAGATGCAGTCGAAACATGTCAGGTTGCTGTTTGGGCAATGTCTAATGAGCCTGCAATTCCCATCAAGGGGTTAAGTTTTTTTCCCCTGACATTTATTCTGAGGCACATCAGTAGAGCCTTAGTGATCAAATGCTCAAGCAAACCCCTTCATTTAATAATAAGCAGGTAGTTACCTGTTGCTACAGTATTACCTGCAGTTATTAGGAGTAAATATTTATATCCTAGTAGCATCAGAAACCCTGGCCAATACTACAGTAGAGGCACCCAGTAGGTGTGCTGGCATCTTGCTACCACACTTGGAACCATGACTCACTTACATGGGCACCTGTTTTTATTTGAACTTAATGTCGCTTGCATGGATGCTTGTTGGCATTTCTGTTTCAGTAGGAGATAAATGAGGATGTTTTTTGGTAGAGTTTGACACAGATTGCTGACCACACTGAACCAGCAGTGCTGGAGGGGCTAGACAGAGGCTCCTGTTTGTTCTTAGGTTTGGCATATGGGGTAGGAAGTCTGTGGAAGGCTAATTCTTTGGTCTTTTGGTGTAGAATGCACAAATATCTCCACGCTGTGTTTTGAGCTGGAGGAGAGCAGTGCTGGAGAAGTGGCTAGAAACAGCTGGAGTGGATGATCTCAGCAGTGACCTGACAGCCTGCCTGAACTTGAACTAGCTGCATGACCTTTAATATGAACAAAAAGATGCACTCTTTACCGTCAGGAACAACTAAAAGGTGCAGATGATATTGTCTTCCTGAGGTGGGCAAACTCTTCTTCTTGACTTGTTTGTTATCCAGATTTCCCGGAACTGGAAGCTGTGAGGTGTGGGGCTGACCCAGGGGAGGCAGCTCAAGGAAGGGACACAGCCATTTTGATAAGTCATTCACAAACCTGCCCTGTCCCACACTCTACCTGAGACCTGAACTGTTGGCTGCCCCCTCATGCCTCCTTGCTTAGACCTACACCTTAAACCCCTACAGCACCGTCTGTGCGTTCTGTTCTTCCACCCCAGGCGACAGACACTGAGGCAGGGCCTGATTTGTGATGTGTCAATCAGCTTTTGCAGTTGCCATCTGGCTTGCACAGGGAGAGATGCTGTGGTGCTTGGCTGGAACGGGGGTCAGAGAATTCCTAGCTGTGGTCCTTTGTTTCAGCCCTCTTCCATCTTCTGAGCTCTCACTCGGTGGACCAGAACAAAGTGAGAGAATTTAGTGTGTTGTCTCAACTAATGCCTTCAAATGGTTTGCTCTTTGTTTTATTTCCCCCAAATATACTGTAAGTTTTGGGTTATGGTGGATATTGTTTAAACTGTTAGCTAGCTAAAGCTCTGGGATGTGTAGCTGGGCTTAGACTGTGCCTTTTAGGGAGACTGTGCACAGCAAGAACAGAATAGATATAGAGTAACCATGGATTTACCCTGTCTGACAAGACCCAGTGTGGAGCAGCTGACTTGACAAGTGCTGGTAAATTGCTTCCTCTCGTGTGGCACAAAAAAGGATGAGAAATTTTGTTATTTGAACAGAAAGTTCCATGATGACCGTAAAGGGGAGGCTGCTGGTCTGTTTTATGAGAATAGAGTGCCACAGTGACAAAAAAAAAGGCCTTGTGAAATTTCCCAATGTGGTTTGAATTTCTTAATTCCATTTTGCTCTGAGATAACCTAATTTTAGAATTGCTGTCTGGTGAAGGAGAAGGGAAGAGATGAATGAATGACACTGAGTTCAGAAAGCCTTAAGACTGTGGGGAAAGAGGACAACAGACTGTTTGATGCTGAAGGCTTTGTAGTTTAGCAGGTGGGATAGTGCAGGAGATAGCTCTGTGGTATTCCCTTTGCTCCCTGCTTCTCAGTCAATACAAAGGACTTTGGGATGTGGCACAGAGTCAGGGATGCTGTGAGGGGAGTCCAGCAGAGCTCAGTTAGGACTGGTTTTAAAAGCAGGCAGAGTCTGGTGACACTGTGAGTAGCAGCAGGACTCATCAAGCAGAGGTTTGAGCACAGATCAAGACAGGACACAGTGGCAGAGGCTGCTCCTGTGAACTCCATCTCATTCAGTTGCATGAACTGTGGCTTTTGTTTTGAAGATCAGGCTGAGATCAGTTGGTTTTCCCTCTCCAGTGAACAGCTGCTTCCTAGAGTTCAACTCTGCTTCTCAGAGCAGATCTGAACGTGTGAGCAGCCCTTGGCAGATCACAGGCAGGGTGTAAAAGCCTGCTCGAGTGGCTTAGATCTCACTGAAAGTGAGCTGGAAAGTGACTTGGAGCATCCATGGAACAGACTGAGCAGGCAGTGAGTGACCAATTCCCTGTCACTCAGTGTGGGCCACCAGATTAGACTGTGTAAAATAAAGGGAGCTCTTTCCCCAGTGCTTCTCTAAGGCCTTTCAGAAAACAGGTTCCCTTTCTGCTAGACAACCACAAATAGTATTGTACACAGTTCCTTCCACCGAAAACATAGCCTTCCACCTGCAAATACTGAGATCCTCTTTAAAAAGTAGGCAAAATTTCTCATCCTGCCCCCAAGATTATCAGAAGGGACACTGAAGCAATGATCATGTCTTGATTTGTCAGTGTCAGAAGGCACAGCCAGGATTAGCACAAAGGAAACCTTTGCTAAGTTTGCAGCTGTCCCCAGCAAAACCCTTCTCAGTCAGAATCAAATGAGTGTCTAAATCTGGCTGAAAGGCATGTTTCAGAACCCATGAACCTTATCTTGTTCCAAGCAGAACCTGTAATTACGCATCAAAAGCTTGATGAGTTCGGACACAACAGCAAATTTTAAAGGAAACACTGAGCTGACTGCTCATGCCTCTTCCTACAGCTCCAAGACAGACCAGTGTGAAAGGAAACACCCTGATGCTTGTGAGAGTCATCCTGTGGCAACTGATGTGAACTTCTGAAGGAGAGAGAGGATTAAAATAGGGGAGGGGGAGAAGTTACCCTGCGGGAGATTGTCAACAGATGTTCCATTGTAGTTCAAAGAGCACTAGCAAAAGGCTTCTGCTGCAGGGATGTATTAATTCTGGGCAGTTCATCACAGGGAGACCTGTTTGATGACTGGGAGGATACTATAAGGTATCTTACTTAGTTACCATAAGGGAACTTACTTAGCTCTTTATTTGAACTGTGGGTGGGGAGTCTGGTCTACCTGTAAATAGAGAGAGGGTTGAACAGTAGGAACAAACACATACTTATTTTCTTCCAGCTGTGACCACTGTCAGTCTGGTCAAGATCAAGCTGGTTTTGTGGTTCAGGGGGGTAATTTGGATGATGGGTCATTCAACAGAAAAAATATTGCAGAGGAACTGAGGCTAACCATTGTTAAACTGCTGGGGCATGTGAGGCAGACCTGTGTTGAGTGTGTCTTTCAAGTATATTTATTAGGCAGGAAGTGGGAACAAGCACAAGGAAAACTGTGCAGGCTGCCAAGCCGATGAACAAATTGATCCCTTTGCCTTTAAAATGCACAAATCTATCAAGTTTGACAACATCTAACACCCCATCTATGCTTCTTTCCTGAAATGGTTAAAGATTTCTTATAAAAGCTTACCAATGTTGCAGAATCAGCTATGGTGGGGGATCTTAATTCACCAGCTCTGTATCACCAGGCACAATTAGAAAGTCCTCTTCTGAGTAGGTCTGAGTGCTTTATCTTCTGAGATTGTTTTGAAGTTGTGCTTTGGGTGAAGGTTTCTTTTTCTCAGATCTGTGCGGAAAAATGTCCCCTGTGGCATTAAAATGAGGAAGAGTCTCCACTCAAGTGTGGTTGGATGAGGAAGTTTGAAGTCCTTCATGTTACAGTTCCGGGGGATTAAACATCACAAACCACAAACTATTCTGTGAGCCTAATACTGATGGAGACTTTTATATTTGCAGTCATGGTCTTCCAGCTTTGCTTATGTATCAAGAATTTGACAGATTTGACTGTTTTATGGACAGGAAGTACAGGACTTCTTTTTTTCCTTGTGGGGGATGGAAGGGAATATTGGAAAGAAGATTCGTTTCACTTCTGCTATGTAGTGAAGCAGAAGTAGCAAGGAGATAGGAACATCCCTGGCAGAGGCTCAGGAGAGATTCACTTAGAAAAACTCTCACCTTCCCCCATGACAAATCCACATTTATACTGCTTTGAATGTGGTAGTAGAAATTGAAGTATAAATAATGTGGATTTGTGCAGCCTCCTGTTTCCTTCCTGGGTGCCTGGGAAATGACAGTAGGCATTCCTGTTCTCCCCTGGGATGAGAAGAGCACCATCTACTAAAAGCTTCCCAGGTTCTGCATCATTTCATAGCCTTCATTACCAAAAATTTACTGCTCTCCCTCCCTGGCTTGCTTCTGCACTCCTGCTCCCTGGATCAGTGGAATGCCTTTTTCACTCTGATTTAAGTGGTAACAAGCACAGGGGACTATTATCCATGGGAAATCCTTATGGAGTTGTTGGTCCTGTGAGACCCACACACTGCCTTGTCCACTCCAGTGCTCCTCATGGCAGTTCCTCTGTCTCTGAATAGTGTCTTTAGCCTTATTTACAGACTTCCAGGGTGACATGATGGTTAAATACAGAGTGTCTAAAGCTAAAATACAAGCACTGAGCCATGAAGGAAAAGTGAGTGGGCAGAGAACTGGCACGTAGCACAGGTAGCCCAGCCCTTGGCACAGCAGCTCTAGCACTGTCACTTTTCAGCTGCTCAGATCCCTTTCCCTTCAAAACATGAGTCTGGAGAGAGGAGGGGAGGGCAGAGGTGGCAGGTGGGTCTCAAACTCTGCTTTTCTTTTTCCTGGGTTTCTTTCCCTTCTGCTTAGCTTTAGACCCAAGTGATTAGATGGTTTCTTGGTGCCTTGCTAATTAATAATGTAATTGTGCCTTAACCCAGAAGGCATCAAAATTAAACCGCATCAAAAGCGAGAGTTGTGTTCAAGGGGAAATGCAGAAACTGGCAACAGTTGATTTCTGGTTCTGTCAGTTTGCTTTGCTGCACTGGAAAGATGAAGCCCACACAAGTGGCTCATGGTCCATCTCCAACCCTGGCCACCTCAGAGCTTGCATCACCTGGCTGGAAGGTCAGAACTTGGGTGGGCAAAGGCAGAAAGCTTCATTTCCAAGGGTGGCTGCCTGCACAAGCCTGTCCTGCTGCTGCTGCCTCTCCAGCTAACACAGACCTGCACTGTGCAACCTCCCCAACAAGGCAGCTCAGCAGTTTGTTCTGCAGAGAATGAATCAGCTCTGAGTGGGGTTGGTGGTAAAAAGGCAGAACATTAGAAACTCCAACATAAAGCACCAGAATCATGCTGACTTTAGACCTGGGGAGACTAGCTTAGTTGTGGCATGTTTGCTCTGTTACTTATTATGTTTTCTGTGGTTTTATGTTGGGTCAGGACTGAAATCTCTGCAGGGTTTAAAGTTCACCCCCGTGTCTTCAGATTACTCAGCAAGCACTTTGCTAGGCTATGAAATCTTTGCTCTGCCCTTGCTCTAGATCTTCCAGGGACTTGCTTTTCTAGATTTCTTGTGGGAACTCTTTAACAAACAGCATAAGCCCAATGACCAAGTAGTTTCACTCACCACATTTTCTTTTTGCAGCAGAAAAATCTTGTAATACAGTCACACAATATGACATGAGCTGACTGATTTTGCCGAAGTATTCTGCCAGCTCAGGAGAGACTCCTACCTGGTCTGTAGCAAAGGTTGTGCTTTTGAGTGCCTCCCTCACTGTGGGTCTGAGCTCTGAAGGGAAGAGTTCAAAACAGCAATAAAGCTAAACAAAAAGAAGTACATGCCTTTCAATTTGCTTTGTCTGCTGTACTATAGAAAGAAGCATGACAGATGATGCTACTTAGGTTTGGATTAGGCTGGCTTTCAGGATATTTCTGTAACTAAGGTTTGGGGTTACAGTTGACAGTGGATGAGAATACCTTCAATCAGAGGCAAAGGAAGGGAGTCTAGAGGTGTAGGTTGAATTATTTGGTCTAGTGCGGTTCTCTAGGACAGATTTCATCTGATTTAACTGTACAGAAATTAATCTCAGTCACCCCAGACAGGGAATGACCCTGACAAGAAGGAACACAAGCAGGGGGTGGTGTCCTTCTGAACGCTCAGAGCTATAGTTCATAGCTGTCTGGCATTTTCTAGTATCAGCTTTGTGAGTCTTCCTGCCCCAAATTGCTGCTGTTAAATCTATGACAGGATTCATTGTGATCTATAAAAGCTTTTCAGTTAAGACATTTGCAATGAAAATATGAGGACTAAGGCAGCTTTGGCATTTGTAACTTTATTGCAGAAAAAAAAAAATCCACTATCAACATATTTTACAAAGAAAGATGCACTTTGGTGTTGGGCGAGTTTTCTTCCTCAGCCCTTTCCCCTGGACAGCGATGCGTGGGAAACCAGAACAACCAGCCCCTGCCCTTTTGATTGTGTGCAGAGACACCTTCCAGCTATGCCAGCCTGCACCAGTTGGAGCCAGGATGGAGTTCTATTTTCCACGACTAACTTGCCAACTTTGTGCCGAAAACCAGTAGCACCCTGCCCTCCGGCAGGGGAAACAAGTCCGTAGCTAGGGAGATGGCTCTGTGCAGACAATGCTGGATACAAAAGCTTTGGAGTTGTGACAACTGCCCTTTAGTTCTCATGCCACAGAAGGAGAGAACCAACCCTTCTTCCCTATGTCATTGGGCATCCTTACAGTACCCAGAGGCCAAAGCCAACAGCTGAACCCAAACTGCCCTGCAGCCATTTGTCAGCCACTTCGGAAGTAGTAACACGGGGAGGAGGAACTGCTGCCTTGCCCAGTTCATCTATTTGACCCAGGCCAGTTCTGCTCCATCTTTGGGCTCTGCAGATAATTTGGGCCCTGCTGGTAGGGACATTCCCCTTTTCCTGCTACAACAAGCAATAACAGCACTTTGGAAAAAATGGTACTTTTGCTAGTGAGGCCTGGTATCTGTCCTTTGTGGGGTCAGTGATGTTGCTACTGAAAGGAGAGGAGAAACTGAGGCTTGTAAGAGCAAGGAGGCAGATAATCTCTAGCCCTTGCTGTATCCTGAGGGAAAAACTGGCTTAGTCAAAAGTCAAACACTCTAGAGAAGGCATTTCTATTTACCTGCAGACAAAAAGTGAGCTAGGAAACAGGAGCATGAGGACTGTCACATCACACATAGTCTGGTCTTTCTAAGGTGAGGGCACCAAAAGATCCTCGGACTTACAATCAGAGGCTCTGGTCCGTGGGTTTCCTCGAGGGGCCTCAAGAGCCTTGGATGCAGTCTACAGCAGTGATATTTTGAGGCAAAAGTGCAGAATCTAACCAGCCTAACACCTAGAAAGGGAAGGGGAGGAAGGCACCTACATCCAGGACACGTCCTCGTGACAAGACACGGAGTGGCTCAAAGACCAACATCAGAAGGTAAAGGAGCTTTGACCTTGCATAGCACAGGAGGGACAGGGAAGTACTAGTTTTATACAACAACTTCCAGCAACCAGATGCTAGCAGGAAAATGGGAGGCACCTGAGAAAAAGGCATGTGTCAGTCCAGGCAGGGAAATGGACTAAAGCATTTACTGAGCCTGGGAAAGGCATTTACATGTATGCTGAAAAGCATCAGGTGCAGGAGACACAACTTCCTAATTTTGGTGAGACCAAATTAGTGTGTCTAATTGACATGAGACTGAGTTCTATCAAGTTCTGTTAAACTAAAATTATGTTAATTTTCCTCCCAGCAACTTCAAAGCAACATCAAGTAGCAAGGGCACTTCTCCAGTGGCCACAAAACTGTTTTCCCTGGTTAAAGAGAAAAGGTATGCATGTAGGAAGGAAGCAGAGCAGTCTGTTATCATCCTGGTAGGTGTTTCAGGATGGGCAGTGCCAATCCCGGGACTAAAGCTGAAACAGGAACAATAAAAGTGCAAGAAAAAAACCCCAAACAACCAACCTTAAAAACACAGAACAAGAGGGAGCCCAAGAGAACTGATTTCCACACCTTTGGCTCCCTCAGAAAACAGCAGTCTCCTTTGTTAGCACTGTGCTGACACCACCAGTGTTAAGAGCCCTTGTATGGATCACTTGCCCACCTCCTTTGAAAGCAGCAGCCACCAAGATGGACAGAAGAGATCCATGCAGAACACGATGGCAAAGGTTGTCTTGGCTAACTGGTCACCACACTAAGAGGAGGAGGCAGCTCTTCAGGGCATTATTTTGAGAAGAGCCTGGAGGAAAGGGGCCAGACTTGGGCTCTGATTCGCAGCATAGAAACTTCAACACTGAACTATTTAAAACGTCTAGAACGAAAAACCATCTGAAAAGGACCTTTCAGGTGTGTGCAAATCATAGCCCCTCATTCCTTGGCAGATCGTCTGGGACCAAGTCCTCAAGGCCTTTTCCTCAGGGAAGTTCAGCCGGCCAGGCAGAGGACAACCTGGTTGCCTAGTAGCTGTAGAGTGAGAGAGGGGTGTCCTCCATCATGTCATCCTAGAAGCAGAGAAGAGTGCTTTAATGAGGTGTCTGCACATGGCAATACCGTGCCAGCCTGGAAGAGTGCTGTGCAGGCAGCACAGCCTTCTCTCCACACTGTCACAGTGTGGCCATCTGCCCAGCCATCCACCTAAATGCTGTCCCTGTGCAGCTGCTGGATATTTGGACTGCCCCTCTCCCTCCTGCTCCAGCAGTTGGAGAGAAGAGGTGTATGCAGGAACTGCCTGCCTGCTGCAGGGATGTGGAAAACGCTGGCTGTTGAAAACTCCACTCAGCCTGAAACAGCATCAGCTTGATTGCTAGCTCCCATACTCCTCTGTCCCAGAAAGCACAGTGAGTTAGTTGCACCTTCCCCGGAGCTAATTCATCCTCTAAAACCCTCATATTTTTTTATACTCCCAAAGGGTCAAACGCAGACAGACAGACAGACACACAACCACCTTGGAGCACAGCACAGAATCTGCTTTGTCACCGTCACAAAGCAAGTATATCAGAAAACAGGAGAAGAGGCTAGGAAGATGTCATTTCAGGACAAGTTTGGATGGAGCTCTCCTTCCTCCCTCTATTTAACCTCTTAGCATTCCCCTGCAGAGTGAGGGGAAGGCAGAGAGCTTCTTTAGTGCCCAACCTTGAGACTTGCTGTCTTGATTCAAACCCTGGATGGAAGGAGAGGGACCTAAGAGGGAACAGGAGCGTGTGATCAGCATCGCTGCCGCTGCAAATACCCACAGCATTGCTAACGTAGTAGCAGGGGAACTGCAAAGCAGTCAGTAGCAAGCCAGCCCACGTCAGGCTGGGCTGAAGGCGTGACTCACCATGGGCAGGTCCTGCAGGCGCCGGAATTCCATGCGGCTGTGGTGCTGGCGGTACCTCAGGAACACCACCAGGCCGAGGATGCCCACCATGACAATGAAGACGGAGATCACGGTGATTACCAAGGGATCAGCCCTTGTTGTACCAGCCAAATTGGGTTGCTCTGCAAGGATACCAAGGGAATGAGGCCAAAGGAGAGCCTCCAAGGGCTGGAGCAGCAAAGCTTTCTCTTTTCTGGTTCTGCTCAGTACAACCACGAGGCAATCTGAGGCAGCCCCAGCCATTTGCTATGCTTTGTGAGGGCAGGGACAAAAGCAGGACATTTACCTGGATTTTCATCATCACCAACATCCAGCACAGAAGCTTTCTCATGCCTGGGCTCTGATGACGGCGCCGGTGTAGATGTGCTGGTGGGCATGGCAGCTGTGCTGGCAAACGTGGAGCTGGTCACGAGGGGTCTCACCGTCACAGTCCTGGAGGGCATGGCAGAGGACGTGCTCCCTACGGTGGAGATGGGAGCAGAGAAGGTTCTGGGCTCCACAGTGCTCTCCTCTGTGGCACCCACAGGGCTCGTTCCTGGCCTGGTCTCAGACCTTGCTGCTGTGGGCCCCACGGTCTGCTCATCGAAAGGCCCCAGCTGAGAGCTATTAGTTGTTGCTGCAAAATAGGAACAAGGAGTTAATTTAAAGGATAAGTGCAAGCACATTGTTTTGTGGAACTGGGCAAGGTGGAAGCAAGGCTGTAAGGAAGATTACTGGGACTATAGGAATAGCAGCTTATTGTCAGTCCCATCCCTTGGAAAACACGCAGGACTGACAGTGCAGGCACAGCTGAGCCACGCTGTTAAATCATAGTCCTTAGAAAATCCTCTTGGTTTTCATATGTGCCAATCTGCAATGTCAGCCAACCTCAGCTGGGCCCACAAGGCTTGTCCTTGGGGACAAAGGACAAGCTCTAACAGCTCTGCACACAGCTGGGGTTTACCCCAGAACAAGACTGGGAAAGGTCTCTCATTTCTCCTTATGGGCAGCACAAATGGGGCTGCCCAGGGACTGGGGCTGTTGCTGTATTACAGACCCTGTGACACAAGCCAGGGCACACGATGTGGCTGTGCATGAACACTGTGCAAATCAGTGGCCAGTATCTGCCTTGCATTAGTGGGGTGTGACAGCCTGGCAGGCCCCAAGGTGGGCATGACTGGGATCACCGACCCTATAGCCAATGGGGTTTGCAAAGAGGATGCTGAACTAACACCTCTACAAGTAAGTCCCACTGAACTGGCTACACTTAATGGCTCATTCCCTTCTCCCTCTCTATTTCCAGGTTGTGCATCTTTGAGACAGGAGTTTCTGCACAGGCAGTAAAGGCAAAACCTCACCCGGTACAGTGTTCAGAGGAAGCGAGGGGGTTGCACTGGTGGCCTCATCCCTTTCTTCAGTTGTGCTGAAAGGCTCTGTGGCTTCTTGGCCGGGCTGGTTTTCTTCCAGAGTGCTGGCAGTCAGGGTAGGGGAGGGGATTTCAGTGCTGCTGTTGACTGACAAGCTCATGTTGTGACGCTCAGGATATGTAACTGTGATGCCCCTGGCGCTGGCAGTGGTGGAAGCCTGCAGTCTCTCTGCCTTGGAGCCTGCCATGGGGGTGGTAGGGATGAAGGCATTCTCCACCTCTGTAGCGTGGGCCCCAGTGGCATTGAGTGTTGCATCAGTCAAGTTTTTCTCCAGGCTTGTCTGAGGAATGGCAGTAGTTGCTGGACCAAAGTCAGAGGCTTCCCTTGGCTGATGCGAGGTTAGCACTGTGCTGGGAAAAGGTGATGGTGTCTCCAAGGTCTCTCCTGTCTCCTGTCCCTGTCCTATGGAACAGTTAAGAATGAGAAGTTTGTCAGAGATCCCACACTGAGAGGAGAAACAGGGCAGAAGAACAGAATTTGAACCACTTTATCGCCTTAACTCCAAATTCAGCACAGGTTCACAGTCAGGAAAGGGATTAAAGAGCTCCTCTCTCCACCTGGCCTTTCTGAGGGGGCCTTCCTTTACCCTCCTCCCCCTCAAAACCTGTGTTCTTGTTCTGTGGGGTCAGCATCAGCAATCCTGCTACCCTAGAGCAACTTTGAAACATTTTTCAATGATTTGGGTTTGTTAAAAGTACCACTTGAGACCTGATTCTGTAGGAAATTTTGATAAGTCTTCCTTAGCTCACTGAGAAAGAGTCAAAAGTGGTGCTGAAAAAATGCACATGAGGAAAACGTGGAAGTACACCCTCCAGCTCCCCCAGCCTGATGAAGTGGAGGAAAGTGATATTTAAAAAGTCTGTGGCTGCCAAGGATAAAGCATATATTGTGAGTCATTTATAGTGTGGAATTGCTGCTAGAGGGAGAGGTGAAATGGGCAGCAAGAGAGAACTACAGCTAGCAGGGCTGGTGGTGTGCTTTGGGAGCTGCCTTCATGAGCTATCTACAAACACATCACCAGCATGATGTGCAACTATTGTCACAGAAATGGGGAGCTCCTCAGTTTCCCACCACAGCAAAAAAGGGCCAGCAAGCAAGAATCCCCCCAGATCCACAGCTGCTACACAGTGTGGCAGCATTTGGGAGGAGAAAAACCACAAGGCTCTCACACTGCCCGCTCATTAACACAGATCCTGTGAGGGCTTTTCAGGGTGTAAACAGGAAGAAAACAGGAATGCAGCCACATCAGGATGGACTCTCCAGACAACTTAAAAGCCGCATAGTCAATATTTTGATGATTTCTATTCAAGTTTCTACCCAAGTCACAGAGGCCTGATGAGTCAACTATAGAAAAAAATAAAGGTACTGAAGCAAATCCATCACCATGCCCCTCCTCTCCACGGTGAAGAAGCATCCAAATCAGATGCCATCACCGAGAAACATTCATCCAACAGCAAAGCAGCGTTCTCTTGTACTGCTTTGGGGAAATCTCAGCAGTTTTTATAAGCTCTTCAGAACAGACACAGTTATCAGAGCTCTTCTACAGCTATAGCACTTAACAGGCCCTAAAAAAAGACACAGTATGTCTCTCTCTTGAGACCTTTGCAGTATCCTGACCAGCTGGAGAATTCCAAACCTCAAAGCAGCCTGACAGAGCTGTGCTTCCCCGGCCCAGGGCCTCAGTCCCAGGAGGGCTCCCGCAGGGATGCACAGCCCTGTTTGGCACTTCTGGAGAACAAGCTCTCACGGGGAGCCCCAGCTGGGGCAACTTAAACGTGAACACCAAAAGCAGAAGTGATGCTCCTTTGGCCTCGCCTGGATCCAGCTGTCTGTGGCCAGAAAGTGCCTCCAAATAAGGCCAGCTGCTCTCTGCAGCGGAGCTCAGCCATAGGATATGCTTACACCAGTAACACCTGGAAGGAAAAGAGCTGAGCACTGTGTTTCCCAGGATCAGGCACCAAAACACACAGCTTTTCATGTGACAGTTTCCAGCCCTACACCCAGCACTGCTATTCAGCACGCTGCCTGCTGGGTGAGATCCCACCAGCTCCAGATCCTGTGCTGGGCAACGCTGACAGATCCCGGCTGGGCACTGGCAGATGCTTGCTCAGTAAACACCCAACTGCTGCTCCCACGCAGCAAGAGACACACACAGAGCCGTGCTGTCACCGTGGGGTAAACAGGAAAGGTGGTGGCCAGATGCCCAGCCAGTGGCAAGCCTGGCTTTCAATAGCTGGCCTGTGCCCCGGGCAGCCTCTCATGAGGTGGCAAGCCATGACTCAGGTCACGAAGGGGAAAGATCCGTGGAGAGCTGTCCTGCAAAAAGGCCTAAGCGACTTTGAAACCATCGTGCCACTTTCTGACTAGAAAAGGAAAGCCAGAGGGAAGGTGGGCAAGTCTGGGCTCCACACACCAGGGCACCTCCCCGCAGCGTCAGGAATGGCAGCCCTGCCAGGAGGTGCTGTGGGACAGGAGGGTTTGTGGGGACAAGCAGCTCCCCCCAACCCCACTGCACACACATCTCCTTGCTGTCTGCAAGGGTAGGATTTCCCCTAAGCTCTTCTCTCCAAGTAGCCACACGTCTCCTTCCCACGGAACTGTCTGGTGTCCAGCACTGCCAAGGAAGTGGTTCCCGGGCAGATGTGCCACTCTGGCCCAGGCCTGGTGTAACACAGCACTGCGGTGTGGAAAACCTGGGTTGTAAAGAACTGCAGAAGAGATGTTAAAATTGGCACGTGAGGAGCAAGGGAGTCGCTGAGAGGCCTTTGAGCAAGGCAGGTGTCGATGGCACCTGGATTACCAGGTCATCCAGCCCAGCACATCACAGCACCCCCAGCTCCAGAAGCAAAGGAGGGCCCGATAAAAGGGAGAGCCTAACCCAGACTCACACAAAGACTCAAGCCATTAAGAGATGATGGTAGAAAGACACTCAAGGCAAGAGCCAAGGAAACAAAAGATAGTGAGTAAATCCTTATCACCCGGGGACAGACAGACAAAAGATGCTCATCACCTGTCTGTCAGCTCCTAAGGAAAAAGGGCATATCCAAAGCCAGCACTCAATCACCAAGCACAGCACCTGGTGAAACTTCCCACAGGAGAAACTTGGTGCTTATGAGCTGTGGATGTTAAGAGTGCAAGCACAAATGACTATTGTCTCAATTTTGTTCTAAAATAAAAACACCTCCCCAAAGGCCTTTGCATTAACATTTGCTACATCGTTGCTGCAATGCCACAGCTTTTGTTTACCACAGTTTTATCACCCAAAAAGGCGACTCATTCCCACCCAGCTGCAGCGCAAACCCTGTGGTACAGGGGGAAAAGCAGGCTGTGCTGGGGGAGACCCAGCAAACCCCCGCACCAGCTGTGATCCTCCAGGGTCCAACCCCCGCGGTCTGCTCGGGGTCTTTGGTGCCCTGCAGGTCGGAAAATCCCCAGCTCCAGCGCTGTCACTGCTGCTCCACTCACCGGGCAATGTTGGGTTTAGGTGTTTATGGGTTACCTGGAGAGACCGCAGGTCAGAGCTCGTTCCTCTGGCATCTCCCTGGAGGAGCTCTGCTTCCTGCACCACGTGCCATGGCTGTACTGCCTAAGGCATCACCCTCATCAGCTCCTGGAGACAGGAGGGAACCATGTCCTTCTTGTTTCAGATTGAAAGGGAAAGAGTTAGTGTGGATGTTTCACTTCCTCCAAGGCCTGACAGTTGCAGCAACCCAGGACAGCTGGTGAAGGTGCACTCATCCTTGGATCCCTAAGAAAGCAGCTACGACTGTACCAAGCAAGAGCTCTGGACATAACAGCATCTCTGTTTCCCTGACAGGGAACTAAGGGTGGGCCTGCTTTGGTTATGCTGCAGTGGCTGCTGGTCCCCTGGCTACAGCCCCACTCCTGCCCCGTGTCTGTACTAACCTCCAGGCTCAGCCTGTGCGTGGTGAGAACCAGAGATTCCAGACCACATTAGGGCAGGGCTGGTGGATTTGGAGCGGCAGCTCCCATCAGACCGTGCTGACTGCAGTGACCTCTGTCTGGGAAACAAGAGGGGCAAAGGAAGAGAGCGGCCCCAGGGGAGAAGGGATGCAGCCAGCCAAGAAGCCCCTGCCTTGGATAAGGGTGGGAAACACTCCCAGCTCCTCCAGGGAAGGGAGGGCTCTGAACATCAGCCCACGGCTTCAGCCCCTCTCCAGCGCTGCCTGACACCACTGAGGGCTCTCCATGCCATCAACCTGAGTTCCCACCAGCTCCAGAGACATGGTAAAAATATGCCACAATGGAGAGGAGTGAAGGAAGCCAGCTCTGCAGGAGACAGGGCCATTCCTGCCTTGTGCTCCCTGCCCGACTTTCAGGGCTGGGGCCAAGTGAAGGGACAAGGAAGGTTTGCACAACCAGCACAGAGCATTGCTGCTGTGTCAGGGCAACCACACAGAGCAGGGACGTGCCCTCCATCCTCTGCCACAGCAGCCACCCCACTATTTGTTTCCCAGAATAAAACTGTGACACAGAGCAGGGTCTCAGCTGGACCTGCCCACTGATGAGCTCCGGCCACAACCCTCCTGCCACAGTGTCTCAGCAGCATCCTCTGCATCCTCCTTCCTGTTTCACCCAGAAACAGCATCCTAAGCTCCCCAAAAATCCGAGTCCTATCCATAGACTTTACCACTGTTTTTAAAATCCCCCTTAGGATGAGAGGGGGGAGAGCCACATAAGGTAAGGAAGCCCATGGCAGGCTGGCTGACAGGGCTCAGGGGGAGCAGGGCAGCAGGGTCCAGGCTTCACCACTGCTGAAAAGGTGCACTGAGACCCAGGTGAGAGCTGAGCACAAAGATCAGAAAGGATTCACCCAGGATTTCAGAAAAAGTGCCCGTGGGAGCAGGACTCCCTGCTGTGGATGTATCCTCCCGTGCAGACTGTCACTGTCTGAGGGTAGCACCTCTCTTAAGTCAGCTTCCTACAGAGGGCACGTCAAACCATTGCTCTGATTCATTGAAAAGGCACCCAAACCCTTCTACAATGCTATTTTGGTGCACTAAACAAATTCAATTTCCATTTAAGTTTAACAGATCCAGTTGCAAACAAACCAGTAAAATGGAAGAATAAAATGTTTAAAAAGTAACAGCGTAAACCGTAACCTATATGTATTAAGGCAATTACATCCTATTGCTTAGCAAAGTACTCAATTAAGCGTAGAAATTATCTTTGGTTGCCAGTTATTACCTTTTTATGGTTACCAACCAACAGTAATTAAACAACCTCTTCAAGGAAAAAGAGCTTGAGTATAAAATGCAAATAAAACCATATAGTGGGATTTAAAACCAAGGCTCTTCATTTCATTCAAAAGCAGAACTGGAGTAGCTGCTGATTAGATACTACCCAAGCCTGATCTCTTCTCCTGAAAAAAAAAAAACCACCAAACAATAAGCAGCAGAAGAGATTTCTGGAGCCCTTCAGGAAGGTGTCAGATGCACCCAGGGATGCTGTAGAGCAAACACACTCACATCAACGAAGCGAGGATCAGAGACATGGATTCAGTACGAAGGGCAACTGCTTTGTACACTCAGCTCCAAGCTCCATACGTTGCCTCCATGGAGGCAGGATACCATGGGATGCATTTGCCACAGCCTGCAGCACTCTCCCAGCCGGGCCTGGTGCTTGGACTGTCCCCATCCCCATCCCTGCAGAGAGAGGCTGGACAGGCTCCCTCTGCTGTGAGGAGTCTGGGCGTGGGCCGTAAGCTCAGATCTGACCTTGCAGCCTGCCTACAGTGAAGCTCTTCATGGCAGCAAATTAATTACCTGGACCCCAGGAGCACCCAGTGTGGCCCTGGAAAGCTGCCAGGCCAGGCACGCTGCAAAGCGAGGGCTGAGGTAAGAGACGGGAATAGAAACCAGGTCTCCTGACCGAGGAGCTCCTTCCAGCCCCACAGGCAGGTGGCCACGAGCAGAGCACGAGTCGGGGGCAGATTAGATACGGGGTGCTGAGTGAAGTGTGGCGCTGCAGAGGGACAGCCCAGCACCCAACCAGCCCAGGCAGGCAGGAGGAAGGCAGCTGTGGGTGCTGGGCTGCAGGCTTGAACTCCTGGGGAACCAAAAGGGGAGGCAGTGCTACCACCTCGACTGATGGCACTGTGTTGGGGACAGGGACAACCAGCCGACGGTGGCATGGCAGAGCAAGAGTTGTGAGAGCAGGGATGAGCAGCCCTGGAAAAGGCACCATAAATGCCAAGCACAGGTATTTCAGTACTTGGAAAACCCATGAAGCAGCATAGACATGTCCAGAGCATGCAGCAGTGCTAGAGCCGGAGGCAGGGAGGGGTGCAGTGCCAGCCTGATCGCCTGCCTGCAGGACACAGCACCCCAGGGTGGCACGGTCTGCCCAGCCCTGCCACATGAGACCCTCCTCAACCAGCCAGGGTGGGGAGAGATGCAAGAAACTTCTTTTCCACAGGTTTTCTCCATCACTGATCTCCCATTTAGAGGTAAGGGGGCTTATCCCAAATTCCTGAGAAAAGGGAGAACAAGCTGCTTTACCATCACTGTCACACCAGCCAGTTATTTTCCACTGGCCACATGCAGTTATGGAGCATCCTGCTTGGCAGGAAGGTAACCCAGGAAGCTCCCATGCTGTTTGTTTATGTTCCTCAGTGGGGGACTGAGCCATGATAAAGATCCCTTTGCCCACAGAGGCTGCTTAGGACATGCACAGCACCCACGGCCTGGGAAGCCTGCCCTTCTCCGGGGCTGCATAACCCCAATAATACAGCAACAGGAGGGAGCTCTGGCATCAGCCAGCCCTGCCTACCTCAGGAGTCACAGCTGCACTGAAGGAAACATTCACGTCATTAGCAAAAATTAATTAGCCAGTTGCCTTAATAGCAGCCCCATGTCAGCAGGGAGCCTGCTCTCCAGTGCAGCATGGCGTGAAACGGGGGACGTCCGGACATCAGGAAACCTGCCCAGCCCTGAGCAGCAGCAGTTTGGGTCATGTTGGCACATGTCCTGACCCTGCTCTGGGCAGCCCTACAGGGCTCAGGATGTGGCCCCAGATCCCGGCATTGCTGAGCCTTTTGAGAACTGCCCCACAGAGCGTGGTGGGGATGATGGCAGGCATATGGAAACCCCTGCAGTAAGAACTGTGTCTGCCCACCCAGAGGGTTTTGGTGGAAAAGAAGGAGGAGCAGGGGCCTCTGTGCTTTGGACAGTCCCTGCTCCCACTTGCCTGGAGGGATGGGGCCAAGGAAGCTGAAGGAAGTGAGTGCTTTGCCCCTATCCAGAGGGAAGGGCAGCAGGGAGCCAAGGCCCATCCTGCACCTACCTGGGGGTGGGGGAAGAGCACGTGCAGAAATCGAAGACTGAGAGCACGACATGATGGGGCTGGGCAGGGTCAGGCTTTACCCCACACAGCTGGAGGTGCCACCCTAAGGACAGAATCGAGCTACAGCTCAATTCTGGCTGCTCAGTCCTGGAGCCATCCTGCCAGAGCGAGGATGAGTCCATCCACTCCTTCTCACCCTGGGCAACAAGGGGAAAAAAGTCCCGGCAAATCGGCTGTGGGACCCTGCAGCAGACACACTGCCCGCCTGTGTGCACGGCCCCGGCACCGACAGACGCGGCTTTATGTGCTCACGCTGCTCCCGGCCCCGCACCGTCCTCTGTGCTTGAGAGGCAGCTCACAGAAGGAAAGGCAGCAAAATGCCCAGACCAAAATTACTCGGGGTTTTATTTGTAAGGCTAATGGTGCTGGAGGAAGTGGATTTCCGCAGGCAGCGAAGAAAGGCTGCATTGAGAGGCCGGGCTGGGCAGAGCACAGGGTATGCGGCAGCCTGAGCTCCTCTGTGGCCCCTGCAGCAAACCTGGATTGGGAGTGGGAGCAGGAC
Organism: Lophotriccus pileatus; assembly: GCA_035583135.1. Taxonomy (NCBI): domain Eukaryota; kingdom Metazoa; phylum Chordata; class Aves; order Passeriformes; family Tyrannidae; genus Lophotriccus; species Lophotriccus pileatus. The sequence goes on from JAWWES010000006.1 coordinate 9,527,943, forward strand.
ACTGGGTGCAAAGGGGATCAGTACTCCTGGGAGCAGTACAGAGAGCAGCTCATGGAGATGGGGGAAGCCCAGTTTTGGATGGATTTGTCTAGGGAGTGATGACTTTGGAGCCAATCTTTAGGTGAACCGTTCCTTCCTCCCATCATTTTCCTCCTGGGATTCTCTGGTGTTTTGTTAAAGGCTGTGCTTATGGCATTTTTTTATTGGTGTCATGTCTTCCCTGCTATCTATTTTCACAAAACATTTGCTCTCTCTACCCTGGCTGGGATTAGCTAGCTGATCCAAAAGCTGTGAGGACAAGGGCCAGGTCAGCTGCATAGGTACCATTTCCTGAGGCTGTGAAGGGACTCAGGGATTGGGACACCAAGCAGAAAAGATTCCAGGAAAAACCCAGCAAAACCTTAGTTTCTGGTACATTCCAACAGTTTGAGTCTTAGACTTTGCAGCAAGAGGGCTCCTAGGAGCCAGCTGGGGTGAGGGGCTCCCTGGGGTTTCCCAGTGTGCTAGAGTGTGAGACACAGGGCCAACACAAGTCAGCAGCAGCTCCTCCTCCTCTCAGCAGTGGAAATCCTGAGTCCTTCCTCTGCCAGTGGCTGGTCACCCCCCTCCCACATCCCATCACAGCAGAGCCACCCTCGCGTGGGGAGTGCAACGTTACCCAGGGCTTTGCCCACATAAAGGGAGCTGGTTTGGGACTGTTCCCTGTGTTCAGCCTCAAACTCAGACGAACCGCATCCAGCACCCAAAACCTCAGCCTCAGCGCTACTCTTACTGCTGGGGCTCAGCCCCACAGGCATCTATGCTAAGGTTTGACCGGTCCTAATTAGTTATTAGAAACCGAGTGTGTCATCCCTCGGTCTCCACTGCTGAAGTCACGGTGCTGTGATCCGACCAGGGTCTGGCCAACGGTTTTTTCTCAACCACAAAGAAAAGGAAGCACGTTTTGCTTCCTGAGCCTCAGGCAAGTCCCTAAATGCCACTGAGGCTTTGTCATTGTCAGGGTCACGGGGAAGGTGACAGCCCCCCGACTCGGGGCACACACACTTCAGCCACGCGGCAGAGCTCGGCGGTGTCGGAGGACGGGGCTGTCAGCGCCACGCTGCAGACTGTGCCTGCCCACGTGGGGACGTGTTGATCGTGGAGCCGAGCCGAAATACGGCCCGGGAGACTCTGCCTGGAGCCAGGGTTCGGCTCCTGCTCCGTCCCGCACACCGGCATCGCCTCCTCTTCCCGCAGGCACAGAGCGCGCGTCCCGTCGCGCTGCGGGAGGCGGCAGAGCCCGGGCTTTGTCCGGGGTCCCCTCGGGGGAAAGCTCAGCAGCGGCTCGGAGGCACCCGAGAGCTGCAGCGCGGGAGGCAGGAGGCTCGCAGGGCTGGATGCGGGAGGGCGAGTGCCTCCAGGATCCTTCCTCCCCTGCCCGCGCATCCTCTCGGGATCCTGCCGGGGCCGGGCGGGAGGTGAGCCCGGGCGGCTCCGCCGGCGGGAGCAGCGCTGCCGGCAGCTGCCTTGTATGGGCAAGGCCGGCACCGGCGGCCGCTCTGCTGCCCGGAGCGCGGGGCTCGCCCGGGTCCCCCCCCGAGCATCTCCGGGCCACCTCACCTGCGCGCCCGCCGGCGCGACGGGGCCGGGGGCATCTCGCCCGAGCTCGGGGGACGGGCCCGGGGCGCTGCTCCCCGGAGGTTCCCGACCCCGGAGTGGGCTCCCCAAACCCTCCTCCCGCAGTCCCACCGGCGGGCGGAGGAGCCCGGGCCCCGGCGTTGCCCCGACGGCAGCCCCGGGCTTTGCGCTCCCCCCCGCCGCCAGACCGGCGGGTTTCCCCGGGCCGCCCCCCCTCCCCGCCCCGGCCCCCCTCGGGCGGCCGCCCCGGTACCTGGCAGGGCGCAGAGCAGGCAGCAGGCGGCGGCGAGGCGGAGCAGGGCGCGCCGCGTCCCCTCCATGCTGGGCCGATCCGCGCTGGCTCGGCCGGCGGCACCGGGGCGGCGCCGGGGCGGGCCCGCGGCCGGGGCGGGGCGGGCGGCACGTGGTGCGGCCCCGGCGGGGCGGGGTGGGCGCTGCTGAGGCCCCCCGCGCTCCCGACCCGGGAACTTGCGTGCCCGTGTCGGACAGCGCACTCCCGGTGCGGTCCCGGTTCGGTCCCCGGCACCCACGGGCCGGTTCGCACCGCCCCCGCCATCGCCGGTTGGTCCCCGGCATCTCTGGTTCGGGCAGGATTCTCTTGGTCGAGTCCCACACCGGTCCCGGCATGCTCAGACCGGCCACTCCTGGTGCGGGCAGGACACCCCCGGGCGCGTCTTTCTCTGTTCTGAGTCCCCAGTCCAGGCCTGCAGCACCTCGTAACCCCGTGGACTAGTTCAAGTGACCCCACTCCAGGACTTCACCACCCCTAATCTGTCCCTGGCACCCCCAGTTGAGCATGACACTCACACTTCTGCCCCACGGAGGAATGGGGACAGCAGCTGAGCCCAACCTGGGGCATCACCTGGGACCTGTGAACAGTTTTGGGGTACCTGGGTCTGTGGGCACAACCAGGTGCAGAGCTGCTCTGAGCACCCCTGGATGCTGCCCTGGTCAGGGTTCAGTCACGTGCTTGAAGTACCACAGCTTGTTTTCTCAGGTTTCTGCAGACCCTGGGGCATCCCCTGGCCTCACATCCCTCCCAGTCTCCTGGGGGCTGGCCAGCCTCATCCAGGCACTCTGAGCGCTGAGCCAGCAGCCATCCTTTAGGAAGTGGGACCTCTCTCTTCTGACTAGCATTTCTGAAGAAGAAACCCCATTATGAAGCTGGCCAGGCACCATTCTGCTCTCTGGAAGGACCAAAACCCCCTTGCAAATGCCTTGTCATGGTTTTTCTTCCCTGACTTCAGCCTTATGGGTGCAGCTGGAGCAAAACCTCCTGTCCTGCCCCATCAGCTCTCACAGAAACAATGGGAAGGTTTGGGACTCCTCTGATCTGGGAAGGTTCCCTTTAACTATGGAGTACAAAGAACATGGGACCTCAGAGGCACCCAAGGACCTCACATCATGGCATGGTCTATGTTGACCTTCTCTCAGGCTGCTTTGGCAAAGGTGGGTCCCCTTCTCCATCAGATATCTCACTCTGCAGCACCATGGGGCAAAGGAGGAAAGTGGAAAGGGATATTTTTGTTCCCCCAAAGGTCTTGCCTTCCTTCTTCAGTGTGGGGCCCCTTCATAGCTCCTGCCCTCATTTCTGAGGCAGGTGGAAGAGTGTTGGTACAGAACTGATCATGTCTTTTACCAGCTTCATAAGAAAAAGTAAAATTAAATTTCATCCCCTCATTGGAAATGTGTTTCTAGCTGCTTGCTACTTACTGCCAACAAAACTAGCCACACCATTTTCTGGCACTCTGTTAGGGCAGAATTAATTGGGCTTGTACAAATGTCCCAGTTCTAAGGGGAATTATTTTAAGTGTATTTACAACTACTTGTTATAAGAGCCTTCTGCTCCCCATAGAGGCTGCAGGGCTGCCTCCTTTGCTCCAGAGAGGCTTGGGCTCTTGGTGCCACCCGACCCAGGAGCCTGTCACATCTCACGAGCCAGGGACCAGGGTATGTCCCCAGGCACCCATCCCTGGGGAGGACACAAGCTCGGGGGGACGTGGGCACTGTTGGCTGCGAGCTCAGCTCAGAAGCACATCCAAAGCCTGCACGTTTCTGACTCACTGCTCTCCCCTGGCCTCTCCCTGGAGACCATGAAACAATATCCATCTCAGAGGGCTTATAGATGGTGGCTCCCAGTCGCCAAGGTTACCAGTCCCCCTGCTTTAATTAGGCAGAGAGACACTGCAAAGGGTGTCTTCAGCAGCTGGGGGACAAGGACAAGGGGGGTGGGGAGCTGGCGTTCCCCGGAGGGGGTTGGTGAGCAGCACGATAAATCTGGGCAGATGAGCCCCCCTGCAGGTCACTGCTGTTACTTAGCTGATCTCCGCACTCATTAGGACTACGATTAACACACTAATGAGGTACCTTTGGCTCCCCATAGCAAGGAGGGAGCAATTGGGAGCAAGAAGACTGAACACATTGGAGTGACAGTGTCTGTAAGATGATACTGCTGATGTCCCACCCTGGAGAACAGAACAAAAGCAAGGGGCACTTTAACATCTCACTGGCACACAGCCACTTTCTCACGAAACAAGCAAAAATCCTCCCCTTGGAGGGCAGGCAGCAGTCCCCCATGTCCATGTAGGTAACAGGGGCTCTTGAACTTGCTCAGGGTAGTGACCCTGGGCTGTTCTCGAGTAGGACTTAAAACACCCTTGCAAACCCATGCAGAGTCTAGACCAGACAGGTCTTGGTAGCAGCAAGAGTCGAGGACTTAGAATAACTTCTCAAAGAAAGTTTTCTGCTGAAAAACCACAACATTGACTTCTGCCAGTGTCACGCCTCTCTCTTGGCAGCGGCTTTATTTAGCTCCTGTCCTTTTGTTTCTGGCTGGCGGCCAAATCACGGAGCAGACCAGAGATGATGATGATGATGTTGATTATGTTAATTTAATAGGAAGAAGCAGATCATAGAAAATAAGTGAGTGGGAAACAGTGGCAGCAAAAGATCTGAGGGGAAGTAAGGGCATAGGTAGGAGGGAGGGAGATGTTGACTCTGGGAAAGACGTGTCAGCTCAGTTCTTGGGCTGTGTCCCCCAGCCCAGGGTATGACATGGGATGTGTCCCCCTGAGTGAGCAGAGCAGGGATGCAGCTTTGGCCCCACTGCCACCGTAATCTGCAGCCCTGCTCAATCAGAAGAGAGATCACCTGTCTCACCAGCCCAGAGGTGAATGCTTGCAGCAGTGGGAGCCCTGGGCAGAGGGATGGCAGCTGTGGGAATGTGGGTGGTTCACTTGGGCTCTGGGATTATGCAAATCATTCCATTTCTTGTGCTTCCTCTCTGTCATCCACCCTTTGCCAGGGGAACCAGGAGCACTGCTGCTGTGCATTTCACCCTGGCCTTGCAGAGAGCCCAACAGACCCCCACTTGCCCCCCTGCCACTTTGGAAACCTCCTTTTTCTGGCGGATTGAGCATGATTAGGATTGCTTCTGGGGTAGACAGGCCCAGGTATCACCAGATGGCTGCTTTCATCCTCCAAAAGCACTTCTCCGGGATGAGGAGAGGACCTGCTCTCAAGGGGAGACGACTTGGCACTTGCAGGGATTTTCAATTCTCAGGGGAGCTGGAAGCCAACTGACTGGAGCAGAACAGGTAATCATTGAGTGAGTCATTCCTCCCTCCCAAAGCTGAAACATTAAACCATTTTTTTTACAACAGCCAAATTAAATCCCACAAGTCAGAACCAAGAAAAGAGAATTTATCTAAGAGCAGAAGATGCCACTGAGGGACTTGCAGGCAGACAGAGGGAGCATTTGCTCAGCAGCCTGGGCTATTACATCTCCTCCATCTCTCCTCCAATGTGAAAGCACTGCCATTCATCTATTTTTAATAACAATGACGCAGGCAGTGAACTTGACTTCAAGGCTGGGAGTTCATCTTGTTTCCCCTTCGTATCAGTCCTGACTCATCTTCCTTTCCAAGAGCTGTCCACATCTTTGTAACCCAGTGAAGGAAGAAAGGACGAACAAAACTGAAAAAAAAAAAAAAAAAGGAAAAATAAAAGGAAAAAAAAGTGGATCAGACAGCAGAGCATCAGAGTCAGAGAACCACTCTGGGAGAGGGATGAAAACCACCGGGACTTCACTGGCTCAGGGAGCCAGGGAAAATTAAGGGTCTGGGAGACCTGAATGTATCTGGGAACAGGCTGATTGGAGATCCAGCCAAGCAGGGATCCAGTAGCATCTGGATGGCTTGTAGGTCTTGAAGCTCTTGCAGACAGGGCTGGAGGAAGCAGGGGCAGAGCAGAGGGTTCCCAAGCCTGGAGTGGCTGGGAAGGACAAGCCGAAGAGCTCTGCGGTGACACAGGTCTCCGATTTCAGTGCACGAAAGGGCTCTGCAGTGTTGTAACTGCAGAGATAAGGGCAGCAAGTGTGAGGAGTGTAACCAGAGGAGGACAGGCTGCTGTGCACCCTGCGGGGGCAAAAAACTGTGCTTTCATCCCAGAGAGGAGCTGGCTTAGCTGGGGACTGAGGACAGGCAATGCAGGAACCCTTTGGGACCTTGGCATGGGGCAGGAGAGGTGGGACTGATGACCCAAGGGCTGGAACATGGTCTGAGGGGCTCTCCCCAGGGATGGAGCTAGCCATGCACAGTGACACAGGGGTCAGTCCTGGCTCATTCTCCCGGTGCTTGCACAGCCTCATGGCTGGGAGCATCTCAGAACAGGCTGGAGCAATCCAGCCAGCTCTGTGCCACTCCATGCCCGTGGGAGCACCAGGAGCTTGGCCACAGCCATGTCACAGCACTGTTTCAGGGTGGATGGGGTCTGAATTGAAGCCAGGGCAGCAGATGGTCACGATGAGCAGGAGGAGAACACGAGGCTACGGCAATGATCCCAGCACAGCAGCTGCCAACTTGGGCATATCCATCTGCCCCAGAACAAGCCCTCTCGGGTTGCCAAGGCAGGGTCTCTGGTGCCGTGCCAGCCTCCTGCCTGGGCTCTGCCCAGTCTCCTGGAAGAGGAATGTGGAAGATGCTCTGGCATTCCCATGGTTGCCAGGTCCCCTGTGGAGGTGTGTGCCGCTGTGTTTGGACTGAAATGGCAACATGGCTGTGAGCACAAGGACGTGCTGGTGGTGAGACAGAATGGTTAACCCACTTCTTCATCAGCAGGCAGGCAGAGAACAGTGTGCAGGCAGCCCCTGTGGAGCCCTCCTCACTGCCAGGAGCACGGGCATGCCATGGCAAGGAGCAGGGGGGCCAAGCACAGCCCCTGCTGTGTTTTTCCCTGCTCAGAGTGGTGGGAAATGCCCTCTCACCCATGAGCAAACCTCTCCCTGCTCTGCACAGGCCACCTGCAAGGCTGGCTGAGGGAAGCACAGGTTGTACCTTCCTCCACAGGAGAAACCATTATGATGCTTTTCAAAATCTAGGGCATTTGGTGCTTGACTGAAAGCCTAAAGGGATCGTTCTTCATGGCTGTCCTGTCAAATGTCCATCTAGGATGAGGCTAGAAAAGGCATTACATAGGCATTAGACCAGGGTAGATTCCTAGCATTCCCACTGGGATCCTTCCCTCTGTCTCCCATGACATGATTCCAGATCTCCACTGGGTTCAATCAGAGCAGAATTTGACCAATCCTACACAAAGATGTTTTTGCTTGACAGGTTTCATTACATAAAGAATTTAATGGGTTAAATGACTAAAACGCCCAATCTCATCACAGTACTGTGAGGTCAAACCACTGTCTTGGTCCCTTGGGAGGGGAGAGAGACAGTCCTTGTTGTGTGATGCTTATTTAATTTTGGAGCCCACAGAACCTCTCTGTCGGGGGAATAACCTGCTCTGATCAGTGGAAGCAAATTTGCGTGGATACATTGCAGCAGCTTTCTCCTTGGGAAGGAGAAATCTCCCAAACTTCTCTCCTCCGGGGCATTTCCAAAGCCCAGAGGAAGGGAATTCCCCCTCCTGCCAGCTCTCACCCAACTTGTCTCATGTCTATTTTTATTGCCAGCCGTGGGTGAACCCTCAGGTGCTCTTTTGCCAGACCGGTTACATTTAAAAAAACCAAAGTGATCTGTCTGGGGGGAGGGAGTCGGTCTGAGAGCAGAGAGGAGCAAACCACAAGCCACAGAGCTGCTTTTTGGAGTGGCTGACTTTGCATGGGGCAGCCTGGAGGCAGCTGGGGCGGAGGGGAAAACCCGCCGTGAGCAGGGGGGACGGGGGACTTTCTGGGGCGAAGCTCTGCCATGATGTGTGTGCACACACCAGCAAACCCCTGTGTTTTTTCTGCTTTCAAAACATGGGATTTGCCATTGAGATAAAGCCATAGGAGGGGGCACAATTTGATGATCTTATTTTCCTCTCAGAACGGGGCTCATCGATGACACACGTTATGGGGCCTCATGCGGGGTTACATGAGACACAGCGTGGGTGTTCCCCACGGAGGTTCAACTTTACTGAATCACGCTGGAATATTTTAATGATGTTATTTTGCACCAGCCCATGGGATAAGCGCTTATTCCTGGGTATTACCAGGAAGGCATTTGGAGGTCAAAAGCAGGGATAACACAGATCTTTTTTGTTGGGGAATCAGAAAAGAGGTAAAATTTATTATGGGGAACGAGGGAAGCAATTAATTTGCCTTAGTGCTGGGATCAGCTCCTAAAAAGAGAAGTAATAAAACCTACCACCAGATGTCATCTTGAAGCCAACTAACAGCTCCCAAACCAGCGGGACGGGGATACCCAAGGAATAGGGAGATGAATGGAGCAGGCACTGGGTTTTTTAGCAGGCACAAGGCCACAGGGATCACTGCACCCTGACAGAGTGAAGGACCACGGAGGTGTTCCAGAGCTGGCTTTGTAAAACCTTTTCTACTCGCTCAGATAAATCCCAGCAAAATGTAAAGCATTGAAATTTAAGAACCTAAGCTATAAAAAAAGAATCTTGCTGAAAAGTCCCATTCTGGAGCTCAGTTCTGCTGGAGTGTCAGAGAGCAGAAAACATGGATCTGGGTAGTTCCATCTGCTTTGTCAATCGTTAAAATATGATGGATACTATAATAATCTTTTAATGGCCTAATTACCAAAGCTTTGCTGAACCCTGTGTTTGAGCTGTCATTAGAATAGATGTTTGCATGTGGTTGATATTTAACATTTGGGAGTGTGGGAAAATTTCCTGTGAAGGAAATCCATCAGGAAATTAAAAAAACAAGACTTCCCCCCCCCCAAAGTAGTTTTAATCTGTTACCTGTGCAGAAAGGATTGTATTTTTTTGTAGTTAAACATACAGAGAAAGTTTCACAGTAGGTTTGGTTGAAATTCCAAGACTAAATTTAATTAAGACACTGGAGAATAGAAATTTTAATCCATTTGTAAGAATAAATCTCTATTCAGTATTAGAGCTTGTGTTAATGTTTCCAACACCCAACTCCCTCGAGCACGTTTTGGATCTCACTGAAAAAGATTAGATGTAAAATTAATGGCAAACGATAATGAGAAAACTTATATACTAATATGGCATGGGAAAGCCTAGGGTCTAAGACCCTTTTTAGTTACAACTCTGCTGGTTTGAACTGTTTGGGATTTGGTTTTTCCGTCCAAGACCGTACAGCAAATGGACTTTGTTTGCTGAAGAGTTTCAGTAAAAATAGCTCAGCCTTTGCCAAAGATGAGGTCAGGGGAAAAAATCAGTCTCTAACCGATGTAAAACAAAACCAAACTCCCCTGAACAGCGGGTTAATGAGATGTTCGAGTCCCGCCGTGCTTTGGACAGCACACTCGGGATTTGGCACCGCGTCCCAGCAGGAAGGAAGGTATCTTTTTCTATATCTGTTACAGGCTGCCTACACGTGGGTAAGTGATAATGCGAGAAATAACAGTTCGTATGTGAACGATGCAGAACTATTTCAGCTTGGCAGCCGAACCCTCAGAGTATGTGAGACGCGCTAAGATGTGCGGGCGGGATGTGCGCTGATGACCGACAGCAGCACCAGCGCAAGGGCTGAGCCCCGTGGGAAACAGCAGTGGGGGGTAATTAGCGGTAACAACAGCGGGGGTGCAGCCTCGGAGCCAGGCCGGGCACGATGGGCGGGAGCGGGGCGGGCGGCGGGTCTGAGGGCTGCGAGCGCCCGTCCCGCGGACAGCCTCGGCCCCGCCGCCATAAACACACGGCCATTGGCCCGCCCGCCCGTCCGTCACCGCCCGCTGCGCTGATTGGCTTATTTTTATCCCGCCCTCGGAGCCTGGCCAATGACAGCGAGGCGCCCCTGGCAACGCCCCTCTCTTTCCTGCCACTGGTCCCGCTCGTCTCTCGGGAGTTGCTGTCCCTCCTGTGGTTGGTCAGACCGCCTGTCCCTCAAGCGGCAGCGACCAATCGAAAAGGCGCACTCACGTGGACTACCTGCCAGCCCCTCCGCCCGCCTCCCCTTTTCCTATTGGCCGAGCGGTTCCGTCCATCACGCTTTACCCGGCGTCGATTGGCCGCGAGGGAGGGGCGGCTCGCGGCCGCGTCCCGCCCCCGGGCGGTGGGCGGGGCCGGCCCTGAGGGGGCGGGGCGGGGGGCGGAGCCGGCGGTCGCGGCCCCG
>JAWWES010000006.1:9538286-9577681 GCA_035583135.1 Lophotriccus pileatus
CCGCGCCGGGGCGCTGAGGGGCCGCGGCCACGGGCTGGGGGGGATGCGGCCATGAGAGCCCGCGCCGCCCGCGGGCCGTGCCGGCGCCGCCGCCGCTCAGGTAACGGGCGGCGCGGGGGCGGCGCGGGGCAGGTCCGAGCGGCGCGGGGGCGGTGAGGGCGGAGCGGGGCCGCTGCGGGGAAGGGGCTCCGGTGCCGGCCGAGGGGTCCTGCCGCCCTCCCGCGGCGCGCTGAGGTGAGGGGGGCGTTCGGCCGAGCAGGTGCGCGGAGGGGCCGCGTCCGGCCGGGTGAGGGCAGAGGCGGCTGCGGGAGCAGGCGGGACCCGCTGCGGGGGCAGGGGCTGCCCGCGCACCGGCCACGGGAGCGCTGCCGGGGGTGTGAAGCCTGGGCTCGGGCTTTGCTGTTGAAGTGCTGCCCTGTAAGAACCGCGCGTTAGTGACAGGCTCGGGTGCGGGGTGTGTGTGCGGGTACGAAGGGTGCTGTGTAAATGCAGCTGGGCACTCGTGCTGTTGCGTTCCTTCGGGGGTGGGAACTGCGTTGTCTTCAAGTCCGGGGGACTTTCCACTTGGGTGTTCTGATAAGCGGCGCCGTGGTAGCTGAAAGCTACGATTTCGAGAGTGCTGAATTGAATATGTAGAGTCCTGAGTTGAATTTTGTTCAGTTTTGCACCTTTCTGTTTGTCCCGCTAAAAAGAGCTACAGCTAGTATTCAGACTAGTTTATGAAAAGCCTTTGTGCTTCAACTGATTTTTTTTTTATTCTTAATAGAGATCAGAGTTCCAGCATATTTTATTGTCTGCAAAATCAACAGACTTACAGTTTCATGGACATAATTAGGCAGTGGAATTTACAACCTAAGATAAGATTTTTTTATGAGAAACTCCGATGTGCCCTGTGGACCAGCCATAAACCTTTCCATTTAGTCATCATCTTTGGAAATTATTGTTGCATGCCAATAAAAATGTCACTTTCTGATCCTTGCAGTGTACAGCTGCAGACATGGCTGAGTAATTCCATTGTCCATTTTGGTTTGTCTTCATATAAAGCTTGCATGCAAAAACAAGTAGCTTGAGCTGCAGGCAGAGAGGTGTGTTCCCTGTGCCTGGTGGCGAGTGTGTTCTCTCCTATGTTTTTTGCTTGGAATTTCTTTTGTGCCCTTCCATTAGGATGACCAGCTGGCAGCGGGAGCTGAGCAGGAGATGGGGACAGAGCAATCCTTGCTCCAGTGCTTAATATTTTTGTGACTGTGGAAGGAGAGAGTTGGACCCGACGAGCTGTTCTGCTGGTATAGGCCTCCTGTAACCTGCTTGTACCCTCCAGTTCTAGATGTTTCCTTTTGCCATTGTAATTCTTTATGCAAATGCTTTCACAAATTCATGAAAGAAATGCAGGGTTAAAGGAGGGGACTGTTGCCTCTGTGTCTGCTGCAGAAAAGAATGAAGCTTGTGGTTCACTTGCATCATAGGTTCCCTTTCTGTATTCTTCCTGCAGCAGACAACCACGCATTTGCACAATGGCAAAGCTCTTTATTGTATCCTTGCAGCCTGGTATCGTGCAGCCTGGCACAAAAACAAGTGCTTTGCTAGGCAAGATCAAAGAAGGTCAATGTTCATAATTTTTTTTTTCCTTTTTTAAAGCCTTTTTCTTGCTTATTAGTTCCCCAACGTATTCATTTGAAGTTGTGTGTTTATCAGTAAGTCCATCTAATAATCGGCAACTGTATCACACTGGCTCCATCTGTTGTCTGTTGCCAAGCCGTCTTTCTGACTTAGATTGTAAGCCTCTTTTCATATGATCCTGTCACTTTTTGTTAAGTTGAACACATTCCTGGTGGTGGCTAAGCCACTTTTTGGAATGACTGTCCTGACGGTTGCGCTGGAGAACTGGAACAGCTTTGGCAACCAAGGAGGGGGGTTAGTTGAGAGAACTTTACTTTGGAAGGCTGACCTTGTGCACTCGGGGTCTGTGACTCTCAAACCGTGTTTCCCGTGGTACCCAGGGAGCTCCAGGTTGATTTGTAAATACCTGCAGACTTCAATGCCTGCAATACCTTCGCGACAAGGGGTTTGGGAAGCCCTGTTCTCGCTTCAAAAACGTGTAAATAGATCAGTGAAGAGCGTGTTGCTGTTCTGTTTGTGCAGCCTGTGCCTGAGGTAAACAAGGTCCTGGGTGTTTCACCCAAAGGTGAAACCAATAACACAGACTGGTGTTTGCTAAGGGGAGACTACAGAATGTGCCTGAAATATCTGTGGACACGACACTTTTAGCTGGAAAATGCAAATACTGACTGCCTTGTGCGAGGGTGTATAAATGTAAGACTGTGCCCAAGAAAGGTCAGTCAGGTAGCAAATTCAGCCTGCTTACTTTCAGGCATTAACATTCCCTTTCCTTGCCTTTGCTGTGCTGGATTGTCTCCCTGGCTGCACTGGAACAACAGAAAGTTGCTTCCCGTCTCCTGTGAACCCCCCAGTGCTCATAGAGCCGAGCCCTCAGTCGCAAACCCGGGCCCCAGAGAGGCTGAGGGGGAAATTCCTGCATTATTGAGATGTTACAATACCTGTTGGTATTAGAAGGCTTTGATTCCCTTTGTTTTTGTTAAGAGCTCAGCAAATGTCAGCCTGCTGACACCTGGAAGGCATGAGCAGCTTCTCACTGTCTTTACTGAGCTCTGTTTTGTTAAGCAAACATAATATATTAAAATTATCCATTTGAAGCAGCAGCTGTGTCTTGTAGATGATCTACTTGAGTGATTATTTAACTCTAAGGATGCTCTGTAACTAGGCTAGAGCCTGTCTGCTCTGTGGATTGGAGTGACTGAAACCAGGCTGGGGGAGGAATGGATTGTTGCAAGGTCCTTCTGTAGAGGTTTAGTTTTGTATTATAGTTGGACCCCAGAAAATGTTGGCACTTATACTGTGGGCATAAGGATCGATTGGTTTTCTGTTTATTTGTGAGTTTTTAATATTCCCCCCCCAGTTTTATTTGCCTTCTAAATATGCCTATGCCAGGATTTATGCCTATGCCTGATGAAAATATTTCTAAACCTACAACCTTGGCCCCGAGTCCTGAGCTTTGCAGTAAGTTAATGGCTAGTCTCCCTTACTCGTTTCAGGCTTGGCTACAGTCACAAAATAAATGACCTGTTTGTTTCAGCTCAGCCTCTTGTGGAGGTTTGTTTGCATTATAAAACCATGATGCAGTTCAGCAGACTTCCAGTTTCTGGAGTGCCGTAGTAGGGCTAATGCAGGTCTCTTCTGAGGAGTGCCAGCCCTAATTTGTGGTAAGTTTATGCTCTGACAGTACTGGCTAGAGCTAGGAACTATCCTGAGCAGGGGAGATGAAATTAAAGCAAAACATTACCTAAGTGGAAATAGAAAATATTGGCATTTTCCTGTTCAAGTGCAGTGTTGTAACTGAGACTATAAAGTGAACCCAAAGGCTTTCCTGTAAAGCAGTCAAAGAAGACTGCAGGTTCAGGATGAGCTGAGCCAAACACGGTGCAAGCTTTGGTGCTTGTAGCTTCCTCAAGTGTAAATATTTGATGTTGTCCTTCTCCCAAGGACAAGGAGCTAAGTTATGGACGAACCAAGGAACTTTCCCTCTGCTGGGGAAGCAGGTGACAGCAGCTGAGAACAAAATTGTTGAGTGCCTGGTTCTCTTTACCTGTTTGGTTTGATTTCTTGTGTTTCATTTTCAAACATTTTTTTTCCCCCTTGTTTTTATTTCTCTTTTCTCCAGGCTAATGACCTCACAGTCAATTCAGTGTTTGGAAGATTTTACTCTTCTCATTGTTTGAAGCCTTTCTGAAGTTTGCACAGGACTACAGTGAAGTCTTCCTCCCCTCCTGTTGTTATTTTGTTCAGTGGCACTTGCCAGTGTAATTCCTTTGATTCCTTCATGTTATTGTGGCTGTCGAAGCCACGTCAGACTACGAGTTTAAATAGTTAACTCTTGGCAAATGACTTTTGTCAAAGCTTTGGCATCTTGTTCTTCAGAAAACCTTTTCAAATTAATAACATGCTTCCAGCAGATTTATTGCTCTCCAGGCCGAGTGCCCAGCGACAGCCTTCTGTGGCTAAAAATGGTTGTTGTTGTTAAGGCCATCTTTTAGGAAATTGAGAGTTTGACATTTGAGTGCAAATATGCACATATTTATACAGATACTGGGGACAGAAAACTGCTTAGTAATGAGTTGGACTATTTTTTTGGAGCAATCTTGTTTTATAGCCCGAGGCGTTAAAAGGATGCTGCTTAAAGTTGAGGAGCCTTAGCCATTTTTGTGTGTATGAAGTATAAAATGTTAAGTACTGGCTAACAGATGCCACCTGTTAGTCTGACCCTGATGCTTAGGGTATAACTTGATGTGATGTTGTGGGATTTTTTTCATCTTTAAATAATTGTAGGTTCAGGCATTGGTTTTGAAAGGCAAACCTGTAATTACCCAAATTAACACTGATAGTAGCTGTATTTATAGTAATTTCTGCATTAAAAAAAATCAATATATTCATGCAGCAAAGAAACTGAGCTTACTATAATATTAGTATGGATTTTTTTTTCTTCAAGGTGTATTTTGGTCAGGCAAGAAATTAAAATGTGACAGGGCATGAAACATGCTGAAATTTTGCTTTTCAGTAATATAAGAAATGGCTGATTAGGGCAGATACGCATTTTGAGAGGGGTATTTCTGAATTATTTTTGTCTTGGCAGAGTGGGGTGCACTTTTCTTGTGTAAGGATGTCAGAAAAATTGTTCTGAAAGCTGAGAATTTATTGGGGAATGTTTTTTAAAGTATTTAGTGTCTTTTTATTTTTTTAACTGCCTGTGGAGCACAGTTCAAGAGTTTTTATGCTGAACCTTAGTATGAAAAAAACCCACCCAACAACCTTTTAGTTCATTGCAGGATAGTCAGGATAGTCTTGGATTCTGTTCAGTGTACTTTAATTAACCATACAAGGTAGTAAATTAAAGTACCTCAGACTGACTTGACAGTCAATTAAACCTTGGTTGATTTCATTGAGAATGTGATCATTAGTGTAATTGGCCAGAATGACAGGAGGCCCACTTGGAACTGTACCCACTCGAAATTTTCCTCTAATTCCGTGTATGCAATCCTGGGCAGGGGTAAGAGGCAAGTGGAGCTCTCTCCTAATAATTTCCAAGAATTTCATGTAGCTGTCTGGAAATAAGGCAACCTCTAG
The DNA here is from genome assembly GCA_035583135.1 of Lophotriccus pileatus. NCBI lineage: Eukaryota > Metazoa > Chordata > Aves > Passeriformes > Tyrannidae > Lophotriccus > Lophotriccus pileatus. Next base: position 9,543,483 of record JAWWES010000006.1, read on the forward strand.
CAGGCAAAAACGAAGGAATGGGTTACTTGGGAATCCAGATGGCAAAACCTTTTGGTATTTATACTGTGTGAAATACTTTGAATCTCTTCTTTCACTGCAGGATTTGTATAGAGTTTTGCAAAGTTCGCCATGAGATTTCAACCAAAAGGATGTGTATGTGCCAGGGAGATTTTGTTTGTTAAATAGATTAAGAAACTATGTTGAGACTGTCCTGTGTTAATGGTATCTGGATACTTGAGAGAGTAAGGCTTTTCCTCCTGTTTCATATCACTTATCTAACTTGGTATCTTCTTTCTAGTAAAGGCAACACCATTCTTCCCTGTTTTGTTTTTGCATACATCTTGCTTTGCCTGTCTATCCCCCTACCACAGACAGTTCTTTCTTTGTCCCCTTGAAAAGTAACCAAATTATAGTTTGTCCCTTTCAAATCAAAAGGAATTATTTGAGCATGCCTTGGAAATTCCTAGGCATCTTGTCTATAGCTAAGTGAGGAGGTTCCCTGGGTTATTTTTCTCAGCCGAGGAGATGTAACAGGTTTTACCATCCCGTGGTGCTTCTGTGCCTTTTCCAGACCATCAGGGCTCCTGGGGCAAGAATACAGGTCAGAAAGTGCAGTAAGCTGAGGCATGTGGGAGTCTGCATTCAAAATTCTGTAGGAATACCATGATGTGGCATTTGATAGAGATGAGATTTTCACGATCAGGCCCTGGGAAGTAACTCTCTTATACCCACCAACATCCATTTAGAGAGGTGTTAAGGTGTTGGAAATGAACACCCTTCGATTTTGGGAGAGGACAACCTCAGATTAATTCCAGGCAGTTCAACAGAGCTGATTTCTGAAAGCAGGGAAGGACGGTGTGTTTGCCTGCTGTGTTGGCACCCAGCATCTCTAAAAGATAGGCTGCACACAAACCATGTAGCAGCACTGCTGTATATTCAGGGAACAGCTGGTGTGCCTGTTTTTGAGATGCTTTTCAAATTTAGTGTATTGTTCAGGTTCTGTACATCTGTGTAAATAGAAGTGTAATTACCTCCTCTGTGGTTATATTTTTTATTTATTTATTTATGTATTCTATTGTTTCCTTATCATCCTTCTAGTTTTTCATTCACCCTCAAAGTAGGGGTGGTGGGAGAAGAGAAAAATCTCTTTGTGACTGTTGACTTTGTTCAGGCTCGTAGGGGCTCACCAAATTGCTGTAAATGAACAGTTAAGTTTGGAAAAGACAAATAACCTCCTCCTAAGTCCAAGGTTTAAAGAAAAAAAAAAAAGTAGGCCACCTGTCAAGTTTGCCAGTCCAAGCTGAATTTGATGGGCTCCAGAGTCATCCTGATTACTTCCTCATCCTCTTAAAAAGAAAAATAAAATTGTTGGTTCCTCTCCATTTATTACTTTTTCCCCTTTTCTCCTAGCTGGCAAAGGTAGCTTGTTTCCTGTGTTTTCAGTTGAGCTGAAATTAATATAGCTTTAAAAAGTATGTTTGTGGGGAGAATTCCAGGAGTTCCTTATAAGAATACCTTAGTTTTGTAGCAGGATTGTAGGTATTGTTATAAATTTGGGGGCTGCTAGGTCTTCAGTGGATATAAACTTGTATTCCTACCAGGTAAGGAATTAATCTTGGAACACTCATAAGGGGAAGCTTCAAGAACAAAGGTTTTGGTGCTTCAGCTGATAGTTTTTCTTATGTCAACTGAAAGTTGATCTGGTTTTTTATAATTAGGGATCCTTTGTTCACTCCCGAAAGTGAAATTGTTTCTTGCAATAGCAGTAGATTGGTCACCAACTGCAACTGAAGTAGAGTAAAATGTTACATTTTGTGGGTTTCCTCCTGCTTAGTTGCTTGCTTTAGCAACCAGAACTTAAGTAAAAAAGAACAAGAAAGTTGGGGGGAAGGGAGTGAAAATTATTACGGGTTAAATTTTGAGATCCAACCCTATTCATCTCAGAGTAGCCAGAGCAGAGTGTCTTTCCATTAATCTAAAGGAAAAGTTCGTTAGATTGCTGTCTTTACTGTTCATGGTGTGGTGGTTTTGGTGGTTTGGTTCTCTTCTTTGTTTTTTTTGTGCCCCTACCTGGATATCTTCTTTCTTTTCTTATTCCCTTAAACTGGTGCAAACTTTGTCAGGAGTCCTGTCAGACTTATTAGACACATTCACAATAATGGTAATCTCAATTTCTTGTATTTTAGGATCCAACAAGAGTAGAGAAGACAGCACATTACCTAAGATGTGAGAAGTCCTCCCATAGTGAAATAAACCCTTGTTCTCAAAATGGACCGGAGTAAGCGGAATTCAATCGCGGGATTTCCACCACGCCTGGAGCGCGCCGAAGACTTCGATGGTGGCACTGGAGAAGGGACTGCATCCCAGATTGGAAGAGTTTGGACCTCTTCATACAGAGCCCTGATAAGTGCCTTTTCCAGACTTACTCGCCTCGATGACTTCACATGTGAGAAAATCGGCTCTGGGTTCTTCTCTGAGGTGTTCAAGGTGTGTGTTTATTTTTCCTCCCCTCTCTTCGTGTTGTTTGCTTCATGTTTGATGAGGAGAGTGTATGAGAGTGTCAGCTGAAGAGCTTTTCACTGAAGAAGTTCCCCACTGCAGTGAGCTCAGCTAGACACCCATGGTGTGTGTCTGCACTCGGTGGCATTGCTCTGGGAGCAGTGGTGGTGATCTGAGTATCTGGTGCCTGTTTTCCCAGAAACAACCCCAGTCCTCATGCAGGGAGACAATGAGTGATAAAGCCTTTTCTTTCTCCTCAGTTTCGACCAAAGTGTCTCTCTAGTTTTGGCCCAGAGGGCCGAGATGCATTATGACCTTATCGTAGATGCAGCTCCAAGCTCATTTAAGCAGGTGCCTGTTCTGGTGCTTTATCAGCCTGACCACCTCTGTCATTAATCCTGCTCTGCTGATGATCAGATTTCATGCAAGAACCTTGATGTGCTTCCAGGAAGGAGAGCCTCGTGGTTTGACACAGTTAAATTTCAGGCTGGTCTGCAGGTTCCCAGCTAAATGATTGAACTTGGGGGAAATCCAGGCTAGTTCTAGACTTAACTGTGTAAGTAACTTTACAGGTGCAATGAAGCCTTCCCTTCAAATCAGCAAAGGTGTCTCAAAAAAAAAACCCCAGAGTTTTTTCCATAATGTATTTGTTGTTTTGTGAGTATCATACATTGGGTTCACTTTGATTTAGCGAAGAATACTTGGCCTGTTTTGAGGTTTTGGGATTTTTGCTTTGCTCTGTAACTGACAGTTGTTTTCAGTGATTTCTTCCCCTCCATCATTTTCTGTGGAAACTCCATTTAAAGTAGTCTGTTGCAGTGGATAGAAGTTACCTTCTCTTAACTTGGGAACAGGAGTGTGTTGCAGCTCAGATGTTTTTGTTAATGGTCATATGTGCTGTGAATGATCCCTTAGCATTTCTGGTGCCCCTCTATTCATAAACAAATTGAACTTTGTGGTTTATTCAGCACAGAGTATGAAACTAGCATTTTGATTTTGTTAGCCATCACTAGAACAATTCAAATTCATGTTCACCTGAACACCAGGTGTTACAGAAACTAGTTTAGGAAAACTGAATTTTGTCAAAATATTAGCAATCTAGTTTGAATCAGTTAATTAAATACTTGTTAAATAATGGCTGGGCAGAGGTGAATATAAGATGCATAAGACACAGTGCAAAACAAATGCCTTTTAGATCTGAAATACTCAGCTCATACTCAGGGTATGGGTGCCCCCAAAGAAATATTTTGAGACCAAAATCAGCCCTCCCATTTCAGCATATTTACTGGCAGCACCATGTGCTAGGTGCTCAGTTTATGATCCCCTATAACTTGAGATCCTTTCTGGAAAACTTCTGGCTACTCAGTTTTCCTGGTTTTGCACTGGTACAGCAGATTTTACCTTTTTTTGCTGTTGCCCCCCTTCAAGCATTTCTTAATTTTTCAAGGGTTTCCTTCAGTCTTGATAATCTTAGCAGTTTACCTGTGATCCACAAGCTACCCATCTGATTATGGTTTTACATGGCTGCTTCAGAGTATTTCCTTTTAGATCACATTTGTTTGGCTTGTTTATGAAGGTGTCTAGAGAGATGCATTGAAGCCATATGAGAAACAAGATATGATGAATCTTAGTGATGATATGACATGGAAACCCTTGAGAAAAGATAGGTGGAAATATGCCAGTGCCATTTGGTGATGTGTGGACTCTACACATAATGAAACTGGCACTGACAAGGTGCAAGTTCAAGTACAAATACAAAGAGAGGGCATCATACTTTTGGGTGACCTAATGAGGTGGGTGGTGTCTGCTAAAGGGTCACTATCCTCAGGGTGTTCCTGCTGTATGTGCTTGTACTGTGAGCCCTCTGTTTGAATACTCTGGAATGATGGTCCTCAGTTCATTAGTCAGTTGTTAGTCTTTATTTGTGTGGTCAAATTTGTGTTCTCCCAAGTCTCAGAAGTGCTGGCTGATCACGGAAGGTGCGCCTGTCCAAATACGGACCTTGTACCTGGGGCTGGGATCCTGTTTCTCGTATTTATTTAATGTCTTCGAGGTGCTTTAAAGATAAGCAGCATCCAGCTGTCTAATGTGAAAGGAGAAACGGGGCTGATGTGGAGGTGTGCTGTGAAAAACACATTATATATAGCTCTTTTTATCAAGTACTTGTACCCAGGATAAAACTGGTAGTTCTGTTTCTTCTAACGTACAAAACATAAATGCTACTAGATAGTGGTAGATTTGTGGTACTGTGTCTCATGGGCACACTGTCACGCTGGTGGGCTTGCTCTCTGGAGCATCTTTGACTGTGGTAGAGCTGTTAGAGAGATATTACTGAGCTGGCTTTCCCGGAGTGACTCAGTGAGAGGTTTGGGGCTTTTTTTTTTGTACTTTGTGACTTGTAGTGGTTGTAGTGGGTTGTGGCACTGTCAGATGTCTTACAGAAGTCTGTGTATATTGCTGTTTTAAAACAAGCATGCATTTTGCTTAATTAATCTTATCACTTAATGTAAAGCAAGGAAGGGATGTTACAAGAACTGCTACAGTATCCTTAGCTAAGCCAGGCAGAAGTATTTGTGATCTGTTCTTGGCAGCTGCTTTTGGCTTGTACGTTATATAATGTAAGATTCTACAACCTTCTTCGGTGTATCCAGGCCATAATTTATTATTTTTCAGTGATCCTTTTATAGCTAAAACCTCCCAGTTTGAGTTGTTTCTACAGCTGGTCCTTCCTATTTGCTTATTGACTCTACTAGCGACTCATTACTGACAGAGGGTTCTGTTTTCCTGTGGCATTTAGTCATAAGAGTAAAATGTCTGTGAATGTGTGGAAGGAAGGAAGGAGATATTTGAGTAGTTATATAAATGAGCTTACATAGAAGGCAGTGCCAGTTCAGATTCAAAGCAGGGGATGACTGCAAAAAGGAGATGGAAAAGGTGGAGGCAATAGAATCTTAATTGAAGGTGAGGGAGCTGCTGCTTGGTTTTCAGCCCATGCTCAGCAAATCCCACTGGAGGAGGTTCTGGAAACCAGTGTCTCAGAATTTGCAGACAGAGCTTTCCAGAACTGGAATCTTTATTAACTTGGGTTTTGTCAGATGAACAGGCACTGCAATATTTGAATTGTCCAAGTGTTTTAGATCTCAATGTGAATCTGTGCATTGTTGCTGGTCTTTGCAGAATGGCCAAGATTAGAACAGGAACAGATCTTCCTCCTGCAGGACAGGGCCTCAGCACTCTCCCAGGGCTCTACAAGCAAGTTTTTACTTTCTCCTCTGTGTCTGTTTGCTGCACAAATAGGATATCAGGCTTCAAAACTGTCAAGCCAGTACCTTCCCTGCTGAACTATTTTAAGGAGGAAGGGGTTAATTGTCAGTAAAAATCAAAGAGACTCTGGGCACTTCAGTTGGAGGCAAACTTCTCTTAATCTATCTTACCCTTTTGATTATTATTATTATTATTATTTCAAAACTCTCAGCATAAACGGACAATACGAAGAAGTTCCTGTTTTTGTTAATACCAAATCAAGAGATAAATTTGACTCTTAATACATCTCTGGCTTTTGCTTTTTAACAGTTTCATTGCTTTATCACCAGACTTCAGACCAACATTCTTCAAGGTGGCATTAATATCCCCATAAAATAACCTTATTAGGCAGAAAGCTTGTGTAGGGGAAGATAGGACGGCTAAATATGTGGAGGTGTTTTTCATTACAGGAACTGTTATATATGAGAGTTGGTGTTGTTGGAACCACAGTTTGGTTAATGCTGTGTGTGTATCATGTCCCCAGACTTAGAATGCAGTAACAAGAGTTTTCCTCTTGTCAGTAATACTATACTGGAGATAATTGCACTTATTTTTTCCTGGAAACTGGTTCTTCCCCACTAGGCATAATTGCTTCCTGCAAGTTTTGCTTACATCAAGCTTTGCCGTTTTGGTTGCTGTTTAGGCCTTCCTAGCACACTGTACAGCTTTGTGGTTTTTGTTTTGCTTTGTAGGTTTGTGGAGTTAAAAGCATAGGGTGGGAAAAGGCTTCATGTCACCTTGCTCTTCATCGTTCTGTCCCAAGGCAAGAGCAACTTTATCTGTCATTCTTTGTGGACAACTCCTCAAACCTATTCTTCAAATCTGATAGGAGAGACTGCAGTGGGAGATACCCACTCCCAGGTATCTCTGAAGAGTCAGTTTTATTGAGCAAGAGAGGAGTGGTTGCATCATAACCACACTGGACTGAAAAGCCTCCAGCCACAGATTAGGCTACTCTCATTTCTGTGAAAATGATGGGCATGGACAGTCCCTTTACCTACTTGAGCTCTGGAAGGGCAGAAGCTCTTTGCAAAGTGGTGGTAAAAATAGACTGGGGAAGTGAGAAAACATCTGGAAGATTCTCCTTCCATCATCTGTAAATGCTTTTCTCATACCTTCTCCATCTACGCAGTGGCAGAAGTCATCCTTGTAGGGTGGAAAAGGAGTAGGAAATGAGTAAGTGGGTCATCCTACCTATTGGTTATGCAGATCTAATATTTGATCTTGTGGCCATGGGGAATATGCCTTGAGACTGACAAGTGACACCCAGTTGTCCAGAGCGAATCCTCCCTCAGCCAGGTGTGGGGCACTGTTCCCCTCTCGCACTGGGATTGAGCCACTGGAGTTGTCCCTGCCCTCCCTGTGTGACTTGAGGCCTGTTAGAAAGACAGACAGCAAGTCTTCTTGTCCACGTGTGCCTTTTGGTCTCATTTTTAGGCGAAAAATCTTTCCCTGTTGCCTAGTGAAGGAAACTTTTTCACCTTGCTCAAGATGATAGAAGTGAGATATTTGAGGCTTAGGGGCTCTTCCATGAACTTACATGTTAAACTACTAATTGTTTGGGAATACAATCACTTTGGGTATTATGTAAACTGGCCAAGAAGGATAGAATAATTCTGAAACTTCATTTCAAGCTCTGGAGTTGTATCAGCGAGGTGCTTCTACTTTCTACTTTCTTTCTACTCTGATTCTTGCCAGGAGTAGGAAGAAGCACCATTCTGAAACTGAGATGAGGCATAAATCCTGAAGGTGCTGGTGCTTTCTTAGTCAAAGTAGAGGTCTTGTGAGTTTGATTTGTCTCATACTGGTGTGTTAAGTATCAGCCTTTTGGAGCTCTTCTGCCAACTGCTAAGATGATTTGTATGGTAACCACTTAACCAGACAGTTGTCTTCCTCTTGCTAATGATTTTTTTGGTACTGAGGTGCCAAGTTGCTGTCATCCTAGTCCTTGTCACTTAATTAGCAAATGCTTTTATAGGGCATGGGCTGTGGGGAGAAGTAGTAATAAATAGGCCTTACTCCAACAGATCATTAATATAGGAATTAGAAACCTCATCTGTGTCTCTATTCTTTATGGATTGCACCATCGGGGCAAAATACTTCCTCCCCACTTAGGAAATGCTGAATTTTAGTGATATTTGCAATCTGATTTGTAGGGCACTCTTACATGTAGCAGAGTTGAGAGTGCTTTGAAATACAGAGCAGAATGGAGTTCACATTCGTCTGAAACAAATTCTGTTAGTTATTTATTTATTTCCTGGCTAGGAGTCTAAAGATATGCATGTTATAATCACCCTAAAACACCAGCTGAGGAAAGACTGGGATTGACTCAAAAGCCATCACCAGGTAGCAGATTTAATGAAAGTCTTGTCTTTTGTGGTGGTGTTGAAAAATTCTAAGAAATTTCTCTAACACTTCTTCCTGTAGTCCTGGTTGGCATCACTACAAGTGAAGTCTAGAACTATACTGAGTGAAGCAAATGGGAAAAGGGTGAAAGAGTTCTTATACTATATTTCACTTGCTCTGATGGGGTCAGTCAGCTCCTCTGTTCAAAAAAGAAATGTTTGGAAAGTATGGCAGAACCACCCTTGAAAGTGAGGAATTTGTTTGTTTAATAAAAAGCCAGAACAAAATTCACTGAAACAAACCTGATGCTAAAAGAGGTTCCTTTTCTACTCAGTCAAAAAAAGGAACGTAGTTTAATGTAAAATTGTCCATTTTGAAATGTATTTATCACCTGTTTGGAAACTTGGCCTCTCCTAAGCCTCGCTGAACAACTGATGTGTTTTGAATGTCTGAGATAAGCCTTTGTTGCCCTCACAACTAGAGGGAATGCTCACAAATTCTGTCAACAGTGAGAAAGACACTCTGATACTGTAACAAGTGGGACCTTGCAATAAGAGATAACCCCCTGGTTGGATTTTGTGTTTAGTACAGTGACTGCTGTAGTTCAGAGTCCTTTGGGCCTTTGATTTCATTCAGGAGGAAAAGTTGTGCCAATCTGAGTATCATTGTGCAGTTTCCCAGGGGCAAAGCAGGTGGCGAGACTCCCTTGGCACCGAAATGTTTGTGTGCTTTTTGTCTTGTTTTCCATAATAATTTCTCAAGCACAGTTAAATGAGATCTGTTTAGTTTTCTGTTCTGGGTGGAGATGTGCTGGGTTGGCAGCTCTGGGATTTTCTGTGTTTTGCCAGCTGGCAAACATGCCCATTTGTGTAAGCTCATTCATAGCTGATACTGAGGGACAGGTGCTGATTTACTGTTCTTCAAATAACCGGGCTGGCATAAGCCCAGTATTAACATGACTGTGCCTAGAGAACAAGAATGCATCACGTAAAGTCGTTGTGAGACACCTCTGAGACACCCCTCTGAACACATATTTACCAGTATTGGCAGCAGGGGAAAGTTAAATGTATTTCAGTGATGGATTTCACTGCCTGAGCCTGGGGAGTGTCTGGGGTGTTAATACACAGGTGTTACTGTGTTACAGGAAATCTAAAAATGAGAACTGCAAATTATTATTGACGGCACTAACAGAAAAGAGATGTTTACAGTCTCAGATCCACAGGGAATGCTTCCTCATTGCCCTTTAATAACCATTGGTAATGATTAGAGAAAGGAACTTCAGCTATATGTTAGGGCTTGTTTGCTGCTGCAGTTGTTGAGATTCTGGATGCAAGGCATCAAGAGCGTCCTGTTCCCAGTAGGACGTGGCTAAGGCCATGTCCAAATTATAGGGACCTCTTCTCTTGTCCATGTGCTTGCTGTGTCTGGGAGTCAGCACGGCTGTTGACCCTCCCTGTGCTTGGCATAGCCTGGAAGTGCTCTGGGGTGGCCCCAGGGCCCTTGGAGCTGGGCACAAGCCCTGCAAGGTGTAGGGGCCTTCTGTTTGATGGTTTTGTGGGATTAGGGGTTGAGGGGAGGAGGGAGCTGCGAAACATCCGCTGGAGTAATCGATCCCGAGACAGCGTTGCTTTGTTAACTAATCCCCAGCTGACAGTGTGTCTAACACTGACTCGCTGATGTCACTTTGTAACTTCACACATGAGCTGCCTGCAATTAAGTCCTGCAAATCCAATTCTTGCGCTTCCCAACCTTTACAGGCGATGGTGAGACATAAGAAATTGCCTGGTGTAATTAATTAGCTGCTTGTGTAAGAAGAACCTAATTCTCAAGAAGAGCAGTTTTGTGAAGTCTTAAATAACAAGGAACTAATTAGAACTATTGCTGAAAGTTATTAACTATATCAGTTTATAAAAGCTGAAATATCTTCAAGTAAGCAAAATGTGGCTCCTTCACACTCCTTGCTCTCTTCTTACTTGTGTTTGTGGTCAAATTTTAGTTCTGTAACTGTGATTATAGTAGCAATAATTGTATGCCAATGAGGTCTGTTCTGAAAGTGAGACAGACTTCCTTACTCATGTATGGTAATGTTTGTTTGAAAGATTTATAAAGGAAATGTAAAGAAATTATTTCTGCCTCAAACAGAACTTTCTGTCAAGGCTCCTGTACAGATTTTGAAAACAAAGCCAACAAAGGTATTTGATGAATACCAATGATGACATTGGTGTAGTGGGGGGGCTCTGTGCTCAGCACCAAACTGTTTATATACTGTAAAAAACCGGGGGCGCAATTGTGTGTCAGGAAAACTCAGTCCAAAGTGTTTTCTGCTTCAAAAGCATCTGCAGATTATGTAAATACCATTATCTCTCATACAGCATAAACCCATAGTAACATGGGAAATATTTAACCATAAGTATTAAAAATTAAATAGGAAAATAGGAACACAGGTACAGTATCTGATTATGTATTATCTTTGGATGTTACAACAGTCATTTGCAGATGTCAATCTTCCAGTTATGTGGCAGGTGGATAGGAATATCACCTGCATTTTGTAGATACAGCCAGAGAGGAAATGAAAGAAAGGAAGTACCATGCTCAGGGTTGCTCAGTGAGCTGGGGAGTAGCTAACATTGAAAATTAAGAATAAGCTCTCAGTTCTGCACTTCCAACTCAGTATTTCTTTTTCTTTCCTGTCTGTGATATTAGACTCAGGTATAAAGTGCATAGCTGAGCTATTTACTGAGGTTGTGATAAAACAACACTTACCTGGTATCCATGGTCCTTGTCCTTGATTGCAGCGGGAAATTTATAAGGGTACATTCTGCTGAACTTGCTACAACATCAGTCAAGTTTCCCAGCCCGAGTTGTGCCTGATTATATCTCATCTCAAACTGTAGAACAATAGTCCTCTGATGAATTTGTGCTTTCTCTCAAAATAAGTCTGTACTCTCTTTTTGCCCTTATGGTTTGATTGAGAACGAGTTAGTGGCAGAGATATGTGCACAGAATCCTATCAATAAATGGTTTGTTTAAAATAAAAGGGTGCTCTATTTTGGGCTCTGGTTCTGCATTACACCGGGCAATGAAAAAAAAACCAAATGCAAAGCAAAATTGAGGCTTTTTTTGTCACACAAGTGGATTTACACACTCTCGGTAGTACCCCTGTTTTGCTAATTGTAAATTCACTTTAGTGGGTTTGACTGTAGGTGTGGAATGTTCTGTAGTAATTGAACTTGTTACTTTCCTGAGTTGGTGATGCTAGAAGCTACTAAAGTTACCAAAACAGGACCTTGGTTTGATGACCAATACCAAGCTTTTGTAGTAAAGGGAAAACAGTAGTCTCCCAACTTTTGCTGTGTATTTCTCTCAACTCTTCTTAGTAGGAGAAATGATTAGAGTCACAATTACTGTCAGGCTTCTAAAAGGTTTTGGGGTTTGTTTTGTTCCTAATTTCTGTACATCTTCTGAACCTGTGCTAAAGCTCTTGTAACACATGCTGACTAGTTTTGTTTGGCAAACTTTTGTTACACTTGGCAGGCCTCTCTCTTGCTGCAAGAAGTTAGAGTACAGTGACGTTCTGTATTACTACTCTGAAAACAGCTACAATCCCATCTGACTCCCTGGCATCAACACAGCAGCTCAGTATTATCTGGACTGATATATTTCTTTAAGCTTCTATTTGTCACTGCAAATTTTCCTGGGGACATGATTGATTTTTGGACTCGATATAGGCATCATTACTACAGATATGTGTATCTGGCAGTGGGTACATCTTGATGTTTAGAAAAACATTTGAGATTCCAGACTTAGAAACAGTGTGATCTGAGCTGAGGAACAGGTTTGTCTTCTCAGCTGCAGGGAGCTTTCTTCAGTCAACCATAGAGCTCAGGTACTCTTTTAACACGTTCGTCCTTGAGCCATGAATAGATGTCCCTGTAAATGTGATGACTTGGTGGCTTGACTGTAAGACTTGGGTAAAATACAGGTAACCCTAATTTTTTTCTATAAGATTCCCTTCTCCTGTCACAGCAAGAAAGTCTGTTTTTGAGAGAAGTCTTGTATCAGAGCCAAATGATGGTCTGCTCCCCTGTGAAAGATTTTCCCTGTTATTTAGCAGGGACTCTTATGATGAAGCCTTTTCTCTTTAACAGTGATTACTTCTATTATCTCGTGTGCCTCGAGAGCTTTGTCAGCTCAGTCAATTGAAGTTACACTGTATAGCACAGTTAGTGCAAATGGCCTAGAAAGGTAACTAAGGGAATGTCTTCATCTCTTCTCATCACAAGAGAAAATACCTGCAAATCAGATGAGGACAGAGGCTGTTACAGAGGGGAGATTGATAGAAGGTGGCACAGATAAGTAGAAGGCTCTTCAGCCTTTGCTGTACATGTCACTAATGTGAAGGCTGAATGTGGAGGAAACCCTTGAACTGGTGAGTGTGAGGTTGGTGAGGCAGTATAAGTAAAAATAGTACATGCAGCATTTTTGTGCATAGTACAGTGACCTCAGAAACGGGAAGCAAACTCAGGGAAGGTCATATTTGGACTAGAGGGGACTGCTTTTAAAATGGTGCCTTGGGCACATGGCAGCAAAGGCAAAAAGGTGAAATGGCCAGTGAAGACCAAGGTGTGTAAAAGAGTGAAGAAAGAATTGTTGTGTGTGCTAGAACAGCAACGTGATTTTATGGAGTAGACTGTATGAGGAAATATCTGTAAATGTATTTAAGCAGGGAGGCTGGATGCCAGAAGAGGGAAAGGTAAGGAAAAACTGGAAAGCAATTAAATGAGGTTTTGGAAGAAAACTGTGACAAAATACTTCCAGCTACATAATTATGATTTGGAAAATAATGAAAATGCAGTGGAAAACTAAGGGTAAAGCTGAAAGCTGTGTTGGCAGATTTGTAATATCAATATTAGGAAATGTTCTTCAGATGTTTATTCGAAGGCCACCTGGAAAGGTATGGTGAATACAGATCAAAAAGGCCTTGTGAAAGATGAAATCAGGCTAGATTTCAGCTATTGCTTAAACATGCCTCCCCTTCAGTCTAGCAGAAAGTTGAATTAGTGTAAATGTTTGGATTTTCAGAGAGCCCTTATAGATCTGTATGATGTAATAAATAATTTTCTAAATGATATTTAATTTTTTTTAACAATAGGGAACTTTATAGGTAAGCAGCAAGCTGAAAATTAAACCTATCAATTTTTTTTCAGGATAGTCCTCCTGTGAACTTGGTACAGCATTTATATAGTGACTAGTTCTTTGGAATGTGAGCCCTGCTCAGTGACTGTGTTATGAGATTTCTTTTAAATACATTACTGTTTCTTTACATGGATCCAAGACTTTCTCACTGGCTTCTAAAGGAAGGGATAAGGTCCAGGATCAGAACATGGTTGGGAATGAGCAGGCAGGCCATGCTGCTCAGCCATAGCCAGGTCAAAGTGCAAAGTACTTTGATCCTAGAAGAATCAGAGTGCAAAGGGACAGTTTATCTCCCTGTCAGCAATAAAACAGGGAAGCAATATCTGATTACAGTGACCTTGGAGATGGACACAGGTAAGCAGACTGAGAAGTCAGAAGCATGTGCAAAGCAGCTGTAGGATTGTCGGGATGTTTCTAAGCAGAGACACTATGATCCAGACATTGCTGAAAGGTTACTTGGTCTGATATCCAAGGAGCCCTAATTAATAATAATGTCAGCAGCTTTAAAAGCTTTACAGCAATCTGCAAGTTGCATCAGTGAAAGGTTTGAATTGCATGAGTGAGTCCCTGTTTATGTTGAGTATACAGGCATGGGCCTGAGGCAAACTGCCTTGTAAACAAATGTTAAATTGGATCAGCAGTATTGCCAAAATATTTACTAGTTTTCCTTCTGGGTCAGGTGGTTGAAACATCACTTCCACGCTTTCATTGCACAGAGGTGGCCTGAAAGGAGATGGAGGATTAAAAAGAAATAGTTTGGCAGGGTTTTGGCCAGGGATGCCAGAATAGACACGAATTTTGTGTAGGGTAAGGAGGCACAGAGGGTTGTGTCACTGGCACCTCCTTCTATGTCAGTGATTCAGAGCTTGACCAAGACAGAACCTGTCAGTTCCCTGTTGTCAGTCTGTTCTTGCCACAGAAATACTATTTGCCAGCAATGCTTCAGGGGAGAGAACACTGTTAGTCTTACCGTGATTCCAAGTGATTAGCACTGTGCTCCATAATATATAAACTGATATTTGATTTTATTCATCATATTGTCTATTGTCCTGGTGAGAAAGATGCCTTTTCACCTCCAGATCTGCTTCTTCCTCCTTGCTTAAAGGATAGCTAGGAAGAGAGGAAGAGTCCTTTTTTTCCCACCTCTGCTTTGGTTTGATTAAGAATTTTGCTGTTCTGTCAGATTTGGCAGGAATACATTTTCCAACATCAGAGCAGTATATGAAACTTCCAACAAAATTGCTAATGTTACCTTACAGTGGCCCTTGAAGTGAAACAAAGCACAGTGCAGTGTTGGCTGCTCTTTGGAGAACAGCTACATGGACAGAATATGCTGCTCTATGTGCTGGAAATCTGAGCTATTTCCAAGGATGAGGAAAAAGACACCCCCCCCCCCACCCCGAGACATCACCACAGAACCTTGTTCAGTCTGTCATTACAACAGCAGAATAGCCTAAAAAGGAGGATGAAAAATGGGGGGTTTTGAGCTGCAAAAGCAGCTCAATTTTCTCTGTATGTGGAGTCAGAACTGTGGGCAGCCAGACCTTTGAGCAGCAGTTGCTGACCACGTCCTCTGGCACATCAGACCTGAAAATCCAGGGAGCAGGTAGGACACAGTGCCTCAAAAAGTTACCCACCTTCTTTTCTGAGGCTTCCTTAGCTTAAGAGGAGCAGTCAGAACAAGGAAAAATATCCTTTGATGGGTTCTACTTTTACCTGAGCGTTGAGGCAAAAGAACTGGAAATTTTGGCATGGAACTGAGTACAGTATAGAAATGGCCAGAAAATTAAGAGGTAGCTGGCAGAGTTAATGAGATAGCAAATACTGTTCAAGACCACATTCCATCAGAGTTCTTGCTCACCTTCTACCTCTGTTCATTCCCTTTTGGCACACCTTGAAGCTTCTGTGTCAGTGGGAAAGCTCATTTCTGAGAAAGTTCTGTTGAGAGCATCCCTCTGCCTGTAGGATTAAAGTTTCTTCAGATCCTTTTCCATTCCCTGAAAACCCCAAATTACTCTACCACAACACCCCAGATTCCTAACCCTTCTCTCAGGTGTTGATTTAGCTGCTTCTTTGTATAGATTCAAAGCATAGTCCTTTTTAAATTTAGCATAGGCCTTTAAATTGACATTGTTGGAACAAATCTTCCTTTCTTAAGACTGTGAAAGCTTTTTAAATTCTTTTTCCCCCCTCACCCAAGGCATTACTCCTAATAAAACTAATGTATAAGTAAAATTTGGTTTAAAAGTCTGTATTTATAGACTGACCTGCCCAACTTAGCTTGTTCATTCAAATTGGCTGGGTATGCAAAAGCTGCGTAAAATTAAAAATTAATGAAAGCCCACAATAGACACAAGAAACCTGGCAAGTAACAATAAACCTCATCCACTTAACATGCAATCATCCTACTTAAAACCAATAAGCATGCCAAACAGGCAGGACAGGTTGTGTGCAGAAGGATTCTAGATTATCTTGTTATAGTGCACTAAAGCTGTAGTTCAACCAGTTTTTATTTTAAAGCCAATATTACCACAGAAAGGAGGAGTCCCATGCCTGTGAACTTGCTGTTGGTTTCCACTTTCCGTGCTGGTTTCTATATCCTCCACCCCCTTTCTCTGATCCTCCTTGCACTGGGATTACTGGGTGACTGTAGGTGAGGCATCTGAGCAGCTCATTTACATAGGCGGGGGAAGCAGGAGGAAGAGCATCCAAGGGCGATTTTTCTGCTCCCTCAGTCCCTCGATGTTGTTTTCCTCACTTATCTGGGGTGTTTCCAGTGCTACCCTATACTTCAAACCAGAACGGGAAGAGGCAACTTGGAAGCCTTTAACCAGGCAGGCACCTGAAACGTGACACCCTTTCCTCCCAGTACATCCCTGTGCTGAATTCATGTGCTTTGAGTGCAGATGAGAATGTTTGGCTAAAATATGCCCCTTCTTCTTGCAGATACGGTGTGAAAATAAAACTTGAAAAAGAAGGGGTATCATCCCTTGCTGCCACAGACCTACCAGGGAGCCTTACCTCCTAAAACCATACCCTACTTTTTTCTTGCACCTGCTTATCATGGGTTCAGCTGTTCCTTCTGTAATTAACATAATTAATTAACAATTTAATTAATTAAATAAGCTGCAATTAACATATCACAGCTCTTACTGGAAAAGATGTGCAGAGCCTTGTGGAATAAGAGCAGCCAGGCTGCCGTTGTTTAAAATGTAGGTGGTTTGTGTGTACCTACATCATCATGTGAATTTCAGTTTTAAATTAGAAAGCTGATGAGTTTTAAATTCTTGCAAGACAGGCTTTTTTCTAAACTAATCTCCATAAAAATGAATCAGTTTGCTATGGGGGTAGTTCAGTATTTTGGGAAGTGCATGTTTTCTGTTTATGAGCTGCAGGTACCCAAGTAGGAAGAAAATGGTAACACAGTTTCCATGAATACTACCAGCATGTGTGTGGGAATGCCCAACTGCAGGGAAATTGAAAGAGTTGGCAAGCCCTACACTATCTGACAGCTCCTTTCTGATAGTAGCACACATCTACATAATGTTGGTCTGTTGACAGATGGGCAGGTTTGAGAGTGTCAAGTGAAAAATGGCCACAGTGACACATTTCTGACCAGGGAAGGTGACTCTGAACCGGGTGCTGGTTCTCCTGCAGTTGCTGGAGAAATCCTCTCCTTCATGCCAACACTCTGCAGCCAATACTGACACTGGTTGAGGTAACACCGTGTCCAGGAACCTCTCTCTGCTTTGCAGCAGGGCTTGGCTCAAATGCTTTCTGTGCACTCAGGGTGTGTGTGGTTCATAGTCTTGGTTCAGAAGTAAATTTTGAATACCTCCACAACCTGCCCTGTACCCTTAACCAAGTGTTCCTCTCATAACCCAGTGTGTGAACAACGACAGCAACCACTGCAGGGGGTAAAAAAAAGGGATATGGGTGGAATGAAGGTGAGTTTTGTAGGTCTTGGAGAAGGAGACTTTTTCTCTGTGGACAAGGAAGTGGTTTCCTTCACTTGTACTAAGAAGCTGATAATTTTTTTTTTCAACTTCTCAAGCTTTCTGTCACTGTGAGTTGCAAGAGAAGAGCAAAATGCCTTTCCACATTTGCCCAGCATGCTTATGGAAAGTCACCTCTGTGGTAAAGACTGCAGAAACTGGAGTCTAGATCATCGTTTGTCATGAAAGATCTCTACGTTGTACTACAGCATTACTGGGTTTTCAGTCTTGCCTTTCATATCCTCACCATTTTTTTGCTTCTGTCCTATAGGTAAGGCACAGAACTTCAGACCAGGTGATGGCTTTGAAGATGAACACACTGAACAGCAACAGAGCAAACATGCTGAAAGAGGTTCAACTTATGAATAGACTTTCACATCCAAACATCTTAAGGTACACTGGCTTTTTTCCTGAATTATATAGAGATGGATTGTCTTTAGAAGGGCTGTTCTATTTTCAATCTTTATTTATTTATTTTCTTACAGTGTATCTGTAGTGAATGTGTTAGGATCAGTTGCTAATTTAGTAGAAGAAGGGGGAGGAGGAAGAAAAGACTTGAGAGAAGAAAAACCCCAAAACATCCCACGGACATGATTTTGGTATCTGGAGTTTACCAGTAATGAGTAACATATGTCAGAGGGAAAAAAAACAAGTCTTCACATTTTAAATTTCAAATGAATCAGTAAAGTGATATATGAAGAGGGAAATTTGGCTTCTTTCCGTGAATTTAAATTACTGCAAATTTAACAGCATTCAAATAACCTATGGTTACTAATCTTACAGATCAGCAATGCAAAGTGCCATAGCTGCTGCTTATTTTTAGGTCTGCTTCCTAGTTTTTAGCATTTTCTTATTGTAGTACTGCAAGGTGGTGTAAGAGGGACAGAAGAAAAGAAGCTAGAGTTGAATTAATCTGATTTATCCGCTCCTGAAAGGAAAAAGGTAGTTCTTGCCTTGCAATAGATTTCTGCATGCAAATCCAGAATGTTTCAGGGAGTATCCTGTTATTTCTTGAATCTTTTTAGTCTTGGTTACTCTTCTGTGATGCTGTGACAAGCAATTAAGATAATTAGCTGAAGCCATACCATTATGAAATTTAAAGATGTGATGACAGTGCACCAAATAACCAGTTCTCCCCGACTGCTGTTGCGCAGCTGGGATCCATTTTTGATCTCGGGCAATGAGCTCTTCTGAAAACCTTTAGAGACACAGTGAACTTTGTTACTTCATTTCCTCTTTTTCACCTGCCTGTTAAATAGTACAGACGTAGTACTGATTCCTAGAATCCTTTATAGCCAATTTTTTTTGAATCCATAAAATCCCATCTCAGTCTTCATCAACTGATGTGTGACAACAGCATTTCCTTCAGTGTTTATGAGGACATGTATCAGAAGCATTTGAAATATTTGTAGGGAGCATTCTATTAAGTCATGTCTGTATTCTTTATTTTTTTTTCTTAGAATTTTTACTCGTAGCAAACTGTATTGGTTTTACTACAATATATTTGTTCAAGTGTTGTAGCAATCTGTCCTTATTTACAATTCTTAGTCTATTTTCTCTGCTCTGTTCCCAGCAATTCCTCCTTTTGTTTGGTTATTCTTTTTTTAATTTAAATTTTGTTATCTATCTGGCTTTTCAGATTTCAGGATCACTAATTGTTTCTTATGTCTATCCCCCACACCCTTTCCCTCAGAGTCCTTAGATAGGCAGCACATGATCCTGGGGACTGATCCAGCTGCTCTTTTAGTAAGGTTTGTGGAAAGAACAACTTCATAGGATTGGCATTGTCAGAATCATCAGCTCAGTTCGCTTCATCAGCTTCTTCATCAAGGTTGTGTGGTTTGTCCATCTTATTTTGTAAAAAACCTAGCTCTACAGCACTGTTCAAAATGAAGAATTTGATTTGGGTTGGGGTGAGGGAAAGCAGGAGGGAAATAGTTCATCAGGCAAAAAGCATTCAGTTGCTCCTTAATGTAACTTTGTTCCCCTTTGAATGGAATTACTGAGGTGTTGCTGAAAACAAAAGTTATTGTGCTCAGTCCTGAGTAATTGCTGAAATTCAAATGTTTTATGTTGTCTGAGAGATCATATCTGTGATCTACTGGTCCCCCCTGGCCTTAGAGCCTGTGAATAATTTGAAGTCAGGGGTGTTGCGCAGATGGTCCTGAAGGAAGAACAATAATCTATTGATTTATGCCTGAAGCAGAAAAGGAATTTCATTTGGTCTCCCAGTTATTGCCCAGGATTGATAGAGAAGTCTTTCTCTGTGTGCTCATCTAGGCAGTTATGAGTGAATACATCAGAAATAAATGACTTAAATAGCAACAATTTATCTTTGCATAGTTTGTTTTGAAGGAAAAACTGCATTTGATTTATTAATTGCTTGATTTGAGGCTTCGTCTGAGAGAGTAGGTTCTCTGGTAAAAAATACTGCCTTTTTCTTACCTGTTAGGTGAGTCTCCTTGCTACAGGGAGCAAAGACATTGCTACAGGAAATGCAGATGGGAAAACAGTGTTTAATTTTAGTTTATTCTTTTATTGAAAAATTTGCCCTTATAGTGGTAAGTGGTGAGAGGTTGTATTGCTTGTTTGACAGCATTGTGTTGTCAGAGAAGAGCAGCTGGAGTTGCATTGCTGAGAGGCCTCCAGGAAAATGTTCTGCAGCAATGTGTTCCCACTGAAACGTTTTCTGGGATTATTTTTGGAAATCTTAAGCTTGTATTAGTATTTAAAGGGAACATCCTCTTCCAAGAAGTTCTAATATATAACTTCTCCAGGGGCTATGAGCTACCTCAGCTTGCCATTAAATATTTTCTTCACTTCATTTCTGTCCTTTGAAGTTTTTCCTCCGTATTACTGAGTAAGGTGTTTTGTCACCAGCATCAAGTTTGCTTCTCTATTGATTAGTCACTGGATCTCTTCCACAAGCCTTGAAGGTGTACTGTGCTTTTTATGGAATATTAAATATGAGCTTCTTCATATTCTGTGAGCTCTGGGACTACCTGCTGTTAACTCATGCTGTAAAAAACCTACTTTCCTTAGTGCTGATCTGTTTTTAGCCAGTAAGGATATGAGTGGGTTCTTAGGCTGAAATGTTGAGGTCATGTTGCGCAGGGCTTGGTTGTAGCAGGTAAGGGCTGTGAGCTGCTCTGGTATCAAATGGCTTGTAAAATTATGAAGCTGGATAGATACTGGCTTTACAGCCTCCAGATATCTGCTCTCAACCCACTTCAGCATGTGCAGTTTAAATGGTTTAGAAAGCGAATGTCAGGTTTAGCAATGATGCATTTATTGTAGTGTAGTAAAATATTGCGTAAGCTGAGTGTGTGGTTGTGTTTCTGAATGTGTCCTGGTGCTTTGGTACCTAAAATTGGTAATTCAGTCAATGTTTTTCTGCTGGAACTTCTGTGGTTTATACGAACTAAGTGATATGGCAGAGAGAAGAGGCTCATTATTATCCTTTGGGTGCTTAAAAACCCCATCCCTTTATCAGTGCTCTAAAATGTAGAGCTTTATAACTTTTTACAAGCTGCCAATGATGTTACTGCAAAGATCTGGTGTTTTTTGCCATTGATTGCACTGATGTGAATAATAAATATTGCTGACTGTGTAAAACTGCTTTTGCTTCTGTACTGCCTGTACCAATTCCATTTTGGAGTTATAGATGCCTTTTGAGGTTTTTATCCAGTCTGTGACCACTGTTCTGGAGTGTGTGTGTCAGTAGTTGTTGGCTTCCTTCCATTTCTTAGCTCAGTAGAGATTACCTGGAGGCAGGTCCGTGTTTTTACCTTAGTGACACTCTTGTACTACTTGAGGAGATGGAGTTAAGGTGTTTCAGTTTCTCTGCTTCTGATATTCTAATATACCCATCTGGGAATTTAGGCTTTGAAAGCAACATGCCTTTTTATGGACAGAGTGAAAGGCTGACTTTAAATCTCCCCACTCATTTCACTGTTTCTGCACTCAAATTCTGCTCCTGGCCAGCTGTGTAGATCCATCTTGATCAGAAGACTGATGTAAGTGAAGGGTTAGTTTTCACTTACAAGTCCCCAGTAAGTATACCCGTCCCCATGGTAGGACCATAAAGATTCCAGTGGTCAAATATATGTGTATATATAAATTTCTAATGTATTTTCCAGCAAGAAAATGAGAAACTCCCCCCTCTTAGAGGGTTTATTTTGGCAAAAATGGAACCTCTTTGTCAGTCTGTTAAGGATATTTTAGAATAGATGAGTTCAGCTCTTGCAGCTACACAGCGATGGTAAAAAGTAAGGGGATTTAGGAGTGTTTTTGTTTGTCTCCCTTCCTCTTGTTTCCTGTTTCAACCAGCAGATATGATTCCAGAAGCAGAATAGATGTTAACTGTAATGGAGTAGCTTTTTGTTCAGTCACTGTCTGGTGTTCATAGCAAACTACGTAGGAAAGAGCTGCCTATTTTTTTTGGTTTTTTTCCCCAGGATCCAGCTTAGGGACACTTTAGGAGTGGACAGGGCAGGAGCAGATGAATGTTGCTCGTGTTTTATTCTGTTTCTACCATCAACTTCATCTCCTGTCTCCACCTCATTCCTGCATACAAGCTAAACATGGAGAACCAAAATGCTTTTCTGCCTCTGATCTGCATTTCTCCCTGCTTTGGGTGTGGGAGGTGCTGGTCTTATCACACCTTCCCTCAGAACAGATGGTGAGGGGAGGCATGAAAAAGTGAGCTGGACTTCTGGTTTGTCCCGTGTGATGTTTACTATAACCACTTCAATACAGGTTGGGTGATGCATGGCAGGACTGTAATTGTTGGGGGTAGGGAAAGCAGAGGTTTGGAGCATTTCTTCACTTCGTTATTAACTCATGTCCTGTTTAAAGAGCAGTGCTGTTCAGGGCTTGGGTCAGATCTGGTACCAGAGTTATGAAAGGTTTGGTGTGTGCTTGTAAATGTGTTCTACTGTTTTGCTGCTTCCCTGAGTGCTGGTGTGCTGCTGTAGTCATGAGTTTTTACCCAAATCAAAGTGAGAAAATAGGGCTGTAAAGGACTCAGGAAATCTCTGTCCTTTTGTCCTAGCTGGGATCCTTTGGGCTGGAGTCTGGGAGACCTGATACCTTTTCATTTTGGTAGTATCATACAAGTGTGGTTTTTTTCTCATATTCATAAGTGAAGTGCTGTGCTACCAAAGATTCCCTGTCTCCTGTGCTGTCTTTTAAATTAGTGTGTCTTCAATTTTGAGATAGAATTTCACTCTTTAATATCACGACTGTTTGCATGAAAGAGTATTTCTCTATTGGATCTGTACCTCGGGGATTCAGTTAAACCACTCTGTGCACGGAAACCCTCAGCTCGTGTCTTAAGTGCTCTCGTGGGAGCTCTTGGAGGTATTTTGCTGCATGTTTGGCTGTGAGCACGAAGGCAGATTGACTCATTGATTAAACCCACCTCCTTGTGCCTGCGTGCACACAGATAAGCACAAAGTGTGTGCGTGTTCCACGAGTTTCTTTCAAGGAGAATTTTATTTCGTCTCCGTTGAGACAAATCTAGCACCCTGAGAACTCAATACCAGGAGTTTTTCTGTGTGCAGTTTTCTCCTTTCAAATCTTCCTTTCTGTGAAATTACTTGTGATGGACTTTTTACAATTTTTACAATAGCCAGAAGGATGGATTTTGTCTTTTAACATAAAAGTGCTTTAACAGGAAAGAAAATTACTTTTGCTTCTCTTTGTGTAATGTAATTATCAAAAAGGAGTATGGCAGGAATGCAGTGTACAAAGCAGCAGAAGAGAGGCTGTATGTGCTGTGTGTAGCATGTTACAGAAATGATAGATTAAATGCCTTACCTCTGTCCAGAAACAAAATGCAAGTGTAGAAAACTTAAAATACATTTTTAATCTATCAAGGTGCCTAAAACATTAATGCAGACTTAATATTCTTACCCTCTTCTTTCTCCAACAGTCAGTGCAATAAAATAAGAGGGTGTCTTCTGACCATTTCTCTCTTTGTTACTGAGCTCATATCAGAGACTTTTTTGCATTGGTGTGTTTGGTTTGTTTCTTATGTTTAATGACATCAAAGTACTGAATTTTCTCATACAAGGAGTAAATTTCTGAGGGCATCAATTTATTTTGCTGAGATGTAGCTGCCTAAGGTTTATCCACAAAACAGGAATGTGTGCCAGTGAAGTTCTTTTAATGGGAAGCATGTGTTCAGTGTCTGGATGTCCACAGAGGCTGTATAATATGGATATTAGTTTTGCTTGATAAATTAAGGCAAAGATTGCAGACAGAGGCTACAGTTTTCCCTTTCCTGCCCAGAATTTTCTTCCTTGCCATCTGACTGAACTGCAAGTGATTTCAGCTGTAAAGGACTAAGAAATGTCCAGACTACCTTCTCTTGCCCTTGTTCAGGAGGAGGGGTATTCCAGGTTGATTGAGGAATTACCTCATTTATAAAATGAGACTCCCATCATCTGTAGGTTGCTGACATTTGTTAGAAAGCATTTTGTGGTGGCAGTGTGCTGCGCTGTGTTTAGCAGGCTGGACTCAAGGAACATGCTTTGTATTTGCAGCTTCTGGAAAACTTTCCCAACCGCTAGTTACGATTTTGGAAGCGTTTCAGCTTCCTGATATGGCCAGATAGACTGTCTTGAAAATAAACTTCCTCAAGTCTGCAATTGCTCTCCCGTTTTGTGGATGGACTGGATCATTGAGGCTTCTTTCCACTAGAAATGCTTATAGGAAGTGTAACCTTTGGCTGACAAGACGTTCTGCTGAAGTTCACCTACAAGCGCATTTTGGCTCAGGAGACAGAGCGTCTCGCCAACAGGAATAGTCTCAGCTGTGCTGGACCAGCATGTCAGCTTCCTCTCCACAGATCTTGGAATCTCATCTGGGGCAATGTCACAAATTGAAATCAGATGTTAAATCTTGCTTGGTAATGGTATTTCCCGGTAGCAGCTGGGTGTGTTATCTTATGGTGAAAATCCTTTCCAACAATGTTTTGTAGCAGTACTTGGCTTAACCAAGTGCCTTATTATTGCTTGATAAAGCAGCTGAGCACAAGTTTTTCAGGAACTTGGATCACTGCAGGTCTGTTCCATCAATCTGTTTTCCAGAGTCTGAAAACTGAGATTCATGACACAAAGTGTAAATGGCTTCAGTATGTTGCTTGTAAGCTCATTAATACTTTTTATCAGTGTATCTGGTTTCTCTTTTCCTGGGGAATGGCTTCTAAATATGTGAGGTTTATAAATGTATCTTTATGTCCAGCTATTTTCCATGAGGTCATGATATGGAGCTTTGTTTTTAGTTTCTGATTTAAAGTTAGAAATGTATGGCTGTTTCCTGGTAGAAATCTGAAGTGTTTAAAGTTTTTAAACTCTTACTCTTGGTTACATGAGTTAGTGTGTCTTTGCTGCCTTAAGAGTGGGTTTATGAAGGCAATGAATATGTTTCCATTGAGACTTCCCTGGTCCTAAACAGGTTGGCAGAAAAAGTTAAGTTCTGCCAGTTTTTAAATGACAGTGATGTCTTTCCTGTTCAGTAAAGATGAGACAAGAAATTTCTTTTCAAAATTTTGATAAATTTTTAGATGCATTTGTAATTAATTCTTAATTTGAAAGTGTAATACACCTTTACAAAGGAAGAGTTGATAAATAGATGAAAACATTATTTTTAATTACTTAGTCTCAGGTTTTTTAAATGAAAATATTGCCATACAGGGTTAGTGCTTTGTAATTAGTGCATTTCATAGAAGAGAAAATACTTTGAAAAGTTGTCTAATAGTGGAATTCATATATTGAATTGGTTTTTTTCCCATTTTTGCTTGAGAATAAAGCCATTAACACCATGACTGATAGCTCTGGAGACTTTCAGAATGCACTAAGAAACAGATTTCTGTTCTGGGTTTCTTAGTCTCAGGAAGGTTTAATTTGCCAACTTGCTTATGAACTGGTTCATATGCCATAGCTGTATGAAGTAAAACTCAGAAATAGCAATATTTTGAGTAGATGGTATATCTAAGAGAAACTTCTTCCCTTTCCCCTGAATACCTGGTCAAGAGGAATTGGATCTTTCACTGCCTCTCAAATTCAAATTTCCATATTCAGGGAATTTTGTTTGAGGTGAGAGCAGGCAGTAGATGTTCTGGTGCAAGTCCTGCTGCTTCTTTGGTTATAAAACCAGATTTCCACAGCTCAGCTTATGCAAAGGTTCTTGCCTATATAATTTTTCTTTGGCTGCTTGTAATTTACCAGTCAGCTGTTAGACAAGGGAACAGTGAGGATCATTCATTTCTTCAAAAGCAGCTTAGCTGAACTAGCACTACCTGTGTCTTGCATCATTTTTGTTTTTAAATTCAGAAGTGCTTCAGGATGTGAAGGGTCCTTTTCCTTTAAATTGTTCCCCATGAGATTCCCGTCACATTTAGTGGAGTCGTGCATTTCTACCCCTTGCTTGCAAAATGGAAATTGCTGAACGTGGTGGAGATGACAATTTGTTTTTGCTCACTGAGACCAAAACCTAAATGATAAAACTGAGAATTAGTTAATCTAACCTAGGAAGAACTGACATTTGAACTCTGCAGGGAAGGCTCTGAAGTTTATACCATTTCAGCATTACTGAACTTTCTCGTGGGAGATGTTTACCGTTAGTATTAATTTGCATTTTGTCACTTTTAAGTTCAGCTTGTATGGTGGTAAAAAAATGAGCTTTCAGTTGTTTCTCACATGTTAAATTTATGGCACATTCTGTTGCTTTCCAGAAAAATCAAGGGTGACAATCATTACTATTAACAGCAGGAGTCTGGACCTTGTGCAGTGCAGGGAGCACTTGTGGAATGTGTGTATACGGAATATTATCACAACTTGCTTCGATCCAAGTGCTGGAAAGAGGGGGCTGGGGAGGGGAAGTACACAGAGCATGTATGTGCCCTCATATTCCTGAGTGGTTAGGAATGGGATAGGAAGAAACATCTTTATGCTTAAACAGCAAAATGCAAAGGGAAGTAATTTTCTGTTTATGCAGACCAGTAGTGGATTACTTGGCTTACACTTCCTTAAAACAGAACTCTGAGACTGTGCCTTTCTGCAAAAACCATTATATGCTGGCCTTTACTTACAGTCAAATTAGTGACTTTCCATATTGCTCTCTTGGAACTGCTAATTCAAATTATGTTGTAATGTAGACACATGATTTTGTTTTGTGCTGAGATGTTTAAGTAATCAACAGTCAAGTATGCGGTGTCTGCGAGGCTGAATTTTTTCTTTTTCTTCTTTTCGTGGTGTATCCAGAAATTCTTGTTGTATTAGTTACTTGAGAGAAAAAAAGAGGGGGGAAAGAAAGCCCAAACCACTTTTCTTTTCTTGTTTCTTGTAGGTTTATGGGTGTCTGTGTGCATAAAGGACAGCTGCACGCTCTTACTGAGGTAAGACAATTTCATGATGTAAGTACTGAATATGAAAACAGTTCTCAGGCCAGATTCTGCAACTGCTGTTGAGTGATGTTTCTTTTATGGGGACTGGAGAGTTAATCACTTGGTACTTACTGTGCCGTGGGAAGGCTGCAGAATCCAGCCTCAGAACTGCCCTTTGCTCACAGCCCTTGTTATATCTTTTCTCTTCAGAAGCACTTATTAGGATGGGGAAGAAAAATCATAGTAGGAACATAACATTTCACTGACAATGTCTGACATGAGAGACGTGCATTACCACTGAGCTGCCCCCAAGTATTTGTTTCAGTGACACTGCATTGTATTAAAGTCTTATTTATTCTCCAGCTGTACATTCACAGGTGAGTCAGTGACATTTCAGCTGGGTGATATTGTTATATTCAGTCCCTACCACTTTCTTATTTGGAATAACATCAAGATTACAGCTTATTCTGGGTCCCATTGAAAGGAATTATTCCACTGCCCGTGGACCCTGGCCAAGATCTGGGTATCAAATGTGAAGCTGAAGTTTCCGTTCATGTGAGTCTTCCCACCCAGTTTCACTGGGTTCTGTGTTTAATCCCTCTGTAAACTGCTCAGGGAAAATAAGAAGGGAGTATTTTATTGTTAGGAATAGTGTTGCCTGTTTTGAGTCAAAATCAATAAAATATTTTGCCTGTTGTATCAGTTTGAATACAGATTGAAAGGAAAGTCGTGTGTTGTAAAGTTAATGTTGCTTACCTGTGATTTGTAAGAACTGCTCCATTAAAAGATTAACCCTTTCCCACCCTCCCAAAGACAGGTATGCTATTAATTAGCAATTAAAGGAGGTTCCTGGTACGGTGTGCTTGCCAAGGACTACTGTAAACTGAGAAGACTGGAGAGCTGTATGCTAATCAGCAGGATATGTGTCACCATCACTTTCTGGAACTTACATATGCAACTCTGAGGCAAAGATGCACATATGTGGGCAGTGAATTTCTTCACCTTCTGGGGTGCCAGTTCTGCAATTCTAGTTCTAGCTGCTGCTGGAGTGATGCACTCTAGTTCACAGTGTCTGTGTTTCTAGTGTAAGAGCAAAGGTAAAGGGACTTTCAGAAATTTCAGGATACAATATGTGTGAGCACTTTGGTGTGAGAGGGACAGTTGTTTTGATCCCCCCCCCCCCCCCCCCAACACACCTTGTGCTCGGTAGAGGAAACATTTCTCAGATGGCTGATCAAGACCTTCTGGCAGACTTTGCTAATGTTATTGCTGATTTCTTGTGGACCTCTGATTCATGAAAACAGGGAGGGTTTGTGTCCTTCCACTCACTAAACACATCCCAGAAGAGATGGAGCTTCATAACACTTTGTCATACTAAAACTTGGCAGATTTTCCTCAGTGTGGTTTTTTTTGTTTGTTTGGTTTTTTCCCCTCCTGCACAGCAGTTGCTTGCCATTTAAATGTCCCTCTCCACCCAAAAGCCAAGAAAATGAAAACAGCACAGATGCTTCCTCATGGAGAGCTAACTTTGTAGCTGCTTGCTTTGCTCAGCTATTTTTGAGTTCTTGGCAAGCAAATAAATCTAAGAAAGACTTCAAAGAATAACTTTTTATAGTTCTGATTCAGAATAACAGAAGAGATTTCAGAAACATCTTGAGACCAAAGAGGAAAAGTTTTAGGCTGAAGATGATTGCTGCAGCGTTTTGAGAAACGGAAGAACTTTAGTGACGTATTAAAAAAGTATAATCAGTGAACACTGCTTTTCTTCTGTGGACCAAGAGAGGATTTAATGCCTTCACTATGAAAATCCATGACCGAATTTGATGTTGTCTGGAAGACACACACAATTTTGCCCAGTTTTTCTTTGGTTTTACAGAGCTTTTAAAAGTTAAAAGCCTTATATGTTCCAAGTGGTGGAACTAGTTGTCTTTTGTGGCAACAGTAGTGGCATTTGTCATCTTGAAGTGTGTGTAGAGTAATAGGTGAGTTCTGAAGACTTCTGGAGGTTAGAGAAGGGGGCTGGAATGATGTGCTGAAGGAGTTATTAGTAAGACGGACGTGGTGAATCACCAGTTCAAATATAGCCCAGGAGGATAAACAAATCAGCCACTGTCTCATGGCTTTTTTCAGACTGTGGTCCAGAAAGGTGGTCTCCTGGCTTCCAGTGCTCGGCATAATTGATACTAGCCTGGCACTACAAGCACTCAGAACTTCTGCCAGGGTTTCACCTGTCTGGAGATGAAACTGTTGATTCAGAGGCCCCTTGGTCAATAGGTGTGAGTCACTGCGGGGAGAATCCTCTTACACTGCCTGTGCTGGACCTGTTCTGTAAGGAGCTTAATTATCCCTTCTTGTGTTTTGAGAGTACAGTTGATGATATGCCTGTGTAAAAGGGATACAGCATCACTTAGAGCTTGTGTCTGAGGGCACGATGGGAAATCATGTTTATTTAACAGAAGGAGTTGAGAACTTGTGGCAAATGTTCAGCGACTGGGTTTAGAGGACTTGTGCATAATGCCCTCCTGTGCTATTAACAGGCAGGGCAACAAACACAAGTATTTTAGAGGAACCTTGAGGATTTTGTAAACCTACATTAGTAATATACAGCACTTTGTTATTGGAAGGCAGGGTTGAAAGTGTTAAGAGGGTTTTTTTTTTGCGTAAGACACAGGAGAGGATCACGCAGAGCAGGTTTTTTGCTTGAGGAAGGTGGTGATCTTATGTATACCCTGGGATTTTCCCTTTTGGCAGCATTTTGTGTTGTTTTAATTTTCCTCTCTCAAGTGGCTTTTGTTTTTGAAACTTGAGCAAGAGGCAGTTTCTGTTTGTTTTGGTTTGTTTTTTTTCAAAATAAGAAAGGAATGGTTTAATTATAGACTGCACTAGGACTTCGACCTTGTTCTGAATCCGCAGTCTTATCAGTTTTGATAATCCAATTTTTTGAAGTTCTCAAGCCAGAAGCAATGGCATGTGCCTCTTCTGAAGTAGCTCAATATCCTTAAATTGATGGAACAGTGTAGGCTGGTGAGGACCTCAATCTCTGCAAGCATTAAGTTAAGAAACATTTAGGGAGAGGAAAGTAAATGCTTTAATAGGTGCATCACTCAGATGAGCTGGCAGGCATTAGACTGCCTCACAGATGCTGAGCTCATGGGCACAGATTTGCTGTGCTTGTTTTCTGTTAAACCAAAAACCAGGTATTCCTTTCTCAGCATTCAACTCTAATCTGAATCTGGTGGTTTGTTTCTGTAGCTCCAGGAATCTGCAGTGCTTCCTGCTGTACTCACATGCCTCTCCAAACTAATTTCAGCCTCTCCCTCAGGCCTCTCTGTGCTTTCCAGCCACCTTCCTAATCTGACAACTCTCTCTTCACTTCCATGTGTTCGTTTCCTGGCACAGAGCAGCATCCTCAGTCTTGGAGAAACTTGGGTTGTAATAGAGCTCTGGTGTCAGCATGAGATGCTGCTGAGCACTCAGAGACCGTGTTGGAGCTGCCTCCAGGAGGTCAGCAGAGCTCAGGGACGTGGAGCTGGGAGCCCCTGTGGAGCAGCCATGGCTCAGTAGGAACTGTATAGGATCTTATCCCACACATTTACCACTGAATGGCTGCTTGAGCAAACATCCATTTTGCATGAGAGGCAAAGAAATTTATTTGTGTGTTGCAGGTTTTACAGGCCCGTGCCGAAGCTGATACTGTAGCTTACAGTCTGCCATATAAAAGCCTCTTAATACCTTCGTGCAGATCTTAAAACTATTTGTAGAACTCCGTTAAACAGGTTTATCTGAATTTCTAGGAGACGGGTCAGGCTAAAATCTTGTTATAATTAGATGTATATATATGCACAGAACGAGTCATACAGCTTGATAATTCCTTCCTGAAAAAGATGAAAGCCCTGACAGCTGTGTGTGTAGAAGATGAGGAAGGGAGAGTTATTATGTGTTGATTGGGATATCTTGAAATTGCAGTGCTGCAGGGACAATAGTTAATTGTTGCAACAGAAGTTTTATGGCCATTAATTCATACTGGAAGATAGTAAAAAAGTGTGCAAATGCTCTGCTGCCACAATGTGTAGCTTTATTTGTTCCGTGTGGGATTTGACATGCACTGGAGCAGAGAGCAGGGCTTGCTGCAGTGACAGGAACACTTGGTCAGTGATGGAGGGGTAGGACAATATTATTTCAGCCAGCAGCTGGACCTGCCTGAGGTGCTCTCCTGCAGGGTGTCAAACTTTGTGTCCTCACTGGTGTTCTGCCTAGTCAGCCCTTCCACAGTGTGGAATGAGATGTTTTGGGGGTCTGAGTATAGCTGGGCAGCCTTGGTTTTAGGGTCCTGTACACATGGGATTGGGCCAAGAGTGGGATAACTGTAAGGGGCGAGCCAGCCTTTCTGTGCACGTGGCTTCTCCTGGGCATCCCAGTTGGTGACTTCTCTTTATCAGCTGCTTCATGTACTGCACTGTGCAAAGTGCCTTGAAGTCTAAAACATTTCCTGCTGCCATCATGAGATGCTGCTGCATCTCTCACAGTGCAGATGTATGAGACACAAAAAGCCGTAAGAATCATCTTGACTGTTTTGTTTGTTTTGTTTTTTAGGAGAATCTGCAGAATTCTTTGAGCTTGTGCACGCTTTCAGTTCAATTAATTTTTTTATAGCTGTGTCATAAACCCCAGGACAAAGTTTACTACGGAAAGTCTTTCAGACATGGTAATTTTTATCTTGGGCAGGATAATTGCTGTTGGACAATTTTGACATGCTGTCCTGTAATAGCTTACTGAATTTGACACTGCTGTTTTTACCATCAACCACAATTTGATTGTTTTGAGACAAGAATGCTGTTTGGAAGAGACTTTTTTTTTTTTTTTTAATTCCTTGCATAGTGTATCCCTTTTGTACTTGTAAAGCTTGTCTTAATGAAAATGCCTGTGGCTTTTGAAGAGAGAGGTTATTTTTCAGTAAGTTCTTCTATGATAACTGAAAACTTTCCTTCTCTACTTTCTCACCCAACTGCAATAATTTAAGTAAACTATAAATGCAATGGGTGGAGTTTCAGGTTTTCACAGACCTTCCTTTTTTAGTACTTTTTTTTTTTTTTACTTTCGGAGATAGCACTGATTAAAAAGAAAACGTATTAAAAGCTGAAAATTCTCAGCATTGTTATAATTGTGCTGAATTATCCTTTTATAAAGAATAGAAAGTAAATTCTTCGAATAAGAAGGTCCTTCTGATTTACAGCTTTCACAAGCAGAATCTGTCATTAAAAGTACTTGCTTTTCCTCTTTGTTTTTTCCTCCCCTCAGTTTTTAATCAACTTTTTATGGAGAACCTTTGACTCTGGAGTGGAGAACACCAGGCAGACATCACTTAGCTCTCCTCTTCTGAACATTATGCTGCAGCAAAAATTATAGGCATGCATTGCCTTCTAGGTGGTGAATGCACACTTTGGAGAGTTTAAAAAAGCTCTGGAACACCATTCCTTCCCTCCTTCCCTCATCTCCTGTAAGACTTGCTAATCCCTACTTTTATTCCACCAGTGTGATTCATATTGTTTGAATAACTTTAGTTTTACTCATGTAGCACTGCAAATATTTACCTCTGCTGTGGTGATCGCAGTGGGCTGTCAGCTCCAGAGAACTCGGTGTCTTTGGAGCTGTAGTTCCTATTATCTGTCATTCTGCAAATATTCTGTGCAGCAAAGGAATTATTCTCAGTTTAAGTATTACCTGTTTACCAGCTGATATTAGTTCCTGGATAAGTTGGCTCTGGTGGCTGTTCCTCAAAAAGAAGAATAGTTGCAGTGTGAAGTTGATTAACCTGAGCTGGAAGACACCTGAAGAGAAAATGAAAGTTGTGTTAAAGGTGACACCAAGTAGAAAATTAAAAAAGTTAAAGGACTCTCATCTTCACCCTGTTAAAAAATATTCCCTATTTGTTGGATACTGCCATCCAATTTCTAGCAAAGAAGCTCCAACAATTTGGAGAATTATTAGAGGAAGCCCTTTTGTTCAGGTAAGATGAAAGGTTTAGGTACTACCTAATGTGTTCAGTGAAGCCATACTGATCAGATGCTCCCAGCTCAGTTTGTATTCCTTAATATCTTGTGCTTTTCATTAGCTCCTCTTGCTTATTGGAATCTTTCTTAGATGGTCTATGTAGTCTTTCTGACTGTAATATTGAAAAAAAAGAAAAAAGAAAACTCCAAAGGAGGAGCAAAAAAGCAAAGGGGTGTTTTACTTTGAAGCAACTTTAAGAAAAGATTATCATGCCATGATGACAAAGGATCTTTTTTGGATGGCTTTCAACAGCTGGCATTTTAAAGTGCCTCTTGGCTGTGGGATGCTGCAGAAAGACTGCGGTTTAAACTCTGTAAGACCTCTAAGTATGTGTAAAATTCTGCAGATTAATTCTCAGCCAATGAATAACATGACCTGTGGATTAATACTGCAATAAATCTCTGCTTGCCTGCTCTGCATGGACTTTTTGTCCGTAGTTCGGATACTTTTTGTAGCATTCATTGGAGCTGCAGCTTCATTTTATGGAAGGGCTTCTTTCAGTGGTGCAGTACTTTCAGTGCCAGTGCTGGACAGGGGTGTGCAGAGCCAAATGGGCCTTTACAGGTATAAAACCCAAACACCAGAACAGCAAGTTTAGCCTTATTGAAAGTTTGTCAGAGGCATTGAGTCCCCTGCTAAACTATGCCTACTTTGTACCCTTCCTGGTATGGATTTGGATTTTAGAACTGCATGTATTTATTTAGTTCCAGGAATTGTATGCTTTGATGACAAGAATGGTTATGTGGTATAAAACTAGAGGTACCTCTTGCTATTACTTGTTTGCCCTTTTTTGCTGCTTTTGTTGTAGGGCTGAAAGTCCAGCCAGCACGTGGTATCCTTATTTTCTCTGTTCACTTGTTTAGCTTTTCCCTTACAGGAGTCATTAAGAGTCAGGCTTTGCATATACTTACCTCAGGGTCAAGAGAAAACTACTCATCTGGAGCCCAGGGATTTGACCTCAAGAGAAGAGTTAATTCACCCCCCCATTAATAACTGCGAGAACTCACTGTAGGACCTGAGCAGAGCAAGGGTCGTGGAAGCAGAAGTAAGGCTTGAACCAGAGTGTGAAATAACTCCTGTGTTAAGAAGACTAGGCTAGTCTGTAATGTAACAGGTGAGAAATCATTCCTTTCCACTGACACAGTTTTCCAGCACTAAATTAGAAGGAATGGTTCCCGAGATGTCTGTTAGGGCTTTGTCACAGGTTCACAGAGGGGTTGAAGGGAAGGGACCTCTGGAGGTCATCTGGTCCAAACCTCTGGCTTAAGCAGAGCCACCTAGGGCTGGTTGGGGCCAGTTGCCAAGGTCCATGTCATAGAATCACAGAATGGTTGGGGTTGGAAGGCACCTTTAAAGATTATCCAGTTCCAACCCCCTCACCATGGGCAGGGACATCTTCCACCAGACCAGGTTGTTCA
>JAWWES010000006.1:9577781-9592295 GCA_035583135.1 Lophotriccus pileatus
AAGCTGCAATTAGGTCACCCTGAAGCTTTCTCTTCTCCAGCCTGAACAATCCCAGTTGTCTCAGCCTTTCCTTGTGGCAGAGGTTCTCCATCCCTCTAATCGTCTTTGTGGCCCTTTATGTTTTTGTTCTTGAGGGAAAAAAAACAACACAAAAATTGTTGCAACTTAATAGATGCTGAAAGGAAACAGGCTCAGGCAATAGGGACTTTTCTTCAGAAGAGCCAAAAAGTTAGGAAGCTTCTGTTTATATTCCAAGATGAATGTTTTTATAAGACGTCAAACCAAGTTTCTAGCAATATCTCTTTGAAACTGTAAAGATCCTGATTCTTTAAACTGATAACCTTTGGGATGTGTGCCAGATTTCTTATATCAAAGTATTATTTTTAGCTTTTGCTTAAATCATTGTGATTAAAAAAAGAGAGATATTTATAGATTTGAATATTAAGTACTTGTGTGTGTGTATCTGACAGAAGGTATTCTATTAGCTTTGTCTGGGACCACATGCAGACCGTGTGCTTCCTTGTTTCTGTGTAGCTTGCAAAATGATTCCTAGTACATCTTTGATCATTTTGAAATGCAGTTATAATTGCTTTTATAAACTTGGTTCAGTGCAGACACTTCCCTTCATCTCTTGATTGTTTGTAATAGAATTTTAAAAGTAATTGTCAACACTTGAGCCATATTTACTCCTACTTTTTTCACTCTTCACAGCATATGGACTGTCAGTTTCAGCTCTGCTGTGACAGTTCACTTGGGTTCTCAGTTTAATTTATAAAAAGTAGGTGAATGTACTCTCAGCAAATGTAGATCGAGGCTTGACAACCAGCTCTACCTTAATCTTTCTCTTCTATAGAAGATATCATATTGTTTCATCTCCAAAGCAGTGTCCTCCTTCCTTTGGATTTATTGTCTTTAGGGGAGTGCAGCATGTCTCTTCAGCTTGAGAGATCCCCATTAGAAAGACACATAGCAGCTTGCAGAACTGAAGGGACCCGTTCCTGTGCCTTTGATCCTGTCCAGAAGTCCAGGTATCTCTAGAAGCAACCATGTCCTGATTAACTGGAGAGTGCTGGACTGAACCAGCTGTACTGGTTTAGAGAGAGGACTGTCTGCCCTAACTGTACTTTCTGAAGGGTTGCATGAAAAAGGAACTAAAATTAAAATCCCGTTTTGAACATCCACTGATGCAAAATCAAATCTGAATGGGGTATGTGTAATAAGTAAATTAGACTTTTCAAAGTAAGTAGAGTTTAAAAAGCTTGTAGGAAGGGGAGGGGGGGGTGGTATTTAGAAAATGTCAAAGGTTTAAGCCTTGGGTTGTAACGTGAAGGCTTCTTGAATTATTTTGTAACACAAAAAAGCAGTGTGTCTAAGACAGTGAAGTTATTTCACGGAAGTCAAGACAAAGTACATATTCTTTACTTTGTTTATATTATTTTCCTTGGGAACCCAATATTTTAGTGAATCTGTTAAAAAGAAAAAAGACTTCAGTCCCAAACACAGCTTGATGTGCTGCACATACCAAGAAAGTCCATTTACAGTCACACAAGGGGGCCTGGTTTTCAGTGACAGGAGGCAGGAAATTTAGTGTTCTGGCTGAAATTCCATCTCCAGTTCATATTCCTGTAGCCTGGTGTTGAGGCATATGTGATGTGCTTGACCCTTTATTTCTTTCTCCAGCAAAAATGATACAGGTCTCCACAGGAGTTTCAGCCAAGTCTGTCTGATTTGTAGCTTTGCAGTTTTGAGTGCTTAAATATCAGAAGTCGGGTTCTTGGAAAGCATGTAAAGGGCCTCATTTAAGTTATCTGATCTTTCAGATTTGTTTTACATCTGGTTGCTACTTTTTTTTTTTTTTTTTGACAAATGAAAGCTAACCATCTTGTCTGATTGCAGTGATCAAAGACCTGGCTTTCCAGAAAAACACTTAACAGAGCTTTTTTTTTTTAAAAGAAAAACCCCAAGACTATTTTTGAGTTGGTTGTACCAAATTAGTCACACAGAATGCTGGTTTGGTAGGAAGTTACATGCTGCTGTCCCTGGTCACAACACTTGTCGTTCTGAGGACAGAAAGATGGAGTTAATTCTCCAAAAGCTGCAGTGAAAAACTCAGCTGTGGGGAAGCAGAAAGCTGACAAAATGTTGGCTGGTGGAAGCCAAGACTTTGAAAGTAGGAGTTTAACCTGAGGTGCACAGTCTGTATTTATGTATGCAGGTGCTAGATCAGAAGGGATGAGCAACCGGTTATTTCGGTGAGAACTTCTGAACATGCAGGCTTTGGAATTCTAGTCTGTCTTAAATGCTGGTGTATGAGCTTAACAGCTCATACTTAAACCTCCTTTTCTCCCTTCCCCCTCTCTTTCTATTTTTTTACTGAACCTTGGCTACACAGGCTGGATGTTGGCTTTAATTCCTTTCCCCTCCTCTTGCAGGAGGATGATTGACTTGTTTTATCACTTCAGAGCCTGTAATAGTGCACAAGACACTTTTATTGTTTATTTGAATTGAGATAGATGCATCTAAATATGTTGTGTTCCGAGGAAGGCTTGCTTGCTAAGTATCTCTCTGGTGCTAACCTCTTCCTCCTTCTTAGAATGTCTCAAGGATAGAAGAAAGTAAGATAAGAGGCAGATAAATGTTGAACTGCAAACAGCAAGTTCCACTGTCTCATTCTTTCCCTTCCCCGCATGTGTGAGGCGAGTGGATGCTCAGTGTGTGGGTTTTTGGGGAGAAGGATTTTAATGTCTCTGTTTTGACACTGACTGTAAGCCCTGGACCCTTTGCCATTGCCTCACACAAAAAAAAAAAAGAAGAAAAAAAGAGAAAAGAAAAACATTTTTGAACTTTAAATTCTGCAATTCTTTTATTGGTGGTTTCTGATATCCTAGAAAGAGGTCTCGGTTAAGAGTGAGAAGATGAAGCTTCTCAGCTGGGGTGGGGAGAGAGGGGGAGGAGAACTGAATAGTGCCTCGAGGGCCAGATTTTCCTGTTATTTCTACATGTGAAGAGATGCAGTCCAAATGGGTACTGTGATGTTGGCCCCCCTCTGCACCCTGGATCCCAGGAAACATACTCTTGAATTAACAAGTGTTTTGTAGTTTCACTGCCTCCTTTCTCTTATCAGCCATCCAAAACATTCAGAAACTGAGTTGTACAAGAAAATTCCTGTGATGTTTGCCTTTACACACTGCTATTAATAGGGGTTTTTGGTGCTTTCTGTAATTGCCAATAAAGTGTTTGAGCACCCTCAAATGTAAATGGACATTGTGGCACAGTGGGAGTGTGGAGGCTTGGAAAAGCATTCTGAAACAGCTCAGAAAAAGTATTCCTTGTGCAGAATTTCAACAAAGTTTGTATTATGAGAGGTGTTCATGTGCTATAACTTTTGCTCTCAGTAGATCCTTGTAGCTGTTTTGCAGACTTCAAAAAAATGAAGCAAACGGGTTGTTTATCTGGATCTTGCAGGCATATAGTCTGTGGGCTGATGGTATTTTTGTGGGGAAGGTGAGAAGGACCTTATTTAAATAAGAGGC
Organism: Lophotriccus pileatus; assembly: GCA_035583135.1. Lineage (NCBI taxonomy): Eukaryota > Metazoa > Chordata > Aves > Passeriformes > Tyrannidae > Lophotriccus > Lophotriccus pileatus. The sequence goes on from JAWWES010000006.1 coordinate 9,581,315, forward strand.
TCCTTGTCAGGGACTTCAGCTTCTAGAACTGAGTGTCTAGTATGTTCAAAATGCTGCCAGTATGGATAGAGCCTTCTGCTCTTAACAGAAGTGTTATTGTAGAGACGCTGTTTCTCTTGCCTGTGTCAGCAACAAGGTACTTTCTCTTCTGTGCCTGTGTGCTAATTTATGCCATTGCTAGCTTGCCATATCCCAGATCCTTATCTGCACTGAAACTGGGCTCTACTTGGAATCCAAATGGTTGTGACTTCAGATTATAAATGCAGGGGGGTTTTTGTTATGCCTTTTCTGCTTTCTGTTTTGTTGGGTTTTTTTATTTTTTTTTTCTTCTCCTAATATAATTACAGGAAAAATGGTTATCAAGGTCAGTTTGTATAGATATACTTGGGAGTGTTTTCCGGTTCCACCAAAATAAGCTTATTTCCTGCAATATCTCAAACCTGAGTATGAGTAAGTGAGAGTCCATAAAGCTTCATACGTATGGGTTGCAGCAGTTCATTGTTGCTTTGTGCCTCAGTGGTGGAAGCCTTCCCAACAAGAATCTGTTTCCAGCAGCAGGCAACCAAGTGGACATTAAATTTTGATTGAGTGGAATGACAGGAAAGGGCTAAATTCAGCATGCTGACCATGAGAGCTGTTGGGATTAGAGAATTAAAGGAAGACAAATCTTCCCGTATTCTTTTCCATGCCAACGCTTGAATGTCTGGAATGCAACAAATGGTTTTCATTACAGCTCCTTCCTGAGTTAGTGCATGTTAATTCTTGTTTGCCCTTGTAAAAGAAGCCATGCCTGTACATGCCTTTTCAGCAGGAGGAGCCAGTGGATCAATCAATGCCACAACTGACACAGAAGAAGAAACAGAGGTAGATCTGTTGCGTTTCTTGGCTTCTGGTTCCAAGTTCTGATGAGTAACCAGTTGCTTGCCCTCTCCTCTCTGAATAGCTGACACCTTTTTAAGTTTATTTTAATCCTGTAATGGTTAAGTCCTTTAAAGAAAACACATACTTTTTATTAAAGAACTGAATTGTTTGTGTTGGTTTAAAAGCAGAACACAAATTGACTTTAGGTTAAAGACTTTGTTTTTCCTTTTCGTTTTCAGCAACTGAGGAGCAGGAAAATAAAACAGCCTTTAGATGAAGACTTCTGGCTTTGCTTCTGCCCTTTCAATCAGGCTTTTTTTCCAAGCCACTTGTGCCCTTCTGATCCCTCATGAAAAAGTTTGAGCTTTGTTCTGAAATGTGTTTGCTTCACCTGCATGTTCTCTTTCAGTACATGTGGTTTTCTCCTTGGAAACATTAGTTGACCTGCTGACCCAAAGTATACTCGTGCAGCCCAAATTCAATATCCAACTTGTTCTGTTTCAATGTTTGACTTATTTTGTTTGGTTCAATCAACATGTTTAGATATCTGGTGGAAATGGAAGGTGGCTGCTCAGAGGTACTTGGGTGAGATGGTTGTGTACATTTTTAAATTGTGGGGTTTTTAGCTAGTGGAGGGATATGAACCAACTTCAAACTTAAAAAAATAAGTCAGTTTAATCTGATAGTCAATCTCAGTGTATCAGTTTGTAGTATCTTATGTAGTAGTTTTGAACATACTGATACTGTCTCTCTTTTCCAGTTCTGTACAGTTGAAGCTAATGAAAACAGTTGGGGGAAATGAGAAAATCTGCAGTCCTCCCACTGTAGCTAATTATGCCAGTTGTGACAGAAGGGTACATTGGCTTGTTGTCTTGCAGCCAGAAGCCTTCAAAGTAGTCACTTAGAGTGCTGAGTGTCGCAGATGACTTAAATGTATGAGAACTGAAGATTGGGTTGTGTCCTTCTTGAAATGAATGGTTTAAAACTAGTCTTAAACTTCTGCAGAAAACCGAGTGAAAAGCTCTCAACTTTCTTTTATTAGACATGAGTTACTTTCTTACTTCCAACATTAGAAATGATAAAAATATGGAAGCTCTGTCTCTTTTGACACTTGAGTGCATTTGTTAATAGTGTTTGCAATACTATTATTTTACTTTCCTGGTCCCCCTTCAGAGTCCAGCGTCTTGGTCTGGCTTTTGCTCTGACATCTCTCTTGTTTTTCCATGCTGGAGGTGCTGATGTCACGATTCTAGTTTCTTTCTCTTTCCTCCTGCTTCTCTGCCTTGTCTCTTCAGTGGGTTTCTGCAGTATATTCATTCATTGCTGTCTCAGTGTTTGTGTTCTGGGTCCCTGCAGCTCCCACTCTTTACTTACCTCATTTGGTCAGTCACATTAAATGCACTCTCCTCACCCACTTTCCTTAACCACTTAATGCATTGTCTTTGGTAAAGTTTGGGTGTAGGGGTGTCTTGTGGTTACTGTTTGCTCTTTAAATGGCAAGCAGTGACATTAAAAGTCATCTAAATAGCAGGCCAAGTTTTCTTCTGGCTTTCCTGTGCAATATCTGATGGCTTGTTTGTATCAGACCTACATTTTGAAACAGCGTTGGTTTTCAAAATAGCACTGAAAACTCTTTGCAATTCCCATCGGACTTGACAATATTTGGAGTCTTTGTTTTGGAGCCATAACTGCTGGAACTGTGTGAATTTGATGTGCCTTTTCTTTAAAAGCTTCTAGTTCTCATATTAGTGTTCAAACTTTTATTTTGAATTCTGAAGCTAAAATCTGACAGCTGAAGTTCATTATTAATCTCCTGAAGTGAAGCATGTAATGCTACGTGTAAGTACTGTCGTACTCTGAATTTCAGTCCATTCCTTATTTCATGTGCTGGAGTCTGATAACGTGGCTGCAAGTGTTTCTCAAGGCAACAGTGTTCTGAGGTTAAAGTAGCATGTTTCCCTATCCCCTGACTGTTGTGCTGGAAAGGGTTATATACTGCAGCTTCTGCATTTCTTAGCAGTAAACTATAACATCAGAAACCTCCTCAAGGCTCTTTGATCCAGAAAGCATCTGTGCTTGGCTGAGCTTCTGAGTAATGCGTCCTTCAAAGAAGCTGCTGCCCTCTTTCCTCATAAGATTTGGGGGAGGTAGAAGAAATGGAGTTTTGCTGAACTTCCATTCTAGCAAAAATAAAGTGTGAGCTCCTCCCTCAGAATTTTTTCGGAAAGAATATTTCTGTGGGCTGCGATGCCAGGATCTTTTAAACCGGCATTTCGTTTGCTTTGAGGTGTAGTAAATGCAAAAATAAACAACCTTATAACCATTACTTTCAGACTGTGGCAAGCAGATAAACTGAGTGCTGGTATCCTGTTACATGACAAAAAGCTAGCAGGAGGAATAATGGGTAGCTGTTTCACTGCAACCTGATGATAGAGAGTCTGAAAGGTCTGAACACTGCTCCATTTAGCTGCGAGGTCTCTATGAAATGTAGCGTCCTTTGCTTTCATTGTCGTAGCCCCATCAGATCTCTGCTCCAATTGCTTGTACACTTATGCAATGGCTGTTGTTGTTGCAGTAGTAGAATAATGCTTTGAGATGATGTGTGTGCTGTAGCCTTACTGTACCAGCACTGAAATGTTTCAGGGACAAAACAAAATCCAGTGTTCCCTTTGGGAGAGGTGCATTTACTGTTCTTCGGGATATTCTTGCCACAAAGAGCTGGTTTGTGCCACTAAGAGACTGAGAACAAGTATTTTTTTCTTTCAGTTGCCTTGGCATTTAGGAAATAATGTACATAATTCTGTGTCTGTTCTGAAAAGGGATTGTTGAAGGGCTCTGAAAAAAATAGGCCATCAGGCTGACTGTTTGCATTATCAGCCTGAATAACCGGAAGAATTGGATTACTTACATGACACTGAGGGAGCACTAAACTCTGTGTGGTGCTTGCCTTAGGGACAATCTGGGATTCTGCATGCAAATATTACCTGCTGGTCAGCTAAAACCTGAGATCAACTAGAGTCTTAAACGTGTCTTATAGGAAAATCTTAGTGCAGTTGTTCACTTGATGGTTAACCTCCTGTCTTTCATGGAGGTGCACAAGAATGTAGAGCCAAAACCAGACTCACATCTCTAATAAATGAGGTCTGTGCACTTGCTGGGTGGCAGTTCTGGACAGGAGGCCTAGAGGGTTTTGTAGATGTGCTGGAGACAGGTTTGACTCTTGCTTTTGCAGCTTGTCCATGTTGTATCCTGTCTGTGTGTCAGCCTTTGCCCACCCCATGCTAGAGTTGAGTCCTTGCAGTTAAGTTGGGTGAATGACCCTGCAAGCCAATTTGACTGGAAGAGTGCTGGGAGAATAGATATATTGGATGCACTCAGCTATTATGGCAGCAGTGGATCAAATCTGTAGGCTGCTGTATTGAGAAGGAAAGTAAAAGCATGCTCAATATAATAGCCAGCTGTTGTCCCATTTCAATGTGTGTCAATACTCTTATGGGCTGCTTGTTTATTAGCACTTCTGGAGCCCTTTATGTCATGGTGTGGCACAGACTGGGAAATGGAAGCTGGGCCAGTGATTCCCTTCCCCCTCGCATTGTCTTGCCAGTGAATTTAAGTGTGGTAGTGCTGCATGGATGGTCTCTTGTCTATTACTGCCCTGTCAGAAAGGTGAAATGCTTTGGGGTAATTGGTGTCACTATAACTTGGGTTATCCAGCTTGGGGCTTTGGTGCCTTCTGTTCCAGGTCGATGGATATTGTTCAGATATGAACATAACTGGATGAGAAGTGCTGTTCACACTTGCCCAGGGAGGCTGGGAATATGTAAGAAGTTATTGTGGAAGTCTTATTCACCGTTTTTTCCTTAAGCATGATAGCAACTTATGACTTAAAAAAAAATTAATTGTATTGAGCATGGTTTTTTTTTCTTGAGTGCTCTGTAAGGTCATCTAGCTCCCTTAGGGGTTCAGATAAAAGCAGTGAGAGAGATCAAAGCTGGAAAAGCTCAAAGCAGTATTGTTTCCAACACTGAACCAGGTTGGCTGCAGCTCTAGTTGGTCTTGAAAATCTCCAAGGATGGAGATTGCATAGCCTCAGACTGACCTGTTCCAGAGCTGCTCTGATCTCTGGGCACACATACTCCTAGCACAAGGAACAGGTTGTTTTGGAGAGAGAGGGGTCATGCCCTGGACTGCCGGTGAAATGGGCTGGGATGAACCCCCATTCCCAAGGGATGCTCAGTGGAGGCCCTTCCCAGTGAGCTCTGTGCCAGTTAAAATTGCTTTGTGCCTCCTCTGCCTGAACACTTTTGCCACCTTAGTTACCTGTGGAACTTGTGTATCTGCTGAAAATGTTTTCAGAATTACCCAGTGAGCTCAGCTAATGGTAGGCCCAAACTGCAAGGGAAAAGCTGTTCAGGAGGTGAGCTCTGACCCTTGGGCTTATCAGTTGAGTCTGCCTTTGTGTGCTCTTTCCTTGCTATGGCACAGCCTGAGAAGATCATCCATCCACACTCCGCTGTGTGTGGTTCGTGTGTGCCTTGTGCCCCAGGCTCCAAGACACAAAGAAGAGCAACAAAACACAAGCAAGTTACAAGTTCCTGAAATAACAAAAGCAGCAACTAAGACTTCAGTTTGAACATGATAACGGTGCCACGCTGTCATGTATCATTGTCGGGGTGAATGACACAGGAAAGTACAAAACCATTTGACAGAGGGTTGGAGATGTGTCTGGCACAGGGGAGGGAAGTTGGTGCAACCTGACCCAGTGTTAGGTGCATGAACCAGGCTTGGGAGCAAGCTGTCCTGCCTGCTTTGCTTGGATTTTCTTGAGAGAAGTCACTGCATTGCTGCCAGGTTTTCCTGCTGGAGAGAGCTACTCCTTTTGCTTGGGTGCTGGTGGGGGACTGGGGCTGGAGTGAAACAAGAAGCTACTTAACATAATGTAGCTGCTGGTGTGGTATAAAGGGTCTATACATAAAGCATAAGCCCAGTTGCTCTAATGATTATTGGAGCAGTGGAGCTACCATGTCTTAGCTAAGTTATATTACTTAGTGTCATTTAGGTGCTGCTTTGTTTCCCTGTCTTCTACAGCATTTATCTTTTACTTAATGTACTTTGCTTTTCATGAGGGCCGCCGTTTGATGGGGTTGATGTAGTACTGAACACACAGTGGGAATCAGATTGCTGATTAGAACTTGCAGATACAGCAGTGAAAGAAATGGGACTTACAGCAACACATTGTAATATTTTTCTTTGATGCTGTCTCAGTTTAGGGAATTGATATCTGGGAACCTGATCAGGCTCCATGACCTGCACTTGGATACTTAGCCTGCTGTTTGTTGACTTACCCTATATGAGAGCCAGCTCTTCATCCTTTTTTTGCCCTTATTTTCCTCAAGCTGGGAATGAGAGGGTGATACAATATTGTAGGTGTTTCTGAAGGGTCTATTTAAATACCAGAGAGTTAATGCAGTGGTGGCTGTCACGTGCGTCTTTAACATAAACGCATCGGTACAGCTGGTGAAGGGAGACATTTTCAGCCTCTCTTGATCTGCAAACTTGGTGCCCCTCAAACCCTTAAGAAAAGAAGAAGTTTTAATGTGTAACTGAGCTGAGGTCACCTGTGTAATTATGACTTTTACATTCCTGTCAATATATGAAGTTAAATAATTAATTACAAATGTTGCTTTTTCTTTTCAGTACATCAATTGTGGTAACCTGGAACAGCTCTTAGACAGTAACCAGCATCTGCCCTGGACAGTGAGGGTGAAACTGGCTTATGACATTGCTATGGGGATCAGTTATCTTCACTATAAAGGCATTTTCCACCGAGACCTTACATCCAAGGTACCATTTATAAACTTAAGAGAACTTTTTGATGAAGGTACTGTAAGTGATTTTTGGGGTTTTTTTTCCTCCTCCTTTTGACAGATAACTGTTATTTTATAAGGTGTGATCTAAGGCACTTTGAGAAATAAATTGAAATACAGTTTATAGAATTGAAACTTTCCTCAAAACATGCTTGTGGTTTGTATGGGAACTAGAGAAATTACTATCCGAAAGGAAGGTCATTCCTTAAATGAGTTCAGCTTTGGATTTCTCAGAAAGCAGCTGCAGCGTTTTTTAGTTCCTAATTGTGGTTCGGTAAAGTATTTAAATCCCTGGATAATTAAGCACAGCAATCTAACATTTGGAACAGGTTAATCATATAAAGAACCCAATTGAGTAGATTATTACAAACGCACTTTAAAATCTCCTTGTTGTTTTTGTTTCTCTGTGTATTTCACAAATCTTCTGTAGGAAGAGTGACCTTTCATTACTAATTCTGTGTTAAGTGTTTCTCTCACTTCTAAAGTCAGTTAAGATCAAAACAGTTTGCTTAAAATTTTAAAATTTCAGAATTTCTTCCAGACTGGTATTTCAGTGACAGAGTTTCCAATGGACAAAGATGTATTTCTTTAATTGCTTTGGTGAGAACTTGTATGAATTTCTTTGGCTGAAGTAGCCAGCTAATTCAAGCTCGGCTAGAAATACTGACAGAGGAGCACTAAGCTCTGTGAACAGATTGTCCCAGTATTCACACTGGGTCTTAGCATGCATTGCAGCCTGTTGTGAGGGCTTTGCTGTCCTGTCTGTCCTGTTGTCTGGAGCTAATGAGCTGCTTTAAGCTCACTGGGGACCTGCAAAACGAAAGAAGTTCTTGAGAAGACTTCATAATGCACTTCAGTCGAAAGCATCCAGAAGAATATTATCTGAGTCTAAAAGGAACTGTTTTTTAAGATTAGAAATGGCTTTAAAAAACCATAACACATTGTGTTTGCAAATGTGAGTGACTACTAGTCCTCCATCCAGTTTTCTTTTTTTTTAAAGTTACCTCGGTGCAGTGTTACACAGATGTAGAATGTGCATTTAGCCAAGGTGGAAACAAAAGTTGAACTGGTGATGAAAGAAGTATTTCAGTGAAGTCATAAAATACTTCCTTGGCTGTTCTTTCAAGTGAAAGGGGCTGAATTCTGCAGAGAAGAATATCAGATTTATGAAAAATGCCCATACTTGGAGTCATGTCACTTTGACGTGATACGCTCAGAAAGCTCCACTTCAGTCACCTTGGAGAGTGTAGATAAGAGATGCATAAAGATATCTGAAAAGATAACTTGGTGTTCCCCTTTCTTTTTCAGCTCAGGAGGTATTTTAGTCCATTTAAGAGTAGAGTTCCCTCAGGGAACTAAAGTACCTTGGAAGAACTCTGTGCCTGCAGCATTTCTCATAACACGAACTGTGATGGCCAGTCATATGAAAATCCCATTTCCTGGGATCCCTGTGAACGCCTTTGTTCCCAGCTTTACATAACTGTATGCCATTCTCTGGAGCTGCCCTGCCAGTGCTTCAGTGTTATCTATTGTTGAATGCCAATTGTTTGGAAAGGGCACCCGCTGGGAGGGGCTCAGTGATGTCCCAGCAACAGCAAACTCATCGGAGGCCACAGGAAGCAGCGAGGTTACTTAAAAACAAACGAGCAACAAATCAACCCCTAAGAATTTGTTAGCAGTTGTGCTGTGTTTGGATTGTTCTTAGCACTAAAGTTATAGTATCTCTGTGGGTCACATTGGAAGCTTGTCAGCATAAAAGTCTAAGTCATCAGCTTAGAAATTTTCAAATTTCTTGGACATTTTGGTGGGTTTTTTTGTTTGTTCTTTTAAATTTACTTTTTGAAGTATTTTTTATGTGATGTGTGCACTTTCCTTGTCCTCCTTGGGAAGGGAAGTAGATGAAACACCAGGCCTTATACACCCACCTTAAACAACTTGTGAATTTTATCAGTGTGTTATTGTATTGATGAAATGTACTTTAAAAATGAAATCTATTGGACAAATTACTCTCCTTTTGAATCTTAAAGAAGTCGCTTTGTTCCAAAGCAAAAGAAATTAAGATAACCACAGGACAAACCTGTCACCAAAATTTTCAGTGCTCAGACTGTGGTTTTTGGCTACTGCTTGAGGACATGCCTTGTCTTTTACCAGGTTTGTATTGGTGGTAGGATGAGTTATCTTCATTCCTACTACTAAACAGTTGGTGTGTGAGCAAGCTGAAGGAAAATGTGAGGGACTCTTTCCTTGGGAGAGGACTTCTGATCTGGATTGAACAAGGGCAGATTGATTACTGTTCTATATTGTCCTTTCTTTGGTAAACTTCAGTAACTGATGTGATCCTTTAGTGTTCAAATGAAAGCAAAGACGAGGATTTAGACCTGCAGAAGTCAGAACAGACACTGAGCTTGCAGGGTGGGAGAGTAGACCATTTTTCTAGGAAAATTCTTGGCCTTGACTCAACTGTGAACAGAATGAAACTGAGACTTTCTATGCAATAACGTCTCCATGCTTCACCTGTTACCCTTAAGACAGTAGCCCACTGCAAACTGTCCCTGTAATATGAATTTTACTATTAAAATTAGACCTATACTTCTGCCTTTTTTTTTTCCCTGCCACATCTCTAATTCCTGCAGCTTCCCGGAGCGGATGGTGCGATACATAAATTTTACTGTGTCAGTTACGGCAGCAGAGTTGTCTTGCTCTTAGTGTGATGTGTGCCTATGTATTTGCACAGCATTTTAAAGAAAAAGTTCCTGCCCCCTGCCAATCTGAGATCGAAAAATAAGTGGGTTGGGCCATTAGTCAACAGCAGGGTGATCTCTCTTCCTAATGGCACAGCAGCAGAACAGCGTTGATACTGCAGGAGGCCAGAGGGAAGAACGGTGGAGAAGAGTAGATGTAGGTCATTAGAGTCGATGCGACAGCCCACGGGGATGTCAGCCCTGACATCCCACGGGTGCCCTTCCCGGTGCCCTTCTGTCAGAGAGAGAGGCAGTGCTTGTGGGAAGAGAGTGTGCTGCCCAGACAGCCGGTACTCACCCCTGTCGGGAGCAGCTCCGTGCCGGGGCTCTGCGCTGGGGCTGCTGGAGCTGATCAGGATCATCTGCCCTGGTCGTAGCGACAGCCTGGCTTGAATCTGTCAGCAGGTACTAGTGGTCAGACTGGCCTTTTCCAGCCTGCAGAGAGTAGGGGTGTGAGCAGGGTGACTCGTACACTTTGTAAGCCACGAAATGTGCTGTCCGCACTTTTGACTTGTCATAAAGAGATTTACTCAGAGATAAAGCCGTAGATGGGTTCTGACAGCCTGCCCCATGGGCTGATTCCCTGTCCATGTCACTGCAAACCCCGTGAATTGTTCTTTATTTGAGGCTCATTGAAGGTGCAGAAGGAGGATTTGCATCCTGCAGTCATAAGAAGCGATTGTCAAGAAGGTCTGGTTAGGAATTTTAACTCTGAAAGTCTTAGTCACAGAAAGTGCAATCATTAAAACAGAATACTGTGAAGCATTGGAGGTGTTTCAGTAGGAGCCACTGAATTGTGATATAGTTTTTTCTTAATCTGACTTGGTTTTGCAATATTCTGGCTGTTGTAACCTACGATTAAAATAGCAGTGTTTGGGACAGTGCAGGGAAGAAGTGTTCAGCCTGCAAAAAGAATATGGCAATCTTTTTGTACCTCACCCCTCAAAACAAATATCCTCCTACTACACAGCAAGTTTCTTCAACACCTTGTTCATGCTGTATTTGCCCTGCATTCAAACCCTGCTCTTGAAGCACTGTTGATTTCCTTGGCAGCTCACACCACTGACTGCCTTAGTACCAGTGAATTTATTCTGACAGTACCTCTGAGATGAGGGAGATGAGTAAACTCATCCTTATTATGACAGATTAAAAGCAGGAATATTGGTGAATGTTGTGTATGTGTTTTAAGATTTTTTTTGTCTTTTGTTTGGAGTATTTGGCATTTTGTGTGTTTAAGTTCAAAGCAGTATGCTCACTGACCTCAGAGACAGTTGGAAGCATTACAGCACTTATGAAATAGTCAGGTTTGACCCCTGGAGGCAGAGAGTGTTACTAATCTTGTGTGTCCTCTGAAAGATTTTGTTAATGTAGCTTCCTCATCACAGACTCCTCTTGTGATGCTGAGGAAGGCCAGAGTCCAGATCCTGGGGCAACGCTGCAATAGTCTTAACCACAAGACAGAAGAGCTTCATTTGCAGCCCAGGCTTTCTTTTTCATCTCTTCCCAGTCTTT
>JAWWES010000006.1:9617017-9639626 GCA_035583135.1 Lophotriccus pileatus
CCCGCCCGCCGCGAGCCCCGCCGGCCCTGCGTCGCCCTCCCGCGCGGCCGGCGCGGCCTCGACCGGCCCCGGAGGGGATTTTCTACCGTTCCCAAAATCCGTTTTCAACCGAAACTTGGGGTGAAGCAAACGGGCGTTTATCTCGGACACCTCCCCAGGGTCCTTGGCCATGCGGGCGCTCGGGCCGGCGGGAGAAGCGGCGGGCCCCGCCCCGTTTTTGCTCCCGTCTCACTGATTGGCTGTCGCGCGCCGGGAGGCCCCGCCCCGATCGCGCGCGCTGAGGGCGGGAGGGCGCGAGCCCTTCCCCGCGCCTCCCTCCGATTGGCTGGAGCGGGCAGGGGGCGGGGCCGTACGGGGGCGGGAAATGTTTTCCCGGGAAGGTGTCACGTGGCGGTCCCGGCGGCAGCGGCCCCGACATGACCCGGGCCCGGGCGGGGACAGCGGCGGCGGCTGCGGCGCTCCGGCGGAGCGGCGGCAGTAGTACGGGCCGGAGCAGGAAGCGCGCGTCACCCCGCGGAGGTGCCCGGCAGCGGGAGGGTTGTGGGGAGCGTGGGGTGTCCTGTGCCGCCACCTGGGTCCTCGTAAGGCCCCCGCGCTCGGTGCGCGTCCATCCGGGTAGCGACCCTGCCGGGCTCCCGCCTCTGCTGAGGTCGAGCCCCGCAGCCCTTCGTGCCCTGACCCCGCTCTCTCGGCAGGAGCCCCGGCTCCAGCGCCCGAACCGCCACCCACCCGGCATCACTTCAGCGACCCGGCGGAGGTCGAGACCCTGCGCGGGAACCTGCTCGCCTGGTACGACAGATGCAAGCGGGACCTTCCCTGGAGGACTCTGGTAAGGGGAGACATCGGGAAGCACAGAGCCTTAAAGGAGTCTTGGTGAAGTGACCACGGTGTCTTTCCCTTTGTAATGCATCCCTACCTTGATGGAAGCACTTCCAGCTAGTCCTGGCAGTTCCCTGGGGGGTAGTCTGTAGCCAGTCCCCAGCTATGAAGAGTAAAGCAGGGCACACTTCTCGAACACAGCCTCCAACCAGGAATTCTTTTCTCTGGAATTCTTTTCTCTAGTTTCTTTGACAACTAGTCAAGTTGTTTTTTAACCCTGTTTTGTTCCTGCCTCTGTGATACCCTGCAGCAGTGAGCGCTGCAGGGAAAAGATTTTCCATGCATTTGCTTTGTATTTGCTTTAAGCCTGCTGGGTGTTTTTATTAGAGCTCCTGCCTGCTCTGTGCTCAGCCTCTCACACCATCATCCTCCCCTTTCAGGCAGCCACGGAGCCGGATGCCGACAGACGGGGGTACGCAGGTGAGGAGGGGGGACTGCGCCCCAGCACGTGTGGGGAGCCCCTCTGTGTGTGGCATTGTGAGGGGTGGCTTCAGTTGCCATCCTGGGAACAAGCTGCCTGGAGCGGCCATGAGAGCCACTGATTCCCCCTGCAAGGCACTGCGGGCTTGGAGAGCTGGGGAGAGCTCCTGCGGGGCGGGGCGTGGGGAAGGTGAGGGGTGGGAAGGGGTCCCGTGAGCTGGATGTTCTGCAGTGCTTGTAGCCAGTCTCACGTGGCCACGGCACGAGGTGTGGGTGGTGCTGGGGCCTCTGCTCTGATGCCTGCCCTGCTCCCTGCAGTGTGGGTGTCCGAGATCATGCTCCAGCAGACACAGGTGGCTACAGTGATCGACTACTACAACCGCTGGATGCAGGTGACTGTTCCTCACAGAGTCCTGTGCCCGCAGGAAAACATGTCCACTGCCTGTGGCAGATCCCCAGCTGCAGAGCACAGCTCTGCTTGTCCCTGACTTGTCCCTTTCCTTCTGTACCACAGAAATGGCCAACACTGCAGGCTCTGGCACAGGCATCCCTGGAGGTGAGCGTCACTGGGGCCGGGTGCTCTCCCTGCCCTGTGGCTCTCCATTAACACCGTGCTGTGTCTCTTGGAGCAGGAGGTGAACGAGCTGTGGGCTGGGCTTGGCTACTACTCGAGAGGGAAGCGTCTGCAGGAGGCAGCAAGGAAGGTGCTCTGGAGCTGGGCGGGAGGGCATTTCCAAACCCCTCTGTGGGTTGTGGGTTGGTGCTGGCTCACACCTGCCCTGCCTCGCTGGGGCTGTGTGCTGCTGGCACAAGGCCATAAAGGCTGGGATCCCATATTCCTGTGGGAAAACGGGTTGCCTGCATGCACCCACCCCAGCTCCCTCTCTTCCAGGTGGTGTCTGAGCTGGGTGGCCACATGCCCAGGACGGCTGAGGCCCTGCAGAAGCTGCTGCCGGGAGTGGGCCGATATACAGCGGGAGCCATCGCATCCATCTCGTATGGCCAGGTGAGAGCTGGGCATCAGTGGACGTGTCTTCTCTCTCTGCCACCCAGCCACACTCCTGGCAGGGTCCTGCTGCTGGGTCTCACAAACCAGGGGCTCCTCCTCAGGGCTGTGCTTGGCTCTTGTTCTCCCCCCACCTTGGGGTGCGTCTCACCCACCGCCCAGCTTGGCCTGTGGGTTGGCCTCTTGTGTGTCCCTCTCCATCCTGGGAGCACCCCAGCTCCCTGCCTTGCTTGGAGCACATCCCAGCAAGGTAACCCCAGCTCCTGTTCCCAGGCTACTGGCGTTGTGGATGGGAATGTGATCCGTGTGCTGTGCCGCCTGCGATGCATCGGTGCCGACTCCAGCAGCCCGGCCGTCATCGACCGGCTCTGGTAAGGGGAATGCTCTGTCTCTGCTGGGAGCTGTGGTGATCATTCCAAGGGCAGGATCGCTCAGGAGCCATGGGGAGCTGAGCCTGTGCAGGGAGAGAAGCATGTGGGGTACAGGAGCTGTTGGGATAATTGGTGCTGGGAGTAGAGGATAAAGGAGCTGTGGTACCTGTGCCTACATAGGAGCATCCTCCCTGGCAGGCAGGAGGCAGGCAAAGGTCCTGGGATGCTCTCCTTGCAGAGCCCTGTGCCTCTCACTACCATTTGTCCAGGGACATGGCCAATGCCCTGGTGGACAGGAGCCGCCCTGGGGATTTTAACCAAGCCCTGATGGAGCTGGGGGCGACTGTGTGTGTGCCCAAGGCCCCGCTGTGCGGGGAGTGCCCTGTGAAGCAGCACTGCCAAGCACGGTGCAGGGTAAGTATGGCCCCAGAATGTGGCCCTGAGGGGTTGCCATGCATGGGGAGAGGGTGGGCTGGTGGATGAGCCTGTCCCCCCTCCTGTCCCCCCTTGCAGGTGGAGAAGGAGCTGGCCTTTGCCTCGCAGAAGCTGTTTGGAAAACCCGCCCCAGTGCCCGATGTTGAGGACTGCGGTGAGTGCGGGGGGAGATCTCTGTTGTAGCTCCAGGTCTGTGCCCTGCAGCAACTGTTACATTGGTGTCTGCAGGTGTTGGGGACTGTCCCCTGTGCCCCCCAGCCACGGAGCCATGGGACAGCAGCCTGGGGGTAACCAACTTTCCCCGGAAAGCAGCAAAGAAGCAGCCGCGGGCGCTGCGAACGGCCACGTGTGTGCTGGAGCGGAGGGGCTGCCGCGGGGACCCCGAGTACCTCATCGTGCAGAGACCCAGCTCAGGTGCTGGGGCTGGGCAGGAGGGGGATGCAGGCACCACGCAGCCCCTTCCCACCTGCGTGAGGGACAGAGCAGCCTGGGAGAGGCACTGGGATGCACTCCCTGCTGGGGTGGGCAAAGGAGCCCCCTGGGGCTATGAGGAGGCTCAGTGTCCCCAGATGTGCCCCTCACATTTCCATCACACCTCCTCCCCCAGGTCTCCTGGCTGGACTCTGGGAGTTCCCAAGTCTCCCGCTGGCTCAAGATCTGCAGGAGGACAAGGAGAGGGAGGTGCTGGCTGATCACCTCCAGGCATGGATGGGGCAGCCCGTGGCAGCCAAAGGCCTGCAGTTCATTGGAGAGGTGAGCCTGGAGCTGGAGGGATGCAGTGTGAGCCCCCCGTGCTCAGCCACGGGGGATGCAGCACAGGGGAAAAGGATCCTCCTTCCCCACTGTCACCATTCCCAAGCTCTGCCCCACTCCTCAGAGCCTCGGCAGACTCGGTGCACTCGTGGGGCAGCTGAGCTGTGCACCCCTGTTGCAGGCCCAGCTCCTGTTTCACATGTATTCCCATCCCCTCA
Organism: Lophotriccus pileatus; assembly: GCA_035583135.1. Lineage (NCBI taxonomy): Eukaryota > Metazoa > Chordata > Aves > Passeriformes > Tyrannidae > Lophotriccus > Lophotriccus pileatus. The sequence continues at coordinate 9,621,100 of JAWWES010000006.1, forward strand.
CAGGTCATCCACATCTTCTCCCACATCCATCAGACGTATGTGGTCTACTCCCTGCCCCTGGATGGGGATGTGACCCTGGATCCTGCCTCCTCCCCATCCCGCTGGGTGACAGAGGAGGAGTTCCATGCCTCGGCTGTGTCCACGGCCATGAAGAAGGTACTGGGCCTCTCCTCCCTTTCCCTCAGTCTTCCTGGGAGAGCCTCTGCCATTCCCTCAACCTCTGCAGGCTGTCTCAGCTCCAAGACCCGGCTGCTGTTCAGTTCTGGGCTCTCTTGTGCTCCCTTCAGGTGCTGAAAGCGCACGAGAAGCAGCGTGGGAAGGAGACCAGCCCTGGCAAGGTGAGCAGTGCTCCAGGGTGCCTGGAGCCCCAGAAGCTGCTCCCTGTTGCTGTGGGACAGCTTCTGGAGCCATGCTGGAGCCCCCATGGGGTTTGGGATCAGGCCAAGGAGCATCCTCTGGCAGGGGGACTTGCCTGGCTGGCGTTGCCCAAGGATGTCCCCAGTACCAGGGGCTCCTTTCTCCAGAGGGGATCCCTGGAGGCCGTGGGGGCCCTTAGGGTTTGGTTTAGTTGTACTGCTTGTCTCCTGTAGGGCTCCAAGCGGAAGCGAGGGGCAAAACCACAGGGAGCAGGCAGCACCTGCCCTGGGACACAGCTCTCCCTCCACGCCTTCCTCCGGGCACCGACTGCCCCGTGACAGCACCTTCCACGTGTGAGACCCCCAGAGACCCATGCTGGGGCGAGTCCTGCCCGTGGCAGGGCGTGGTGTGTCCCTGTGCTGCTGCGAGCCCAGCACACGGCACTGTACTGATCTCCCACTCGTCCTTTCCACTGACTCCCCTGTGGGAGTTGTGCCTGGACGTGGCCACTGCGGGTCCTGGATGTGTCCTGGAGCCAGGCGTGCCCTCTCCCCTTGGGTGGAGCCCTCCTGGGGTTACTCAGCCCCGTGCAGCCACTGCTCTGGCACCACGGACTCACAGCAGCGGGAAGGCTGTGGCCACACTGCTCCTGCAGCCCTGTCCCCTGCCTGCACCTCATCCACCAGCCGGGGACTGGGGATGCTGCCATACCCTTCCCCGCCTCCAACAGTCCTTTTTATACACTTGTTTTTACTGAACCTGAACCACAGGCTTTCTAATAATAAATCCTAAGTGTGTGGGGTTTTCTACGTGACTGTTTCTGTTGCGCTGTGCTAAGCTGGGGGTGTCGGGCAGGCTGTGGTGGAATGTGAAGATGTGAAAATAGCCAGCAGGATCCCTGCATTTGGGTTGGAGACAGCAGGGGTTCCTTTGTTAATGCATCCAAGAGCCCCTTGGCTGAGCATTAACTGCTGGTAACCCAAATAGGGAACCCAGAGCGTTCCTCCTGTGAGGGCAGGCATCAGTCTCTCAGGGCTGTGCTGCTCCTGCCCATAGGCTGCTCCTACACAGGCCAAACAACTGTCCCCAGGGCTTTTTGTAGGGTTTTACCCTTCTTTTTTTTTTCTTCTTGTTCCTGCTGAGGTTTTCCCTGACTGTGATGAACCCTTACAAAGGCACAAGCCTGGGGACTGGCAGGGACAGGGGACAGTCCTGGTGAGGTGCAAGGGGCAATGACCTCAATTTAGGGACTGCAGGAGTGGGGACAGCCTGCCTTGAAGGACAGAAATGGCCCTCTCATCCTTGCACTGTAAATAGGAGGATTGAGAACTCAAAGCAGTGCTTGCAAGTTAATTCTTTAATTGAGAGGAGCAAGAGGCCACCACTCGCCGCACACGGGCTGGCCATGCTCTGGGTGGTAACCAGTGGTGAGCAGTCTGTCCATGGCCTCAGGCTTATCCACTGCCCTCTGGCAGCCCTTCATGGCTCTACAGCTGGGGGTGTTGCTGGGCCAGCACTGCTCTTGGCCCTGCTGCAGGCTCAAGTCTCAATAAATTAAGATGAAACTAAGGCAGAAAGTTCTTGTGAGGTTGATAAATGACTGGGAACCCAGGGAGGGAGAAAAACCACCCTCCATCCTGGAGGATGCTCAGAGCCCTGCTGGACTTGGCCCTGAGGGTCTTGCTCCCACGCTGAGTTGGCTCTGGGTTGACCTGGAGTGTTCCCTTGGTCCCCACCCACCTGGGCCACGCCACGGGCACCCACTGGGATCTCTACAGTGGAGCAGTGCCCCCAGGGTTGCACTGGAGAGGATGGGGAGCTGAGGGTGGAGGATTGCAGCGTTGCCACTACTGCTGCTGGTCCATATAGACCTGCACAGCTTTCCACAGCGCCCGTATGTTGCCTTCCCCAAAGCCCGGCGCTCCCCTCCGGTCAATGAGCTCCAGGAAGAAGGTCTCCTCGGAGAAGATGGGATGGGTGAAGATCTGCATCAGGTACTCCTGAGAAGGGCTGTCTGTGGCATCAGTGCCCGGCCGGCCCTTGTCCCCAGGCACTGCGGTGTCCAGGAGGATGCCAAGCTCTGCCAGCACGCGGGGGTCCTGCCCGGCCCCCCGGATCTCCTCCGCTTTGCCCCCCTGGCTGTAATAAGTGGCGGGGGGGGTGAAGAACCGTACGCCCTGCTGCTGCCAAGCCCTGGTCGTGGCGACGATGTCGGCGGTGCAGAGGCCGACGTGCTGGATGCCGGCCCCGCCGTGCTGCTCCAGGAACGTGTCGACTTGGTTGGCGCCGTTCCGCGAGAGGGACTCGGCGAAGACCAGCTTGCAGCCGCGTGCGGGGCTGCCCTGGGCGCTCTGCAGGGCGAGGAGCAGCATGCCCACCCCGTGGCCCCCCAGCACGTACCCCTCAGCAGGGCTCTCCTCCGGGTTCAGCAGGAAGCGGTGGAAGCCGAAGCAGCGCTGGTACCAGTCCAGAGCCACCCGGGCGCCGCCCCGGGGACAGACGTATGTGATGTGGTCAAAGTGGGTGATCTCGATCCCGTCCCCCGTGGCTGAGGGGGCTCCTTGGAGGGGCTGGAAGCCAGGCAGGAAGGGTCCCTGGTAGCGAGATCGGTCCAAAAGGGTATGGCTGACGTTGCCCACGACGGAGCTCACCACCCCGTAGGTGACAGAACCGCCGTCATCCCTCAGCTCAGTGGGGGGCACCAGCACGGAGCATCCCTGGCCCTGCAGCCGCTTGCAGAGCCCCAGCACGTCATCCACCTCGAAGCAGACGTTGGAGGCCGTGCCCAGGGCGGGCTGGGGGTCTGTGTCGTAGAGGAACTCCCGGGAGGAGGAGCTGGCAGAGCCTGGTGCCAGGCGCTCGTTGACGAGGAAGACGGCGGATCCCCGTCGCAAGGCCACCTGCCGGACCCGCGGCGTCTCCCGCATGGCCACAGGCTGGAAGCGAAAGGTGTTGGCCAGGTGCTGGGCCCAGCCCTGCCTGTAGGGCAGGTGGAGGGAGATGAAGCAGGGGCGGCTCAGCGAGGCTGCCATGGCTGGGCAGGCTGCGGGGAGGACGCAGGGGGTCAGGGGGGCTTGCTGGCCATGGAAGAAGCCATTCCCCCATCTTGCACAGAGCCCACGTGCATCTGCATGCACAGGTGCACAATGTGTGTAAACTTGCACCCTTTAAATCTGTGTATTTAAATAAGTGGTCTCACAAGCCAATTTGCACTGAGCGAGGGCACCCACCTTCGGGAGCAGCTGCCCAAGGATGCTAAGCCATCCCACCACCCCTTCACTCTGCTGCCCTGCCCCGTGCCTGGGGTCCCTGAGGAGAAAACCCCTGAGCCCTGGCTGCAGCCCAGTGGGCCTCCTGTGGAGCCACGTGTCCCTTGGGAGTACCACAGGGAGGTCAGCAGGGAATCCCAGTGTGGGAGGTGTGCTGTACGTGTAAGCAAGATTATGGGGACAAGGGTTGTGGGGGAGAATGTCCTGTACCAGGAACATGGAGGTTGGACTGGTAAACATGGAGCAACACACTAGTTACAGCTAAAAGGCTTCTGTGCTGTCCCAGCGCTTGCCAGGGGTGTCCCAGGAATGTGGGGGTTACAGGCTGATGTGCCCTTTCCCTCCCCAACAAGGCCAGCGTGGAGCTGCCACGCTCCCTGCAGCAGGCTGGGGACAATGACCTTGCCCTACGGGGGCAGAGGAGGGACACTTCGGGAAAAGCGACCTCCCTCCCCACCCAGCCACATGCCCGCGACACTGAAGGAAGCAAAAAGATCTGTCCAAAAAACCAAGCAGCATCCCCTCTCCATAGCATCCCACCGAGGCTTCCTGACCCCACGCACGAGCCACCCCGGCCAGAGCGCACAGGAGTGCAGCGGGCTGGGGACACACACACACACCCCTGCTGAAATATTCCCTCTCACCTGCCCCTGGAAGGGGCTGTGCACACCGAGCTCTCCCTGCTCCCAGGGCACAGGGCTGAGACCCGCGCCTGGCAGGCGAGACCACGCCGGGGCCCCGCCGAGCACATGGGCAGGGGAGCCGGCGTTCCTTCCTTCCTTCCTTCCAGCCCTGCTTCCCGCTGCGCCCGGCGGGATCAGCACCATTCCCGCTCCGCTCCCGCCGCCCCCGCTCCCGCCCCGTCCCATCCCGTCCCTCCCCCGCTCGCCCCCCGGCCGCGGCTCACCGCGGTCAAGGCTGCGGGCGAACGGGATGCCGGGCAAGGCCGGTCCCGGGGGTGGTTCGTTCGCTCCTCCCCGGCATGCCCCGGGCACGGTGGGACGGGCACAGGAGCAGGGAGGGGGTGGCGGTGCCGGGGATTTTCCCGGCGCGGGGAATCGGCGGCTGCAGTCCTGGGAGAACGCCGGGGACGCCGCAAACGCTGCGGGAGCCGCAGTTCCGACCGACCCCTGCGCGGCGGGGGCGGCGCTTGTAGGGCAAAAAGCTGCCCGGGTTTGCGAGCCCAGGCACCGCGGCTCGGGGTGAGCCGAGGGAGGAGGGAACCGGCTGCCCGGTGGTGCTTGGGGGTCCCTGGGACGCAGCTCGTGTCTGTGTTGGGTCATTCCCTGCCAGCCCGAATCCAACCCGAATATGTAGTGCTGGGCGCTTCACGGTGCCCGGGATACAGCGGGAAGCAGCGGGTGGGTGTATGGTGAGAACTCTTGTGGAAAGTCCCGTGTCAGTCATGAGATGGGGCTGCTCCAGCTCCCCGATCCCAACCCATGGCTCCACGCCCTTGCAGACACCCCTGAGCCCCTCCAGCCCCCCCAAGCAGCGATCCCCGCTCTCCCTGATATTCGTGGCTGGTTTGGGACGAATCCCCCCTCTTTATGCGGCTGGGATCATGTTCTGCCCCCGCATTGACTCTGGCTGCTGCCCTTCCCTGCCTTATCATGTTTTTGTACAGAGCCCAGGTACAATAAACTGCTCAAATATTTGCAGAGATGTCCGTGTGCTGCCAGAGGGGTGGGCTCCTCTTGTTTGGTTGGGGGGTGGAATCCAGTGTTGCTGTGATTTCCCAAGGGAGCACCGACTCCTCACACCACCACAGCTCCACTGGTGTGGGGCTGGACAGGAGGCATGGGATCGGACACTGGGGCATGGCTGTGGGGCCACACAACAGAACAGCACGTCCTTCGGGGTGACACCGTGCAGAGCAGGGAGCTGCAGCACCCCGGGGTGTGAGACAGGCACCCATCTTTTTGGCTGCAGGGTGGCAGAGGCAGGGTGACTCCCCTGGGACCTTGTGCATGGGTGGCACTGTTCAATGTTACCCCACAGTCCCGCAACCCTTTGGTGCACGCAGTGCCCTTGGCAGTGCCCCCAGCCCTCCTGTGCCTGTGGGGTGGCTTTGAGTGGCTGTGCCTGTGTTTTCCCTGCAGCACTGCCTGTCACCCTCTGTGCCAGCCCAGCACCAGGCACCGCTTTGCCCCAGCGTGGCACGGGCTGGGCCGTGGCAGCAGGACGCCGAAGCCACATGGCACCGAGGGGGACAGTGCCTGCCTTGTTGCCATCCCCTCGAGGCAGGCGGTGGCGGCCGGGGAGCAGTCCCTGTTCCAGCCAGGCTCTTCTCCTCCCTCCTGGGCGGGGAGAGTGGACAGGAGATAAAAGGGAGACCAGGGCCGGCTGGAAGTTGCCGAAAGCTGCTGGGACCCGGAGCGAGGGAGGACGGCGGCGAGGAGAAGTGCGGTATTGAGGGCTCGTTCTTGTGGGGGAGAGGGCTGGGGATTGGGAGCACATCCATCCTGACCAGACCCTGCAGCCCCCCTGCTCCTTCCCCAGATCATCCCCCCAGTCCCATATTCTTCCCCTGCCCATTAAACCTGCTGGATGCTAGAGGGATGGGGTTTCTCTTGGGGTGGGCACGGTTAGGGGGCTGTGAGAGGAAGGGACTTCAGGCAGATGTTAGGAGGCAAGGGCTTTAAAGGCTCCGTGTACCCCCAAAACGCTTCATGGGGCACCAAGGACTCTCAAGGTGACCTGAAGGTGAAACCATTCCTGTCCCAGTGACTCCTCACTGGTAGCCGAGACGATGAGGGCTGCATTCCTGCTCCCCTCTAGGGCCAAAGACAGACCTGTATCTGGGGCTGGGTTTGTTTTGTGGCATCAGGGAGGTGGACAAGGCCCATTGGAGGAGCAGCACCTTCATGTCCTGTCGTGTGGAGGTGTCTTACTGCCGGGGAGAACAGGGTGCTGTGACTGTGGGTGCCCACAAGAGACGCAGCAAGGCTGCTGTGCTTGCTGGGAGCTGGGCACCCCAATCCCCACCTCACCTCCCTCTCCCTGCCCCCCCAGAGCAGGGGTTCCTGGCTCCCAGTGCTGTGCTGGGACCAGTCCAAAACTGCCCACCAGTCCTTATCTGCCCTGGAGGGGGGTGCAGAGGGATAGTTTGGGGTTGCAGCGGATCTGGGAGGAGAATAACACCCCTTGTCACCCTGCCAGGGCCCAGCCTCCGGGATGGGGCTGCTGGTGCTGGCCCTGGCCACCTGGCTGGGGCTGGCCTCGGCCTCTGAGGAGGTGGCCAACAGCAGCCGGATCTGCCAGGAGGCGCCGGCGTGGAGCATCAACGGCTCGAGCCCCATGGAGGGGGCGGCAGGGCAGGTGACCGTGGTGGCCCTGCTGAAGGCCAGCTGACACTTCTGCCTGAGGCAGGCCCACAGGTGAGCCCGGCTCCCTGCCCCAAACCGAGCCCCGACACCTCGAGGGGGCCCCAGCAGCCCCCTGCCCCCCCCGGCACCCCTTCCCAGCGCCTCCTTCCCGCAGCCTCGGGGGCCTGCGGGAGCGGCTGGCCCGGCAGGGCACGGTCGACGTCCGCTACGTGATCGTCAACGAGAAGGCGCCGCTGTCCCGGGCCATGTTTGGGGAGCTGCAGCGCCACGCCCCGCCGGGCGTCCCCGTCCTCCAGCCAGAGCCAGAGGACCCCGACGTCTGGCAAGTCCTGGGGGGCGACAAGGACGACTTCCTTGTCTATGACCGGTGAGTGGCCTCGTGGCTCGCCTGAGGCTTTCCTGGGGGTTACAGGGTGCTTGGTGGGCTTCCAAAATCTACCCCCGTGGCTGGGCTGGGGGGGACCCCAAAACCCCACCTTCTCCCCTCAGGTGTGGCCGCCTGGCTTTCCACATCCAGCTGCCCTTCAGCTTCCTCCACTTCCCCTACGTGGAGTCAGCCATCCGCTTCACCCACAGCAAGGACTTCTGCGGCAACTGCTCCCTCTACCCCAACACTACCCAGGAGGTAAGAGCAGGGATGCCCACTGGAGCTGGGATTCCTTCCTTCCTCTGGCATTGCACACCAGGAAAAACAGTGTTATCTCCATGTCAGGGAACAGGCTCTGGGGTTGGCAGCTGCCCTTGGCAGTGGTTGAGAGGGAAGGTGATGAAAGGTCTGGAATAAGGGCATTTAAATAGGTCAGAGCTTTCAGACTGAGAAGGAATAGACTAAAGGGGTCATAGCCCAGGTCTGGGAAAGCTAACTAGGACTGTTCTCATATAAGAAAGGGGCAGGCAGTGCAGGCAGGGGTGGCAAGCTCAGAGCAAAGAAAATGACATAGCTCTGAGCTCAGCAGGCGATTAGTCACTTCCTAGGAGAAAAATCCATCCAGAAATATTAAATGCAAAGTCCCTTTGCTGTGGACCACTGACAGCTTGAGCCAAGGGATTCGGGTACAGAAGCTTGTGCCCTGTGGCACAAGAGAGGCTCCAGCTTCTCTTCTCCTCTCTGTGTCCTAGGCCAGGGCTGGAGAGGCTTTGCTCTGACCCACAGCTTTCTGTATGACACATGCTGCTCTGCCTTCATCCCAGCCCCCAGCTGTGCTCCCAGGGCTCCGGGGGCATTCACATTCCACACCAGTCCTTGTGTTACTTTCCTCAGGCTAACAGTACCATGGAGGTCCCTGTAACCCCGAGCCCGCTTCCCGAACACGAAGGGAGGGAGTCAGGGGCTCCTGTCCACCAGCACAAGCCCCTCCATCCTCATCACCACCATGAGGTCAGCAATGAGAGAGCCACAAACCCAAGTGGGGACCACAAACCAGCTGCCCATCCACATCACCACCATGGAGACCACGATCATCTCCATCACGAGGGGAAGAAGCAGAAGGAGGGGAATGAGCACTAAGCCAGGCTGGGCAGCCCTGCAGAACCCAGTAGTGTGCAGAACACCCCAACTCACTTCACAGAGGTGTGGAAGGACTTGCTTTGGGCTGCTGGTCACCAGCAGCACTGGTACAACAACTCCCTCCAGCATCCCCCATGTGGATCATCCTCCCACGCTGTGATAGGGATGGAAATCTCCCTTGGACCCTGCTCAGTGCTGCATTTTCCATTCCAGGGCTGGGTTCTGAGCCTTTCTCTGCTGCTGCCTGCCTTTCCATGCTCAATGAAACCCGCTGTGCAAACCAGGAGGTCCCTGGTCACTGCTGGCTGACACTGCATGGAGCAGCAGGGCAGGGATGGAGGGACCAGAGCTGGGATGGAAGCAGCACTGCCAGAATCCTCTGCCCATCCCAACACTCCTGGGTGTCCTGGCACCCATGGGTGTCCTGGCCAGGGAGCGAGGGGAGGGACAGTGTGTGCCCCACAGGACATGGTCCCAGGGGTGCGCGAGAAGCGGTGGGGTGTCGCAGCTCCCCGTGGTCCAAACCCCGTGCCCCCATAGCTGTCACGTCCTGGGGACCCCTCAGACCCTGCACACGGGTATGTGCAGTGGTGGTGGGTGGCCGCAAGGTGGTGGCCTTGTCCCCTCTTGGAGACCCAGGGGCTGTATGGAAGGGCCCACAGCCCTGGGAGGACGGGGTGAGGATCCCGGGGTCTCTCCTGGGGGGAAGCAAGGTGGGAGGGTGATGTGGATATCCAAAGTACAAATAAAACCTATGTGAAGTGGACACTGCTCAGTCTGGCCTCTGGTGAGCCCGGGGAGGGCGGGGGGTCTTGCTCAGTGCTGGTCTGTGCTCTGGGCACAGGGAGGGAGACAGGCCTGAATGGAGACCCTGAGATGCGGCAGCCAGTGGTGATTTACATCCCCTGGGCAGGGGTTGGTTGGTGGTAAAGGGTTTGAAGACTGAAGAGACCCCATCTCTTCAATCCTTCTGGTTTCCTCCCGCCAGGGTGGGAGTGCAGGGCGTCAGAGCTGTGCTACCAGGGGGACGTTTTGCTCAGCACCTCCATCTCTGCCTTGTAGGTGTGGTGTTGGGGTGCCAGCCCCAAGCTGCTGTTTGTTCCCACATGCAGTCCAAAGTCATCGTGGGCATCTTGTCCCCAGTGCCCAGACTGGTCCCCACTGTGAGCACATCGTGGGGCTCCCCAGCCCTCAGTGGGCTGTGTCCCCTGGCAGGCACTCACACCTGCCTGCACCATGGGCTGGCTCTGCCCTTTACTCCAGCTCCATCCATCAGCCCACACAGCCCCACTCAACACCTTCCCTGAGCTGCCCACCTCCTTTCCAGGCCCCACAGCCTGAGCAGAGAGCAAAGAGTCGTTTTTCTGCTCAGCATTATGCAGTGTGATGCATGCTGATGCTCTGAGCTGGATTTCTGCACCCCTCTGCTGGAAAATGGTCTGCCCAGTGACTGGGACAAGAATCAGGGTGGAGAGAAGCTGTTATTCATGGGAATGAGGGCAATGGGAACAGAAGGGTTTTTCTCACCAGTGTGGGGGAGCCAGCCAGGCTCTCCTGTGGACTACTGACAGAGACTCTGCTCTCCCTCCTCCGTCTCTCCTCCCCCTTCCTCCTCTACCTGCTTCCAGTAGCCTGCAAGGGCACCTCTGTCTGCTGCTCCTGCCATCAATATTGAGGTTATCTTTTTCTTCTGGCAGCTGCTGTAATTGAAACAAAGCAGGCCGGGCCTCACGGGCTCCGCTCCTCTCGCTCATTTTGCCGGTGCTGCTGAGACAACTAATTCATCTTATCGATGAGTGGTTGGCCTCTTTTCCACCAGATCCAGGCACAGCCCTCTCCCCACCAAGGCTGGTAGGAGCAGGCTGTGTCCCTGTGGCATGCTGCTGGGTGCTGCTCAGTCCAGCCTCTGGTCCTTGGCTTGCCTCAGCTGGGTGCTGGCCACCAGCAGGAGATGCCGGAGGAGCCAGCCAGGGGGAAGAGGTGCAGACTGGCAGGATGCTGGTGGCTTTACCTCTTTCTTTTGCCTTCTGATGTTTCATCAGCACTTCACTTGTGTTAAATTCCGTGTCCTTTCCTTGCTCAGCTCCTAAAGGTGTCCCTGGCAAAGAGGTGAAGGGTGATGAGCGGGGCATACGTGGATTTGCATTCCCTTGCTGAGGGATCCCATCTGGTGCTGGGTGTGTAGTCCAGTGCAACTGCTACCATTTGGTCATTTCCCAGCAGGAAAATTTCCAGCCCTGAAGGACTGGGTTGGCATTTTGCTTTGAGTAGAGAAATTGAGGTGTGGGAAAGAGCTGTGACACTTTGGGTGAAGTCCCACATGACTGAGTAATGGCAAAGGTTTAGGGTGAAGCTGATGCTAGTCCATATATTATTGTCCAAAGGTCTGAAGGGTCTGGGCATGCTTGGGACCCCTGTGACATTACTCTCCCCTGAAAGACACCAGAGACCTGGAGCTCTGCAAATTCTGTGTCAGTATCTGCAGTCCTGTGATGCTGAGGGGGAACTTTGCTCCTGGTGGGGTGGAGGAGAGGTGTTTTGGGGGAGGTAACAGGCTCTCTGCATCACCAGTGTCTTGGTGAGTGATGGTATTAGCAGTCGTGGAGCCCCGAGGAATTCTCACATTTTGGGGGGGCTGGCTCAGCTGGGGGTTTCCAGGGCCAGGAACTAGGACTGACTTCAGGTCCTTGTGGTGCTTGGCACCCTGGTGTCCATGGCTGTGCCACCACTCCAGAGGAGGCTGCACTGTGGTAAAAACTGTTACCTGTGGCTGTGCCACCACTCTGGAGGAGGGATGCCAGTTCCACATCACATGCAACCTTGGCCCTGTGTGCTGCTCCTACTGAGGGCCAGGCAGACCCTCTCGGGAGAGGGGGAACAGCCAGTCCTAATGTCAACAGAGGCCTCTTGTGCAGCGATGCTGTGTCAAGAAGAGGAATGGGTCCCTCCTCCTCCGCCCATTCATCTGGCAGCCGGGGCTGGCGTGCTGCCAAGCCAGGCTGCTTTGGAAACATTTCATTGAGGAGGCAGCTGAGCCTAGGAAAACAGAATGAAAATATACAGAGGGATCACTGTTGTTAGGCAAAATAAATGCGGGCGGCTGCATTTCTGTCCCCCAAGTCCAGCCCAGCCGGGCCCCTCTGGTTTCCATGGGGTTGGGGTGACTGCTGCTGCCTGGGGATGGCAGCCACCTATCTCCACTGAGGGTTAGGAGCTGGGGAATGAGGGATGGAGAGATCATCTCTGGCTTTGGCCAACTTGCTGATGACCCTGGTGCAAAGGCTCAGTCTTGGTGTAGCGTTGCCCAAGGAGATGGGGCAGAGCAGAGAAAACAGCAGCAGAGGTGAACCAGCAGCAGTGACTCTTGTTCCCTGCATGGTCTCAGCTGTGGGAGGCTGCAGAAGTGCGTCAGATTTTGGCCTCGTTCATTCCCATCTCCCTCTCTGTGGGACCAGGCTGGATACAAGGCCTCCAGTGGGACAGAGTCCAGTCCCTGGGTTTTCAAATCCCAGTTGTTTGGCATGGGCATGCCCCATCTTTTTTCTGCTGGCAGAGAGAGAGCAGGGTCACCCCAAAGCAGGTGGGACAGCGACAGAGGTAGACACACCTCACTGACTTTTGAGCAAAATTTCATTCAACAGGTTTGCCTCTCCTGTTATTTGCCCCATAACCTTTATCCTTCCTCCAAAGGCCTTCAAGTCTTTCCATGGCCGTTTGATGACCTTCAAGGGACCTGTCGCAGCTCTTTCTCTCCATCTTGGTGGGTCCAGAGTGGTTTGGGGGAGGCAGAGGTGCAGCCCCAGCCCCAAGGGATACCAAAGCTCTCATTCCTGCATGACTCCTCTCTGTACCACCATGGCACAGCTTACTGTGGCTTTACCTCTTCTCTTTGTCCACCCAGCACGGTCTGGATCTGTTATTTATGGTTTAGATCAAGGGGTTGAAAGGAGCCCAGACCATACCCAACGTGCACTCTGGCAGAGACACATCTCACCAGCACATGGATCTGAGTCCATCTCACCATACATGGATTAGCACCAGGGAGCAGGTGCCCAAGGCTGAGAGTGGATTCTGTGCTGGTCCTTGTGTGTTCACAGGAGCTTTGCTAAAATTCACGTTCCCCTCTCTTGTCCCCCTATTGGGAAAGCAGCTACCAAGGTACTACTTTTTTTGCTGTGTGAGATTTGCCCTGTCTCTGTCCATCTGCCTCTCCTCCAGACTAGTTGGATGTGATGCTTGGCTCCCAAATCCCACTGCTGAGAGCAGCCTGGGATGATGGCCCAAGCCTTTTGTGCCCAGATCCAGTGGCATGACCACAGGCAGGTCTGCCCACTGCAGCTCCCTGGAGCCTCTCCTGGCTGGTCCAGCAGTTGGTACCTGGGTTCCAACACTCCCCTGTTCCACTGTTAATTACCCTCCATCACTAGGATTTTGTAGCTTCTCCTTGAGTCTGAGTTTGTCCAGATTTCAGCCTTTTCTGTGTTGTTTTTCAGCTTACAGAGTCTGTGTTGTCTTTTCTCCATTACGGATCCTTTCCTTTTTTTCCTGAAAAAGTGAAGTTGGTTTGATGTCCTGTTTCCCACCTGTTTCTCCCCTCCTTCCCTAGAAGACCATTCCTTGCCCAGAGTTACTTACATTTTGATTGGCATTAGCAAACTGTGTTAAATGCAGAGGGTAAAAGGTTGGGATGGGTTATCATGTGATCTACCAAGTTCTCTGCCCACAGAGCGAGAGTGGGACCCTGAGTGATGGAGGGAAGAGGAATGAACTCCAGCCCTGGCCTGACTCTGAATTCCCACCCAGCTGGACCCTGCGACCCACTCACGTCTCCAAAGCCAGGGCAGACCCGACGCTGAAAGCTGACAGGACCATTGTTTCCCCCACAATTTGCCATCTTTTATTCATACTCTTGTAGCCTGCAAAATGATTCCCCAGTTATTTTAGCATGTCTAATTAAGGGGAAGGAACTTCAGTGGCTGAAAGGGGGGGGCGATGGGCCAAGAGGGCTCCTTTCTGCTGAGCTCAGCCCCGCGACAGCCAGCCTGGCCGGGATGGACGTCTCTCTCCAGCGCGGGATTGAGTAACTTTCTGGAGCACTCTGTGCTTTTAGACTCCGTGCTGGGGAGGTGGCTGTTTCTCCTGGAAGCCGAGGGTCTTCTCCCAGCAGCTCCTCTGTGCTTAATTGCTGGCCTGCACAGCAAATGCGTTTGCTGGAAGGGTGCAGAAATCTCCATGGCAAGGCAGAGGCTCAGCACTTTGCTAATCTTGCAGGGGCTGGGGAAGGCAGCCCTGGCAAGCCAGAGATGTAATGTCATGTGTGGGGGAGAGAGGGAACAACAGCTCCTGACAGCCAGAACTCTCTGTCTGGGTACAAGGGGGAGTCTGTGCCTGCCCCATCCTGACACCTGGTGCCCAAGGACCTCTCTCCATTTTTCTCTCTTCCTCACTCCTGCTCCAGACCATTTTGTTCCTCCTGCCCCTCTGGGTACCCCCACTCCCATTGTACAAAGGGGATTCCCAACCTGCACCCTGCCCCACAGGCCCCATCCCCACAGCAGGGCTTGCCGGGTCTCCCTTGCTCACATCCCCCACCCTCCTTGCTGAAATCCTCCTGGACCTCCAGCCCTGCCAGATCCAAACTCCTGGTGTTTGTGGTACGTGGCAGGCGGAGACAATGTGTCATGGGGCGCTCTGGAGATGCGTCCTCCAGGCACAGTACTGTGTGCAGGCATCCTAGATCCTGGATCAATGGTGGCCTGTGTTTGTTCTTGGGTATTGCTGTCCCCTTTGGCAGTAGACAAAGGGCAGAGAAGCTGAAATTTCTCTGAGAAGCATCCCAAGAATCCCATGCTTTAAACCTGCACGTCCCTGACCAAATACAGGGACATACAGGCAATCAGAGCTGCTCCTGTGTCAAAGTGAGGGTGAGAGCAGCCATCCCGCACCTGATCTTGGAATTCAGCCCGTGCTTGGAGTGGGGAGATGTTTCTTTCTGTCCTTGCTTTTCTCTTCTGAGTACACAGACAAATGCAGTCACACCTGAAGGAGGTCTCTGAGCTTGTCAGTTCTGGAAAGTTTCATAAAATAACTGGCTGGCTAGTGAAAAGCCACTTTATTAGAGTCCCTGCTGAAAGAGGAGCACAGCAATAACTCAGCGCTAATGAATCAGTGGAGAATCCACAGGGGATTCAAACACTTTGATGGCAAAAAGCTCCAACTCCAGCCTATGCTTTGTTGGACACCTTACTAGGCACTGGAGAATCTAAAAATGGTGCTCAACTCCATGGGCAACCAAACCAAGGTGTTCCTCCTCTTGCTTGCAAGGCCAAATATTTCACAAAGCAATGCTCTCTGTCTCCTTCTGGACATTGGATCCATGGGGATGCTAATGAATAACTATCCTGGGCAATAGATCCCTCTACTCCTGCATTAGGGCAAGGGAGCTACAGTTGCTCCCTGTGTCCTTTCCCTCTGCCTCTGCTCTGAACAGCACTACTGGAAAGGTAGAAACAGTCACATTTCCAACGAGTACCATGGGCTGTATCAGGAAGCTTGGCTGCTGATAAACCCAGCTTTGGCTGCTTTGGAGCAACCAGTTCACTGGCTGGAGCAGGATCTTGGTGTCTGCCTGCATTCTGCTGTCCTGCTTCTTTTCTACTGTTAGTTGGCCATAAAGCTTCTGTTGCCCCTATATGTCTTCATCTGTCACCAGAGGACTGCCCTGGTGCTCCCTGGGTCTTGCAAAGCTCTGCTGTTGTCTCTGCAAGGCTCAGCCAGTGTCACCCCTGTTAGCGAGGGCACAGCATTGACTGTTTGGAGTCCAAGCAATGCCAAAGAGGCATGACAGCATCCAAGAGAGGGGACTATGACCAGGGAAAGGCAGTCTTTGTGCAGAGGATGGGTTTTGGGCATGGTGGGGAGAGAGGAGGGCAGCTATATCAAGTGTGGGAACAGCCAAGAAGGGGGCACCCCCTCGGCCTGAGATGTGGCACCAGCCATCACTTATCTGCCACAGAACAAAGCACAGGTGCCAGGAAACCCCCAGAGGGCAACTCAGCAGCATCCTTGGCATCTCTCCTTTTTTAGGGCCCTTGAATTCAGCTTCTAGCAAGACAAAAGCAGTTTTCTTGCTCCACAGCACCTTTAACTTGAAGCTGCACTTCTGACTGAGCTGGCACCCAAAGAATTTCGCAGGATATTGCATTGCCTTGCTGCCTAACTGTGGTGTAGAACTGTGGGGGTTCCAGACCCTTTGGTCAGTGAACTTTGTAGCCATGGATTCAAAACAAAATGCTTTCTGGGGCCAGCAGGAAAAATCAAGACTTTGTGAATAATACCAACAGTCAGGCTGGGAGGGCTGGAGTTGGTGGGTCACAGACCCCAACCAAACAGCCTCGAAGCCAGGAGGGGAACCAGGGCTGCTCGTGGTAGAGGCTCAGCAAATGGCTGGGCTCAGGAAGGCATGTGGTGAATTATTGATGTACCTGGTTCCAGGCTATGAATGAGCAGCATCAGGGGCTGGGCAGGAGGCTGACATTTTGCATCCTTCCCCAGGGAGAAGAGGTCTGTCCATGTTCTCTGGGAGGAGGAGAGCTCTCCCCCTTGCAAAATTCAAGGCAGTAATGAAAACCACAGGGAGAGATGAGGAGGAATGGGGGGCAGCAAATGTTCAGAATGAGGAGGGAGAGGAAAAATAGATTGGTTTGTCTTTGAAATAACATGCTAACCCCCCAGAGACAGGCTGGCCAGCCACTGCACCGACCTTGCTTTGATTTGAGTCTGGATTATATGTTTTATGCAATGAAAAGTCAGCTCATTGGGAATGAATAACATCCCTGCTTGGGCTGAAGTCTAAAATCCTCTTTATTGGCACTGTCTGGGGACGACGTAAGTAAGGACACTCAAGGTTGTCACTAGGTGAGCTCTGCAGAGACTGGTGACAGAGGGACCAGACAAGCTGGGGTGCTGTGTCCCAGCTCCCCTGCAGTCTCACCCTCTGCCTGGGCAGACCTGGCATGTGCAGGGAGACACAGGGGCCAGCAGGAACTCTGATAGCAGAGCCCAGATTGGAAGGGCTTGCGATCCTGCTGGACTGGTCTCTGCCATGAAAGTGTGCTCTACCTTGGGCCAGGAGGGTGCTTTGGGATGGCCCCCTGAGGTCCCTCTGTGCAGACAGGGAGGCAGACAAAGCCCTTCTCATCCCCCCAGGTCCTGCCACCAAGGCAGTGAGCAGAGGCGATGGGCAAAATGACGTGCTCCCGTCGCAAGTGCTTCCTGTGGCAACGAACTCTTACAGAGAGAGAAACAGCCTTCGGGGTTAAAGAAATGGGGCTGTGATTCCTGGGGAAAATATAAACAAATCTGTGTGTCGGTGCTGCCCAAGGCCAGGCCCTGCCACTGTTAGCACTCATTATTTTGAACAAGATCAGCGTCAGCAAGGAACACCTCAGCCTTCAAGGAAAACCTCTTCCTGACCTTCATCGATTAGCATGTGGCTTATTCTCTAAAATGGAGATCTCTCATTGCAGTAGCTCTGCCTGTTCTCACCACCTGCCTGAGACCTGATTCCTTCCCTCCGTGTCCTGCAAAGGAGACCTTGGGCTTGGAGGTATCTTGTGGCATAGCAAAGGCACATAATTATTTCCTGTTCCCTAATTGCATTGCACTGTTATTCCAGGAAATGTACTCTTGCTCTGTCAGTAAGAATAAATAGGAGATCTCTGCAACAAGGGAGTAACCGGTAATGGTCTAGATGTGACTGAACTGCAGATAGGAAGGAACTGGTCTTGGATTCTCAAAGCACTGAGAATAATAGCAAGAAAACTGAACTCTGAGACCTGCGAGCTCTGCTCTTCCTCAGAGGTTTGTCACTTAAAATTAGAAAGGACAAAAAAACAGTGTTTCTGGGGAAAATCCTGAGATGGTGTCACGCTGGACAGACAAGCAAAGTGACCAGTCCTGGCAGGGTGGAGAGGCCCAGAGAAGTTGACTTTAGTGATGGCAGCCCTCTCCCCATCAGCCCTGCACTGTGCTGGTCCCACGGGTGCTGCCATCACCCTCTGCTGGAAGCAGAGGCTGGTGAAGAGTCAGCTCCCTGGGTTTTGAGGTGCCGACTCAGATAATATGCTCTGAATATATTCATATGTTCCTTCAGTGCAACCCCACCTGAGAGCACAGCAGAGCTCCTGGGAGCCAGCACTGCCTGTGTTCTTCATTTCCTTCCCCAAAGACCATGTGTGCCAGAGTATCCAGTGGTCCCTGTACACAAGGATGCTGCGGTGATGTGTGGGACGAGCATCTTTGCTACAGGGCTTGAAAAGAAAAGGAAACCCTGATGCCCGTTGGAGGGCAGGGCACTGCTGTTTGCTCTGCCAGTCTGTGTAAAGCTGTAGGTGAGATTGGGTGTTGATCTATGGGTCAGGCTGGGCGCCAGCACTGGGTACCGCCAGGCTCGCAGGAGGAGCGGTCCCGATTCCGCCGATTGTCACGGGGGAGCGCTGCCACCTCCAGCCCTGCCGAGCCCCCTTGTCCCGCTGACTCAGCGCAAGCTCCCGGCGCTCGGATGGCCCCGACAGCCCCTCCGAAGCCCTGGGGACCCGCACCAGCGGGGGACACGGGGGACAAAGCGTGCTTTGTATGTCTCCCCTCCCCCTTGGGGACACGACCAGGAGGGCACCGGGCGGTCCCCGGTCCCCACCCCGTCCCCACCCCGCGGAGCGCGGCAGGTGCCGCTGGGAGCGGCGCCCCGACGGGCGGCGGGGGCGGGCGGGGGGCTGCGCAGCGTCCCGCCCCGGCGGGGCCGGCTCCCGGCCGGCGGGACCACCCCCCGGTCCCCGCCCTCTCCTCCTCCTCCTCGGCGTCTCTCCTCCCCTCGCCCGGCTCAGTCGGTCGCAGCCATGGCGGAGGGAGGAGAGGGAGAGGAGCTGATCCGCCCGCCGCTGCCCGCCGGCGCCCCGGGCCCCAAGCGCTGGTGCTCCCGGGCCTGCCCGGCGGGGGGCACCGGGGCCGTGCACCCCCGTCCCGGGGCGGCGGGGGCCGGCTCGGCGGGGCCGGGCGCGGGGGCCA
>JAWWES010000006.1:9640326-9705821 GCA_035583135.1 Lophotriccus pileatus
GATGGGGGTGACACAACCCCCCCCGGGGGGGTGCGTGTGCCTGGGGTCACCGGCAGCCGCCCGCAGCTTGGGTGCCGTCCGTGCAGTCTGAGGGGGGAAATAAAGACCACCCTTTTTCTCCCCCAAAGTGCCGCCGGGGGGGTTGTGTCGAGGGCACGCAGCCCTGCCGGCCCCCCCTAACCCCGCAGCCGCGGTCCCTCTCACCCCTGAGCCGCCACCCCCCCCACCCCCACCCGCGGTCCCACGGGGGTCCTGGCCCTTCCGTCGGGAGATGGGCTTATAAACATAATGCATCCCTCCAACAGCTCCGAGCGTTCCTCTTTGTCCTCTCCATCGGGGGCTTTCCCCGCTTGCAACATCTCTAATGGGGCATCAGCCGCCGCTTTCCCCTTCCCAGCCCCTGCAGGGGCACGTCGGGCAGGGCCGGCTCGGGGGGGAGCGGGGGCGGGTGACGAGCTGGGTGGACCGGCGGGTACCACCGGTGACCTGGCGCGATGCGCGTGTCGGGGACGGATGCGAGCGGCCTTCTCATGCTCGTTCGGTGTCGAAGGGGCCGTGAGAATGACGGTGGGAATAATGGCATCATGTTTTCTCTCCATGGGCAGGTGGCTTTTGTGTGCGCTGGCGGAGAGGAAATGTTCCTCTTCCCCTGTCCTTCTAGCCCCCTGTCCCCATCTGAAATCCGCATATATTTAAAGAGAAACAAATTGGGGTGCTTTACATAAAATAAGCCGCTCCTCGCTGTTATTGGAAGGGATTGAAATGCGCGTTCCCATTAAAATGACATTAGGCGAGGTGAATTTGTTTTGCAAATGCGAAATGTAAATTCATCTTGTGCCAGGGTATGGCGTGAATGAGTGAAGGGAGGGTGGTTTTTGTTGTAAGGAATGGGTAGTTAGGCTGTGTTTATTTAAAGAGCCCTTCTTCCTTTTGGGGAAAAAAAAGCTGCTTAAAAAAAAATAAAAATCCCTTTTGGTACAGTTTACATTCAGAAGAGCATTATCAAAACATTTTCCATTTGAGATGTGAGAATAGGAGGCAGCAGAAGAATTCTCCTCCCACCTCTGAGGACATGCAGTGAAAATTCCTGAAGCACAAAAGGTTTTTCTCTGAGGATATGATTATACCCTTTTTTTTGGCGTGAATTAATATTTTGTAAGGGCTGCGTTAAGATGATTAATTATTCTGTTTAAAAGACTGTGAAACTCAAAACCAAATAATTTTTTTTTTTTTAGTAGGAGAGGAGTAGCTCTTGAGGAACTTTAAAATTAGGAGGGAAGGGAAAATAATAGCTTGCTGAGGGCAATGTTTTAATGACCTGCCCACCAAGGTGCGATTGCAGTGAGCAGCTGATGTGGGAGACAGAGGTAATGGTTGCCTGAATCCAGGACTGGTTCTGTACAAAGGAATTTTCTTTTTAAAACAGTTTTTTAAATTTATTTGTCTTTGAAACGCGGCTCTGATGAGCTTTTAGCCAATTATGTAAAGGATTTGGATGAATGCTGGGGTCAGGTGCATGTGGGACACAGCAGAGCAGTCCCATCCCAAAGTGACACCCAGTGCAGGCATCCAGCATCCCATCTGCCCTGTCTCCCTGCGAGCCAGAGAACGGGGAGGGAGGATGGTCCTGGCTCTGGCGTTTCATATCCCCTGACAAGTCTAAACCATCTCCCCAGCTTTGAAATCAGAGCTCGTGCTCATTGTCCTCTGAGCCGTCAGCTTTTTAGATGAAGCAGCATGTTCTGGAAGCGCTCGCCGCAAAGTCGGTGGGTGATTTATCTCCTGTTTTTACAGCCCGAGAGGGGCGCGCGGGATGCTCGCCAGGGGAGTTTGCCTTGGGAGCTTGGGGGGGGGTGGGATTCAGGCCTTGGCTGTGGTGCAGCTCCTCTTTTGGACAGCAGCGGGTGGGTGTTATGGGGTCAGACACCTCAGTTTTTGTCTCCAGAGCAGCCGTGTCACAGCAGTCCCTTGCAGCCCTGAGCCGGAGGAAGAAGATTTACATCAAACAAAAGGCTGTGAAGGGCTGTGTGTTTATCCCAGGCGGACAGGAGGCATAGCTGGGATGTCCTCCGCCAACTTTCCACATCCATCCTGCAAATGCCTCTGGAAGGTGAGGTGGAAGAGCTCCAGCCACCAGAGACGCAAACACTTTGTGGCTGCGTGTGTGTGTGTGTGTTTGCAATTAGGATAGGAACTTGGGAACCATTATGTCCTGGAAAAAAAATAAAACCCCAACCCTGGCTTGCTTGATGCTCTCCAGCGCTAAATCAAAACTACTGTTCCCCTCTAAGGATCCCTTGAACGGACACCACCAGCTCCCGGCGCCATGACCTGAGGTTTGCACAGTTGAGACTTTGCTGTTAATAAAGATCAGATGTTTATACAGTTGTGCTTCTGACTCAGACCTGTGAAAAAATAGGGACAGTACAGATGTGAAATTCCTTCTCTGTGGTTGGAAAAATCCCCTTGACAAACTGAAAGACAAAATCCAGGAGGAATGACCTTCTGGCGATGGAGGGGTGAGGGTTGTGCTCATGGGGACAAAGCGCTTCAGGCTCTGGCTCCCTCGTGCTTACAAAGCTGGCAGGTCTGAAAAAAAACATATATGCCACATTATCAACCAATAATTCCTTCATGCTTAGTAAAACTTAAACGAGGCTTAAACCCTGATCTCACTGGAGTCATTAAATTGATTTTTTTTTTCCTCCCCCTCTGCTCAAAGAAAGATCTTGGATGTTGAACACAGGCATCTTTGTCTCCTTAAAAACTGCTTTATTATTATGTGTACAGATCCCGTCTTTGTGTGTGTGTGGTGTGTGGGTTTTTTTTCTTTTAATTTTTAGACAAATGACAAAAGCATGCAGGAAAGGAATGCAGAAATGCCAGGCTTAATATAAAGCATGCAACTGCACTGCATGCCGGGAATCCTAAAGGATACAAAACCTTTAACGACAGCGGTTAATTTTTAACAAGTTCAGTCGCATAAATATTTATGAACAAAAGTTTTTTACACCATTATCTCTTGGGTTTTTGGAGAGAGAAAAGACCTTTGGTGGATTTTGACAGTAAGCTGTGATCCAGCAGAACAAATTCGTGTTTCTCGCCTGCGCTGCCCAGTGTGGTGTAATACGGTTTGCCCTCGAGTCGTCACGGATGCCGATGGGTGGGCAAGCGTCCCTGGCAATTTTAAGGGGGGGGGGAGGTGGGAAGATTCTCCTTTTTCATTGGTTTTATGATTGCCTGTGAGAGGAAGCGTCAAGCTTTGTGTTGTAACCAGCCACTTAGGGACCTACACGGTCTGTGCTCCTTACCCACAGATAAGCCTTTGTGCCCCGATGGGAAGGTATGCGCTCCAGCCATAAGTACATAGGCAGAATTTACTTTTGCTGTTAGAGTAACAATGAAGCAGGGCTTTAAAATGCTCTGGCTTTGTAAACACTTGGAGGGAGCCTGGTTTTTTCAAGCCCGCAATTAATTCTGGATATTTTTTTCTGACGATTCGCAGGCCTGTCCTGGGTGCCTTCCCATGTTTCCTACTCTGGTGGCTGTGCTGGACATGCAGGCGCTGGGGATTTTCTAACCCTTCTTCAACAGCCTTCTGCCTGGGCAGAGGTTAAGCTAGACCTGATACCTGTAACTGATACCTGTAAATGCATTTTAATTGGAGGAGTTCAGATTTGGAAGCTCTTTGTTACACTTTAATCTTCGGCTTGTGTCAGTGTATATTTGTAATGATGCCTGTTGAAATGCAGCTTAAGAGGTAAAAATACCAATGGGCTCCAGTGTGGTTGAAACCACTTTCAGGCTTTTTTTTTTTTTTTCCAAACTACTTTTAGGTTTTAAGATCTTTTTTTTTTCTTCCCCACTAAAAATGCTTGCTTTTAAGCAAGCATTTGGTTTCCTTCCCCTGTGACGTGGTTCGGGGCAGAGTCTAAATTTATAATCCAGTGGTGTGTTGCTTTATAGAGCTGTTTATTTTGGGGAAAACACTTTGATGGGGCTCTCTAGGGCCAATTGTGGTTGCTTTTGTTTTGTGTAAAGACTGGTCTCCTCCTGAGTCTGGGTTTAAGGCTGTGTCCAGCAGGAGCAGGTTTAGAAGGAACGCCATGGGATGTGAAGGGTTTTTTCAGGTTGAAACCTGGTGTCCTGTGTCAGAGTTCTGCTAAGAGCGTTAATGTTTCTGTATCCTCTTAGATTTTGTGTGGGATGCTTGTTGTACAACATGTTTCCAATTTGCTAATTAATTTTTACTTTATTTTTCTTTATGGGTAGATTACTTTATCCTACCATATATATTAAAATACTTTTGCCCACATAAAAGGGGTTGGCAGAGTTTCATTAGCCCTATCATGATGGAAACTGCTGAACGTTTTAAATATACATTAAGCTCTTTAGGTTTCTAATTATTTTTTTCTTAGCATATATAATTAAAACAAAGTAGTATTAGGCGTTAAAACTTACGATCTGTTTATTGCTGCTCCCTCATAGGTGAAATATTTCTTGAGCGTGTTCTGGACTGTATTACAGAAACTGAAATAGGAGATGATGAAAACCATCAGAGTTTCTTGCTGGTTGTGCAGGGAGAGCTAGGATGACAGCTGGAATTTTAACCTTTTATTTTAAGCAGATTTATTTATTGGCTTTTGCATCTTTTTTTTTTTAAGAGTATAAACAAACCCTCTGAGGCTGGGCTGTCTTTTTTAACTAGGCGGTTAATTAAAATGATGCTAACTTAAAGAGGCTAGAGACTTGAAAAATAAAGCACAAGAAATAAAATATTTAGTTTCAGCTTTGAGAATAAATAGATTTGAAGTGTTATTCAGAGAGAGAGAGTGGGAAAAGTCCCTGTTTCTGGTTTGAGCGGGCAGCAGGAGCTTGTTCTCAGCTCACCTGTGCTTTGTAAAGCTTAGCCCAGGTGAGAAGGTGGCTTTCTCCGCTTCCCAGTCGCATGTCATTCACAGCAGATTTTAATTTTGCTCACATCTAGAGGGGATATTTTAGGAAATATTTAACTGTGCTATAACTGCAATAACATAAACCACATGTGCCTGCTTGCTTTGTTTTTGAAGCTTTGTGCGAGGGAATGTGCTTTGCTGTTATTTGACGCTCGCTTTGATGTTAGATGTTTTATGATTAGTCCCTCTAACCTCAGATAGGACTTTTGGAAAACTTAAATGAGCTTGTCTGTCCAATAGCTCTGCAAAGTCACATTCAGCTGTGAATTGTCTTGTGGTGTGTCAGCTTTTAATTTTGTTTGGAAATATATATCTCTTAAAAAAAATAAAAATCTTGGCAGTGTTAGGATGGAAGAGAGAGTCTGTGGGCTCATGTGTTTCCTTGGTGTGTATGGGAACCTCACCCTGGAGGACAACCTAGTCTGTGGGGAAGGTGAAGAGTCCTTGGGGTGGTCTTGGAGTTACATCCTGCTTCCCTTTCCCAACAGGAGACCTTCTGCCTTATGAGGTTAGCTCAGATGAATGACGTGGCCAACCTTGTGCTTGCATTTATTTTTTAGGGGTTTTACATTTAGGTGACATGGACAGCTCTGTCTTTAGTAGTGGTGCTGGTTTTCCCCTGCTGCTCCTGAGGCTGCAGTGGCTCCTGCAGATGAGGAGCTTAGTGGGGTTTTCGGGAGGAGCAATAACATCTCTTCACCCTTTCAGGACAGCCAAGCCTGGGCATTTTCAGTGCCAGGCCAAGGCTTGTTGCTGCGTGGTGATACTTTGTGCTTGAGGCGGGTGAATTTTCTTCTGGAGATGTGGGAGAAGTGCTGTTTCTCCCCAAGGGTGTGAAGCTTTGAGTTTGTTCCCTGACTGCTCTCTGAGGAGCTGACCTCGTGTAGCATCCTGGGTGAGGTGGTGGGGAAGGAGCCTTCGCTTGTTCCAGGATCTCTTTGCAGGGCTTGTTTCCTTCTAGTGGGGTGTGATGGAGGAGACCTGGGGAGGTGGGTGTGGGATCATCTCCTGCCTTTGCTCAGCAGGAGGCATATGATGGTTGAACCTGTTTCTCCATCAATCTCCCTGTCTGGGGCTGTTGCTGGTGACTTTATTTTGCAAGGAGGTGGAGGTGTGGAATAGCTATCTCGAGGGTGTTAAAATGAATTTCTGGTATGTCCTATCCTATGTTTGATGCTGTTCTGAAGAGGTTGTGTCATGAGGTTGTCATATTCCTGGTCTTCTAGGGATGAGAGGAGGGGTGGAAAGTGACTCCTCTGGGTAACTGGTTCCTGCCTCTGCTGAGCCTTGGCTTTCTCTGGCATCAGCATCAATACAGATCGATCAGTTTTTCAAAGAAAACAAGAACTCAAAGACACCAAACCTTGGCCGTGCTAGTAAGTGCCATAAGGCAAATCTACCTTCTGGAGCCAGGATGTGGGGTGGTGGTGGGGAGCTCTCCCTGCCTGCCCACAGAGATGCCAAGGGCCTGGAGATGCTCTCCTGGACATTCAGAAGAGCAGTTCTGAGCCCTGCTTCAGTTTTTGCCTGGTCTTCACAAAGGTTTGATGTATGGGCTTGACCCCCAGCTTCTTGTGCCTTTGCAACAGGAGTTGGGAGAGGACCTGGTAACAACTCACAGAGACACAGGTCCTGAAAAATCCCCCCTCCTTGGGGAATGTGGGTAGGAAAGCATCTTCATTGTTTTACAATAAAATGTCCCAGAAATGAAAATTCAATTTTTCGAAAGCTTTTTTTAATCCTGGTGTTTGAATATGAATTGATTCCACTTGGTTGGTGCGGTGGGTGTGTGGTGTGTTTTATTAAATGCTGAGGATTCACCTGTTCACGACACCATTACATTTCTCTCCAAATGGATTTTCTAGCGCTGCATTTTAAGAGCATTTGCTTTTTTGTCTCAAGCTTACGGCTTAGGATTTTGTGCAGGATTGGGGTTAGTCCTTGTAAAATGGTGCATTTAAAGTAATGCACAAATTAATAAAATCCTGGGCTTTTACTTGTCGCACTGTAGGTGCATGTTGCCAGGGATTTTTCCTTTTTTTTTTTCTCCCCTTCTCATTAAAAACAAAGCCACGAATGTGCTTAGGAGGCAGATCTGCTGGGATGCCAGCTTGGAAGGGGTTGTATGCGGATATATTGGTCCAGCTTGTCATCTGCAAATGCCCTGCTGCTTTCGCCCCGGGTTAAAACGGGAGAGGGGGGGTCTGTGTCCCCCTTGCCTGCCCGTAATGAGCCGCCTGCACCTTCCCCACCCAGCTCGTTTGGCCGGGGGGCCGCTAATCGTTATTGAGGTTGGCTCAGCAGGATGCGGCTGTGGTATCTGCCTGGCTGCTGTCTTTGCACCTGGAGACGGTGCCCGTGCCCCGCAGCTGCTGGCGCAGAGGGATTCCCCGTGGGAACGCCGGGAGGTTTGGTGTCTGGGGCCTTGGCAAGGTCAGCACGGGCTGTGCCCCTGCTCTGGGCGCTGAGCAGTAGCCCTGGCCTCCATCCTTTCCTTCTGCTGACACCAGCGTGGTGGTGAGCGCTCAGGACACCACTCGCAGCCCCACCTCGTTGCTGGTGCTGCGTGGCTTTTAAAGGCAGCGGTGGCGGGAGATGCCGTGCGCTGTGCCCTGGCTGTGTGGCTGCCTTGATGAAGATGAGTGCCCTGTCAAAGGGGTGGCAGAGCAACAAATGGGTTCCCGAGATAAATAAAATTTGCATTAATGAACTACAATGGCTTTGGATGCCAAATTAAAAGAAGTGTGTCTGGAGGATGAAAAATAAGTTTATTTTCTGTCTCGCTCGCTAGTTCTCGTCTCTTTTGATTTTCTTTATCATCAGAAAGACATTTTTAATTTTTTTTAAAGCCAGTTGTGTTTATTTTGGTAACAGTTCATTGGCTGCTCTGTGTACAGAAGCTTTCTCTTGAAAGTACTGAAACTATATTAAAAGTGCTTTTGGCTGTCATCTTTTATTTTGCGTCTCCTTCGTTCTTTTCCCAAAGCTGGGTCGTTGCTATATCAAATGCTCTGAAACTGTCTGGTAGCATTTTCCCTGCGGTGCTCTGTATAAACTGGAAATAAAAAGGGGGAAAAAATTGCAGGATTTGGATTTCTGCAGCTTTTTTTCCCCCTCCTCTGTGTGTGCGTGCGTGTGTCCCATTGAAGTCCGAGCAGCTGTCTGCATCCGCACAGCCTGCTGATGGCATGCACAGATCTGTTTCTTGTGATTAAAAGGAGAAATAATACCCCAGTGTTCAGAGAGGGCCTGGTGGGGGGAGAGTTGAGCACCCAGGGAGCAATGGATTTCCTTGCCTGCTTGGCCCAGGGACCAAGGGAGCTGGAACCCCCGCGCTTGTCCCTGCATCCTTGTGGCGTCATATCCCAGCAAAGGAAGTATCCCAAGTGAGCTGCCCTGTTGCGGCATCTCCACCCCGGGGGTGGGCTCCTCCATCCTGCACCGGCGACCTGCGGAGGCCCCGGGGTTTTTATTCTATTCTGAGGGTGTCGAAACATTTCGGTGGCGCTGCAGCCGCTCGCTACCGGCGTGCTTTGAAAAATACCCAGCAAGTGTCGAGCATCTGTCTGTGAAGGGGGAGGAAATCCACCCCCCGGTTATTATTTTCCCCCGATTGTCCTCCCTTGGTGTGGCTTTGGCTATTATGGGTTTGTAAAATAGAACTATATATGACCTTTTATCTTACAAGAAATAGGTTAAGCCATTTTTAAAGAAAGTGGTGGAGTCAGCAGTGCTGCTAAGGAGCTGCTTTCGCATGGTTGATAGGCTGTGAAGCCGCTCAATGGACTTTGGTTTCAGAGACAATATCTGTTTAAATTAATCTTTGTCAGATACATGCCACTGCAGACAATTCAAATTCCATTTGCTTTCTGATCTCATAACAAAAAAGCACCTTACACTGGTTCTTTTATCGGAAAATTAACTTTTGTCTGTGTGTCCTGGAAACAGGGGTGGCATAAAATCTAGTTAAAAGGCTCTGTTATAGGAGGATTCTGTTTCTTTGTACAAGGCAGACTTTTTTTTTCCCCCCTTCTTTCCCCTGCGTGCATTTAAAAAGAAGACGAGTGTTTGAGATAGATTAAGGAGAATGCCAGCAGATGGACCGATTCTGTTGTTGCTGCTGGCAACCATCTAAGCAGCCATTTTGAACAATGCTGATACCGGGGTACTGATAACACAAAGATGAGGATGGGATAAATATCCAGCTAGTCCCTTTCTCCCCGCCTGCTCCTCCTCCCTCCCTTTCACGCCGCCGCTGCAGCCCTGTTATTAGAGAACCCGATTGTTTCCAGAGAAATGCTTCATCCTCTTAGCTCGGCTGGTGGACGTCTAGTGTTGCTTATTGCCTTGATTTCCCTCATGGCTGGGGGAGACAGTGGCAGATCAGCCTCTCCTGGGAGTGCCTGCTCTAAGGGGAATGGGATGTACGTTTGGGTGCTTTGCATTTGCGATGCTCGTTTCCCTGCCCTGGTAAAGCACAGGGTTGTTGGTCCTTCCCTCGTAAGTGGAGACACTTTCCTTCCCTCCTTGTGCACGTTTTAAGTGCTTAATTGTCAAGTGTGATGGCATGGGATGGGTGGATTCTAGGGTTCCAGGAGATGTACGATGACCTTAAATGAGTTTGAGATCTTGTTTATGCCAAAATGATTAACATGGGGCAGGGATGGATTGCAAGCTGAGAGCATCCCCTTTGCCTGGTCTCCCCTTCCCTTTCTCCCACTCATGCCAGCTGGCTCTTGGCTATCTGGTCACGTTCATGTCCTGGACCTGCTGCTCTTGGAGCTTCTTAAGGTCAGTACTGCTGTCTGTTTGGCGTGTTGTATTTTTGAACATGGAATTGGTGGCCATCTCTCTCTCTGTCTTGTTTCCTCTGTCTGAGGAAATAGCACTTTCACTGATCAAGAAAACCCAACCAAGCTTGATCTTCTCCTGGCAAAGAGCAAAAAGGCTGGTTTGTGTTTTGCAGGAGGAGCTGGACCGGGATGAGCATGGGGCTGTTCTGGGAAACCCAGTGGGCTTTGCCCCGAGCTCACCGTGGTGGAACATGGTCCCGACTGTGGGATCTGCAGTGTAGGCAGGGGATGGTGTGCAGCTTTTAAATGTTCCTGGAGCTGAAGACGAGCAACAATAAGCTGGTATGTTTTTGCTGCCTTCCATGCACGAGTCTGCAGACTGTGGGCGGAAACTTTGACCTGTTGACATTGTAGCACCTCTGAGAACTTTGAGTGAGGCAATGCTCTAACTGCAGCTCTTGGTCCACTTAAAACTTCTTTGGGGTTAAAAACTGTACAGATAATTCTCAAAGAAATCTGTATAGAATAAAATCATGGAACATATAGCTAATTATACACACTAGATGAAACTTTACTGTAAAGCAGCAGATGTAAGGATTAAAAAAAGGAGCTGGGCAAGCATTTTATGGTTTCCCTTTTTAATTTGTCCCCTGCGTCTGTTACATTTTGAGGCAAAAGTTGTTTCTTTTTTCCTGTGGGAAAGATGATCTTCCTCTTGAGTTTCCCCTCTTTTAGCTCTACCTTATTTGATATGTAAGCTGTGGACTTGCCATATTTGATGTACTTGCTAAAACAAGGGGCATCTGGCCTGAGAGTTGAAAAATCAGGCTGTAAACTCCACTTGGAAATGTTGTCATGGTGTGTTGGGAAGTTGTTGAGGTCAGCTGAACCCTCTGAAGAATTGGACTGAGAAACTGAGGGTCTCAGCAGGTTGTCTGTTTCTGAGATTGACTGGCGTCACTGGCAGATGCTTTTAGTGCACTCAGAGGGCTCCAGAGCCTGTGTTGTCCCCAGCCACCTCCTCCTGTGGTGGCTCCTGCTGTGTTGTTTGACCTTGCTAGGCCTCCTGTTGTGTTAGGAGATGACTTCTGGAGACTGGAAAACGAGTAAGGAAAGAGTGCCTGTTTTAAGCAGATACCTTCTCTGGAAGGTGATGAGCGGGATGATGGAGTGTGCTCTTCTGCCCCTTCGGCTCGTGATGAGGTTGGACCTTAAAAGCTCCTGCATGTTTTGATGGAGAGGAACTGCAACCAGTGTGTGGCAAGGCATGACAGAGTGAATTTATGTGGTTTCTGGTGTCCTCCTTCTGCTCTTTTGCTGCCCACTGTGGAAAATATTACTCACCAACGACGGGCACGAAGCACGTGCTTGTGAGGATGACTAAGAACAAGCAGTGGGGCTTGGGGTACTTTTAAGCTGCACCCTCTGAAATGGTGCAGAGTGGAGCTTAGCCCTGTTCCCTTCCAGAACCTCCTAGATGACATGGAAGTGCACGTTGCCTCCCTTTCCTAGAGCTCTCTTCATCTCTTATTTTCTTGAGTTTGATTGAGTCTGCTTTAACTTCAGGGACGCCACCCCCTACGTAAAATTCGCGTTCTTTGGCTAACCCCCCTCAGGTGAGCCTGAGTTTTTTTGAGTTTGAGGAATATGTTCAGGCAGTGGTTTATAAGGTTGCTGGTTTCAGAGGTGGGACACAGCACTTTGCTGCTAGAACCTGCCCACAGCCCTCTGTGGTGCGAGGACAAACCATCTCACCAAACAGCTGCTGGAGAGCGGGACAAATCCTTGCTCTCTGCTGCATTAGGGTTGGGGTGGATGAGGAGGGGAGTGGCAAGGTCATGCTGTTCCCATGCAGGTGAGGTGTACTGGGAGCAAATAATTGCTTCCCAGTTTGGAAGTTACTGTTGATTTGGGAAAAGGTTTTTTCCTGGTCACCTCCCAACCACATTACTGTAGAAAAGAGTATGTTCAGGTGCAACACTGTCCACTTCAAGCTACAGTCCTTATACAGAGCAAACATCCATTATCTCTCAAATTCAGCACAGTGACATGGTTTGAAAGGTTCCCATGCCTTGTGCTTTGCTTAAGCTGGAGGTTATTTGCTGGTGGCTCATGTTGGGCTGCCTTCCCCGTGGGGAACTGGAAATGTTTTACAACTGGTGCTGTGCTTGCTGGGAAAGGGGGCAGAGGGGAATTTTGCTCTGTTACTTTTCTGTCTGTGTTGAGATAAAAATTTGCTGTGACTTAGGCTCTGAAAAATCATGAAAACTTAGAAAAACTGGACAGGATAAGTATGAACTATTAGTTGTTCCTAGTTGTGGCTCAGCTTCTCGACTTTCACTGCAAAGAGGGATGTGAAAGAGTGGCTTAATGAGGATTGTCCAATTTGGGGCTTCTGCATGAAGGCACTGGTTTTTCAGGGAAGGTAAGCTTCTGGGTACCGAGGGCTTGTCCTAAAAACACTGATGCTTCATTCTTTTTTTGCACTCGAGTAATGTGTGTGAAACAAGGGGG
The DNA here is from genome assembly GCA_035583135.1 of Lophotriccus pileatus. Lineage (NCBI taxonomy): Eukaryota > Metazoa > Chordata > Aves > Passeriformes > Tyrannidae > Lophotriccus > Lophotriccus pileatus. The sequence continues at coordinate 9,652,589 of JAWWES010000006.1, forward strand.
CTTAGGGAAAAAGGACAGAGCCAAATGGAGTCAGTGCAGGGACTCCGTGTGTTGGGGTGGAGAGCTGCTCCTGGGCGAGCGGAGAGTGCAGACGCTGCGTGTCCCCTCAGCCAACAGTGTCGTTGTCACCTGGCACTGCTGGTGCCACCCAGCACCTCTCTGGGGATTTGCAGAGGGGCTTAGCAGGCACAGCTGCTCCTCACGTGGGGCTGCTGTGTTTTGGAGAACATCCTGAATGGGAGATTGATGCTTTCCATGAATGATGCATTCCCTGTATCTGAAGGAGGCACAAGGGAGTGGTGAAGTTTTCCCTTGCCTGCCTCCCTGCCTGGATTTTGGCTTGTTTCTGGTGGCTCCTAGCTCAGCCCAGAGCCTGTGGTGCAAGCGCTGCGGGAAGGCCTGGTGCCCAAAAGGGTTTTTTCCCCACCCGTCCCCACACCCACACAATGGTCAACCGCACCAAGGTTTCCTGGACTGTGAGGTTTGATGAACCATTAACCTAAAAATGCCCTGAGTAGGAAGAAAATGTTTCCAAGGTCTAAAAATCTTGCAGAGCTTCTGAAGTGGGAATGGGAGCTGTGGTTTGCTTGAGCAGCTTTTCGTGCTCCTGGCTCTGCTGTGAGCTGGCTCTGCTGTGTGGGTGCAAGGGTATGTTTGGGATCTTGCTGAGATGGGAAGGCAGCCCTCCAGGGCCAGGTCAGCCAGAGGGGCTGCTTTCCAAGCAGATGTCCTTTTGGCATGAGGCTCAGCAGGTTTAAGACAGGATGTCCCTGTACTCCAGAGAGCTGAAAGCATTGAAATAAGTAACAGGCTGGGAATGTCTGAATCCGGTTATGAATTCCTGGGGAAGAGGATTTGGCAATGGCAGGATGTATTGGTCAGCAGGCTCGGCGTTGAGGGTGGAGGACATTGTTGAACGAGGGGAGAGGCACCCAGCTCTAAAGGTGGGGCCTGTGGTGTCAGCCTGACACTGATGTTTGGGTGGTGGAGTGGTGGTATAGCAAAGGTGTAGCAAAGGAGGGCTCTGGTGGCCACGGGGGTGGCCCACAGGAGGACCTGGTGACTGTGGTGTGTGTAAAACTGGAAGATGGGTCTGCCCAGGGAGGTGGGCACAGGGGAACCCAGGTGGCAGGAGGCTGGTTTTACTCCAGAGCAGGGTTGGTGGCTGGGACTCAGAGCCTGTCCATCATCGAGTCCCAGTGGTCACATTCCTGAGGGCTTTCCCAGAGCTGCCTCTACAGCATGGGTGACGCTGCAGCTCAGGAAGGAGCTGTGACAGCAGGATCCTGACCCTATTTTCATAAATAGTAACAGCCTCTCTAAAGGCTTCGAGGGTTGGGAACAGAACGGCTGGGTTCCCCTGTGTCTGGCAGTGGTCAGCAGCAGATGCTTGGGGAGGAGATTAAGAAACAGGGCTGGAGCAGAGGGATGCTCCCCTGGTGTGAGCAGCCTCTCCAGCCAAAGGGCTGCCCTGGCCCTCGGCTGTGATGTGGATGCAGAAGGAGATGGTTTGTGACAGCAGCCCTGGCCCTGCATCTCCCGCAGCACTGGGATTATCCCTTGGTCTCCTGGGGGCATCGTATCCCTGCTGTATGGGAGTAGGGATGGCCCTCTCTGGCAGGGACCGCTGGCACTGCTTTGGGAGGCAGCAGTGATGCAGGACTGGTGGGGCTAAAGAGGCTTTTGGAGAGACCAGCCCTTCTCCACCCCACCTCGATGCCATCCTGGATCTGCGGGCTGAGGTTTGGGAGGGGGAGGGAAGCTATTGAGAGCTGTGGATTTAACAGAGTGCGAGCAGTGTGTGATCAAAAAACGTGCCGTAGCACCAGACTCTGTTCTTTTCCTTTCTCATCACAGTCTTCTTGTCGGTTTGACTTTGCTAAATATTGTAGCGCTTCCCTAATTGTAGGACAAGTTAAATTCCCCATGCTAATATTTGAACAGGGTTAGAGGACTGGAGGCAGCTGCATCTCTCTGAAGGGCTGCCTCATCTTGGGGTGTCTGCTGTGTGTCTGGCTTTCTCTGGGATTAGAATAACCTCCCAAGGTTATCCATTGAGGAATAGCCCCTAGTGTAGAGATACTTGCTAGAAAGAAGGAGAGCTCTTCAACCTCCTGGTTGTGACTTTTTATCATGTGGCTTGTTTGGTGTGGGCTGCAGTGGAGGAGCTTGTAGCCTGAGCTGGAAGGTGCATCCAGAGGATGTCCCATGGACCACTCTGGATGGAAGTGCTGCTGCTTGGTAGCTCCTGATGCAGAGCCTGGGAGATCTCGTTGCCTTGTGGGTTTGGGGCAGTGTTTCTGCATTTGGAGCATGCAGCTGTTATCGGGAGGTTGGGTGAAAGGTTTCCCTTGGAGCTCAGGAGAAAGTGTTTATTCTTTAAAAGGGTAACTTGGGGTGAGAGAGAAAGAAAGAGAAGCAGCCTAATCTTGCAATTTAAATATATTTAAAGATTCCCTCTGTTTGAGTTTGCTTCCAACCCTTGATCAGAAGGAAATGCTGTTAGCTACAGAGTGGAATAAATCGAGGGCACCCTTATCTGTGCAAGATAAATTACTATTGTTTAGGAAAGACACTCCAGGGATTGAAGAATTTAATTAAATACACAGGGATTATGAATATGCATGTAAATTAGACAATCTAGATATGACATGGCTACAACTGCAGGGAATTGTTCGAACTTAAAAGTGTAATCATTCTTTTTATCGGGATGTGGGGATGGGTAACAAATGAGAAGATTCCCTTTCCCATTTGCCTCCGCCTCGGCTGGTCTCAGGTCATTAAGCAGTGGGAATTACCCTTCTCGGATCAGCCCTCCACAAGCCCGCAGAGATGATGCTCTGGAGCCTTTCTCCACCCTAATGAGCCAGGGCAAGAGCTGAGGGAGAAATGGGGGTGTCGGTGAGGGGCTGCTGTGACCCAGATAAGGGGTTTGGGAAGGTGGGGGATGTGGTTTTCCTTCTGCTGAGACAGGGGGGGAGAGTGCTGCCAGCAGGGTGCACGCTGCAGGCTTGCTGCTGCCTCTCCTGGTGCTGCCACCGGAAAGAAGGATCCTCTGTGTAGGCTTGGAAAGGTATATGCTGTCATTTCAGAGCATCTCCCTAAAAATCACGAGGTTAGGGAGTGCAAATATTGATTGGTCATCTTTTCTGCCTTTTTCTGGTGCTCCTACAGGGGTGCCCCCCTCCAATTTGATCAGTGCTGTTCAGAAAGCGGCTTGGAAATCACACAATGATTTTTTTAGAGACTAAGCTCTTGATCAGCGTGAACAAGAGAGGCAAGATTGAAATATTTCTTAAGAGTCAAGACTCCTGAGGAATTTACAATGAAATATGGGAACGTGCTCGTGCTGCCCTCCCAGCCAGGTCTGGGCTCCTTGTAGCATCCTGGTGATGTGCTGAGCCAAGGCAGGTTCTTCAAAAGACATTAACTGCAGTACACGGTGCTGCCTTGAATGTGTTTAATTTGCAAATCGTAGAGGTGGCATCTAATAGCAATGCAGAGAAATATTTTTCTTTTTTCCCCCCTGTGTCTCCTTTGTTTGACTTCACCTCCATCCGCTCGCTTTCATTGTTCTGCTAGAATCAGATTTCCCTCTAGTTTGAGTCCAGGACCTGCAGCTGAAGAAATAAATTGCTACAAGCCCCCAACCCTGCGAATTATTTGTAATTTTTAAAATAGGCAGCGAAACGTTGACAGGATCTGACTTTGAACTTGACTAGGCATTGAAAAGAAATAATTAAGGAGAGGCTGGATCTTGACTAGATGCTTTCCATTTTGTCGTTGTTTTCCCCCATCTTCAGTTTTTTGCCTTTGCGTTGGCTGGGGCTGTATGAGATGGAGCTGTATGAGATGGAGCTGTATGAGATGGAGCTGTATGAGATGGAGCTGTATGAGATGGAGCTGTTCTGATGGCGGGTCCCCAGAGGGACCCCCATGAACCAGGAGCAGAGCTGAGCCCCTGGCTGGCTTCCCTGGGGAGCTGGGGGTGGTCGGCAGGGCCAGGCACAGGTCTGTTCTGGGTCACCCCTCCACGGGGTGGAGTATCAACTTCTCCCACCTCCTCCACCCCCATCGAATTGAGGGCTTATGGTAATCAGGAGCTCAGTGCTGTCCTGTTCGACCCATGTGGGAACAATTCCTGTTTATCACTTTGAAAAGTGGTTGATTTTCCAACCCCTGGCTCACGGGTTCTGATTAAAAAACAACAAGGAAAGAAAACCCCCACATCTGAAAATGTGAAATATTTAAAGCCTCCACACTGCACATTTTTTCAAAACCCTTAGAAGACCTGCCTTTTGTTTTTGTCCAGGAAAAATACAACAGGAGAATATTTGTATGGGTGCACAAATGCATGGAGACAGGTTTGAACCTTTGTAATAAAGTATTTCTAATAAAAATTTAATGTCTTCAAGACAGTGTTATGGCAGCTCATTACTACTAAAGGTCATTTGAAGAGTATTGATCCTAAATGTTACAGCCGAATGTAAACTTTGACTGTTACAGTTATTAATGTGTATTTATGATCTATGGGATATGTGTAAAAGGAAAATGAGAACCTAAACGGTATGGTGAGCTCATTTGCTCACTCATTTGGATTGCCAGAGGCTGAGTTCACACTGTTCACCTCGGTTTTAAGCATGCCTGCCATCTTTGTGTTACACGGATTGAATCTTATTTATTTTTATTTATTATTTTTTTTTAAACTGGAAACATCCTTTAGTCCTGCCCTAGAAAAGGAGCGCGTTCTTGAATTTTTGGTCATGCCCATGGTGCAGGCTGAGCTCTGTATCTGTGAGGTAGATATTGGGGAGCAATGTTTTGCATTCAGCTTCCGTGCTGGCACAGAAGCACCACGGGCTGAACTTTGCGTGTGACGAAATTGCGAGCGTAAGTGGGAGCTCCGAGGAGCAGGCACCCACTCTGAGGGTAATTAGAAGGTCGTGCCACTGAAAAGCAGTTGTGTTTTTTTTTTTTTTTTTAAATTGAGTTAATTAAAAAATGTTAAGGTTCTATACTGAGAGGACAGGTGGTACTGTATTTATATTTTTGCTATACCGTATTGCACCTATGTTTGCACATCGTAGGCAGAAGGGCTGTATTCACAGGGAATTTTAAGGCTTTTTGTATTTAAAAAAAAAAAAAAAAGAGAAAAAAAAAAAAGACAAGAAACCTGTGGTGGTAGGAGGAAGATAAACGGTGCTTGTGATATTTCAAAGTCACATTAATCTTTTTTTCTTTCCCTTTTTTTTTTTCTTTTTCCTTTTAACGTATGACTTTCTCCAGGGAAATTGTCTCCTCATGACTGCAGCGGATTAATGTGCACAGATCAGCTCCCGCATTATTTTTCTGTTTTGACAGAGCGGTGATTTTTATACGCACGTCCCTTTCTGCCAAGATTACAGCTCTCGTTCTTGGGAGTTTGGAGGAGAGCTGCCTGCCAAGAAGTGGCGAGGAACGGGAAGCTGCCGGAACGTGGCACTGTTCCGGTGCGCGGTGCTCGCAAAGGAGCTCTCTGTGGGTGTGGAGGCCGTGGTTTCGGGGGTGAACGTGGGAGCCTGGTGGAGGCTGGTGAGGGTGAGTGCCCACAGCCAAACCCTGTGTATGTGGTGGGACTCGTGCCACAGGGTGCCTGCCGTGCCTGGTGCCATGAGAATGCTGATGTTGTGGTCAGTCTCCCAGCCAGGGTTTGGTGCTGGTAGAGAGGTGTGGGCATCCAGCGGTTCAGAGGAGCCAGTTTTGGATGGGTTTGTGACTGCACTGAGAGTCCTTCAAAAGATCGTGCTGCTCTCCAGGCTTGTTGATGTCAGCTTATTTATTTTAAATTGCAGTTAAATATATGTTTTTCTGTTGGGCTTTGGTAGAGTTTCACTCAAACCAAAAAGTGACAGCTGAGCCAGCTCTGGCCAGCCTATGTGAATGGGACAGGTTTGGCTTTTTCTACTCTCCCCACGGCTCCCACAGTATCTCTGGGCACGAACTTGACGTTGCATTTCTGATGATCGTTGCATCCTGTTTTTAATGGTTTGTCTAGACAGTGCTGACATAACTATGAAAATACTTTGGTGACCTAGTCTAGAATTAGTGCGCATAAAGAAATCAGCCCTTGCTTCTGATGTTTGCAATCAGTTTGAATGACTATATTGTAGCACAACTTAAGAGGGAGGCAGATTTGGAGTTGCTCCAAAGAGCAAGTCGTGAGCAAAACACATCCAAACAAACCCATGTGGTAAAAATGCAGTGGGATAGGGAAAACATCGAAATGCAGGTTGGTCACAGCTCGCTATGGAGCTGGGTGGCAGGTTTGTGGAGTCCAGAGTAAGGCTGAAGCTCCCCCTCAGTTGGCCCAAAGTTTTTCTGGGAAGCTCATAACCCAAACTCTGAACTTGGTCTATGTGATGGTGTGACCTGTATTCGGGGAAACTTCCATCGGCATAAAAACAATGTGTTCCTTCCAAACATCAGCTGTGTTGTTGACAGTGCCTTGGATTAGGGGTTTGTAAACTTTTGAGGCCAGCAGCGGGTCTGGTCAGTTAGCTCAGAAATGCGTGGAACCTCCGTGCTGGTGGCTCTCAGCAGCTTGATGGTATTTTGGACTTCTCTGGTCTGAGGCCCGTTTCTGCAGCACTACCCCCTAAGTAGTGTGTGACCTGCCTGCTTAGATTACTAATCCCAGGTATTTTAAGATAAATCTCCTGAGCTGTAGGGACTGTGTGGATGTCTCTACAGACCACATCCAAACAAACCCACATCATGTGTTTATTGATGGTGGTGATGGCTCGGACACCGTGGGATTCTCCAACTCGAGATGAGGTCCTTGGTTGGAACACAGCAGCAACAAAGCTGTGGGACGCTTATGGTTTTGGTGGGGCTGTGCACTGTGGTCTTCATTGGGTTTGGGAGCCTTTGAGAGCTGGATTGCTGCCCTCGGAGGGGACAACAGCACATTCCCCATTCCTGTACTGTAAACAGGGAAAAAAAGGGCAAAATATGAAATGTGGAGCTCATTTGCAGAGAAATAAATGACATATGAAAGGGAATTGTCTGACAGAGCAGTTTGATGGTTCTGTGCCTCATGCATAGAGGGGTAGCACTGGAGGCTATTCCCAAATGTGGGAGAACTGTCTGCTGCTCCCAAGAACTCCTTCTCTATGTGGGAACAGGGAGAGGTTTCTAGGTGTGAGCAGAGAAGGAACCAGAGGACAGGCAGGGTGTGCACAGAGGGTTTACTCGCTTCAGGGTGGAAGGAGAGGGGTGGCATTGCAGATGGAGCCAGGAGCAGTGCCTCATGCCAAGGCTCTTTGGGGGCTTGCAGGTTTGTAGGCATTTAGAATGTAGAAGTCCCTTTGGGAGGCAATGCAGCCCATCCTATCAACATGAAGCTTTTCCTTCTTTGCCCATCAGTAGCTTTTGTTCTTCGATTGCCATGTGGAAAACACTGGAGGTGCAAATGTCTTGGTGGAGAGGAGCAAGAGCAGGAGCCCGTGAACTGGGCAGTGGCCACAGGGTCATGGCTGGGGTATCTGCGTGGTGTGCATTGTGTCCACTCTGGTGTGCTGTAGGATTTCTTGGTGCAAATGCTGTAAAATGCTCCTCTTACTGTCCTTTTGCCTGGAGAAGCCCCAGGGCAAGCAAGAACGAAGAAAGAAGTGAAACCTGTGGCTATGACCTCTGCCTGGCACTGAGGAGAGCTGGGAAGGTCTCCCAGGTTGATATTTGCAGGAAAGGGATGTGTGGACTTTATTGGGGGGGGAGGGAGGGGCAATTAGGGATTTGAACAGCATTCTGAAAGCGGGAGTCTGCTCCCATTCTGGTGGTGGCTGCGTGGGGATTGTGTGCAAGGGGCAGCACCGGCCCCACATTGCACAGGGGGACGTGGTGGGTCCAGGACCATCATCTTGCTCGCTGTGCTGGGGAGGGCGGTGGGATGGAGCTGGTGTGTGCAGATGTGTGCACTCGGGCTCGATGCCTGACCACGGCGCGGTGACTTTCCGTGCCCTTGAGCCTTTGCAGAGGCACCGTCGCGATAACCGAAGGGAACCGGTCATGACATTTCAGAGGCCGGCGGGGAGCCTGGCCCGCCTGCCTGCTGCCGGTGGAGGAGGTGTTTCATGACTACAATTAGTTACGTGCTTGGAGAGGGAGGAAACAAATCTGTACTGAATTGGAAACCTTGTGAAAAGGTCACACTTCTGAAAAGCTGTGCATTTTAAGACTGCTCAGCTCTGCAAAGCTGCCTTTGAACTGGAGGAGTGGGAGTTTAACACCCTTGCAGACAGCTCTGGGCTTATTAAACCCACAAAGCGGGGAGCTGGAACCAGCCAAGTTAACTCTTACCAGGTTCGTGGCCTTGAGAGGGGAGAGGAGCCCATCCTTGGTAGTTCTCCGTGGGGAAGCAGCCTCAGTGTAAACCCAGATCTTCTCCCAGGCATCCGAGTATCCACTGGGGAGGGAGCTGGTATAACGGGGGGAAATTCCTTCTGTTGTTCAAATTTGTGGACACGTGAGGATGTGAGGAACCATGCTTCCCTAGTGCCAGTGGGAATACGTTTTTAAATTAAAAGGTAGGGTAAACATATTTCTTGTTGAGTTTGGTCAATATGCTGTGCTCAGTTAGTCCTTTTGTCTTGGAGGCTCCGATGTTAATCATTTATGTAATAAATGGCCCCTCTCCTTGGTCTCTTTGGGTGCCTTTTCTCTTCCCATCCCTCTAAACTGCCAACTTCCCAGCACCATCTCTCCCTATGTCTTCTTTCCTCTGCCATGGCAAGATGAAGGTTTGCTTACCCCATGATAGTCATTGCTGGTGAAATCAGTGTTTATCATCTGCCTGGCTATTAGCACAGGTAAAGTGTCTTCATTAGTGGCTATTAGTTTGAGATTGTAGGTGCTAATGGCCCTATTCAGGAGAGCGGTAGGCACTTGCAAAATCCCGCCGGTGCGCAGAAATTGATTGCTGTGGATCGATCAGGCTGGGAGCACCAGCCGGGTGTTTTGAAGAGACTATAACACCGCTCACAGGGCAGCTGGTCCCTCCTTATCTTGTCCACTATGAAGTCAGGACCCGGTCAGACGGTCAGCACGGGTGCCCTTGCCCTCTCAGCTGGGAGTTGCGCTCTGTGCCTGCGCTGGGGAGCACGACAGGTAGCTCAGCCCACAGGTCGGGGTCTCCTCACCTCACACAGGGCTGTGAACATGTCAGCAGGTGCCTCCTGGTGAAGTGAGTGGGACCATCCTTAGCCACTGAGTTCGCTGTGCTGTGATTCTTTGCCTCCCTAGTGCAAAGTGAACTGGAGTGCTGCAGAGAGGATATTTGCTGCCGTGGATCTGGGCCATGGTGGGTCTGGTGAACTTGGTCTTTCGTGGTCATGCTCTAGCTGAAACTGGTCTTCCATTCCTCATTGCTCTGGGTAGATCCTTCGGGAATGTGACATGGTTTCTCCTGATGGATGTTTTTCCTGCAATCCCCAGTCTGTAACTGAGCTAAGGCAGCAGTGAGCTTGCAGATGGTTTGGGTTTTTGGAGCAGTGCCTGTAGGCAGTGAGAGAACCTGCAAATGCTCAACTGACCATCTGAAAACCCAAAGTTTCCTGTTGTCTGTGGCCTGCTCAGGCTCAGAGGCTGATGCAGTGTCCCATCTCCACTGTGTAGCGTTTTCTTCCACGGCTGGTCCAAGAGAGATTTTGTTGGCATTCCCAGTGGGTGTAAAGCATCCCCTGCTGCTGTACCCTGTCTGCTCCTTCTCAGCTGGGATGTGCCTCAAGGTCCTGAAGGTGTGGGACAGGATTGAGAGGGACAGGAGATGCTGCAAATAGAATAAGCTGCTCCTCATGTAGCCTGATGGCTTATGACGTTGGTGAGAGTTGGTGAGAGCTCAGGGCATCGGGAAAAGCACATGAGAGGGTGTCCAAAGTGAAGACCTGCTTAAAACCGTGAGGAAAGGAAAGCAAGGAGCATGGATGGATGGAGTCCAAGCAAGTTTGACCTCTGCTAGTTTCTGCTCAGTATCTGAACCACGGGGCACTGTGTCCAGAGGGACCTGTGACTCCTGTGTGTGAGCTGACGTCATTTTAATTAAATTGTGCCTACCTGGCTGGGTTGCTGCTGGCATAAAGGATTATCCTGAGGAGTCAGCTGGGCTGCTTAGGCTCCACTCTCACTGCTCCTTGTGTCCATCACAGGTTTTCCCATGGTACATTTTCGCTTCTCCCCACCACTGGTGATTGCCTAATCTTTTCCTGCATCCCAGTGAGTGAGGAGGGAAGCAGACCTGGGAAAAGGCGGGGTGAAATGCTCAGCTCTGGGCACTCCAATAAGTACTGCTTATGTCTGTCTGAGGCTGGGACCGCTGCATGGGGGTCAAGCCATGGCAGGTGAACACTTCTAGCAAGTTAATAAATCAGTTGGGTGCCTTTCCAGGCTGCGTGGTGGGAACCAGGGAAGAATTCTTCGCGGCAGTGAGTCACCTGTTTGTGGCCCGTTGGCAGAGGGACCGCTGCGCTGCCTCCAGTCTGCAGCCCTCCCTGTTCAGACACCATCGGCTGGAGAAAGTGCTGATGCAGCCTGCAGCGTCTGAAACACGCCGATGCCATCTGCCTCCCTGATGGAGTTGGAGCAGCTTCTTTTTTTAACCTGAGTTTGCTGAGTCTTGACTAATTAGCTGCCTTTGGAATTTGTAACGTAGAAAAATGCCTGCTAAGTTTGGGATGGAGTGGGGGTGCTGGGGCACTGTGCAGTCACAGGTTTGGGGGTTTTTTTTAAAGAAAGAAGTCTAATTTGAGCGAAAACAGATAGGCAGTAGTCTGATTGGCTTGATTTCTAAATTTGAACTCTGATGGCTTTGCTGTTTCCAAATGCAGTGAAAGTGGTCGTTTATCTAGAGTGCTCCCTTACCTGGTCCCACAGGTCAGTGTGTTTCCTTAGGGGAAGGAGGTCATGTCCTGTTGCTGGTTTGTGGGGTGGCAATGAGCTGGAGGAGTATCCCCAGTGACAGTTGGGAGCAGGCTGTCAGTGTGATGGGAATGGGTGGGAGGTGCATGGGCATGTCCATGGTGGGCTCCTGCTGCGTGCCAGGTGAGGCCTGGTTGGAGACTGTATCTGAGCTCCCTTTGCTGAGGATGGAGATGGGCGCTTTGGGGTGCTCTGAGTGGAGAGGGAGGGTGAATAAGCAGTTAGGGCAGAGGGTTTTGTTGCTCAAGTCCAGAGTAGAACAAGGTGAATCCCAACTGAGGTGGCTCAGGGTGGTTGATCTTGCAAGACTTTTTCTGTCTGTATGGTCTGTGAGGGTTCAAAGACCCATCTCTGTTCCATTTTGTGATCCCTCAGTAGGAGTTAGTGATTTGGAGTGTGGTAGGGATGTTTCTAGGTAGGTGAAGAAATCCACTTGCTGCGGGTAGGGAGCACCATTCACTGTGGTGTTGGCCCCAGGCTCAGATGAACAGTGTGCTGAAGCAGCCTTTATTGCTTTGAAAGGAGATCAGCGTGTGAGGTCCATCTGGCACTTTAAACAAGTATGTTTATTTCAAAGTGAGCAGGCTTTTTTAATATTTGGGATTGAATCTCCTGCTCGGACCCATAACGATCCTTGCCGCTCTATCCCAATTTCTCTAGACCCGCTGTTGCCGGTGGGCAGGAGGGCATTTCAGACAGGGAAGGTGATTGAATTAGTTTTCTTTAGTTCTGGGCCTCCTGTCTGCTCTGGACATGCTGCCAAAAATTCATCCAGTCTCATCTTAAGACAGATCTTCAGCTCATAAACTGGAGTGACAATTAGATGGTGCCTGGGCAGCAAACCTAATAAGAGGCCAAGCAGAGCTGATGCTTCGCCCTTGCTAATGGAGTAGCAGACTAGCTTCTGAAACATCCCTTCTCTAAACAGCTTTGGCATCCAGACATTTCACAGCAGCTAAAATAAATAAGCCCTTCTCCACTTTGACTATTGGGAGATGTCCTTGCTGTGCTGGGGGGAGTATTCTGGAGCTGGCTTCCCCAGGAGAGCTGAGGCTGAAGCAGATCCCTGCTCCTCTTCTTGCTGCTGTAGCCTGTGGGCAGAGGGCAGGTACTCTGCCCCACTGAAGCTTGAAAAGGAGGGGAGCAGTCGCTTTTCAGAGAACTGCCCTCCTCTGCCTCACTTTTTAAAAGATCTCCTGGATTTCTATGAGTAACTCATTCTGTTTGGGAATGGACTCTTAATGTTTGTCCTTCTGTCTCTCTGCCTTTAGGTATTAGGTTCCCCACAGAGCCTTCCTCTTGCAATCGTTACCCTGTGTTGCAGGAGGGTCTGTTTTGATGTCCCTGCTTTTCTGGCATCCTAGGAGACTTGAAAAGTGAGAGATTCTGGCAATTTGCTTACCACTTGCCTGTTTGCCCTTGTGAATCTCCTGCAAGCTGCATGATGAAGGATGGATTGGTGGGATCAGTGGAGCTCTGTGCCCTGCTGCTCTGGGAGGATACCCCACTGGAATTCTTGGAGAATATGAGGGCTTGGAGTGCTGGGTTCCTTTCTGATTTAATGCTCATTTGATATTCTGGTGTGTATTATTAATTGCAGCCACCAAACATTTGAGGGGGGTGGTCTTTGTCCTTCAAGGCTGGAATATTTGTGTCGTTGGGACTAGTTTTTTTTGCTTGACAGAGCTGTATCCATGTCTGAGCTGCTTCCCCATCAAATCACTAAACAGGCTGGGAGAGACAGCCATTCCCCACAGTCTTTAGCTCATGAATTTTGCTCTGGAGTTCCGTTCTGTGCCATTGGACAAAGAAAGGGACCCTGTACAACTGTAAAGTGAAAGCCTCATCTCCTGCTATTTTTGAGAACTTGTCTGTAATTATGCATCCCTGCTGTGGCAGGGATGTTAGCTTAAACAAAACCTGCACCTGCCAGGAATATTAGAAGGCAAGAAGTTGCAAATGCCTCCAACATCAACCTTCTGCAGTACGTTTTAGCTTGGCCTGTCAGCTGTTGAGTGGCAGGAGGTGTCAGAGTAATGCATACATGTTTTGCTGATGCTCCTGTGGCAGGGATTTAGCATCCTTCCTTCCTTCATTTGTATTTTTGTAGTTATCTTCCTCCAATTCTGTATTTCATTCCCTCTCCACCCCCCATGTCCTTTTTCATCTTTGCCATCTTTGTGTCTTCTGACCTGTCCCAGTGGCTGTGGTCTGATTGGAGGGTCACCCTAAAGAATCTGCAGGAGTAGTCAGGCTCTGTAAACCCAGCCTGTTCTCAGGAGGCTGATGTTCATGCTGTAGGGTTGCACCTCCACTGGGAAAACACATCGAGATCTGCAAACACAGAAGTGTTGAAGATGATGTGCCCCTGCCTCTTTAGCTTCTCATGGTGACTGATCAAGCTGGGTGGTGCAGGGAATAGCCTCGTTGCAAAATGGGAAGGGCATGGGTAGCCTGAAGGAGCCCTGAGGATGAAGGTATCCAGCACATGTGAAATGCAGCCAGAATTTTTTTGTTTTTTTCTGAAATTGTTGTGCTTTTAACCAAGTAGTGACTCCCTGGGACAATATGTTCTTCAAGATGGAGAAGCTCAGAAGATGACGAATTCACCAGCTTTAGGAGATGTAAGATCTCAGGGCTACAGGGGTATCTCAGCCCTGTTTTTTTAGCTGGTGGATTATGCACCTGACTCCACTACATGCTGATAGAAGAGATCTGTACCAGTGGAGAGTTGCTAAGGGCAGAGACCAAGGCATTGGCATTGCCAAGTGCCAAAGACCCAGGGCTACATGCTGGAAAGAGCCGAGTTCTCCAGGGCAGTGTGTGGAGAAGCCCATAATGGGAACAGAGTGGAAGCTATCTGCTCTTCCTTTCCAAGCATACCAATATCAGGTTGTTCCAGTTCTCCTCAGGATGCCAGGAGCTTGGCTTTCTGCTTGAAATGGTTAATCCTGCTGTAAAAATCACATTCTTGGTTGCTTGGGAATTGTGCTGCAGAAGTGTCTCCAAAATAATAAATGGCTTTGAAACTCGGAACAAACAAGTGTTATAGATTACACTTCTCCCCCACTTTCTTCTTTTTGTCTAAACCAAATTCATATAGCAGAATTTTAAAAATACACAGTCTAATCTCCCTGAAACCTAAAACCATTGATCTTTCCTGTAGGGCTTCATGAATGTGTTCCATTTTTGGAGTATAGCTGTCGTCTTGAAGATTGGTGATTAAAGTAAGGCTTTTTCCCCTAAAACCCCATTTTCATCTGCTGGTGAAGCTGTGGTGAAGTGTTGAATCAGTGCAAGATTCATAGCAACCTTTGTAGACAAAATTAGTAGTGGTTGTTTGACACTATGCACCTAACTCACCATCAGTGCCCATTACCAATTAGATGACTGTAATGTTCTGGGAGAGGGAGGAGAGAAAGACTTTCTGGGTTGAGAAAAGGCATGGTCGGAGGTGATTTTTCTCCTGCAGCCCATCCAAACAAAACCAATTTTTGAGCTGTTTTGGGCTGTGAGAAAGTATGCTCTTCTTCAGCAAAGAGAGAGGTGGTGTGTTATGATCCTCGGCTGATGTCCTCACAAAGACCCAGTGACTGGGAAAGAAGACAAACCAATTAGATGCTGGAGTGGAAAACCCCCAGGGGGAGAAACTTTGCCTGCCTGTGATGTGAAACTGCTGTAAAACACACAGAGGTGTATTGGCAAACAGGGAAGGATCCCAGCTGAGGGTAGAGCAGTGGGTCCGTGCCGTTTTGCGCTGTTGGGATGTCATCACACAAATCTGCTCGTGTCATAAATTGGCCTGTTTGGACCTTTTTCTTTCCAGTAAGCTAAACAGAAGAGTGTATCCGAACTGTGAGCGAGGGAAGTGATTTTTTTGCAGAGTTCTTGTTCCAAGCAGGAGAAGAGCATATGTACAATAGACTTGGATCTTGAGTTTGCACATTTGTCACTTAGCATCTGTCCAGCACACAGCATGGTTGTTTAAGGTGTCCTGGTTAATAACCAGGAGGAAAATACACAGTGCTAGACTCATCCTTCCTGTCTCTTGGGGAGACAGGGGAGGAGGTGGGTTATTTATCCCAGTAATGGGCGAGCTCATGTTTGGTGGCCGCAGGGGCTTTCTTCTTGTTGGAGCCTTTGTTTTTAACCTCAGGGCAGAACTTCGTGAAATTACAGATTTGCTGAAGAAACATTTTGCTCGATTGTACCTTCTGCTTGTTTTTCAAGTAGGTATTGTAAGGGTGTGTGAGGATGAACAGCACAGAGACCAGAGAAGCGCTAGGCAGGACAGGTAGGACACTGGTTAAATTGATCGTAGTGATCCGTAAACATCACCTTGCCTTCCAGGTATTTACATAAGTAGAAATCAGAGCAAATATTTGTATTGGGATAGACCCTGCCATTATGCCAGCTGATGTACAGACTCAGGAAGAGATGATGTCGCCTGCCAGTGTCATCTTGACAACGTTAAGTGGGGGTGAATGTTCCTATTTACCCTCAAGGTCTTGAGGTAGATTTCTTTTTTTTAACGTTGTTGAATCAGTTGAATGTGGGGTGGTTTGTTGTTTTTTTTTTTTTCCCCTTTCAACTTTGAGATCAGAGTTATTTGCCCTCCAGATTAAAACCCAGCTTTGGAAATGAGAGTGAATTTATGGAGTGTGGTGCATTTTAATTAGAACATTTAATTAGGAGAGAATTCATGAGAGTGGGTCTTGTTTTAAAACGATCAAAGATGTTAAATGAAAACAAAAGGGAAAGAAATTATGAAGAAGCATAAAAGATCATTTATTTTGGGTATCTTCTCTTCCCATCAAAGGAGATCACCTTCTGTCCTGTGCTTTTTGTTCCAAAAATAGCTGAGGTGCTGCCTGATTTCTGCAGGTCAACGTTGATCTCTCTTTGTAATTAACTATGAAAACAAACTGCGCAGCTGGGAGAGGAGAGAAGTGAGTGTCAGCAGGCTGCTGGAGGTAGCTCAGGTGTGTAAAATGGCTACACCGTCTCACCGCCGAGTGCCCTGGAAATAAAGCTGTGGATTTCTAGCTTGTGTTTAATGTCTGTGTCATCTCCTCAACCTCTTGCTGACAGCTATTTTCCATGTGTGGCAGATTAATCTCCCGAGGCTTCTGCCCAGCTCCTCTCTGAGCTGCATTAACATCTCCTTGCTTTTGGTAGCAAACCATGAGCAGCCAGTGTGGGCATCATATTTTTCTGATGGTTGATGAAGGAAGCAAGGCGGTGGTTTTCCTCACAAACTACTTCTGTCTTGCTTGTCCCCAAGCAGCAAAGCCTGGTAGGTACTGATGCCAGGGTGAAAGACTAACCTGCAGGTCCATCACAGGGTTTGCACTCTTGATTCCTGCTCAGGTACGTGCCTTCACAGAGATTTCCTTAAAAATCAGTTTCCCTTTGCAGACCTAAAATACAAATCTCTATTTTTAGTATAGAGCAAGATCTGATGTCCTCAGGAAATGAAGTCACTGACTTCACTGCATCACCCGTTTCTGCCATGGAAACAGTTGGTGAATTAATGCAAGTTTTGCACAGGTTTAACAGCCATCCTCCTCTTCAGAGCGAGGGGTGGGAGGAACATTTTCTATTAAACTCAGAATTGTTGTCTTAAGTTATTAATTCCTTGCATCCTAATGTATTTATCTCTGGCTGCAGTGAGGAGTGGAGAGCTTTGAAATATCTCTGGCTCAAAGGATGCTTTCTGCAGCGGGGAACAAAGAAGAAGCACCGCTTTAGTAGGACGCTACATGGATGTAAAGACTATTTTACCTACAATATGCGACTGTGTGTACCTACATACAGCATGGCAGAGCCTGGCTGCTGGTTTTGAGTGTGCCCTTCGGGACATGCCATGTGTGACATGGGCTCTGCAGAAGTAGAGCAGGCAGCATCTTGAGCTTCGTCCAGGTGAGGTCAGGACCACCACTGGCAGTCAAAAAGCTGCCCTGGCCACTCAGGACAGAGACACAGTGAAGAGGAACTAGGATGGTGGTTGTGGAGGATGTAGACCCTCCACACCAATGTGCTCTCCTCATCTGTCTTTCCCAGGTGTTGTAGGGGAAAGAGCATTTTGTCCTAAAAATCTGGACTTCAGGATCTGGTTTTACCAGGAGCAGGATAAGATTCGGGATATTTTTGACTCTTGGTTTGTGGTTGATTCTCTGCCAGTTTGCAGTCTATCTCCCTTGATATCCCATGGCACGTAAGAGCATACTGAGGGGTGCAGGGTGTCCCAGTGCACAGCACTTGCCTGCCTGCAGCCCCTGGGGCACGTGGGGCTGAGCTGCAGTGACGGGGCGTTGGTTCAGCCACGTGGCTGTGAGCACCCTCCTCCTTGGGGCCTTTTCAGGCTGTGTTGTGCGGTTGGCCACGCTTTCTTGAAGCTGTTTCCATCTCCAGTTCCTTGGGCTCGCTCTTGGCCAAGAAAACATCAAGTTGCTGAAATTACAAGCCAGGATCTTACTATTTATGTTGGAGGAACGGCGCAGTTTACATAGACGGGGCTCTTTGCAAAATCAGCTTACGCCGGCTTTTAGCAGTTGAAGTGAACAGCTGTATCAAGTTAGAGATGCTGAAAGGGAGTCCAGCTTCTCCGACACGACAGCGGGCCCTGGGTGAGGGGCAGATGTTTGCAACTGGGTTTTGCCGGGGTTCGAAGCAGGAGTGGTTTGGGATAGGGGTCTGAGCTATCATTCCCCATAAAGAGCGGGGATTCTGGGGGCCTGCTGTGTTTTTTACCCCCATCCCAGCCATGAATAGCAGGCAGGGCCCCAGTGCCTCCATCCAGATCGTGTTGAGCAATGCTGTGGCGTTGGCTTGATGTTTCTGGTCTTGCTGGAGAGCAAATCTTGGCGTGGGTTTCTGAGTTCTGCTTTTCCGCTCTTGTTTGCTGTGTGTGAGCCTTGGGCTGCCACCCCAGCTTTGCCCCACACCGTGACCCCCCTGAACTGAGAGCAAGATGAGTGAAAGCTTGAAAATCCCTGGGAGCAAGTGGGTACTGGGAGGCAAGTTTGGACATGGTGGGAGAGCTGGGGGAGATTGGGCTCCCCTCCGGTCTTGGCTCTGATGTGACCAGGTTTTGATGCACTAGTCTGCTCTTACAGCAGGATCTGGAAGGTGTTTGGGACATCTCTTCCTGGGCATGGCGTATGGCAACGCGTGGGAAGGTGATGGATTTCTTGGACTATGGGACAGCTGGAAAAAAAAACAACTGTTGGGCAGATGTGCCCTCTTTGAAGTGGCTTGAAGGGTCTGTTGGCCCTCAAAGAGGGGAAACTCTTCCTCAGTGCAGCTGCCTTGTCTCTCTGGTTGAGAATTGTCCAAAAAGCCTCAGTGAGTTCTTGCAGGGTGAGCTCAGGCTCCAGGATCCCTAAGGAGCACCGGCACTGCCAGAGGAGCCAGCTCCCTCCCACAGATACTTTCCGTGGCCCAAGAGCTGGAGTAGGCTCTTGCATTCCTTTCCCTGCCAGCCTAGGAGCTACTTTGGACAGGACTGACATTCCATGTTCTCCTAGTTTTCTCCTGGCACTTTTTCCCGGCATCAGTGATGTTTTAAGTAAGGGAATAGTTTCTTGCACCTGATGGCAGGTTTTTGCCATAGGAGTGGATTCTCTGATGGACACCATACTTTTGTTTGTAAAGGAGCAGCCTGGCCAAGGTCTGGAAATAAGCATTTTTAAGGCAGTGAGGGAAGGAAGATATAACAAATATGATTAATGGCAGTGGGTGTGCATCTTAGAACTTTTTGTTGCTGCTTGATCTTTCTCCTGCAAACTCAGCAGCTGAGTTCTGCAGAAGATAAACACATGGGAGGAGAATGAAGAGGGGCTCTTTGGTCTTCAAAAGCAATTAAGTGTTGAATGTCTGACTTGAGACATCTTGAAGAGGCCCAGACTTCAGCAGAAGGGTGTTCATCCTTTTCTGTAAAGCAGACCCTGTTTAAGGGCTCTCAGATGCACAGCAGCAGATGCAAGTCACTTGGGCAAAGTGTGATTCCTTATGGCATGGAGCTGTGCTGGTCAAAGGCAGCTCACACCAGGGCTACATTTTGTCCTATAATCTATTTTTAGGTTGTGTTTTGTATTCACCACAATTACTTTAGAATAGTTCAAAACTGATAGAAGCAGATGAGTGTGATTGGAAGTTTGGCTCCTGGTGACAGTGAGGAGATGTCCTTGGTGCCACAAGATCTCTTGAGAAGATCAAAGCAGTGAGATGAATCAAGGGATCATGTAATTCTGACGTGCAGGAAAGCAGATGAGTCTGGGCACCAGCGTTTCTCCAGCACTGAATTGGCAGTTGTGAGTTTGCAAAGGGCAGGGGCTGCTGCTGGTGAGCTGGAGGTGTTCCTGGAGGAGCCTCTGGGTGAAATTTTGCATTCCTTTGAAACACAAGGTGGCCACCACATGCTGAGGTAGCTGGCAGGAGATGAGGGCAGAGCCCAGGCCAGAAGATCTCTCTTCTTGGCTGCATCCAGTTTTTGATAGCAGGACCTGGCCAGAGATACCAGCTTGTACAGGCTGTTTGCCCTTCCTGAGTCATAGAATCCTAGAATGGTTTGGGTTGGAAGGGACCTTAAAGAACATCTTGTTCCATCCCTCTTGCCATGGGCAGAGGGGCACCTTCCACTAGACCAGCTCAAAGTCCCATCCAGCCATGCCAGGGATGGGAAATCCTCCCATGACCCCGTGGATGGGATCCTCCCATGCCCTGTACTGCCCAACTTTGTGGTCCCCATTGTTTAGCCTGATTTGGAAAAGGATGTGGAAAGACTTATTATAGCTAAAGGACTTGGTCACTGCTTTATCTCTGTGTGGAGATCGGGCTGAAAATCATCTCAAGGGACACGGAACTAGTTCTTGTTTCACTGCTTCCATCTGTGGGGCCAGATTTCTGTATCCCCAGAGACCTTCTGCCCAACAGTGTTCATGCAGCAAAAAAAGTCCTGAATTCAGTCAAAGCTGAAGAACTGGGCAAAGTTTAGGAAGAGGCTTGGTGCAGACTCTTGTTCCTAATCCAAGGAGTGTGGTATCTGCTTCTAAAACAGCCAGGGGCAAATTGTCTAATAGCCAAGTCGGAGGCAGAGCAGTGGGGCCTCTCACTGGTGCCAGTGAACTTTTGATATGCTTACTGGCTGAATCCCACATTTGGAAGGTAAATCCTTGGGGGGAAATTGCATCTATTACCCGAGCACATGCTGTTTGAGGGGGACTCCTGCCTGCTGTCTGCTGCCCAAAAATTTTGTATCTTTTTCAGTATAGTCCTCCAAGATCTCTAACAGTCACTGGAGAGACTGGTGCTGCCTGAAGATGATGGTGAACCTGTTCTTTGGGGTATGTAGATGATTTTCTTGAAGTTGATGGTAGAGGAGCCTTGTCCACTGGCTTAGACCCTCAGGGATAGGGGATGAATTCCACCATAAGCTGTGCAAGTGGGATACCAACTGCTCCATTTTGCAGTGGATTTAGCTAAATCAGCACAACCTTCTTCTAGATATGAGTCCCTCCTGATGGCTTGGCACCCTGAGACCAGAGGAGGTGTCCCTGCTGTGTCAGGACTGTGCAGGCCAGTTGAATCTATGGCTCCTGTTTGAGTGCTGGTCACACACTGTAAGAATTAGCAGGAACAAATCTTGAGATCGTACAGTCTTCCAGAGGTATGGGGATATGCTGGGAAATCTGGAGGAAGAAAAGGGTGATTTATTCCTTGGGAACAATTTTTCATCTCCTCACATCTGTTACTCTTTCTCCTGCCTTTTCTTCCCCCTCCTCTCCCCAAATTTGCACTTTGTCATTAGAACCAGGAAAGAAAAATCCCAATATGCATATGACATTTTACGAAAGTGCTCTCTGTGCTCTTAAAATCCAACAGTTTTGCTGCACAGCATTCATCTGTAATCAATTAGAAGGTTTTCTGATCAACAGAAGCTGGAGGTTCAGTTCCCTGGAGCTTAGCACTCTGCACAAGGAGGTGGGATTGCCTTGGCACTTAGTCTCCTTTCACCTGAAGAAGGAAATTGGAGCTGCAATGAATGAAGCTCAGTGAGGCAGAATGAGATCAAAAAGCTCCAAACATGCTTGTTAGCCCTATTCTAGCCCCATTTCAGTGGTGTTAAACCAGATGGTCCAGATGCAGCTTCCAGCTCAGGAAGTTCTGAAGCTGATTCTTGCCAGAAGCAGGGGAGAAGCTCTCTCTGAGGGTTGTCAGCCCCTGTCAGAGACAAGATAGAGGTGCAAGCTGTGATCCAGTGCAGATTGGCATGCTGTTTTGGGGTCCTCTGTGATGTGCTGCCAGTGGTGGGACTGAGACCTTGGGTACCTAAGTGAGACTAGTCCAATTCCCCCACCCCAAACCATGAACTGCTCACCTCTCCCTCCTGAAACCCTCCCAGTGTTGTACTGATGCCTGATTATAACCCTGGAGGAGTAAAACTTTTGGGAGACAAAAACCTTATTTCACACTGCTCTGGCTCCTCTGCAGTGTGGGGACTTCATTTCCAGTTGCCCCATCCACAGTCTTTGGAGAAGGCAGTGACTGGGTGAAGGGGAGGAAGGAAAAGAAAACTTAGGCTGAGTACTGGGAGGAAACGGAATCTCCCTAAGTGGGGATGAACCATCTGGGTATTTTGCTTCTTAAAAAGAAGGACTGAAACCTGCTAAGACGTCAAAAACTAGGTTGGGCCAAAACTGGGACACAATCGTGCAAGGAGGGATCGATTCTGTGTGTTCCTGGCCACCAGAAGGTCTCTTCCCTCCATGCTTTTAAGAGAGCTCACTCTGTAGGAGGCCTGTCCAAGTCTGTCATCTTTGGCTCCTCAGCAACTGAGAGCAGCAGCAGAAGCATCCTCCTGTCTGATGGGCTGAACATCAGGATGTTTCTCCCCTTGGATGGGGCAGGGGCATAAAAATTACAAATAAAAGGCAGAAGGGCTTTTGAGAGGGTAATAGAGTGCAAGATGGAGTATTAAGCCTATCTCCAGCCATAATTAAACCTGCAGTTGGAGGGTCTGTCACATTGCTTCAGACCCTTGGAAAAAAAAATTCAGTTGCTAGCTTCATTAGTAATTAAATGTCCAATTACTGTATGTAATGTTTCTGCTTTGCTGAACTCCACAACTGCATTCATAAACAGCCCTAAGGAAGGCCTCTAATCTGTGCCATTGTTCTTCAAGTGGTTTGCACATGCAGAAAAAGAAAAGAAAAATCAGGCAGACATTTATAATATGGAAAGGAAAGGGGGAAGGGGTGGGAAGACGAGGAAATCAAATCAGCATCTTCCACCTCCCTCCCCCCTCGAGGTAGGATCTCTGCCAAGCCCACAGAGAAGCCCTCAGGCCCCTCGAGCATGCAAATGTAATTTTCTATCCAGACAACACACTATTTTTTTTTTTATAAAATGAAGTCCACCCCCACTCCCCCCGAAAACCTCCTCAAATCCCTGAATGCACAACAGAAGCAAGAAGAAAATTACAATGAAAGGAGAGAGAGATGGGAGGGGGGGAGAAAAAAATAAAAGCAGCAGCAGCCCACAAACAGAAGGAGAGATGGAGGGAGAATTGAGATGAATATGCAGTGTCCAGAGTTTAAATAGACATAAAAGATAATGAAGGTGGGGAGGGGGGAGGAGGGAGGAGAGATTGTAATCAAACAAAATGATTTTGGTCCTCTTCAATCATCCCTGGTTTGCAGGCTGTCATTTTATACAAATTAGAGCTGGGGTAATTGTATGAATATTCACTGGGATTGAAATCACGTTTATTAAAGGGAAGGCACCCTTCTCAGGGCCCACTGCGCCGCTTGGCTTTTGTTTGCCTGGAACAACAGGAAAGTCACTTACGCGATGGATGAGCACCAGATCCACGCCCCCCTCCCCTGCTCACCCCCGGGAGGGCCAGGGCTGGGGTCCTGGGAGGATGCTGGAGATGGCTGGGCGCTCTTAGGGATGAGTGGCCCTTGCCTTTGGGGTGAGAAGCAGAGGACAGTGTGGAAATGCCCCTCTGGGGGATAAGAGCCCTAGCCCGGGAGTTGTCTCTTTGCCTCTCCTGCAGAGGGGGGGAACACAAATGCTTCTAGCCTTTAATTTCCAGGCAAGCTGTTATTGAACCAGCAGTAGCTTGAAACCATTCAGGATTAAATAATTGCCGCATTTTAACATTATTATTATTATTGTTATTATTGTTTTTATTATTATTATTTATTTTCCCCCCTTTAAGTGTTGCTGTGAATCGAATTCTTCTTCCTGCTCGGGAGTCCGACCCAGGTCTGTGTCGCACATGTCTGGCACCACGCTGGGGACGGCTCCTCTCATACATAACCAATCAAAGATGTATTCAGGGCTGTTGTGAGGAAACCAGGGATGATTATAAGTCAAGCGATCCAAGCCTTTTGCTGACTGCTCACCCTCGCATATTATGAAATTTCTCTTAGAAGGGCAGACAAAGCCTTTTGAGCCCCTGTATGGTGATGGCCTCGCTTGGATGTCTGGCTTTAACCGCTTCACAATGTCAGCCTCTCGTTTCTGAAAAAAAAAGGCAAACGTATCCTATTGTAGCATGTCAAGTACCCAACGCTGCCATTCAGCAGCCCAGCCGTGGCTGTAACCCATCCTCGGGTTGTCACGGCAATGCAAGGAGATCGCTCTGCCGCTCGGTAGCCGGCGGCAGGAGGAAGGCGAGGCTGACCTGAAGCAGGAATGTTCATTTAAATATTTGATTGTGCCTTGGCCCCGGCGATGGGGTGGGTCGTCCCTTCTCCGGGACAGCTGGGCTGCAAGCGAAATCGGGGTGACTGGGTGTCGTGTTCGGTTATCGTCAATAAATCGCGGTGCTGCACGGGGGCCGCCCAGGGAAGGAGAGGAGGTGTGTTGGCTTGGGGGGCTCAGGACTGGTTTTCTGCCCAGGTGCTTGGCAGAGCTGGGCATCTGTGTGCCAAACCCAGATGAGAGTAAGAAATCACCCGGTGAGGGACCAAAAGCAATTTTTTAAGAAATATTTTTAGAGCTTACCTTTTATTTTTTTTCTGTTTGGGTCTAAAAAAGATGAATTGAAATCTGAGGCAGCCAGACCTGCCATTGCAATGGGTGCACAGGTAGTCAGAGTCTAACTTGAACCTTACAGTTAAAAACCAGCTAATTTAATCTAATTAAGGGGTTGTTTTTCACTGAACGTGGGAACATCGGTGGGGCAGACTGCAGAAAAATGGTTGCACATGTAGTGGCAGAAGACTTCTTCTGGAATTGGAGCGATTGTAGCATCTGCCTGCGCTGTGGAGGGTCCTGCCTTCTCCAGATGATAAACCAAGCTCAAAGGGATGACAGATATTCCCAGCGTTTTCCCAGGGCTCAGCTGAGGCTGCAGGGGTTTGATCTGATAGCTCTAATTCTGCAAGACTAGCCCTGGTAGAGCAAGGAGTTGGATTCTGCTCTCAGCAGTGGCTGTGTGTTAGGCTGGGACTTCAACTCTGGTCCTTCTACCTGGACCAAGTAAAACTTGGCTTTCCCCTCTTCTGTCTGTCCTGCCCAAACTTTTCCATGGAAGATGCTGCCCCAGCAGTGCCGCGCGTGGCAGTTCCTCAGCCTGGTGCTGCTCTTGACCGGGCTATTCAGGTCCTCTCCACCATGAGGGGAGGCCACATGTATCCTTCTCGTTGGAGTCCCAACACTGCCTCTGGCTGCCCTGATTCAACACAACCTCGTATGCAAATAATCCTTCAAAGCTTCAACGTGGGAGGCAGCGTGTGCTCTTCGGGGTCAGCGGGCCATGTGGTTCCTGGCTTAGCACCCTGGCTGGGGGAGCGTGTCCGTTGGGTGTCCGTGGGCGTCCTCGGCTTCCTGCAGGTCTGATGTAAGAGCAGTAGAGCTGCCCATTTGTTTTCTATCCAGGGTTTTCCTGTTCTGGCAGTGTTTTGCCTTTGAAATGCAGCCCAAACCCCCACAGAGAGCCCCTGTGTTGAACTGCGAGGCGCTGGGGGCTGTGCTCGGGGGGCTGGTTAGGATCAGAGGCTCCCTGCGGCATTGAGGGCAGAGAGGAGGAGTGGGCTGGTGGTTTGAAGGTATGGGATGAAATGGTTGCCTTTCTGTTGATGATGTCC
The DNA here is from genome assembly GCA_035583135.1 of Lophotriccus pileatus. Taxonomy (NCBI): domain Eukaryota; kingdom Metazoa; phylum Chordata; class Aves; order Passeriformes; family Tyrannidae; genus Lophotriccus; species Lophotriccus pileatus. The sequence continues at coordinate 9,677,641 of JAWWES010000006.1, forward strand.
TTGTTGCTTGGATTGGTGCACACGTGCTGGACAGATCCTGTGGAGCCCAAAGCCCGTAGGAACTGAGCCGATGCTCTCTCTGGTGCGATGGGGGTGCCCAGAGACCCTGGGTGGGTGTGAAGCTGAGGTTTGTGTGAGGGGGAAGAACATAAAGGTGAACCCCTTAGGCAGCCAGGCAGCAGCAGCAGAAGCATCTCTGCTCTTAGCTCTTGTTCTCTTTGGGTTGTGTGTTGTTGCTAGGCTCTCCTTGGGCTTTTCCATCACAAACAGCTTTGCCAGATTTTCCTTTCATTTGAATACAGGGACCTTAACCTTATGAAGTGTATTTGAGCTTCTAGAGACTGTAGTAAACCTTTTTGTTACTACCAGGATATATCAGTGAGGGATCAGGTTAGACCTGTAGGATCTACGTTGCTTTAGGGTCATCTAAATTGCAAGGACTTCTTGAGCTGAGGTAGAGGAGAAAGAGCATTCCTTAGGTCTGTGCTTGGAAGCTTTTTTCAGTCTCCATATAGGGAAACAGAATGTTGCTGTTTTTTTTTACTCTGAGCTCAGTTGTCTTCGTCCTAGTTTTTCAGCAAAAATAAGAAGAAAAGTCCTCAAATGGTTCAATATTTTGTTATGATACCAGGAACAAGGAGTCTTTCCAACCGAAAAGATAATCCCTTGTCTCATTAAGTTTGTGACTTTAAAAAACTCCTGCTGGCTGTTTTCTGTGGGGACCATTTTCTGAGGCAGCTTCTTGGTTTTGAATGGTTTCATTCCTCAGCGCTTCTTTTGAGTGGAAAGTTTAAAGATGCGTCATCTTGCTTGAACAGGGCGATAAACTGTGAAGCAAATGTGAAGAGCCTTAGAAATGGGCTGTACAAAATGCAGATGTAGAGGATTAGAAAACAGAACTGCGCTACATCCAGCGATAAGTAAGGTCGGACTCAGCAATTTCTGAGCAGTTGCGCCAGGGAGGAGCAGGGAATGATTTGCTTTTTGGCTCCCAGCGAGAGAAGCAGAGGCGGGGAAACCTCTGGGGTTGGTTTGTGCGCTGTGGTGTGGTCAGCTGAGTTCTGCTGAGGGGGCTGGGGGTGGCAGAGAGGTGAAGCACAAGGCAGTGTCTGTGGGGGCCTGCAGCCTTGTCACCTGTCACCCAGAGTGATCAAAACATCCCAGAGGTTTTCATGTTTATCAAGTGTTGGACGCTCCAGAATGATTGACATTTCCATGGATGAAACACAGCTGCTGGCAAGTATCTGTTGCTGCTGTTTGGGAGATACAAAGGGAGAGGAGGGATTTTCAGGCAATAGTGATGCTTTCAGGTAAGGAAAACCCAATATGCAGCTGTTGGGGAGCTGTCAGTTTTGGAGGTTGAAGCCCCCCAAACCTACACTCAGAAGTATGGCTTTGATAGCTGAGAGAAAATTGATTCCTGCCTGGAGCGGGGAAGGCAGGAGGGGAAACCTTGGACTGTGGCTCTCATCTGTTAGTGCTCTGATTTTGCCTAAAAATTTTTGCGATTTCTCCAGGGCTCAAGTTGCTCTCTCATGTCCAGGGGCACCACACACCTTGAGTCTGTTCTTGAAGGACCTGCCTTGCTTTTGCAATGCTGATCATCGCCTGTCTGAGCAGCTTTGCTCAGGGCTTTGTTTTGCTCAGGAAGCAAGCCTGCAAAAGCTCCTGTTGCTGTTGAGTATTCAGGCCCCACCTCTAGCTCAGGGTTTCCTGCACAGCCCTCTCCCTGTGAGATGTCTTTCATGCCTTCTCCTCTGGCTTGCTCATCTTACCCGAGGAGCAAAGCTGCCATCAGTCCCCAGCGCTCTGGGGTAAGATCTGTTGACGTATCCTGAGGCTAGAGTTACTTTCTGTTTACAAGTAGTTCCCAGGGCACAAATTACAAGTGCTATGATAAAAATGTTGAGTTGGATGTCTTTATTTTTTATTCTGTGATCAGGTCTTTCATCACTTGCCTCTCCCTAACCAGGGAGCTCTGAGAGTTGGGTGGATTTCAGAATTTTCATCTACCCCAGATTTAGTCAGCGCTGGCCCATCCTCAAAAGGCTTAAAGCTCCCCAGCTCCCTTTGACTTAAGGTGTAGCTGTGCAGGCTCACTGTCTTGCTTGAGGTTGTTGGTTGACCAGAGCATCTTCCAGGTCCTCTTTTTGCTTGTGATGAGCCAGTATGTACACTGTCTTCTCTTCCCCCTTGCTTGGGATGCCTGGGGTGCAAAGACCCCCACACCTATTCCTGCCAGGTACATCCCATCACGATGAGAACTCATGGAGGTCTCCTTTCATTTCCAGCATCTTGTGGGAAGGCACAGGGGATCCTAGAAGTCTGTTCTGCTGGATCCCTTTTGCCATTTCTTTTTCTCCTGGCTTCCTTTCTGAAGACTATCCAAAGACATGAATATTTTGCAATGGACTGTGAAGGACTTTAGAAAGCTGTAAAATGCGCATCAGCCACTCCATAAACGCCAGAGATGCTGCGCAGAAGCACAGCTACTCGAGTTTAGCCAGCTCTGTATATCAAGTGATCCCTGCAGATTTATTAGATGTTTCAAAATGGATTTGAAATAACTGGATTTAGTGTTTCTGGCGATTCCTTGAACCATCTTGTTTTTCAGCCAACTTGCATAAATGTGCCAGTCATGGGCTGCGGTGTATCAGCCAACTTAGCAAATGGTTTTATTTATAGCTGAAAGAGTGTAGCCAAGGAGTATAAATCCTGAAAAAAAGTATAAACTGTATTGTGGAATTAATAAACTTCAAATTCATGGAATTTCTAATGTTCCACTGATGGCTTAAAAATCTGTTTAATGGCCGCTGAGTGATATTTGGCTGCAAAGCAGAAACCCCAAAGTTGTCTTAACTCAACAGTGATATTTTTTAGTGTTTATGTGCTGGCGCTGAATGTCTTTGCTGAATGATGGAAAGCTGACCTTCTCTGCCGCGTTTCTGCAGCGACCAGATAAGATTTCACATCACAGCTTCGCTTTTTCTGTTGATGATCTGTGGCTGGAGCCCAAGACGTGCTGTTTAGATGTCGGGCTGTTTATCTGGAGGATCAGTTGCGTGTCTGGCTAACTTTGGGGGTGTGAAAGATGTTCAGTGCTGGAAGCAAGTGCAGGGGAAGGAGCTGATGATTGGAGAGTGGACCCTGTGCTTCCAGAGCACGACTAGCCAGCCAAAGGAGGTCCAGCTGCATCTTCAGGGATACCAATATGTGTTGGACCTTGAGAGGTAAGAAGATCCGGGCTGTTGAGGAGGCATTCTCCTCCTTCATCTCTCCACTGAAACTGCTAATGACAGTGTATTTTTAAGCTGGTGACTGTTATGTTCTTTTTGCGGTGATTCATTAAAGTTTCAGGACCTTATTGCACATCCTTTCCTCCTAGGTCAGTGGCAGGGCAAGTGTGTTGCAGAGATCTCCTTGCTGCATGGATTATTTATGTGGGAACGTGTAGGACCTGTGCATTTAACAGCTGCTGGTTGGCAAATCTGTGCGTAGGCGCATCGTCCTGGACGGTGTTGGTCGGGGGGCGCTTGCAGCAGCCTGGGCTTGGGATTCCCTTCTCGTGCAGGCTGGATGGAAGGATTGGGGACACCAGAAACCATTGAGGCTTCGTGGTCCCCAAGGCAGAGGGTTGCAGCATGACGTTTGGAACATGTGAGTGCTGTTTTGTCACTGCAGTGAGTTTGGGGTGCTTGTGGGGCCATTCCTACACCCTGGCTGGCTGGCACTGATGTGATGCGTGGTGGCCACGGTGTGTCCATGCCTGCTGTATGTGCAGGGGGTGGTCAAGTCTCCTGCCTGATCTTTGGGTCCCTCATGGTTGGGTGTCCCTGACCTCAGAGAAGACTTCCCCCAGTGTATCAGGGTCATTGCTCTTGGTCTCCCATCTGTTACTGTGCTTGGTCAGCCTGGACTAGCCTGGCATTTCATGCGTGTGGCTGCTGCTTCCCATTTGAGAGATGGGCTCTAAAAGCCTAGTTATGTTTTATTTATTTAATTTATTTTAGACCTGAGGTCAGCTAAGCAAGTTTGCAGTTTCTCTGGGTTCTGGTGATTGACGTGGTGTTTGAACACCACATTCAAAGCCAATATTTCTTGCAGATGCTGAGATAAGTATCTGTAAATCTTTGCATTTACCATTATCCCCAATTTTCTTGTGCAGTGCCTGCTGTCACTGTGTAAGGGTATTTATCCTGCACGTAATCTGATTGGAAAATAAGGCTTTGAAACAGAAAGGAAAATACACATTTCAGGTGGTGTTAGAAATGTCAGTTGCTGGGTGCTTAAACAGTCCTGATTGTCTCCAGGCTTTGGGGCATTAGGGTTTTCAGCCCCCTATTGTTACATCTAAAGCTGCTTATTGGAATCCGAATGGGTTAGAAAGACACCTTGTTCCTCAGACCCTCAGAAGTCTGCCTGTCCCCCCACCACGGAGGATGGCCTTCTTACAGCCCAGCCGGCCAGGTTTTAACCCTTGGCTTAGACAGCATGGGGGCCGAACAAAGAGCCGCTGCTTTCAGGTGGAGCAGAATAAAAAGCTTATTATTTCGTAATAATGCTCTGCTCTTGCCTTCCAAGGATTTCCTAAGGACTTTACAAATATCAAGGCCTGGGAAGTCACCCCCACGACTGAGAGCTGGAGAAGTGACTGTGTGTGGCCACCTGAAGGCCTGAACCTGAGGCGTAATCGCTGCGCTGGGATGGATTCAAACCTCAAAGTGCCTTGTGCAGTTCATGCCTGTAAGAAGTCAAGGTGTGGGAGGACAACGGGGATGTTTAGGGCCAGGAGAGCCTCCTGATTTGCATGACTTTGTACCCATTTCTGAGCCTTGTTCCAGCTCCTTGACCCTTGCCAGTCCTTGTTGGCTCTTATATTGGGCCGGTGGGATCAAGGATGCTGGATTCTGCTCAGAGCAGGTGGACTTCTTCATGCCATCCCTCAAGCAGAGAAGATGGAAAGATTTCACTGTTCACTTAGACACCACTGTGGGGGTGGTGGAAATCCAGCTGTTTCCTGGATTGGTTGTACCTAACCTTCTGCCTCTGCTACCATCCCACCATCAGGTGGGATTGAGGTGTCTTTGTATGGAGGCAGGTGCTTGCATCCCCAGTGGTGGGAGGAGAGATGGGGTATAGGATGTCTTCCCTGTAATACCCAGCCCTGTCATTGAGCAGATCAGACCCCCCTCAAATTAAAGATGGGAGCTCCTCTTACTAGTGAGACCGAGAGTCTTTGCTCTTTCATCTATATTTTCCTGCCTTTTTGGTCCTCTGGGGCACAAACAGGAGTTGTTTTAGGTTGTGAGTTTTTCTTCCCCCACCTCTTCTTCGATTTCTCCTTAAAATTTACGCCTCCAGGAATGTTGTGGGCTCTCAGCTCGGCATCTGACACTTTTGCCCAGCCTGGGGCAGGCTGTGTCTGGCGTGGAGCAGCAGAGGGTGAGCAGTGGTGAGGACCTGCTGTTCCCGTGGTTGTGGGTACCACTGCGAAGGGAGCACATGGCACTGCCCTCTTTGTCCTCACATCATCCCTCAAAAACCTCCCCCTGGCCGGCATCACAGACGGGTGGGTAGATCAGATGCCATTTGCTTTTTCAAACAGTGACAATAAGTCTCTTTCCTTTGCGGGGACAATTAGTTTCTTTCCTTTGCGAGAGGTTTGGTTGGAATGGGCTGACCCCTCTTCATGGAAGGAGGGCCCTTGTCCCTTGTGTCCCTGGGAGAAGCCACAGCATGGACCATTTATGGTTTTTCCTTTTAACACAGTGACAGCGGCTTTGTTTTCTACATTTAGTTTGCATCTAAGACCAGGACATGGCTCATGCTGTGTCCCTGATCCTGTGTTTAAAGCTTTGCTGTGATATAAGTTTGGCCTGGGCCCTGCAGGGTTTAGCTTAATTTTTAAAGCTCTCAATGTGAATAATTCCTTGCTGAATGCAGATCGCAAGAGGGGATATTGATTTAAAGCTTTAAAGCTGGTGGTTATGGATTAAAAAAAAAAAAAAAAAGAAAGGAGGAAAGAAGGAGATTTACTGTAGTCAGAGCTGGTTGTCTGAATGTTAGTCCCTTACAGACAGGCTTTTGCTGAGCTAGATGTGGGAATGGCAAGGAAGCCTGGTGAAATTTAGCTTTAAATTGTTGGCTGCTGAGAACCAGCCCTGGGATACACTCAACAGCACTTCCCTGTGCTGGGGGAGCACTTGCTGTGACTCCTTGGCCTGGGCTCTGTGCGGGTACGGACGTGCTGTGGGGTTGCAGATAACCCCAGACCCTTGCCCGGGGTGGGGGATCAGGAGGAGGATGTGTTGGGTCGAGGTGATGTCGCTGTATGGCTGCACATAGGGATGTCACTGGGGTGGCAGGTGGGGAGCAGTCAGCAGGACAGGGGTGTAAGGGCTTGGACAGAAAATTGTGGGGAAAGGAAGCTTTGGTAGAGAAAATGGAAATGAAGAAAATGAAGAGAATTAAAGGCAGGCTGCACGTCCAGTTAGCAGACAGGGCTCTGAGGTCACTAATGCTGGTTATTTGGATTTCAAAGAGGATCCTATTAGCTTCTGTGGCGGAGAACCATTAATCAGTGGGGCGGGAGGCTGGCCGGAGAAATCAGTTTGCAGTGTCCTTGATGTCCTGCCGGGCTGGCGCTGCAGAGCATCCTGCACAATGATGGGTTTGTCTCCGACGAGGTGCCTTCCAGCCAGGATGGGGAACGCCAAGCCCCTCTGCCTGGAATCAGTGCAGGGATGCACGGATGTCATGTCCAGCAGGCCCCGTTGGAGAATCCCACCTTGGTGCTGCTGCCCCAGCAGTACTGCTGAGCTGCTCACAACCAGTACAAAATCCGAGTTACCTTTGGCAAGCCCCCAGTTAAGTTGCGTGTTGCTATTCCACAAGCACTAAGTGGGATTTGAGGGAAAAAAACCCCACTGTGTCCAGGTGTGACTGGGATCCCTTGGAAATATAATCTCTGGCTTTTTGTTCCAGTCAGGAGTTTTCACGTGTGCCAAGGAGCCATTTCCAAAGGAGCTTTGAGCACAGGACCTGGAGTCACATTGAAGGTTTGTGGACTGGTACAGCAGCCCTGCTCTCCAAGCCTGGTGCTTTAAAAACCTCTGAAAGAAACCTCTGAGTGTTTTGAACAGTCATTTGCTGTAGAAGGATGACATAAATAATGCAGAAGGAGACTTGTGAGTTCTCAGAGATGGGGTCAGAGAAGGGTTGTTTAGATAAAATTAAGATGTGGGCATGGTAGTTGAATATGAAACAAAATTGGTTTGGCAGGTTTTCCCCAAGAAAAGTGGCCGAAACCCCCTTGCTTGCAATATTTAAATTTATGCCAAAACTTGTTTAACTGGGGTTTGATCTAACACTTCATTGTTATTTAAATCCTTCAAATGCCATCAGGAGGAAGATATTTACCAACAATTGCTAGATCCAAATTCCAGAAACCCCTGTAATTTCTTCTACATTTTAACCCCCCCTCAGTCTTACCCGTAGAGACTTTTAGGGGCTGATACGCAGAGTTTTTAAAGAAGGTCAGTAAAAATAGTCTTGTGTACAAATAATGGCCATTGCCTGAGAAAATTGATTAAGATCAGTGAGATCAAGTTTCTGGCTGGACTGAGTATACTTAAAATCCCTAATAGTCTGGCTTTTTGTCTGCAGGATGAATTTATACAAAAAAGGAGAACCCAAGCCCGCTATTTCGACACGCCTGGAATTCATGAGTAGAGCTGGGTTTCAGAGACTCCCCTGCCTTGTTTTGGCTAAGTGCTTAAAATGGAAAGCTGGAGATTAGCATGGTGGGCCTGGGGTCATCTCGTTGCAGAATATATAGTCTCAGACACACAAGATCCTTTTCTTCAGGCGTCCCTTCTGGTTGTGGTGTTTGAGCCTTTGCTTTGCTCCCTGGCTAAGAGCAGCGTTCATCATGGGACTGGAATTTGTGACTTAACCAGAGAGGCGTTTTAGTGCTTTTCCTGTCATCGATCAGCGGGCTGGAAGCCACTGTCTCAGTAGCGTGTCCACACTGACCTCTGTGTTGGTGCTTGTGTTGGTTCCCATCCTCCTGGGTGCCTCCCAACCCAGGAATGCCTTCCAGCATGCCTGCCTTTCTCCTTTCGAAAGGGATCCTCTGAACTTGGACCCCTCAGAGACAGAAAAGAGGCTTTTTGTGCATGCTGCAAAGGGCTCTTGTGTCTGCAGCAGGGCATGGCAAAGAGACCTTCCTTCTGAATCCCTGCCTCAGAAAAAATCCCTTGCATCAGAACTTGCTATTTATATTTCTAGCTCTGAGACTCCTCAGCTGCATTATTAATGAAGCGTTTACCAATTAAGATAGATGAGTCTGCTCTTGAGAGTGTTTGTTAAGGTAAGGTGCCTTATTAGCATATCTGATAGATAGTGTGCCAGGTGCTGATTAAAACCTTGTTGACTCCCCAGGGGCAGAAGTCTTGAGGAAATAAGGTGGAGAAAGTTGTCCTGTTTCCTGTCTTTGGCCGTAGCGGGAGCAGGAAGAGGAGCTCAGCATCCCGCCCCCAAAGGCAGATCCCAGAGCTTGTGAGCAGCTTGAAATGGGTATGGGTAGGAAATTAATCAGCCCAGATCAGAAATTCCAATAGCTGGAGTGATGCAAGTGTGATTAATGCGTCCTGAATGCAAGAGGTGGCAAGATGCTAGCTTTGCTGCTCTTGCAAGGCTAGCAGCCTGTCAGGCGAGGAATTCGTTTCAGACATTGACCCTACGGGTTTCGGAGGTCTGGAATTGATGCTTCCCCTATGTTACAGTGTTTCAGCAGCTCACTAAATTAGGTTTGCAGGCAAAATGATGCTGTGAGGTACAGTCAGCCCACATATGAAACCAATTTCCCTTTGAAACAGCACTAAAGAGGGCGACCAGAAGAGAAACGAGATCATCCTTAGGTCTCTCGTGACCTGCAAGAGTTGAGAAGTGTGTATTCGCTTTCCATATTTATTATAATATGGCAAAGGAACTACATTGTAGGCTTTAATGATCCGCATGTGAAGAAGCGTCTTAAAATAGACTTCAGATCTCCCTGGAACATACGTATGTGTTCATAATTTTACGGCTATAAAAATATATATATTTACTGAATACATGTACTTTGTTTCTCCATCTGCTAAATATAGTCACGTATGAGAGTTGTACAGAAAATGTGATTTTTTTTTTCCCCCCTAAATTATCCCGCTGTCAGTCTGCTTCAGTTTCGGCGTCGGCAGAGGCGAGGCGCGAGCGGAGATGGGCGATGTTGTGCTGCCGAGCAGGTGTCTGGAAGCAGTTTGCCTGAGGATGGGGGTTACTGGAGGCGGGGTTGGTGGTACCAGCCACGATGAAGATTTGCCCAGCGGTTCGTGAGATAAAGCCCTGCTTTCGGTTTTTGCCTGTAATTTTGTCAGGGTTTTAACCATCCGTGCTTTCAGTCTCCGTGCTGGATGTTGGACGCCGAACTGTTTGATTTTTAGGGGAGGAAAAAGAAGGGAGTGTAAAATGGCCCTGCTGTTTCAAGCTTAGGGAAGAGTGTTGGCCTTGCCCTGTTGAAAAAGTCCAAGCAGCTTTTCTTGGAGCTTGTTGTGAGGCTCAGTGCGAGGGAAAGGGTGAAGAGGTGCCCATTTTCCGAGACGCCTTTGCCATCCCTCTGCGTGGTCAAACCCATGAAAAGTTGGAATTTGCATGCGCTCAGCAGAGACTTCTTTGATTCCAGCAGCTGGTAATTACCCAAGTGCCTTCATAATGGACAAAGCTCCTTCCCACATGGCTCCCCAGGGAGGCAGGGCTGGATGCTGGCCCTCCCCAGGCAGGGACTCCCGGCATGCTAGCCCGGGGCAAGCAGCACCAGAGGGACTTGTCCTCTAATATCTGCCTTGAGGAGCAGACATGGAGTGGGAAGATTGTCCCTGATTACAGCAGGGCAGGAAGGAGACGCTCTAGGCAAAGGCAGAAAATGGGACAGTGACTGGAGGAGGGAGACTTTCCAGGGTCAGGGATGGTGTTGTGCAAGAGGGACACTCCAGGTCAGTTTTTCTCCCTCTGATATTTCCTAATTGTGCAGCTGGAGTCATGGCCCTTCACCGGGTGCTGTGTCTCCAGCACACGGTCCTTGCAGAGGGCTGCGGAGATAGATGCTTGCACCACGTTTGGGAGATCAGCAGATGGTTTCTCTAAAGAGAGCCTGACATATGACTGTTGCTAAAATCAGTTTTTACAAAAACCACAAGTTCTCTAAAAAAAGGATCGTTCCTCTCACAAACTCCAGCTCAAATAGTCTTTAAAATAAATACACTTCTGTGGCGTCTGCAGTTGGGCCTGGCTGGAGAGCCTGGAGTCTGCCTCCTGAGAAGTGTCACGACTCTAGAGTTTGTTTTGGTTCATTTTTGGAGTGTTTTGCTGAGAAGGAAGGAGCCAGGCAGTCACAGAACGGTCCCTGGGTAGGATCTGGAATGGGGGACTCCACCATTCCTGTTTCCACTCCTCCAAGCTTGGAGGAGGAATTTGGAGAACCCTGAGAAACCAGTCATCAGCAACGTGTCTCCGGATAAGAGGCTGTTAAAGAAGATGCTGTCTTTTTGTGCTTAATTCCTCTCTGCTCTTTCAGGACCCTTTCGCTGATGGGATGTGAGTGTTCCTGGTTGGTTTGTGCAGCAGAGGGAGCAGGTTAGTGGAGCTCTTGGACCTCTTGCTTCTTGACTTGCTGGTGTGCTACAGTGGCAAGACATGCTGCTGTCTGCAGCAGTGTATCAGGACACTATTGCACACGTGCTGAAGCTCCAGAAATGACCACAATCCTCGGGCACACAAAGGAGGGTTTCAGCTTTGCACCCCTAAATGCCAAGGATCGACCTGCTTCTTGTATTTGAACCGATGCATGTCCAGCTGACAGGGTGGAAATTTATAGCCCTGGGGAGTGCAAAGGTAGCAATGTATTAACTTGAAATGGTGTTAGTGGGTTTTTCCTTTCAGAACCATGGCTTTCTCTCAAAGGAGCATCACAGCAGAGGGTGGCCTGGCTGCTCCTTTGGCCTGTCTTTCCCTGCCACGTGTGTGCTGTGGTGGGGTTGGATGCCTGTGGGAGCGGGCAGGTCCTGCGTCTGAGACAAGTTTCTTTCCTCAGGGATGTGATTTACCGAGAGACAACAGGAAGAATAGTTTGGGGGGGAAAGCCTGCATGAAATGGGACCACATCGTGGTCTTCCAGCTCTGCCTGTGGGGAGCTGGGTGGGTGGTGTGCTTGCCGGTGTTTTCAGGGATTCCTTGTAAGCGTTTGAGGAGCATTTGCTCAAAATTCACAATCGGTTTCTTTCTTCTGTTGTACAAAAATGCTACCAGTGAAAATAGACGAGCTCTCTGGGTCATTTCCACATGCCCTTAGTAAGACAGAAGTGTTTATTTTTTATGGGCCAATTTTTTGGAGTCTACCAGAACGTCTTGTACTGTCTAATGCTGCATGGAGCAATAGCTCTGCGGAGTGTGTTTAATAAGAGCAATGTGCTCTCAGGGATATTCAAATCGGAGTTAGTTTCCTCGCATGTACGCGCTCGATAGCATGTGTTATGAAACATCTGGGCCCAAAACTGCACTAAAGAAATCAAATGGCCAAGTCAACCTGAAAGTTGTACCAGGGCTGTGCCTGGAGAATCACCATGTGCAGCCCTCTTCTCTGCTGCGGGGCCCTGGAGCAGATGGCCTGGCTTTTTTTTTTTTTGTTCCTTTTCCTCCTCCTCCTCAGGATTTACAAGTCAGGAGTAAAACTCAGCTTTGAATTTTCCGTCAGCGTGAGGAACCACAAGTCCAAAAAGAGGCTCTCTCTGGCTGTGGTTCTGTGGCTGTGTGGGAGGTGAAGAGCCCTTGGTTCTCCCTTCTCTGCATCCGCCCTTCTCCTGCCGCGGTTCTCGGCTTTCCCTCCCCAGTCTGGACGGCCTGTTGCTGGTGGTGCTTCTTTTGTTTGACCTTAAAACCTATCTTTCCATTTGGGATGTCTGTTTAGGGGAATGATCTTCTAGACTTCACCTTTCTGATAGGAAATCTTTTCAGCAGTGACTTTCAGCAGTGACTGTAGTTCTTCAGAAATGTCCCTGGCATCTCCGTGTCCCTGTCTGGTGTGACTTGTTTAGAAGACTTTGCTGCAGAGATGGAAGAGCTCTGTTAGCACCTCCATCTCGCTGAAGGAGCTGGCAGAAAAAACAGCTGTCAGGGAGCTGTGGTGCTTTCTCTGCCTTTGCTTCATCAAGGGAAGCAAGACCAAGCGCTTGGCTTTAAAGGTTTCTGAAGTTATTATCTGCAGACTGGGAGAACATCTCAACCCTTGGCTTGGAAAGGCAGTGGGTTGTGTTTTAGATGAAGCCTGTTCAGTGTGGCTGGCATTACACCATGTGTGACAGGGAAACCAGCTCTCTCCCGTTTTAAATAAGGATGGGAGGTGTAATAGGAATCAGCCCTGGAGCAGGCTGCTTGTTCTTGGCGTGGGCAGCGTGCCTGTGAAGTGTGTCAGCGTGGGTGAGGGAGCCAGGAAGGACTGAGACACTCATGTCCAATGCTCCCAGAAGGTCCTTCCTTTAGTGCTGCACCGGTTCTTTAATGACATCTGAATTACTGCTGTAAGCTGGTTGCAAATTCTCTCAAGTCATGCTAAGCCTTCCCAGTGTGGCTTTCTGAAGGGGCCAAGTCCCAAGGATTTGGGATCCTTCTCCCTTTCACATTCACTCTGCGTGCTGGGGGAAGCAGGGGAGTTTGCTGCTGAAACAGGTCCCCATACCAGCACAGTACAGTTTTGGTCTAAATTTTATACAGGTGGCAGTGATGGACCATGCACAGCCCCGCTCATTCATACAGCTGGGTGTGCAGTGGGGCAGATGGGTCTTCTCTTGGCCATGCAGCTGACAGGGAGGAGTCCTGCTGACTTCTTCAACAGTGTAGGTCTTGGTGTGATGGCTGTGCTTGGGAGAGGTCATTTTTTGTACAGCTCACGTGCTGCATGCTGAAGCTAAACTTATCAGCATGGACAAAAATCACATGGGTCGTGGTGAGTCTGTGCTTTCCTGTGCAGTGCAGGTAAAGGGCCTTCAGTCAAAGGCTTTCTTCAGGATCTGGGTTGTTGAATAACACTTTAAGGAGAAAATACTTGTGCTGAGACCTGGTGCTGGATCCCTTGTTCTGAACAAGCCTCACAATTGTCTCTGTCTTTTGTATGTCTGTCTGCAGAGCGAGAGCAATAATTAATGCACAATGGCTCTCCTGGGTTCTGGCAAAGCCAATGATGATTTTCCCAAGTCAGCTCCAGAAGTACTGAAAATGCAGTTTTAGGCAGGGCTGTGGGTCAAATGTTCCTCCATTTGGCTCCTGCTGCTTTGATTATCAAACATCACTTGAAGCTTTTCAGTCAGCATGAAAGTGAGAGCATCAGTCTAAACCAAGGAAGTCCTGGACATCAGATGATTACATGTGCCAAAAAATTATCTTATCTTGACCTTGGAAGAGGGGAATGGTCAGCTTTAGATTTATATATTTTTAATGCAGCTTTTAATTTTTAACTTCTTTCAAACAGCCTTTTCCCCTTTATAGATCTTTTCTTCTGCAGCATTTTGTAAATGCACAAGTCATTTCCTAAGGAGCCAAACTTCAGCCTGCTCCTTAAAATACCTCTGTGAGGCCCAGAAGGGACATTATCCCAGCTTTGCAGTCAGGGAAACCAAAGCCCAAAGAGGGCAAGAGCTTCATTTCAAAGGTGCCAGGCAGTTGTGATCCTTGTTATAAGTAATGGAAGCTTGGGGTGTTTTCAGTGGCATTGAGTCTGTGGTCTCTGCAGGCCAGGTGGAAGACCACAGGGTTTTGGAGAGCTGGGGCTCCTGTCTCATCCCAGTGCTGCTTGCCAGGAAAATGCTCACCTTGGAGAAGCAGTGGCAGGGTTTAGTGGAAGGATCTGTGTCTGGGGCTGATGTGCACTGGGTGGGTTGGTGCCACACCACCTCCCCAGCAACGCGGAGCGGAGGTGAGAAGGACGCTCAGAGGTTTCCAGCCAGTGGGGCCAGGGAGAGTTGAGTGTTTTAGGAGGGGTTGCAGGTTGTTTGACAGGGCTGAGACCACACAGTGGCTGATGGTTTCACGTGTGTCTCTGGAGCGGGGAGGAATGATGAGATACATACCACTCGCGTGCCTGTGCTCTGGCTTGATGTGGTCTCGCTGAGCGAATCAAAGCTTTTGCTTTGAAGGCAGAGGAGGGGGAAGGGACTGCCTTTGTTGTGCTCTTTGGAGAGTGCTGGAAATCCTTCAGACCAGAAGACTACACCCTTCATTACCCTCTGGGTTATATATATGCCCCATATTGGAAGTATGGTTCTGTCATGTGAAGTGTTTGATTATTTATACAGTTAATGTTTAACAGAGTTGGAGTATTAGAATTAAACAGGGGACGAGCTCCCAACTTTGCATGGTTAAGGGCTAATAAAACTTCTCTGATCCAGTGTTTTCCTTTCACCAGGGGGGATTTTTTTTTCATTAGCTTTGGAGTGTTAAAAAGAGATCTCCTGTGTTTGAGGCAGATTGATCTGTTGGCTCCAGACAAAGAGAACGTGCAAAGGTGTCAGCTTAACTATCCAGCCGGCACAGATGCAGGAAGCCAAAGATTTCAAGGTGAGTTTAATTGGTATCTTCAATGGCAGTAGCTGGGTTCAACAGCATCTGCCTTGGAGACTGGGTGATGTCCACAGCCCGCCCCAGGCGTGGAGGAGAGCTGGGTGAGCAATGGATTGGAAGGTGGAGGGTAACAAGAGGCTGGACTGCCCGACATTGACTTTGTCACTTGTGCCAGTCTCCACTGCGCTGTTTGGCTGTTGACTTGCTGCAGGAGAGCCTGGAGATGTCAGCTGGTGACCCTTCAGTCGTCACATCTTCCAGAGGTGTTGAACTGGGATGGTGTTTCCCAAGTGTTTGGCGTGAGGATTGTGAAGGTGTGCCCAGGGCAGCCCCATGGCTGGTGTGGTCCAGAAAACAGTAGGAGAAGGGACAACGTTTGGGATTAGCTGAGCCTAACAGAGTCTGCAGTGGGATTGGTGTTGCAGTGGGTTTGGTTTTCCTTTCTTTTTAGTTTAGTTTACTCAGACTAAAGGATCTGTTGGTGTCTCACTCCAACACATTTCATACCTGTTGCCCAAATCCAGCAATATCTCTTGGTGGCAAAGAGTTCTCAAAGCTGTGGTTTTTACAGTAACGTGGTGGGAGATGGTGAGGATGCTAATGTGGGATTTCACACCTTCATTAAGGGGAAGGCTGAGGAGTAAGGGCTTTGTGGCATCCTAGACATCCCATATGGTGGAGTGATTGTGACTGCCCCAGAGGTGCCCTTAGTGCTGTTGCTTTGTACTGCTCCCCTAAAAATCAGATTGCTTTTTAGCAAACCACCAGGGCTGAAGGCAACCATGACTGTGGACTTGCCACTTGTATTTTAGGTGTCCTGATTATCTGCTGTGCATTTTCTTTCCCTTTTATCTCCCACACACTCCTGCCTGCCCAAATGCTGGATATGCTATGGATATAATTTGCTTCTGCTTTGGCCCCGTGAACCGATGCAGTTGATAACTCTTATTGGACTGGAAACAGCAATTTTTAATCCTTTCCTTATGACTGTGGAAACAGGGGGGGATGTATGAAAGCAAGGCTGTTGGAGTGGCTGTTGCCTGGGTGGAAGATCCACAGATGACGTTTTGCCTCTGCAAATGTACATTGTGAGCATGATGGGAACTCTGCTCCCCATTGTCCTTCCAAACCTTTCTCCTCACTGTAGGAAACTGTACCCAGGAGTTTTGTTCTGCCGATTCCACCCACGAGTATCACCTACTTGTTGGCTGGGTGGAGTGAGACTCTGCTTTCAGCTCTCCTGGGAAGTGTTTATCTGTCCATCCGTGCTGAGCTCATCTCTAGGTTTAACGGAGCAGTTTCTCTAAAGGAGGAAGTGAATTGATTTTAAAGGAGTACACCTCCTCTGCAAGATGTCACGGTCATGATCTGAGACCCTGTAGTTGCATGTGCTCATCACTATGATGCACTTAGCTTTTATTTCAGAATGCCTGTTTTTATTTACATTTCACCTGCTAAGTCCAAAATGTGGTGCTTCCTGCCCTCAAAGAGGACTGAGCCCTCAACCTAACATAGAAGTCTGGGGGGTTTCCATCTCCTGCAGTGGAAACACACAGTGTGGAAACTGGCTCCTGGGGGAAACAGCAAGAGGAAAGTGTAATCTAGCGTAGAAGTATTTGTTTTTTGAAGGCAAGTGGCAATCCCCTGTCCCTCTGCTGCCCTGTATGCTCCTCATCTGTTTCAGATTTTGATAAATTTCTTGTTTATCTTGAGGAAGCAAATTAATAAGTAATGCCAATTGCTCTTCAGAGAGAGGCTGCTGATGATTGGCATCATTTTAACTTGGCATGTGTGTTGTTGAAGGACTGTTTGCCGTTGAGGCGAGTGCGTCGCTATCAGAGCTGGTAAAAGTACGACCATTCCCCCTGAGCACAGGAGTTGGGTGTAAACTTATGCAAGTAGACCTTCTGAGCAAGGGCTCAGGGGGAGTTAGGCTGGTCTTGCTGGGAGCTTTGAGGCCCTCATCTCCTTTAGCTCTGGGTGAATTTGAAACCCAGCACAACTGGGCAGACTCATCTTCCCTGCGCATCACTGGGAAATCCCAGTGTTGCTCTTCCGGACGAACATCATGATTTGATGTATGGTGCTGGTCAGGTCTCAGCCCTCTTTATACACCTGAAACCCACAGCTGCTTCCTTCAGACTCCCACCCGAGGGGATGCTGTGTTTGGTTTGGAGGTGGCCTGGCCCTAAGTGTTGTACACACCCCTTCTGTGTGAATGTGGAGATGATGGTGGAGTCTGGCTGCTTGTGCATCACGGTGATGTTCACATCACTGAACAACTAAACCCAGGTACTGCACCACCACGTTTAGTCAGTGGCTGTGGTTTCTGGAAAGTGCAAGCATGGGAGTTTACCAAAGACCTTGCAGATATTCCAAGTTGAGCCCCAGGAGGTTTCTTGGGTGGAAGGCAGAACTGGAATTTTCCTTCCTGGGGAGAGACAGCAGTGGAGCATGGGTTCCTTGCATCCTTGCTCAGAGCTTCCCAGCTGCTGTCCCCTGGCCATTGTCTTGGCTGCTGAACTCCTCTACCTCGTTTTCCCAGACAGGTGGAGAGGAACTCTGCTCCTGCTCAGCACAGAGCAGGGGAGGTAGCAGGTTGCAGCTCCCGAGGTGCACTCTGCCACGTAGTCAGGAGAGAGACCCCTCCAAGCCAGAATGTGCCACCCACAGTGTGTGTGGCTGGTCCTCCTTTTCCAGGGGTGTCTGTGGACTCCCTTTCAAGGGTCAGGGGAAGATTTCACCACAACACTTCCCCATCTTTAAGTGGGAGTACTCTGTAATACTTGAGTTATGTGGTAATTAGGGCGACTCCTAAAACCCTTTGCTGAGATTGTGGGTAAAACCACCTTCTCTCAAGTTACTGGCTTCCCTTTTCAAAGGGAAGAGAGGACTCAACTCCTAGTCGCTCATCTGGTTTTGCTTTTTACTTTGTTTCATTCCCATTATGCTGAGCTCACTGCATTTTTGGTTTTTGGTTGCTTCCAATTCCAAATGGAGATAAATGTGCTGATAACCCTTTGGCACATGCGGTGTGCCTGGCTTGTCTAACCAGGAGCTAACCAGGAGCTGCAGGAAGATGCAGGAGCGGGATTTCACCCAAGCGAGGCTTGCAGGTTTTGTTTCAGCCAGCCGGCAGATAGTTGTCTGGGATATTGCTTTCCCTTTCCCTTTCCTTTTCCCCTTTTTTTAAAGGGACTTAATTACTGAAATACATCTGTGGTTAGAGGAGCTGGAGACTCTCCATCCACCTCCAGAAGGGCCTCCTGGCGCGTAATGGGAGAAAACCGCCACTAAATGTCTCACATCACGCTTTCCCCCTGATCCTGTGTATTTAGCATTAACTGCACAATATAGGCTTCCTTTTGTTTTAATTGTGATGAATTCCAGGGAGAAGGAAAGGATCGCTCCCTTGTTTTTATTTCTACTGTAGCCCCAGCCATCCTGATGACAGATCTTGTCATTACACGGTGTCATTTTGGATGTTTGCACTGCATCAAAAGCAAACGGAGGAGCCTGCAGTCCAGGCTGTGGATTGAATAACAATGTTTTTCCAGGAAAAAAAAAAAAAATCTGTGAAGTTTTAATGAGAAACATGAGTTTTGCAGAGGCAGCCTGTGCACCACTGCCGACTCAGCAGAGCGATGGCTCCCATCTCCCTCGGTATCAGCTTTTGTGGCCCTTTTGTGTTTCTGGAGGCTGTGAAGCTGTGGAGTCATCTTGAACTTGAGAAGCAGGAGGGCTTGTGTTTTCCTGTGCACGGTGGATTTTCAAGCTTTCCAGCTGCATGCTCCTTGCTAAAGCAGAGGTTGGTGATGTGTGGCTGGGAGATGCTGGAGACAGTGTGTGTCCAGAAGGAGAAAAGGTAGTGCTGAGAGTGTTAGCATCATTGCAGGGGAGTCTGCTCTTCCTGAAATGCCTGCATGCTCAAGATGGTGAGAACTGTTGATGCAGGAGAGCAGAGCATCTTTGTCAGGCATCTGTCTCCCAACCACATTCCTTTCAAGCAAGGAGGGCTGTTGGGGAAGTCTCTGCTCTGCAGACCTCCCACTGCCTTCCTGACTTTGCAGAAGGGTCATGTGAAGACTAATGTGATCAAAAGGGTTTTTTAAGTGTTATTTAAAGCGTGTTGACTGTTCTGCAGAGGGTTTTGGTCATGGAGAATCGGGCAATTTGACTGCTCATCAGCTGTGACCCAGGACTTCACTGCAGGGTCTCACCAGAGAGGAGATACTGGCAACTGAGGACTTTTATGTGGTTGCATCACTTGGGTTGTTCTTATCCCTCTTTGATTTTCCTTACAGTGCCTGAACATGCTGCCCTGAAGTGTGTTGAGCTTCCTGTGAGGAAGTGTTTCTGTCAGGGAACCATTTGTGGGGCCATGCCCAGGAGATTGCAACGAGCCCAGCTGCTCAGGTGTAGCATTTGGGCTCCATGGAGCTGACTCTTTAGCTGTCTGAGGAATGTTGGATGTGATGTATCATTTAGTGGGACTGGAGGATACCAAAAAAAAACCCTGGTCCATGTGGAAGAGGCATAAAACTCATCCACCAGCAGGTTGAGTGGGGCTTGGGAGCCGCCTGAATGCTCTGCAGATCTCTCCACTTGTCAGAGTTGGTGCTTCTCAGACACCCTCAACACACTTCACCTGCATGATGGATGAAAGCCATGTGACCCTCCAGGGATGTGTGTAAGCACTGGCATCTCTCCTGTGAGGAGCCAGCAGGGGATGGGGGGCTCTGGTGCGGGGGCAGGACTGTTGCAGGAGGAGCACAGAGCCAAGATGGAGATGTGGGAAGCAAAACATGACAGCTCTACTGCTCTACTCACCACTTCTGCTAAAAAAGTGTTTCTCCCTCCAAAGTGTGGTCCTGCTGCAGGCCCCCATGTACCTTACCATTTCCCAGCTCTGTGCAGAGATTCCAGGAGCAGGAATCACTTGCTTTCCCCAGAGCTGGGGGCAGATCTTACACCTTGTGATGCAAAGTCCTCCGGTCTCTTTTGCAACTTAAGAGTTTAAAAGCAAGCTGGAAAAACACTTTTTCCACATGAAATCAAGTTCTGTGCTTTCCTCCACTTCAGGTTTCACTGGATGTTGAAATACAGCAGTCAATCTTCCCAAACCTCACACCATGCCTCACCTCCTCTTCTGGCATAGCTCTGGTCAGGGCTGTCACCAAGGCCTGGTATGCAGCAGCTATTTGGATGACTCCCTGTCCTGGAATTGAGGTCCCTTTCTTTAGAAATACACTCACAGAGTTTCCAAAAATTATTCTGGAATAAAATGTCAACAGAGGAGGCTGATCTGGAATAGCAATTGCTGAATAATTTATTCTGCCGTGAGTAGATAATTTCCCTATATGGAGCAGCCCTAATAAGCTCCAAAATGTAAGCTTTATTGGTTTGGGGGCCAGAGAGGGGGGAGGAAACCACTAAGTTTTCATGAAGTTACTGAAGTGAGCCGAGCTCTTTAAGTATAATAATATTTCTTCAATATAAAATGTGTGTCTGTGGTCTCCTTAGTGAAATTCAATATATATATAAAAAGGTGGGTTTATTCTAAATGAGGGCTGTAAAAGTCAGAAGGAGAGGGGAGTCATCCTGGTGCCTGCTCCTGGGGTCTGTGCCCAGCTCCTGAAGTGGGGGTGGAGACCAGAAATGGCAAAATGGTGTAATCTTAATTTTTTTTTTTCCACTTTGGGGGAGCAATTTCAATGCAGAGCCCTTTTCTGTCTTAAGAACAAGGTTCTCGGAAGGAAGTTAATTGACCTTTTCAGCAAAATTGTTATTGAGACCGTTGCCACAAATGCTACTGAAATGCTTTGTAAATACAGTGTTCATTTAACAACATTGCCAGTAACTTAGAAAGCCAGACTTTATCCTTCCTTAAAAATGAAAGATCTATTCTTAGCGGAAAAAGCATTTTTTGGGGGGAAGAATTTGGAGCAGATTTTCGTGTTGAATCTAGGCTGCCTCATTCCCTCAGAAGGCTTCTGAGGGCCAGGAAAATTATAACTAATAAGTTCCCTATAAATTGTAGAGCTGCTATTTTAAGGTCTGGTGTCTCAGGGAGGATCAGGGTGGTGTCCTGCTTCCCTCCATTGCCGCACAGTGCCCTGGTTTGATTTTGGTCCTTGTTAAGCTGTCTGCTGGTCCTGCCCCATGCAAAACCAAAATGTTTTGGAGGAAGGCAAGTCAGGAGGTTCTCAGGCTTGGTTTTGCTTCTGATTTATGACATTGGTAAACTGAGTTTGTGTTTTGGTCTGAAGATGGCCTGCTCCTGAGGCAGCTTTACATGGCAAAATATGCTTTGAATGCAGTTTATTGTTGCATATTTGGAGACAAAATCCAAAGCTGCTCCCCAGCCTCAGGCTAGGACCTGGAAAAGCTGCCAGTGCAGGAGGGAAGCTTTGTCTTGGAAAAGCAGGTCAGGAAGGGGAGCAAATACGTTGAGAGAAAAGAATGTTCATGGCGCTGGAGCAACTTCTTCCACAACCAGAAGGTACCCAGGGAGGAGTCTTTAAGCCAGGAACAACAGGTTAAGCTCTGGCATGGGAGGCACTTCGCTTTTAGAGGCTGGGATTATGTTTTTGTGTGGCTAAGGGTTCTGTGAATCACCACATAAAAAAGATGATGAAGGGAAGAGCGCTGCTCCATCTGCCTTTGACTGTGATGAAGTTCAGTGATCCCATCATGGTGACACTCGCATGGAGGGATAAGAGGCATTTCCTAATTAAAACCCTTTTATGTTCTAGCAGCTCAGCTGTTGGAAATCTGGGTGGCTCCATTGAAGTCAGGAGATGACCCCAGCTGAGCCTCGTGTGTGAGTTTTGGCATCTCCCATCAGATTCCTTGAGGCAGCCGAGGTGGTGACAGCACGGGGCTGGGTCTGCTCTGTGGCAGCCTCAACTGATGGCACGCACGAGCCCGGAAACTCCAGCAAAGGGGAATTTCCTCCCTGTGGATATTTTCTTTCATGCTTGAAAACAACCCTGCATCTGCTGAGCAAACACCTGAGCTGCACCAAGGAATGTAACCGTGTTGCTCCTCGTTCAGATACGAACTCGTGGATGCTTTGGGGGTGGTCAAAGAGATGTGTTGCTTTTCCTCCCTTAACATAGAAATAGTGCATTCACCACTTCTACTAAAAAACCTACTGCACGCCCTCATCTTTCTAATTTCTCATGCTTTTAAGAAAACTCTTTGTATTCAAGGTTGCTGTTAGTTATACTGTAGCAGTAAAGAGCAGAGGCTTGACAGCATTTTGCCATCGGTTGTTACATGGTCAGCACATGTGAGCAAAGATGTGGTGAACTCATCCTCTCTTCAAGCCCTTTCTGTTGTTTATGTGGCTGCAAAGCTGGCATTTGGATTGGTTTGGGTTGAGTCGGACCTGCTAGCTGAGGAATTCAGCTTGCAAGGCTGCACCTGAGCATAGGAAATCAGACCGAGCTTTAAAAGTGGTTGTATTTTTTCCTTTTTTTGCCCAAACCATATGTCTTCAGAGCAGGGGTTGTGCATCTGGGTAGATTAAAAACCATTCGTGGGCGGGCGTCGGAAGATTGTGGAAGGTGATGCTGGAAAGGGTGGTCTTGGCTTTGGGGCTCACAACAAAGGCACAAAAAAACTGGTTCTTCAAGACTAGGAGGGCAACAAAGAGCACTCCAGGCTGGGGGGAAAATGGAGAACAGTTTTGAATATTTTTGGTAAAGTCACAGATTGGGACTAGTCGTCTGGAGCATGCCCTTGGGCCAGCCACCCCCTGAGCTGGGTAGGGGGAGGGAAAAAACCTCCATTTCAGGCTCCTAGATAAACAAACACCAGAAATCTCGTAAGGGTAATAATGGAAATCACTGGGAAATTGAGTTAATACAAGGGCATCTGTGTAAGTGAATGCTTGGGACAGGGAAACGGCTTTGTCCTTTAACTCTAGTAATGCTGGAGCAGATGGGAAGCGCGGTGTGCTTCACGCATTAGCTGGCTCGGATAAAGAGCAAGGCAGAGGCCAGTCCTCTTGGCTGATTAGAGGTTAACAGGGATAGAAACCAGTGGATTGACTCTTCATTTGCAGGAGGTGTTGTGGGATCAGAGCAGATGGCAGAGAGAGCGTCCCTCCAGCTTACTCAGCTGCTCAGAGGAGCTTACGGCTCCCTCCAGCACAAACAGCCCCACTGCCTCTCCTCTGTTTACAGCTGCAGCTCTTGCTTCTTCCCTGGCCTGCCCGGAGAGATGATAGAAGAATATTTGTCGTAAACCTGTGGTAGTTGGTGTCTGAGGCTGTAGGTATGTGCGGGGACACTTGCAGACACGGTACATCCTCTCCCAACTCATCCGTATCCCTTTGTTTCCCCTCCTCTGGCAGCAGCTCAGCTGCAGGCATGGCTCCTTCCGGGGGGGCTATTAATGGTCTTTGTTAGCTCTGTGAAAGTAGAGGTGCTTTTCCAGGGTGGTAATGACCAGGCAGGGACAGGAGCGTGGTGGGGACAGGGAGGAGGGATGTGGGGGGGGAATAATTCAGCAGAAGAAGCGCTGCTCTGTTCTGCTGGGACAACATCGTCCTGGACAGCCGTCGCCTGCCTCCTTCGTCGTTGCCAAGGTCTTGCTCAACAGCAGCACCTTTGCCTGTGGTCACAAAAAAGAATAGCTTTGGGGAGGAGGGAGGATGGAAACTCGTAGCAGCTCTGCTCATTGACTCACTGGAAGCCTGGATTCCCTATTTTGCAAGGGAGAAATGGCAATTGATTCAGCCTTACCCTCTTTCTTTTTGTCTGCCAGTGCTCTGAAAAGGCACATTTTATCTGTGTGTGACAACACCTGCCTAGGGTGCCTCTCATTGAGCCGCTGAATCAAAAGAGCAACAAGAAAAGTGGGTTTAATTGCACACATCTTCAGCAGAGTCTTTCTTGCACTGGCAGCACAAAAGGCCAGCCCTGTGCTGGTTGAATGGAGCCCGGGAGGGCTGGGGCGCGCCGTACTCTCCGTTACTATCGGAGGCAGATGATTCACTTTGCTGGAGCATTGTCATGTGCAAATGAGTTCATGAGCCCATCTCCTTTCCAACTGCAAGGTCAGGGACTGAGCAATTGTCGGCATCAGCCGGCTGGAGGAATTGATCCAGAAGCCGGAAAGCTTTGGGGAGATTTTACTAACCCCCGCTTCCCACCGCCCGAGTGCACCGACACCTTCCTCCCGTGGGTGTTGTCTACATTACAAATATTGACCGATTTTGAGTTCATGTTTAGAAAGCTGCTGTTTCGAGGCACGGAAATGTGACTGAGAATGGCTTATAAATAACACTTGGTGCGGCAATTATTATTCATTGCTAGTTATGGCTTTCACACAGTGGAAAAACAAATGGTTTTTCCACTAGGAGCTGGAGCTGCAGTCCGTTTAATCACTAAAGAGCTTGGAATCACTTCAGTTTAAAATAACTTTCCGCTGTGGTTTGGAAATTTAAAAAAAAAAATAAAATATATATTTGGGTCACGTTAACCTAGTGTATACAACTTGCACTGAGGATTTCAGTTTACCTCATCTGCATCTGCTGGGCCCCATAAATATCCCTGCATTCACTCCTCTTTGGTTTTGCAGAGCTCCTGCCTGCCCAAAGGCAGAGCTGCCCAAACAGAGATTTGAAGTGGGGTTAGTCTGGCTAGAGGTGGAGTCCTGGAGCTGAGCATGGAGCACAAGAGCAGTGAGGAGCCAAGCTGCTGTCTGCCACAGCCACGCTCTGGCTAGGATGCAAGGGGATGTGGCTGGTGCCTTCAGGAAGCTGCGTGGATTGACTTTCCATCACGTTGCTCCTAACAGAGGCTGCCCAAAATACCAGCCTCGGGTACGAGGAGGTCACTTGAGGTTTTGACACTCAGGTGTGGGGTGAGTTCTTTATGTACAGTGCCCAGCCAAATCCCGCCGGCGGTCCTTGCTCAGGGCATGGATGGGATGAGTGTTTCCCTCTGCAGAGCCTACCTTGCCCTGCTTTGAGGTTTCCACAAAGACCAAGAAAAGCCTGTGGAGGAGACAGAGGAGCCACAGTGATGCGAAAAAGTGCTCCCCACGTTGCCCATGTGTTATTGGTCCCCATCCTGTTGCACAGCAGTGCCAGCGCAGCATCCTCAGGGTGAGGTCCTGCAGGTGGCTGCTGTTCCATGGTGGTTTCCACCCTGGCTCACGCTCCGTGAAAGGCAAACTCCTGTGCCACTCCTGGGAAGGGTGAGCAAATTTTTTCCGAATGGCACAACTTTGCATATGACAACTGTGACTTCTGTCTGGGCTGCAGTGTGAAATCTGAGAGATGGCTGTGAAGCAGCAGCTGCCAGAGGGAGCAGAGCTGAGTGCTTGAGTTCCCAATTACTGTGGTAGCTGTGGAGTCCTCCTCTCCCTTTTTCTAGAGTTTAAATTTCCACCTGGGGGTCCGCCTGTCTCCAAACTTCAGGTATTTCAATGTAACCAGCTTGAGTGTTGGCTTTACCTTCAACGATCTGCTGGAGGATGCAAAATGAGGGGTCTTTACAGCTGGCCTCGTGGTGGGTTGGAGCTGCAGCACAGGCTAGTGGTTTCTCCTGATGGCTGGCATGTGGACATCTGGGTTAAAGATGTCCAGCTGAAAGACTGTCTGCTGTTACAGGACTGGACAAGTTTGCAAAGCTCCTTTTGGTTGAGTAGGTTTAGAGATCAAAGAATTCTCCATCTTGGTTAAAGATGCTTCTGTTGAGGCCTTGATGCTGTTGTCCTAATACCAAAGTCTCCTGCCCTGGAGTCTCTGCTAAAGGCTTGATCCTATGGAGCTGTTTCAGAGCCCAGGGAGGTTTTGTGGATCCATCCTTCTCCCAGCCTGCAGGGTTTATCTGCTCCACAGATGAGAGTGCTGCCCAGCTGATGAATTTGTAAGTCCCACCATTGTGGAGCTCACAAACTTCTAAAAGACAATTCTTGGGCCTGTTTTAATTTAAACCAGATGTGCAATACCCTGCAACAGTAATGCAAGGAAGGTCCTTGCTCCAGTGTTTTGTCCCCATTTGGTGGGTCGGATGGGTGGGATCAGGAAGGAGATGGGCTCATTGTGCCCTGTGTGCCTGTGAACATTTTTGGCACCTTTCTGTGCTCTTTCTGGGGCAGTTATGAGCACTCAGCTCCTTTTGCAACCTCGATCAAAGAGACATCCACTGGGAAGCTTTTCCTACTTTTAGTAGGAGAGGGTGTTCTGGGGCAGGGAGAAGGCAACGTTGTTCTTGGGACAAAGCTAAACTCTGGTGGGTCGTAATGAGCCTGTAGTTACAAAGATGGTATTTAATTATTTCTTTTCCATGGTTTTCAAGCCTTTGCACTGTCACTTTGCTGGCAGCAAATCAAACACCAGGTTAGTTTGTGTAAAGAACAGAAGATGAAGTCCTAGATAAGCACTCAGCTGTAGGAATGTCTTACATTGAAACGCAGGGGGAGGACACAGAGGAGAGTCTGTCTTTGCTCTCACTGCTGTCCAGACCCCATGTCTGTGACCAGGGCTGCATTTCTCTCCACTGAAGTGCTGGTATCACAGCTCCTAGGATGCTTCTTGCTTCTAGGGTGCAAGATGATCAGAGAGGAGGGTACAGTGACAGCTGTCCTTTGCCAGGGTGACTTGTAGCCTTTTGGTGATGATAGCCTTAGAGTTTTGCATGGACCAGGAGTGCATGCTTCAATGGATGATGGATTAATCACACCATGACCCACCAGTCTTCTCTGGGACAATGATACCCATCGCTGCTGAGCTGGTGTGCTCAGCACCTGTGGGTGCTGGGGTGCAGACCTGGCCACAGTGTAGGGTGCAGTGTGGTAGCTGCAGTCTGACCTCCTGTTAGTGTAAATATTCCCAAATAATGCCTGTGTTCCTGCCAGCTCCTCTCTCTCCCCCTCTACCACGTTTAATTTCTGACTGAACTTTTGACAAATGTTCTGTATAGAGTTCCTAGTTTATCTTAAATAGGCCTGCTGCCACCACAGCTAAAATCTAAATCAGCACCTGACTTAGGGCTCGAGTGCCAGAGGAACTTGGCAGTTGTTGACATACTGGACGGTCCTGTTCGATGTGCAGACCCCAGCTATGAATTGTGAGGACTGGCTCTTGGGGCAGATGGGAGAGCACAGCTTTTGGGGTGCCTGAGAACAGCCTGGGAAGTATCTGGACAAATTTTTCTCTCGGGGGGCTGGATCAGACCACAGTTGCTGTATTTTCTGACTTATACCTGTCTGAAACAGGTCATTTGGTTACATGAGTTCCTCCAGCCTTACACCAGTCAGCCCCAAGTGGGGGCTGGCCCACGGTCCCGCTAAAGTAAGCAGTTCAAGGCAGTGTTAATGGCCAGTAATTTGTCCTAGAGTGTTTTATATATACGTGTGCCTGTGCCTGTGGGCAACACACGAGCACATCCATACATACTCGCTCAGGAACGCGGTTTCCAGCCCTTTCAACTTGTTCAAAAAGTAAACTAAGGAGAAACTGGCAGTGAGTCGGAGCCGCCTGCCAAGCATTGCAAACCAGAGAAGTGGTAAAACATAAACACTTTGGAGTTTATCCTCGGGATTTATATAGTTTGGCTGCTGGGGGATGGACTTGCGTGGAGGGGGAGGCTCGTCAGCTCCTGCCATGCTGCTCCCGCGGCGCCGAGCCCGGCACCTCCGCAGCCGCGCTTCCACTCCTGGCACCATGCGAGCCAGAGGGTAGTGCAGGGCTGTCCATCCCTCCCCTCCTGCTCTGCTGGCCACATGGGGTGGGTTTTGGGTGATGGCAGCAGAGCAGGTCTGCTTTTCCCACCCCCTCCCTCGCACTAAAGTAAAAGCAGACCTCCTTGACGCTTAATCAGATTTGAATGTGTTTTTTGGCGTGGCTTTAAAGAGACTGGCAGTGAATAGCTGGTTTTGATGCCATTTATTAAAAACCTCTGGTAGAATTTGTCTCCGAAAGCCTTTGTAAGAGCTGGCAAACGCACAAGGGTTTGATGCAGTTAATGTATTTTAATCTTCACCCCCCCCACACACACCCCTTTCCCTTTTCTGCCGCTAATTGTAGGGCTCTCAGCTGTCTGCCGCCTTCTCTGGGGGGATGGCAGGCTCTGCAGGGACCTGTACATACACAGGCTTAATAAGGTTGCAGTGGTGTGGAGAAAAGTGAGCATCCTCTTCAGGGAGGAGGGGCTGGGACGGGCGGTGTGGGGTACCAGGTCCCACACCAGGCTCTGACACGGGTGCACCGGGTGGTCCTGTCCATGTTAATTAATTTCCTGGTGCAGCCTCATTCTCCTTGGAGGATTGAAGACAGATGAATGGGGGAACAGAGATGTCCCTTTTCCAGGTGCTGGGCAAGTGCAAGGTGTTCATGTTGGACCCACTCAGCAGTTGGATCCTGAGAAGGGCTTCCTGAGGCTCCCTTTCAGATTGAGTTTGATGGTCTTTCGTCACTGACTTTGTCCCTCACTTGCTTGGTATATCCACCTTCCTTGGAGCCAGAGGACTTTCTGAGCCCATTTGATGCTCCTCACCCGCGTTCGGGACTTTTT
>JAWWES010000006.1:9705921-9740231 GCA_035583135.1 Lophotriccus pileatus
TGGTATATCCACCTTCCTTGGAGCCAGAGGACTTTCTGAGCCCATTTGATGCTCCTCACCCGCGTTCGGGACTTTTTCCCACACTTTGTGCCCCAAGTCGCTGCATCCCCTTGCAGCATGGTGAGGACTGTCAGGAGCACCATAACATTGATGTGAGCAATTTGTGGAGCTCAAGGAGCAGCTTTCCCCCAGCCCACAGTTTGGGCTGTGCATTGCTCCCGTCACTGCTCCTTGTTTTCCCTGCGTGGAAGAGCTCAGAGTTGTGGCCATGCCCTGGAGCACTCTTCCTGGTTGAGGGACACAGTTGGAATTGCTTTGCATTTAGTTTGCCTCATCAAAGAAAAGCAAACGTGGCCTTTCTCTACCAGCCCTCACTCATGTGAGTTGCAAATTCAGCGAGAGGGAGGCGTGGATGGAAATGACTCCCAGGAGAGAAACAGTCTGAGAGACTTAAACAAATGGGAACTGAGCAGCTTTGCTCTTCCCCTGAGGGTTTGGCTGTTAAATAAACTCACCAACGAGTCTGGCTGCACTGTGTGTGTTGGTGCAGAAGCGTGTTTGTACACAGGGGCTGGGTGTTGCTGGGTGTAAGCCACTGGGATAGGGTGTGCTGGGTGCTCTCCTTGGCACAGAGATGCTCAAGCAGCCTTGGCTGGCCTTGCCTCCATCCAGAGTTTTCAGGGATGGTTGTGGTCAGAGAGAACCTAACCTGGCCTTTCCCTCTTCTCCTTGCCCTCTCCAGGGTTCCACCTCAGCGGGACAGTGACAGAGCCAGCGACTGCAACTGAACCAGAGATGACCTACAAGGTGGCCATCAGCTTCGACCGCTGCAAAATCACCTCAGTGACGTGCGGCTGCGGGAACAAGGACATTTTTTACTGCGCTCACGTCGTGGCGCTTTCGCTGTACAGGATCCGCAAGCCGGACCAGGTCAAACTCCGTCTTCCCATCTCAGAGACCCTTTTCCAGATGAACAGGGACCAGCTCCAGAAGTTTGTTCAGTATTTGATCACAGCACACCACACCGAGGTGCTGCCCACCGCCCAGAAGTTGGCTGATGAGATCCTGTCATCCAACTCGGAGATCAACCAAGTGCACGGTAATTCCTCCCTCCTCCTTGGGTGACCTGGCACTGCTTCAGTCTGTGTTTGGGCTGGTGGTTTTGATGCTGATGGTGATGGCCTTCATTTTGCTGTTTGTCTGTTGCTGCTCAGAGAGAGCTGGCGGTGTTACGCTGATGTTAGTGCAGGGGTGTTGGGACCACATCATCAGGGCATCCCCATCCTGCCCTCTGCTCTTCTTCCTGTGTTTATCTGTCAAACGCGGGCTTCAGTGGCCAGGAAGAGACAGAGCAGACAGGCTGGTGGTGCACAAGGCACAGCTCAGAGTAGAATGGAGAAGCCAAGGGCGGAGGAGGGCGGCACGTTTAGTCCCCAGCACAGAAGGAGGTGGTGCTGGGACCCTGCAGGGCGAGGGGAGCAGTGGAGATGTGGCTCCTCCATCATGCAGGGACGCGGTGTCAGCCCCAGCCCTGCACGTTGCTAAGTCAGATGCGGCTGAGCCGGCGGGAGATAAAGCTTTAATCTCCATGGGCGTTAATTTGCCCGTAATAAATGAGCGCCGCCGTTCTGACCTACTGCATAAAGGCAGTGGAGATGCGTCCTGGGGCTTTGTGTTTGGAAAGTGCTTTTGACGTCCTCCCC
The DNA here is from genome assembly GCA_035583135.1 of Lophotriccus pileatus. NCBI lineage: Eukaryota > Metazoa > Chordata > Aves > Passeriformes > Tyrannidae > Lophotriccus > Lophotriccus pileatus. The sequence goes on from JAWWES010000006.1 coordinate 9,707,625, forward strand.
TGGAAGTCTGGGGGACAGTGCCCATCCCAGCGCTGCTGTGCTGGCCCAGGAAGTGGCCCAAGCTTGGGGTTGGGGAGTCTCCTGCTATATCTTTCCAAGGAGCTCAGGAGATTGCCCAGGGTCTGCAGCAATGAGCCGCTCCCCACCGTGCCTGTCCCACCAGCTGTAGAGCAGAGATAATAAACATTTATCTGCCACGGAAGGGCGTCGCGGGGATTAACACATGCCTGTTAAGTGCTCTGAAGATGAAAAGCCCCATGTGCGGCCTAAAATATCATCTGAACTGGCTGAATCCACGTGTAGAGGTGAGGCCAGCGGTTCACCTCCACTGTGGGGATGATGGCAGCTCTGATTGTAGATGTTTCCCCCTCCCTCTATCTGGTCGTTGCTGCTCCTGCGTTGGGAGTGGCCTTTGTCTCCTCTGCTGCGTGGGAGGTTGTGCTCTAAATAACTGGCTTTTGCAGGGGGTCCTCAATTTTTGGCATTACAAAAGAATGAGGAGCTGTGATACTGCAGGGGTCTGGTGAGGGCCACTCCCTCCCTGAGCAGATCTACTGAAGCTGAGGCTGGGCAAGATCCCTTCTTGGCCATTGTTTGGGGCTGCTTTCTCCTAAGCAGATTGAAGTAAAGCTTTTAAGACTGAATATTTATTGCTCCAGAGTCAGCAAAAGGCTGGTGATTGAGAATCTTACAAAGATACAGATGTTGGCTCCGGTTCAATATCTGCCTCGTGTTTTTACAAGTGGTTCTGAAAAAAACAAAGCAAAAATTCTTGATGCCTTCAGACTTGTGCAAATTCACGCACTCCAGTGCGATCTTGAACCAACAGACATGTTGACTTACCCCGCAGAAGGTGGCCCCTGTCTGACACCTCTGTGGCTGCCCAGCTGGTTACAAGCGAGGAAATGCCTCTGCAAGCAGGAGAGCAGCCTCGTCTCATCCTGGGGGAGGATGCAGATCAGCCTTAGGATGATGAGATGATCTAAAGATGACCTATAACTCATAGATTTTGACCCCTTTGAAAAAGGAAGTCTCCAAAAAGCTCACATTCAGGTTTAGAGTGATGCTGTCCAGGGCTCTGACTCTCGATCCTGGACAGTGTTGCAAGTTTTGCCCTCCTAGTCTTGCCAGAAACAGAGCCACAGTCAACTGCATTGCAGAGCTGCTTGAGCCCAGGTGAGGAAGGGCTGCAGGCATGTAGGGCTTTGTATGGGAGAGAAATTTTGGGGTCTCCAGTTGAAGGGGATCCAAATTTGTCCCCCATCTCTCCTTTTCCAGCTGTGGTTCATGCATTCGCTGTGGTTCGTGCATTCACAGTCGGTCACTGATCCTGGGATTTGTAGTTCTTCTAGCTGTGCTTTACACACTGGTTTATGGGCCTGTGTTCAGTTCTTGACTGTGTCTAGTTCAGAACCTTGTGGTCACACCTTTGTTCACCTTGGGGTTGGGGCCAAGGTGGCTTTTGGCAGGCCAACCTCTGCAACCCAGTGTGTGCACTGGACACCTGAGGTTATTACACCTTGGGGCAAGAACAGCCTCTCCAGGAACCCTTTATTCCTTCCCCCATCCGTTTCTTCTGAGGAGAGGTCTGTTGAGCTTTATATAAGCATTGGGTCTTCCCCACCTGCTTTTGCTCACCCAAAGGGCTGCTCCTTCCATGTTGATGGTGAGCACATGGGATGGAGGAGCTGATTCTGCACCAGTCTGGCTGGAAAATGCCCGTCGTTTAAAGGGATTGTCTGGTTTTGTACAATAAGGCTGTCAGGGATGCTCCTTCTCCTCCTGCAGAGCCTGAATGGCAGAGAAAATTACCGGCCATTGTCTGGCACTCTCGGCTCCGGGCACTGGAGCTTTGTTCCTTGCAGGAGTCTGTAGCCGCGGGCTGTGCACCGCGTGCCGATCTTCCCGGCTGTCTTCCTAGAAGGAAATGCAAACTATCCAGTAATGATGGAGCCTTGGAGTGCAGCCAAGGCACTCGCGTGTTCTCGGAGGATTCAGTCCAAGCAGAGCTCCAAGGTGTGCCTGCTGCTCTGCTCCCCACTTGACCTCTGCCTGCTGAAGTGGGTCACGTTTCTGCTCCCACGGCCTGGCCGCAAAGGGCAGCGCGCCCGCAGCGAGGCACTGCCACGCTCAGCATCTGCAGTGGCAGCTGGAGGGAGGAGACCAGGGTTGGTTTCTGTGCTGTAGTGTGCCCTCCCCAAGGGGATAAAAGCCAGCACGGCCAGCAGTGGGGTGAATGCTGGGGGCATCCAGAATCTGCAACTGGAGAGCTTGGAGCCAGGACTCCGGCAAAGTGAGGATTATCTGGTGGTGGCCACCTTGGCATCCTGCTCCTTCCATCCTCTGAGGAAGTGTCTCAGGGCTACCAGCCATGGTGGGACGTGCTGGTGGGATTAGGTGGGATTGGTGCAGCTTTGCTGTTGGGGGATCTGTGCTCTACCACTGTGAAACCTGGGAAGAACACATCTTCCTGAGATAAGGATGAGGAAGAGAGAGTGATTGCTTTGATGCAGCAAAGTACTGCAGAGAGGGCCAGGAGGTGTTGGAGAGGGCAACACTGAGAAAAAGCTGAAATGGGAGTTGTAGGCAGAGAGGGAGATTTTGGGGGCAAAACTCAGAAGCACCAATGAGTCCTGACAGCAGTGCTGGTTTTCCTGCTCTCACAGCGTGGATCCAACATCCATCAGCAGCCAGTGCACAGGATCCAAGCCATCCAGCAGACTTGGGAGGCAACCTTCATCTCCTCTGCTATTTTGGTTCACGCTTATAGGGAACAATTTGGATTTATTTTAAGAGGAAGACTAGATCAGTGTGGGGTGTACAGAAAGGAAAGCTGTGTTTCAGATACGTTCCTTGAATTTGGTTGGGATATCCGGGCTTTGGAAGCAAACACTGGATTCTTCCTGAGGGCAAAAGCAGTCTGTGGCAAAGGAGAGGAGGCTGATGGAAACCACTGCAGGGCCAGACAGAGTGGTCATTAAAATCTGTAATTAGAAGCTTAAAGACAGGACAGTGCCTACGAGTCCAGAAGACCCAGGGCTTAGAGGTATCTTTCGTGCATCATTAATGAATTCTTGCCTTTCCTTGGGTAAGGAGCAGGGGGTTTTGGCAGGCCCAGTGTTTGCAGCTCTGTAACTGACCCTGCTTGAGCAGCACTTGGGCATTTAGAGAGTGCTGCAACCTGCAGCCTGCCCCAGGACTTGCACCTTCCTTCACCTCCTGGGCTCTTGCTGTCCTTCACCCGTTGGCCCATCTTGCTCCTTGTGCACAGCAAGTCAGCGTGCAGGAAGCCCCTGCTTGTCCTGTCACACCGAGCCAGGGCTGATGTTTGAGGAGTCCTGGGGCAGTCTTTAACTTTCAGGTCATCCTGAGACAGCGTCTGGAGGGCAGCACCAGTAAATCTATTTGAAATTCTGCCTTCCTGCAGTGGAGGAGGAGAAGGTCAGATCTCCAGGGGATTCGTGTTCCTGTTTGCTGAGCTGATGTGGATTTAAGGGAAAATAACACACCTGAGTGCTAGAGAGAAAGGCAGCTCTTCCCCCTTGTCCTGCAGAGCCACTGGGGTTGCCAAATGACCCTAGAGCACACGAGTGGTGCTTGACAAGCAGCTTCCAAAGTTGGGTGCACTTGCCCCATCGCTGGCAGGTGTGTTTCAATCTTCAGGCCACCCTGGAGGACCCCCCCCTGCAACCTGTCTCCACTTGAAAACGAATCAGGAGATTTGGCAGAACTCGATTCCTTGCTTCGCTGCTATTTTTAATCCCTTGTTAGAGTTCATTTCCTTTCTGGTGCCTGGTTATTTTCTCTCCGAGGTTTTCTGCTGTTTGCTTATTTGTCCATGTCTTCCCCACCCCCTGCCCCGAGCTGTTCCTTCAGGTCTGGTTTCTCTCTGGACTCTGGAGAGGCAGGCCAGAAGCTTTCAGGTACTGGGCACAGTTTGGTGACATGACCATGGGGGCGATGCTGGAGCAGTCATCTTTATCCCTGGGTGGCTTTTAGAATCAGTTTGTCAGCTCCAGGCACTGGTTAAAAATAATTATTATCCCTTTTTTCTTTGTGTCACCAATCCTGCGTTGGGTGAGATGCTCTGGGAGTGCTTTCCACCTTACCCACCCTTCTTGGGTTCAGGAGCTTGGGCTTGGGATGTGCCAGTGCCTTGGCGTGACCCACGAGCTCCCGCTGCCTCCTTAGCCCTGAAAACCTGCATCATTGCAATCCAGGAGCACCTTTAGTTTTCTTCACATAAGGCAGCTAATTTCTGAGCAAGGAGTTGAGTTTTTCCCTGTGCCTGGCTTCACTCTGTTTTCTTATCTGTGGATTTTTCCAGTCCTAATTTCTCAGCCTTTGTGTTTGCCTGGAGAAGTCTCGCTTGGCTGTCAAACAGTTAAACCCCGAGCCCCCTGCAAGGGGGAGTCCTGCTCGGGGTGTGATGGATCGCATTTTTATCTGTTTCTGCAGCCAGTGTAAACGGGCTGGTGAAACACTTTCCACTCAACATGTGCAATGGTGTTCCCTTAAATCTGAATCTGGCAGGACCGAGATCCAGCACACGTCTGAAACAGGGCTCTTTGGAGCACGAATGCTGCTACATGAGAAATGTGTTATGCAGGCGCCGGGGCTGTTTAACATGCCGTTCCCGGCTCCTTTGGAGCTGAGACATGGAATCACTCATCAGCTGCGTCACGGCATACCGCTGCCGAAGCCCCCACGGTGTGAACGTTGGCAAAGGGAAGTGGACAAATCCTGCCATTAATATTTAAACCCGGCACAAATCCCGTTGTTTGCTCTTAAATGTTTATCCAGCTCCCCCGGCGTAATTGGGCGGCCTGTTATCCGCCGGGTTGTGTCGCACGTGTGGGAATCTGCTGTTACAGCCCTGCCTCTGAATATTTCGTGGGAGAGCGAAATACATTTACAAGCAAATTTGGGTTTTATTTGGAGGCGCGGGAGGCGCGTTGCTAATTTGGCTGCGGCCCGAACCCCAACGTGCGAAGCGCTCAGTGTGTTGTGTGGGAGGAGGAGGTTTTATTTAGCTGCACGCTCCTTCCCTCGCTGCCTGGGCTTTCCGTCGCTAACAGAGAGCAGCGAGCACCGAGGGTAGCTGGGGAACCCCCCCCAGAAAAAATATGCAGTCACTCTTCGCATCTTGAGAACATCTCCACCTTAATCTGTCGCAGCGGCCGCGGTGAGGGACCAAGGAGGAGCTGAGCTTAGGTGGGCCACCCCAGGAACCTCCTGGGCCCTACAGATGCAGCCAGGTGATCCTATAAAAGCAGCCGAGGCTGCTCTGGATGGCTGCAGCTAGGAGTGGCGGGGCAGGAGGGTGGGGAGGAGGATATTAAGAGTGCAAGCAGTCTGGGATACCTAGTGATGGGGCCGGATAAGCGCTCATGGTAGACAGATTAGTCATCGGTTCCTGATAGGGGATAATCGCTGGCTTGTCTGCTCTTTATCTGCGAGATAAGGATGAGGCTGGGGGAGGGAAGGAAAAGGCACAGAAAAGCTCAGAGGGCCAGGGTGGACTGTCCCTGTCCCTGATGTGGTTGTCCCTCGTGGCTTATGGCAGGGCTCAGCCACTGGTGGCAGAGGAGTGGGATCAGGGCATGTGTGGGGCTGTAGGCAAAAGCCTTCGTGCTCATCCAGGAGCTGTGATTTCCTTTCTGTTGCTTCAGGTCCCGTCCCAATTATGTGGTTGTGTCGCCTATAAATTATTCTGCAGAGGGAGCAGCAGCATCCTGTCCCTTCAGCATGCCTAGAGCTTGCTGGAGCTTCTCTCAGGCAGTGATTGTTAGCAGAAATTAAAGTAATTTTGTAAAGGACATTAAATACAAATAACTATCTTACCAGGTCGGGAGCATTCTCAGCCTTTTCTGGAGGAGCAAAACCCCTCAGGTTGGTGTCATCTTGCTTACAAATCAGGAAGAGACAGTCGCCCTGCTGAACAAGCATCCTGGAGCATGATTTTCATGAATTGCATTTGAGCTCCTGGTTCAGCAATGCACGGGGCTGAGGCGTGCACGGCATCCCAAGCTGTCTCTGTAGCAAAGTGATTTCTGGTACCCAATCAGATCCCAGTCAACTGGGGGAGACATCATTAAGATTTAACTGGGAATATCTCAGCTACAGCATCCCTTAGCTCTCTGACTCTCATCCTTGCTTGAGAGGGAGATGAGATAGGAGAAGCAGACCAAAGTGGAATGGACCATCCTCCAGCCGCCTCTGTCCCTCCTTGGCATTGGTTCTCCCTGACAAGTCCCTGAGCAGGTCTCAAAAGCAAGGAGCTGAAAAGCCAAGTTTCTGTTCCCTTTTGTTCTCCTGCCTGCTTGCTGGACTCGTGCTGCTGCCTGCCCTGTGAGCCCTGTAGCCCCTCACTGGGAGGTAGGGTAGTGCTTATGGGGGGAAGTGGGAATTGAAAGGGGCAAGGCAAGGGAAATTTGGTCCAAGTTGTTTAAAGCACTTGTGGGTTTTCTGTCTTTTTTTGTTCTCTGGAAGATGAAGTACAGCCTTTGGACACGAAAGGCCCTGCTCTGGTCACAGTTTGCTCTTTGAAGGATTATCGATCCTTTGTTTTTTCCTGTGGAGGGTCTCTCCCAGGCAGGTACATGGATGCCCAGGGACTTGTCCCCTGTCCTAAAGCAAATGAGGGGCAGGACCAGGTGTTTAACCCAGGGCTCTGGAGCCCATAGGCAGTGATACCTTTGTTAGACTGTTCCAAACATGGGAAAGGGCTTGCAGGAATTGGAGCTTTACTGATGCTTGTAAACCTGTGATGTGAAGCAGCAGGATGAGCACCCTGGGCAATCCCTGGAGCCACGGAGCGCTCCAGGCTCTGCAGCTGCATTGCCTGCACTCCTGGGGCTTTGGAGGAAGGCAGGCCCCTGCTCTCCCTCAGCCCCAGGTCATGTGGGATGCAGAGGGAGAGTGGCCAGGCAAGCATTAGCCCTGTGGTCAGGATCACTCCTGATGGCTGCTGCCACCACCGTGTTGGGAGAGCACGGTGCTGCCAGCCGGGGCTCCCTGCCTGGGAAGCAGGTTGGTATTCACCCACCTAGACTGATAAAATAGAAATAGGTGCACTCCTTGCTGGTGGGACTGCTGATCCTGCTATGATAAACACAGTTGTCTCTTTCCTCCTCCCTCCCTGTCCCCTCAGGTGCTCCTGACCCTACCGCTGGGGCCAGCATCGACGACGAGAACTGCTGGCACTTGGACGAGGAGCAGGTCCGAGAGCAGGTGAAGCTGTTCCTATCTCAGGGAGGGTACTACGGCTCGGGGAAGCAGCTCAACTCCATGTTTGCCAAGGTGAGGAGCCGGCTGCTCTCTCCCATCTCCGCTCGGCATGTCACGTAGCCGGCAGCTCGCTGGCTGCCCTGGCAGGGTGCCCATCACAGCTGGCAGTCTCTGCTCCAGTGCCTTCTCGCCCTGTCGCGGAGCAGGCGGTTGTAATCCAGGCTCTGGGTCAGGCCTGGGTTGTCTCACCTGCTGTCCTGGCAGGTCCCTTCCTCCCATGCGATGGGCTTGCCATGATCCCTGTGCGAGGGAAGGCGTTCCCTCGTCTCCTCTTCAGCGCGGTGGGGAAAAAGCCAACCCTGCTGAGCCTACCAAGACATGGAAAGGTGCCAACAGCCTATGGGCTCTTCTCTTTCTTTGCAGAAGGGTTTTGTTTTCCTTAATCACTTGGCCCTCTTCACAGCCAGTTGGGCTCCAACCAGCCTCATCACAGCCATTACATGAGGGTTATAATGTGTGACTATACGCTCCCACACACATGCATATATATGTGTATGTATTTACAGTCTGCACCCTCAGGATGAGGGAGGGGTGGGTTGCCAGCCAGGTGAATGTGTCTTAAACACCTCTGAGGGAGCGTGTTTGTCTCACCAAAGACCTTCTCTTTGTCCTTTCCAGGTCCGGGAGATGCTGCGCATGAGGGACTCCAACGGGGCCAGGATGCTGACGCTGATAACAGAGCAGTTCATGGCTGATCCTCGGCTCTCCCTCTGGAGACAGCAGGGGACGGGCATAACGGAGAAGTGCCGGCAGCTCTGGGATGAGCTGGGTAAGGGCCACTGCCTTGCAGAGAACAGCAGGGCTGGCTGGGCTGCTGGGCCAACGGACGTCATTCCAGAGGCCTTTTGGGGCTCTTCTCTGCGAGAAGAGACCCTGAGAGATGCCAGGAGCTTAATTTATCCCCTGCTGGGGAAATCCTGATGGGACAGCTGGATCAGGCCCAAACCACACAGTTGAACACCTTAAACCAACCCCTCTCCTGCAAAGGGGTCAGGGATGATGGGTGTGCAGCGTGTGGCCGGTCCCATACTTGCAGCAGCCTAGTGTTTGATGTGCTGCCCCAAAGCCTTTTGGAGGGAGGACACAGGGGGCTGGTGAACCCCAGGGGCTGGATGTAGCCTGGATGTGGAAATGCTGTTCCTGGAGGAACCATGATCCAAAGGGGGAAAGGCAGGTTCTCAAGTCTCATCACATCTAACCAATTTCTGCCTGCTGTGGTGCACGTTTCCAGGGTGAGGGGGGCAGGATGGGTGGCACAGAGCCTGGCTGTAAGGGAAATGCAGTTCTGGGTAATTCTGTCTAAGCACCTTAGACACTGGCTCAGCTGGCTGACACTGTAATATCATTAGAACAAAACATTTAGATGACGTGGGCTTGGGGAGGTTGGTTGTGTGGTGAAGTTAACCCAAGAGTTTTGGGCTCTCCTGGACATCTGGGGTCTTGGGTGAATAGTTTGACTTGAGCCACAGTTTTGTGAGTGAGTTTGAGCTTCTCTGTAGCCTGCTGGTAGGAGATGCTGTGCAAGGGCAAGGACTGATTGGCTGGGACCAAAGGGATCTTGTAGAGCTGGAAGAAGGATTAGAATGGTCCAGGATCTGGAGCACCTGAAACTGCAGGTGGAAATCACAGACACTCCTACCAAGTGCCCAGCAAATGCAAATACAGTCATGAGGCTGGGGATCCTGGCCAAACTGTGTAGACAAGGGCTGGGCAGGGGTGGGATGACTCGCTTCTGCATGAAGTTTCCTGGGTGGAAATAACTACACCAGCTCTGGAGAGCTCATCTGTGCTTGCTTGCCAAGAAGATATTTCCAGGATTTTGGGATGCTGCAGCTAGACAGTTGGATAAGCAAGGATCCTGGAGAAGTGGCCAAGTCCACCAAGCCAGAATTTCCACATGGAAGAAAGCAAACACGTTGGTGAAATGTGAATGGATGGGGGTGTGGGCAGGCCTGGACTTCGGAAGCCATTTGCCCAAAATTACAGATTATTTGGCCAGATTTCCACCCCTCTATCCAAGCTGAGAGCCCTCCCTCCCTCCCTTCCCTTCCTGCACAGACAAGGGGGGAGTGGTTGGGTTGCAGTCCCGGCTCAGCCGTACAAGGGCCAGGTTTTGGTCGGCACAGTGGGAGGAGGTGACAGCACATCCCCGTCGGCAGATGGCAAAGTGGCTGGGGAACATCAGGGCCTTACCAGGGCTGGATCAACGTGACAGCAGGGGAAGTGTGGTGCCAGCCAACACACGTCAGAGCAAGCAGCTCGCCTGGCATAGGCGTGTCACGCGGGAGGGTCTGGGCATCTCCACGCTGAAGAGAAGCCCCCGTAGAGGACACGGTGATGTTCCAAGAAGCGGCTCCAGGACAGGATGGGCATGGACTATACTCAAAGCAGGGATTATTCCCCCTGTTTTACAGAAGCCTTTTGGATTTGGCCTTGGGCAGTGTTTGCTGTAGTCACAGAGCATCTCTCTGAAGGAAGGGTGGAGGCACGGAGGGAGTTGGTGGAGCTCACCAGTAACAAACCTGAGCAACAGAGAGAAGTGTCCCAAACCATCCCTGGATGGGCAACAGTAGCCAGGGCATATGGGGCAGTGAAGGCACCTTGTCTGACTGCCTGTGGGCTGTGGATGCCAAAGCTGCTGGTGTTACCACTGCTGCTGAAGGGAGGGATGAGGGGCCTGTTGCCAGCTGCCATGGGAAGCCCTGGCACAGACCGCAATCCTCCACCACGTGGGAGCGAAAAATGGGCCTCTTGGAAATTATTTTGGGCACGTGTTTAATAATTAATCGTTGATTTTAGCAAAGACTGCATCACAGACTTGCGTGGGATTGGAAGAAGATCAGCCTTAAAGAAGATTGTGGATTTGTGCTGGGGAAAATGTAAAGGATTTTGCAGGATTTCAGAGTTTAAAAAAAAAAAAAATTAAAATAAAAATGGGGATCGTTTGCTTGTGCATGTGCTGCCAACTGAACATCTATTGCCCCGTCTGCTGGGGAGCCAGAGGAAGGACCTGCTGGCTGGAGAGCTCGGCAGCGTGGGAGTATTTGCCCTGGCGCATTAGTACTTACGATTAAAGCCTAATTACAAAAAATAGACGAAAAACCAGCTGAAGTGCAGCCTGACCTTAATCTGCCTGGAGACGGGTTTATTTATCTCGGCCACTTGTTTACAGTGGGGAATTTCAGCAGATTAAGCCGGGGAGCGACCCTGTGGGAAACGGGAGAATTTCTTTGATGGTTTGGAAACTTGGGCGCGGGATCGGAGCGCCTGTCTTCTCTGGGGCTGGCAGCCAGGGCCGCTGGGCTGGGAAGGCTCTGACCCCCCCGTCCCTGCACCCAGGCCCGTCATCAAAAAGCATTTTTGTTTAGAGGCTTAGCTTAATCGTGATCTGCTGCTTTGTTCCCCGCTTAACCTCCTGCTATCGGAAAGTTCACATGAAGGTTTCTGCAGCGCATGAAGAGACACGGAGTCTGACCCGGCGTGGCATTTTGGCTCAGGACAGGAGTCACTTGTACTGTCAGCTGATGTCACTTGACCATAGGGCTCAGAAAACCACTCTATTCTATCTCCCAGATAATTATCATGACCGAGACATATGCAAATCCCACTTCCCTCCTTGTTCCCATCTCCCCGCCACATCATCCCTTCTTGCAGGAGAGCCCAGGGGCATAACGTTTTGGCAGGCAAAGGATGCCTCGGAGGGCTCCCAAAAATAGGCAGCAGAGTCATGAGGCTTCCGAGGATCGCATATTAGCTGAGCTGTGGGAGCCAAAAATCCAGCGGGTGCATCCCATTCCTGGGGGCGGTGGAGCCGGAGCACCAAGGCTCGTTACCGCCTGTCAGCCAAGCTCTGTGCACCAGCAGAGGCGTGAGCTGAGATTGCCGGAGGCTGCTTTTCACACAAGGAGCCCCAAAGTGGGTGAAGAAGGGCAGTGACAACAGGCAAGAGCCCTGGTGGGAAGGGGATGCCCAACACCAGGAGCCAAGTGCAGGATTTATCTCGTGGCCATCCGAGGAGGTGGGGAGTTCTAGGCCCTCAGAGTGGCAGTGGGCAGGCGCCCACCACTCGGCTGCAACCAGAGCCTTAAGGAAGACTTCGTTTTCTGGAGCTGAGACCTGATGTTTTCAAAGATGCCGTGTCTGTGCATCCCCTGTGGAGCCTGCAGGAGCGTGGGAGCGAGTGACATGGACTCTGGGAAGGATGAGCCCCTAAGGAGGTAGATTTTTTACACATTAATTAATCGCTGATGTTGCAACTCAAAAATCTTAATCCCCCGTGTTCACCAGAAAGGAGTGGGGGTTTGGTGGGGTTTCCTGGGAGCCCCGAAGCTGAGAGGCAGATGGAGCTGGACCAGGAAAGAGCTGCTTTGGACGTTTGCTGGTCCTCAGTGCCTGCGATTGCTTTTCCCGTGCCCACTCCTGGATGCGATGCTGCTCCACCGTCTGCGTCGTGACGCGGCGACGTCTCTCCTGCCGAGCCGGGCTGCCCTGAGGAGCCAGACATGCACAACCTCCTTGCCTTACTAATGTTTTGAACTAAACATGTCCATGAGTCCTACCTTAGCAAAGGGTGCATCTGAGGAGGTGCACCCCAAAAGCACCACCGAAGCTCAGCTGTAGCGCAGAGGAGCAGAGACACCGGAGTGGGGCCGGGGCCAGGACATCACTGCTCAGTCTGGTTTTGCCTTGTGTTGCCTGGCAGAGGGACCGGCTGCTCTGGCTGCCTGTGTCGGAGCTGCAGCCTCGCTCGGGGCTGTTTGGCTCGCTGGCAGGGCTGTGCAGCTGGGGAGCTGCTGCTCGGAACGCAGCGAGCCAGGGAGGGGGTTTGGGCTTGTGGAGGAATCCCCTCGTTGCGCAGCAGGGGCGTGTTGGGTGATGTTGTCCTGCCACAGGCTGTCACTTTGGGATAGGAACTTGGCTTCTGGGAGTCATGGAGAGGTGGGGGAGAGCACCAGGCTGGGCAGGGAGAAGGAAGGTGCTCCAGGTTGATTCTGGCCCCGTGGAGGAGAGGCAGGGAATGTGTTTCTGCGGGAGGCTGAGCTGTCCCACGTGTATGACAGGATTTGACACGGGCAGAGAGAGGAGCAGCAGGAGCTGCTCAGCCTGAGGGGATCCCTGGGGACACCTCACACTGCAGCTGTGCCAGCCCACAGCCATCCCGCCCCCTGGGGCAGGCACAAGGGAGGGGACTTGCCGCATCTTGGCAGCCTTGCAGGGAAATTTGGATAGAAATGCAATTAGCTAGAGGAGCATTCATGGTTTTGCACTTATTTAGGTTGCTGTAGCCGTTATCAGAGCAGTGAGTGACCCAGGAGAGTCGGCAAGGCTCAGTTTGCAGCACCAGTGTCAGTTTTATGAAAGGATGAGTTGGATCCAAATGACGACAGATGCCCTTGGTCCTGGTTTTACCTCTCACGCAGCAGACAAGCATTATCAGGACTGTGAGGTCCCATGGTTGACCCAGAGGGTGTCAGCGTGGGTGTCCTTCTGGTGGGCATCTCTGCTTGTGAGATCCAGAGGACTCACACCTGGGAGGGCTCTTGCCTGCCAGACACCAAGCCAAGCTCGAGGTACCGCTGTTGGTTCCTCTACAGGCTGGGGGATACTGGGGATTAAAAAAGAAAAAGAGGGGGGAAAAAAAAAAGGAAAGAAAATACACCAAATCTCCTTTTTAAATAGTTGAATGCAAATGGCCTGAAGAACAATGGCAGATGAAATAGCATTCAGAGCGGGTTTTAAAGCGCTTGGAACGTGGGTAGGATCAAAATCAGGTTAGTCTTTGGAGATACAGACTCTGCAGCTTGCCAGGGTGTTTTTAAGCATGCTTTGATGTGTAGTTCAAACACTAGATTTGTCCTGGCAGACAGAAGCACTCACAAATTCATACACAGCCGCTCTCTCCTTCCCTCCTCCCCACTGTCCCCCATCTCATGAGATTATAATTTAGCTTCATTATGGAGGAGTTTTACTTTGTCCTGGTTTCAGCTGGGATAGAGTTAATTTCCTTCTTATTTAAGAGCTGTGTAAATCCCCCTCCTGGGTCTGTGCATTATGCTGAAATGAGTTTATGAACCTCGATGAGACCTTTCAGGCTCTCACGGCGAGCGCGGCAGCCGCCGAGCTTTGCCCCGCGCGTACGGCAGCGGCACCTCCGTGACTTCTTGGCTTTGTTTAGGGGCACTGTGGGTGTGTGTGGTGTTAAACCCTCACTGCAAGCTGGAAGAGAAATCCTGCTGGCTCCGGCAGCTGCGCAAGTGGGGCGAGATGGACGTCTGTCCCCTGGAAGACGGCAATTACGGTAACGAGCTTCCCAACATCACTAACGCGCTTACGCAGAGCTCCGGTCACAGCCAAGGTGAGTCCGGGCAGGGGGTGGAAATCCAGCCGATAGCCACAGGGTTTGGGTTCAGGTCAAAACTCACCCAAAGTTGAGAGACCTCAGTTCACCTGCTGGTGATGTTTCTGGGAGCAGCCCTGGGAATACAAAATGTTTCTCTTTACTGCCTCCGGTTTTATATACGCTTGGAAACATTTGTCTCTGCTACATCTCGGGTGAAGTCACTTGCGTTTTGAGTATCAAATTAGAGGCCATTTTAAAGCAGTTTGACTTTGGGGGAGTTCAGACACCTACTACGGTCTGTGCAGGTTTGGGTATGGGGTTATACAGAAAACCAGCCCCACTTGCATTGGAGCAGAGCTGAGCTCGGAAGCCCTGGCTGTAATGTGAGAGTGAGGAGTTGGAGATGATGCAGAGTCCCTTTCCCAGCCCTCGAGCCTCACTTACAAGCTGTGATTCAGGTCGTAGGGAAGTCATTAAGCCAGGAATGTTAATGCAGTTCAAGTGCAGAGCACAGGCGGAGCAATGCAGTTACGGGGTTGTTCCTTGTGATATTTCCTCAACCCCTGACAAAGCATTTTGATTCCTTTAAATTTAAGCATGTTTCCTCCTTTCTTTTGCTTGAAGTAGACATTAATTGAATGTTACTGCTCTTAACATGTCTCTTTAGTGCACTAGAATACCCTTTGGTGTATTATGTGTGGCCGGAGTGGGAAGAGGAGAGTGGGACAGCAGTGAAGGAAACTTCACTCCTCTGGGTGGGATTAGTCCCTCAGAGGCAGTTCAGGAGTGTGGCTGTCCTGCCAACCCACCCCAGCTGTGGCCAGGACCACACACCCTGCTGCTGGCAGTGCCTCCCTGTGCTCATCCTCAAGGAGCAGCTTAATTTAAACCTGTCCTTGCTCCGCGTCCTGCACCAGCCCTGGGACTCCACACCGGTGTTCCCAGCACTCCCAAAGATTCATTTCAGCATTCAGGGCAGGTTACTGGGGCTGAGCAGGTCACTTTTTTTTTAGACCTGCAGGGAGTTTCCAAAGCACATGCCAGGGATGTCCCCTTCTCCCAGCTCTCCTGCCTCTCCAAGCAGGGGACTGAAAGCAGCTCGGATCCTGGAGGTGTCCCAGGGTTCACGTTTGTGCATATGCAAATACTGCTGCAGATTGTTGCCAGCCTCTTTTATTACTGAAGGAGAACAGCTGATTCCTGAAATCCTTCCTGGTAAAGTGAGCAGGCTTGGTTCTCAACATAGAAACACCTGTTTAATTTCTTTCCACCTCGGGGTGCCTGCAGCATTCCGGCTAATTGCTTGTTGTCATCGTTTCCGGAGCGTGTTTATCCAGCCTCCCTGGATCAGCTTTGAACAGTGCCTTTTTGTTTTCCACCCTTGAATGCATTTTTCTTGGCCTGTCTTGTGGGTTGCAGGCCCTAACATTCAGCGTTGCACCCCCCTTGGGGCTTCCCATTTTGCAGCCCGCCGGCTGTGTTTGGCCCCTCATGATCCAGTGTGGCTGAAGTGAGAGCGGGATTACTCCAGACAGGTTTTTTTCTTACGACAAACCACTTGCCTGGTCCAACCTGGAGGGAGTGAAATGCTCCTCCAGCTTCAGAAATGTCCATGAACTTACAGAGCAGTTCTGAAGAGGAGCACAGACATCCACTGCAGGGCAGCAGTGGGGTTTCAGGCAGGGCTGTCTCCTCCCTTCCCTCCTGATCTGGGGGCAGCTGCCTGCGTGCTGAGCTTCATGGGAGAGGGAATGCACTGCCATGTTTCAAGGCATCAGCCTCGTGTGTGACAGTGGATTGTGGTCAGAAAGCAAACAGATGGGTGGCCCCTGCCTCTTTTCTCACCTCTCTGGCCAAGTCACCTATTCTAGCAAGTTACTTAGCAATGCTGTCTAAGGAGACATTAGTCTCCATCAGAGGTGGGTTGGGCAGGAGAGGAATCCAAAGGCAATCTGCCACAGTGCAGGAGCCAGAGCCCCTGTGTCCATCTCAGAAATGGCGTGGGCCCCTGGGGTGGGACCAAGTGGGGCTTTGCTCTCGTTGTAAAGGCAGAGCTCTCTCCAGGGAGGTCACATCTGGGAGAAGGAACAGGCTGCCCCTGCCCCAGCAAGGCCCTGATGGTTTTTCTCTTTGCAGACTCGCTGGCCAGGCCCCGACGAACCGTGTTCACGCGGGCGATCGAGGGCTGCGACCTGCACTGGCAGGACAGCCACCTGCAGCGCATCATCAGCAGCGACTTCTACGTGTCCCCCTCCTACCAGCGCGAGGGCGAGAGCCTCCTCTTCAACTCCCAGGGACAGCCACTGTGGCTGGGTGAGCATCCAAACCAGCAGCCCCTTGCATGGCCTGTGTGGGGAGGGCTGCTAGTGGAGAAGAGCCACTGGAGGCAAGCCTGGGCTTCTTACAAGCTTTTGCATCCTGGATTGTAATTGCTGCCCTGACCCTTAGCCTGAGGGGTGGGGCAAGCAGAGGAATTTGATGCCCAGCCACATTCCTTAGAGCAATCCCCATATCTTTACAGTCTGAGTTCCTCTTGGGCAGCTTGGACCAAGCTTATTGTGCCCTTTTTCATCCTGTCAGTGTTTAGCTCTCCCCAGTGCAAGCTCTCACTTCTTCCAGTACAGGGGGACTGGACACTTCAAGTCCCTTGAAAGTTGGCTGTTGAGCACGGCTGTATCCTCTGGGTTTTTATTTCCCTGCTCTCACCTTGTTACTCTTCCCTTAAAGGCAATGAGTAGGTGGTACAATTAAGCCTTACATGAGCTTAAGGCATAAGGGGCCAGGCAAGCCCAGTACCCTCCTGTGTTGTAGACTTTTAGCCCATGTACCTCAAGCCACGGAAGTTCTCTACTGCAAAGTCATGACCCTGGGCAGATCTGCAGACCCTTGACAGCTCCATGTCTGGGATGAAAACAAGTGAGATGAAGGGCTTGTTGTGGCTGTCAGCCTTTAGACAGATCCCAAAATGCCCCCACCTCCTCCAGGAAAGGGGATGACTTATCCCCTACAGCCCAAGAGGTGAATGTGTGGACATGGAACAGGTCAAAGCCCACCACTGCACTGTTGTGCACTCCAGGAGCTGGGATCTGCCACCACCCAGCCAAATGGGAAGAGAATATTTAAAGTTGGCTAGAGAGGTGGTTTCTGGAGCAGCAGACACTAAGTTGCTACTAATGCCACGGAAGGGCCCATGTGATCACATAGGCTGCTGATACATCTTAGCTGGAGCAGGAGAGAGGATATTTCTGCTCTGGGAAGAGTTTTGGGCAGCTTCAGGCAGAAGGGCTCTTCCCTGTGCAGCCACAGGAAACACTGGTGGATTAGTGCATCCATGGGCTCCATCCAGAAGGGATGTGGTGGACCCAGCTCCCCTGTCCCTAGCCTCATCTGCGTTCTGTTGAGTCCTTAAGTCCAGCTGGCTGGTGCGTGTTATTTTTCTGATGTATTTGCCGTGACTTTCGGATTTTGCGCTTTTGCTTTCTTGGCACCCTTTCAGGGACTCAGTGCTGGGAGAAGAGTGTGATTTGTCAGCAACTTCCAGTGATGAATTCAGCGAGAAGATGAATATTTCATCCATTTAGCAAATGAATAGAGGGAGCAACAAGAAGCTCTATTACAGATGTGTTTGTTTGTTCTGACAACCTCTTCCTCACGTATTCCTTGTTGGGTGACCTTTGGGATGTGGAAACCCAACTTGTAGAGGTGGTTGTCTGCATTTCCAGAGCTTCTGGAGCTCTCCCAGGAATAGAAACTATCCCTCTACCGTAACTTTAGATCTTCTGTGTTTGCCTGGGTTTTTTTTTCTCCCCTTGGTAGGACATCTTGCAAGAAAATGGGATTTTTACTGCTTGTTATGCAGCATGTCATGTCATCTGCTCCTGCTAATTTCTCACCCAGTCATAATCCTCTCCACAGTTGCTTGTGATTTCAGGTGAGCAATAAGCAGCAGGAGCAGATGAATTCCTAAGCAACTGTGAGTCCTGGGAGGGGGTTCCATGCAACTGTTCCTAATAATAAAACACCAGGTAGGAGAACTGCAGAAAAGACGGGGTGTCTGCAGAGCTCTCTCCGTGGAGCTGGATGCCCCGTGTATCGTCACCTGTGCCACAAGAGCAGGGAGGGAGAGGTGTTGGTCAGGGCACCAGGAAGTGCTTGGGTGCACAGCAGCGAGAGAAATCCTGATTTTAGGAGAAGTGAGCACCAGCCTGCGTTGGAGCTGCCGTACTGCAGCAATGGCGCGTTGGAAACGCTTCCATTAGATAAGCTCTGCGGAGGTTGGGGATTTAGGCATTGACGTGGTTGCTGTGGGCTGAGTGTGGTAGGAGTCCCGTTAGTATTCCTGGTAGGCATCCCTTCCAGGAGCAGGGAGAAAGGGATGAATTCCAAACAGGAAGCAGGAGTTCAGCTGGGGCTGGGCGGTGGGGTGGGAAGATCGGGAGAAGAAGGTGCCGCATCGGTACCGCCCTGTGAACGTCTGTGCCCGTCTGGCTCAGCCAGTGCCCCTGTGCTTGTCCTTGCAGAACACGTCCCGACAGCCTGTGCCCGGGTGGACGCCCTGCGCTCCCACGGCTACCCCAGGGAAGCTCTCCGGCTGACCGTTGCCATAATCAACACCCTGCGGCTGCAGCAGCAGAGGCAGCTGGAGATATATAAGCATCAGAAGAAAGGTACGGGAGAGGCGTCTCAGGAGGTCTGCCCGGGGGTGTCTGAGCTGCTTGGGAAAGTCTTCTCCATTTCCAAGAGTCGTGCTGCCCCATTCAGAATGGCAGAGGTTGAGGGTGGGCAGCGCTGCGTGGGATTGCTCACATCCTAGGAAGACAAACTGGTTGCTTGAGCCAGCCTGAGCTGATACTCCCGTGCTAAGGACAGAGCTGCCCACATGCTGTCTTCAGGCTGCTGGAGTAGGGATGTTCTTGCTCCCACAGTCGCTGTCTGTGGCTGCTTCTGTCCACTTGCCTTTGGTTGCCCAGGCAAGTGCTGCCTGCATTAAAGAGGAGCTGCCTCTCTGCAGAGCAGCAGTAACTGGCTGTGTGTGCTACCTCCACCTTGCATTTCCTGAGTAAATGTACCAGGAGGCAATCCCAGTATTCCTCCTTTTGCAGGGAGCTGGGGTCAGGTACTGCAGTGCTGCTGAAGGTCAGCGACTCCTGGTCCTTGCCAGCTCAGCCAGCTTGACATCACCCAAAGATGGAGCTTTTAAGACTTACTGGAAGTCTTTGTCATTTCAGAGGAGATCTCTGCCTGTATTTCCAAAACATTCAGGCTATCCTTGAAAATTAGTCCATAAGCTGCAGGTCTGGCTTTATAGACTCTATCTTGGAACTCTGCAGTCCCTCATGTCCTCCTGGAACAGAGGAAGTGTCGCTGCATGCAGTCATTTATGTGGCCTTAGGGGCACCTTTGTGTGTCTGTGTGCCTGCTCCCTCTGTTGTCTGTGCCTGGTGGCTGCTCTGAGCTGCTCCTTGCCCTTGTGAACTGCCATGCCCAGGTTGTGGGAGGACAAAAAGGCCTGTGGTCTCACAGACCCCTCTGGGTGCAGGACTTGTCCTTAAATTCCTCACTTTTATCATCTTTCTGTTCTATTTTTTGCAGAGCTGCTGCAGCGAGGAGCGACAACCATCACCAACCTGGAGGGCTGGGTAGGCCACCCTCTGAACCCCATCGGCTGCCTCTTTCTCACCCTGACCGAAGCTTGTAGGTTAGAAGAGGAAAACTGCCTTGAAATTTCAGGTACCAAGTGCTCCTCCTGGCTCGCTTCCCGGTGGGTGCAAGGTCTGGGGCTCTGGATGCCTGGGCTGAGTCTGCCCTCACTGCCTCGGCAGGAGCAGCCAGGGCAGAGCTGCCGTGCAGAGAAGCAAGGTGGTGACCCAGAGTTTTCCCAGCCCCAGGGTCTGCAGCCAGAGCAGAACAGGAGGGCAGCTCAGCAGAGCTGGGATGAGGTGTGCTGGTCCATGGGAAGGCTCTAAGTGTAAACTGTGCACCCTATTGGACATGTTTGGGTCTCCTGCAGTGACAGGAGAAGGGAGGGGGAAGCCCATGTCTCCCTCAGGGAGCTTTTATCCATCATCTCCGGGTGACTGAGGGTGGGCAGGAAGGGAAGTGTGCGTCTTGCTTCTGAAGTTGGAAGGTTTTTCTCTGGCGTGGTTCTGCTACCTAGGAAGACTCTTCTAACCCCACTGCATCTGCTCTCTCTTCTTCCAGACGCTGGGGACTCCAAACCCCCAGTGTATCAACATGTGCCCGTCGTGACCGGCAGCCAGGACAGTGGCGAGTCCTACCTGTCCCTGGCCTTAGAGGTGGCCCTGATGGGGATGGGTCAGCAGAGAGTGATGCCTGAAGGTCTCTATGCCCAGGACAAGGTGTGCCGCAATGAGGAGCAGATCATTGCTCGGCTGCAGGACCTGGAGCTGGACCCGGTGCTGGTGCAGACCCTGCGGAAGCAGTGCATCCTGCTGCTGGAAGGTGAGAGGGCTCAGCTCATCTACCTGACTTCTGTGTCTTAGCTGAATGTTGGTAACATCTCTGGGGTGCCCTTTCCAAAGTTTACGCCTGTCTGACCCCATCCTGGCTTCTTGCTCTCCGGGTGTGGTGCAGAGCCTGTAGGGTGGCTGCTCTGCCCCATCGCCTGGCAAAGCAAGGGTTTGCTGGCACCCCTGGGAAAAGACCAACTCTGAGGCAATACAGAGAAGGGTGCTAAGCACCTCAGTATCTGAGGCTCTTTGACCTGGAAGGTTTCTTTAGAAAAGGAAAGAGCAGCCCTGGATCTAACTTGAGTAACGCGCCAGGGCAGCAGATCCTCAGAGCTTCGGGCTGGTGCAAACCCCAGCCACAGATCCTGCTGTGCTAATTATGGCTGATGGGCTCTGCTTCTGCCTAGGTGGTCCCTTCAGCGGCTTGGGAGAAGTCATCCACCGTGAGAGCGTCCCCATGCACACCTTTGCCAAATACCTGTTCTCTGCCCTGCTGCCCCACGATGCAGATCTGGCATACAAGCTGGCTTTGCGGGCCATGAGGTTGGTGCATGTTTAATTCTGTCTCTGCCCCCCTTTTTGCCTCTCTCCTATGCTCAGCGGGAAGCTGGGATGCTTTGCAACTTCAGAGCAGGGATGGGAGTGGAGACAGGCTTGGAGCTTACCATCTTTGTGCAGTGTGTAGGGCCACCTGGGCAGAGCAGCGGTATAAAAAGCTTCCTGCTCTGTGTTTGGGTGATTCCTGGTTTATAAGCCCCATCTGTAATATTTGCATGGGTCCAACAGTGTCTGCTGGTCCAGCCCTCCACCTCAGGCCCTCACCCCAGGCTGGACCACCACCTGCCTGTCCCTGTGACGGGCATCCTCTGCCAGAGCAGGTCCCAGGCACTCACAGAGCTGTCATCTGCCTTCTGTCTGCCAGGCCTTGGGGCACCCTGCAGCCCTCCCTGCCTGCAAGAAGGGCTGTTATCCTGGCACAGATGGGTGGATGGTTTGCCCTGGGCTCCAGGATGTCGCAGAGCCAGGTGGAGAACACAGTTGCACTCTGTTCTCCATTAAATCCCATCTCTGTCTCTGGGACTGGGGACACAGCTGATGCTGAGAGCTGCCTTATCTCCCTTCCCAGTGCATGACAGACTTCAGACATCATCTTGTGTGCTGCACTGTTTTGACAGGGCCTGGATGGGCCTTGAAAAAGCTGGAATTTCCCAAACAAGTCAGTGCTTGAAGGAGTGTCAACCCGAGAGTGCTCTCTCCCTCTCACATCACTAAAAGTCCTGGCCCAGAGCATTATCTCCTCAGTGAAATGGGTCATCTCTCCCCAACACAGGAGGAAGGTTTGAAATCCCCCTGTCCTGGGGAAGAGCTGCTCAGGAGGACAACCAGAGCTAATAAGCAGTGGAGGGCCTCTGTGGGGTGTGGGGGCACCATGCCCTGCCAAGCCTCCAGCCATCAAACAGGATCGAGTGCCCTAGGGGTGCATAGTGCTCCTTCCCCATCTCTTAGTGCCCATCCCAGTGCTGGGACTCTCTGGGTTGTGGTGTCTCTGACCTGGGCTGGAAAGGCTGGGTTTCTGCTGCCCCGTGGTTACCTCAAGCCTGCAAGTGAGGAGAGCAGAGACAGTTGGATGCTCTCCACGTCTGGGGGGACAGTTTCCTTCCTACATGCCTCAGGCAGCCATCAAGTCAGTGACACCAGCACCAACTCAGAGCTTTAAAAGCTAACATATATTTGTCACCACGGCTGACGACGTGAGACTCCTGCTCCCCTTCCTTAGGCTTGCTTCTCCTCTGGGTTTTCCAGGCTTTTGGCTATCCCCTCAAGAGCAGGTAACCTAACCCGGCTGCAGAGGCCCTGGGGAAACGTGCCACTGCCTCTGATCATAACCAAGCGTCTTAAGAAGAACCAGATGACACAGTCAGGAGTTCTGCTGGGTGCTCTGACATGAAAGGAGCGGGAAGGGAGGAGGGATTTTACTTCTTTTCCTTTTTTTTTTTTTTGTTTTTTTTTTTCCTGAGGTCTGTGCTTTCCCTTACAAGTTTATAAATCGCTTCACGGATCGTTCTGCTCCTTTCAAGTCGGCCTGAGATTGATCCCCGTGCCCATGTGTTGAGCACACAGCCTCGGGAGCCCCACACACGTGCACGGCAGCGGGGATGCCTTCAAAGGCGTCGCTGCAGGCAGCTGCCTGCAGGCAGCCCCCGCCTCGCCCTGGCAGCACCTCGGGGACAGGGCTGGGTTTTGGGGTCTGACAGTTCCTTCTCCTCTTCTTCCCTCAGGTTGCCTGTCCTGGAGACCACAGCGCCGTCGGGCGACGTGACTCACCCCCACCACCTGGTGTCGGTGGTGCCCAGCAGGTACCCGCGCTGGTTCACCCTGGGGCACCTGGAGTCGCAGCAGTGCGAGCTGGCCTCCACCATGCTCACGGCAGCCAAAGGTTGGTGGCAGGGCAGCCCTGGGGCAGAAGGCTTTTTCCTGGAGAAAAGAGGGAGCCTGCTATGGGCAAGGTGTGGTGAACTGGCCGTGGAGCAGCCCGGCAGAGTCTATGCGGTTCTTGTCCCAAAGGGCTTGTGCTCCAGCAGGGCAGGATGGGAGTTTCCCAGGAGGTGCAGGCAAGCCTGCAGTGATGCCAGCCATGGTGCTGCATGTCCTGGCTAGTGCTGCTGGGTGATGCAGGACTGTGCCTGCCCTGCAGCACAGTCAGCTGCCAGCCTAGTGAGCCCTGCCAGGCATGTTGTGAGTTCATGCCATGGTTTAGTTTGAAGCTTCTTATCCTTTGACCTCTGCTTTGTCTCTTCCTCTCGTGTGGTAATGATCCTGCATGGGCTGTTGGAGGGAGAAGACCTCCCTGGGCACCAAAACCACAAGTGGCTTTTGTCAGGGCTGAAGATGGGATCAGCCTTGCTGGGTGGGACGCTTTGGTCCCAGCCACAAGGGGCTCATGAACCACCTCGTTCCTCACTGGTCCCTTGGGCCTCTTCAGTTTCTGCCAGCCACAGTGATGAAGGCGAGCACAGGCTTTTCATTAAACATCCCTCTGACCAGAAACCAGCCCCACAAGGATGCCTTGTGTCTCACGAGGGTCAGTTACCACTGCCCACTATTGTCCTGGTACTGCCATCCTGATGGGGAAGCTTTTCCCAATGAGACAGAAGGAAAACGAGCTGTCAGAAAGTTCCAGCCTCGCGCCTTGGCAGCCTCTTCTCTCCTTCCAGCCTCCTCCTCTAAGCTGCTTTTCCAGGGCTGATAGTGTCCTGCCCCTGACTTGCAGTGCCCTGGTGGAGAGCTGGTACCTGGCTTATCCTTTAGATTTTTTTTCTCCCTAATGAGATGAGGGGCATGGAGCTGTTGGATTGCATCTGTTTTTTCTCCACCATGCCCTTCCTCGGGTTCTCCCCTGCTGCAGCGTATCCTGATGCGATCCTGCGTCCTCGCAGCCCCTCTTGCCCACGCCCCCACGAGCCTGGATTTCGGGGGGCGGTGCGAGCGGCTGCGGTGGGTGGCAGGCGGTATCTTTAGCCGTGAGTCACCCGAGATGTCTCCGCGTGTCCAGGTGCAGCGCTGGGGTTTTTCACGCTGCTGTGCGTGATCTGGTTGTCTTTGCACGAGGTTCATCTGCTCAGTCTGCGGCTCTGGGAGCAGAAACTTGAAGCTGAAACGGAGCAGAGAGACCTGATGTGGCACGTTGGCACCTCTGCTCTGCACACACCCCAAAGGTCCCTCTCCCCACCCTGTGTGTCCCACACGGGATTTCCCAAGCTTAGATGCAGGATCATGATATTAATGACTTGAGGAGTCCCTCTTGCCCCAGTCCAGCCTTGCATAAGGAAGGGATTTACTGGGCAAGACACTATGTGTGCAGCAAACAGCTTTTCTTCTTCTTTTTAATGTTCCTGAATGAACACTGACCTTTCTGCAGCCGTTCAGTACTGGGCATCTCCTCAAACCCCTCCTTTCCTGGGAAGAGGCAGCTGTACAGCTGTTGAACTTGAGGACAGGGTGGAACATCCAGGTGCCTGGAGATGTCTGCTTAAGCTCCTGGACATGTCTGGGATCACTCAGGGTTGTTTGTCCTCTCCACGAGAGGATGAACTTGAGCGAGGGTGGATGCTGTAAGATGTGTCACCTCCTGGGGAGGATGCTCCATTTTGGCCTGTTGGACTGCAGGGCCAGATCCATCATCCCTGTGTGTCCAGAGGGGCTGGCATGCTGAAGGGACTTGTTCACAAGGTGGTGCGGGCAGGAGATGATGCTCAAGGGCAAGGTGGAGGAAGGCTGAGCCATCTGACTGTTCTTGCCTGCACACAGGGGACATGCTGCGCCTACGCACGGTGCTGGAGGCCATCCAGAAGAACATCCACTCCTCCTCCTTGATCTTCAAGCTGGCTCAGGATGCATTCAAGATCGCCACGCCAGCTGACAGCAACTCCGACACCACGCTGCTCAATGTGGCACTGGAACTGGGGCTCCAGGTACGGGATAGTGCTGGGGATGCTGGTGGCCCTTCTGTGGCAGCAACACTGGTGAAGGTCTTCCACCAAGCAGGGTGGAAAGAGTAAATTGATCCCTGCATGGTCCTCAGCAGGGGAGCTGCAGCCCTGGGAAGCACTCACTGTGGTTTGGGTGGAGGTGAGGCAGCACCAAAGAGCTGGTAGCCAGCTGGACCAGGGGAATTTTTGAGGAGCACCACTCTGTTGGGTGGCCTCCGTGGAGCCCTCTGGGGCAGCCATTCACCCCAGGTTTGCCTCACAGGTGATGCGGATGACCCTGTCCACCCTCAACTGGCGGCGGCGGGAGATGGTGAGGTGGCTGGTGACATGTGCTACCGAAGTGGGTGAGTGCCTCACTGTGCTGGGGGGATTTGGCCCACATGTGGTGGGAGTGGGGTTGGGCATGGAAATCCTAGTCATTCATAGTTGGTATCTGAGTTCTCCTGGGTCTCCCATTTCTTCCTGGATGACTGAGTGCACCTCAGAGCACCAGCTGGCAGGGCTGGGGCTGCAGCCGTGGTGGGGTTTGGGACTGGGATGGGTCCCCTGTATGTGGGCCAGGCCAGTGGTGCGTGCTGTGCCCTGCAGCATGGCAGCACAGGGCAGTTTCTGCCTGTCCACCTCCACCCTGTCCCTGTTGGGGCAGGGGCAGCAGCTCAGCACTGCTGTGGGCTGGCTTTACCTTCTCCAGGTCTCAGAGGAGCCCTGTGAACTGGGCCAGGCTCCAGGGCTGTGCTGTGACCACAGCGTTTTTTCGCAGGGGTGAGGGCCCTGGTGAGCATCCTGCAGAGCTGGTACTCGCTGTTCACTCCCACGGAGGCCACCAGCATTGTGGCGGCCACAGTGATGTCCCACAACACCATCCTGCGCCTGAGCCTGGACTACCCCCAGCGGGAAGAGCTGGCCAGCTGCGCCCGCACCCTGGCCCTGCAGTGTGCCATGAAGGACCCCCAGAACTGCGCCCTGTCTGCCCTGACCCTCTGCGAGAAGGACCACATTGCCTTCGAGACCGCCTACCAGATCGTCATCGACGCCGCCTCCACCGGCATGACCTACACCCAGCTCTTCACCATTGCCCGCTACATGGAGCACCGGGGCTACCCGCTCCGGGCCTTCAAACTGGCCTCGCTGGCCATGACGCATCTCAACCTGGCCTACAACCAGGACACGCACCCGGCCATCAACGATGTGCTCTGGGCCTGCGCCTTGAGCCACTCTCTGGGCAAAAACGAGCTGGCGGCCATCATCCCGCTGGTGGTGAAGAGCGTGCACTGTGCCACGGTGCTCTCGGACATCCTTCGCCGCTGCACCATGACAGCCCCAGGGCTGGCCGGCATCCCTGGCCGCAGGAACTCGGGGAAGCTGATGTCCACCGACAAAGCCCCCCTGCGACAGCTGCTGGACGCCACGATAAGCGCCTACATCAACACCACCCACTCCCGGCTCACCCACATCAGCCCGCGGCACTACGGGGAGTTCATCGAGTTCCTCAGCAAGGCCAGGGAGACCTTCCTCCTGGCGCAGGACGGGCACATACAGTTCGCCCAGTTCATTGACAATCTCAAACAAATCTACAAAGGCAAGAAAAAACTGATGCTGCTGGTGCGGGAACGGTTTGGGTGAGCCCCGGCTCCTGCCGTGCTCACTGGCAGGGTCCGCCCGCGGCATGGGGACTCGGGAGAGAATAAGGAAGGAAAGTGGAGATCACCTTCCCCCCATCGGCAGAGGCTGCTCTGTTCTGGTCTTCTGTTTCTTTTTTTTTTTTTCCTTTGGTTTCTTTTTTTTTTTTTTTTTTTTTTAATGTTATTCTTTCTTGGATTTAACCATTTCACACACTGAGAGGATCCAGAGATTCCTTGGGCACAAACCAAAAGGCAACCACGGGGAAAAAGGATGGTTCACTCAGCCCCCTGCCCTCCCTTGCCAATACCAAAAGCTAACCTGGAAATCTAATACCTCTTTCCTGAAGGACGCGGTCGCTGGAGGGATACGAAGGTTGCAAAGTGTAAAAAATCTTTAAACTTACGTGGGGAATTTAACAGAAAAAAAAAAAAAAAAAAAAAAAGACGACAAAAAAAGAACAAAAAAAAAAAGAAAGAAAAAAAAAGCGAGCAAAGAAACCTGCGACACTAGAACCTCATGCGTCACCAAAAGCGATGGCTTTGCAGAGCGCTTCTCCCACCCGCCCGAGACATGCAAACTCCTCTATTTGTGAAGATACTTCAATAAAAACAAGTAAAAGTAACTGTTCTCAGGGATTGCTTACTAAAAGTAACACAAAAAAAAAAAAAAAGCATTTATGATACTGTAAATACTATAGTATATGTGTCAATTATTAAATTGTAAAGTTATAATTATTTATAATTCTGTCTTTTATTTGGGGGATACTTGAAATTGTTGTGGGCTGGGGCGATTATTTTTATTATTGCTATTATTATTATTATTATTGTTATTATTATTATAACTATTATTTAAAAAAAAACTACACAAAACCACAGACAAAAAGAGGAGGAGGCACGCGAACGTTTCTCAGGTTCCCATGGCGTTGTCAGCAGCGAGAAGGGTGTGGGGGGGAGGCGAACACCTGCTCGACTCACAGCCCTGGGACAGACGGACGGACGGAAGGAGGAGCAGCAGCCCAGCGCTGGAGGACAGCGAAGGAAGGGACTCGGGGCGATGCTCGCTCGGACATACGTGGAGCTGGCGATGCAGGACGCGAGCCCGTCGCCTCGCACGCAGCCGTCTCCCGGCGGGTGCAGGGGGTGAGGTGCCCGGGTGGGCACCAGGGCCGCCTGCCTCCTGGGGAGGGAGGGGGCAGGTGCAGCCACGGCACCTCCCCGCACCGTTCTGCCTCCCAGCTCTGTGGTGCAGCCAACGCTCGGCCCTTC
Organism: Lophotriccus pileatus; assembly: GCA_035583135.1. NCBI lineage: Eukaryota > Metazoa > Chordata > Aves > Passeriformes > Tyrannidae > Lophotriccus > Lophotriccus pileatus. The sequence continues at coordinate 9,735,103 of JAWWES010000006.1, forward strand.
CCAGCCCAGCCCGCACCAAGGGCAGGCTCCAGCCCTGGGCCGGTGGCTCTTCAGTTTTGGTTCATTTCTTTGCCAGCGGGTTGGGAGGGCTGGGGGACCAGGGCCGGTCTGGATGGTGACTTGTAGTTAGAGAACGTGGGCTAGTTATCTGCTGTCTGGTTTGACTTTTAATTTTTTGGCAAGTGACCTGTGTCCGCACTCCGGCCAGGAAACCAATTGTACTCGGTCTCTGTCGCCACCGAAATAGCGGTCTTCAACCAGTCTGTTTCTCTCTTTTTTTCCTTCCCTTTTTTTTTTTTTGCGTGCGTGCGTGTATGTGTGTGTGCGACCTCTTCATCTGATGTTTAATAATAAAAGGGATGAACGTTACCCCCTGTCTCTCTCCTGCCTTTCTCTGAAGTCAGGGGGTCACCACACTTGCTGGGCAGAGCCCCGGGGAGGAGGCAGTGTCGCTGCTCCCTGTGGTACCCAGCTCCTGTGGGGGGACGGAGCAGGGGCAAGGCATCCTGGCTGCTTCTGGGTGCAATGCCCTGCCCTGCAGGGTGTTAGCAGGTCCCTGCCCATGCTGGAGGCACTGCCTTATCCACGCCAGCTACAGCAGTGTTGGCAGCCACGTCTCGATCCATCCTGCAGCCAGCCTGGACCGCAGTGAGTGTGCTGCAGTGTGGGCTGGGGTGGCACGGAGTCATAACTCAGGGTTCCTGGTTTACTTTCTGCAGGGTTTGCTGAGCCCCAGGCAAGCTTGCTTCTGAGGATCAGAGGAGATGAGGAGGTGTGCATGGGGGAAGAACTCTAGGACTGGTGGGATGGTCGCAAAGAGACTGGGAGCTGGAGGAGGGTCATGGTGGTAATAGGGCCACTGTGCCTCTGCTTCCATCCCAGCCAGTGTGGCAGGGTGCTGGTGATGCTGGTTGTCCCCCAGATGAGTCCTGCTATGTCTCCCACCCCCTCAGGGCTGCCCTGGGTTGATGTCATGTTGCCTGTTCCCACCTCAGCAGGACTCTGGCACCGCTCATGCTGTGAGCCCCCAGCTCGCAGGCTGTGACCCTGCCAGCCTCAGGCAGCCCACCTCCCTAGCAGAGCTGAGTGCATCCATAGTGCCAGGAGATGCCTAATGTGCTCTGGGCTCACATCCTCTCCTGCAAGCACAGACACTGTGCAGCCTGGCAGGGAGAGGCAACTCCCCCTCTGCGCTGGCACCCCTGTGTCCCCATTCTGACCAATAGGACGGGGCTCAGGGCCTCCCCCAACCCCACATGCCCCTCTAACTGTCTGCCACAACTGCCCATGTCCTTCAGGGCCATCCAGTTCCCCGTCCCCCCAGCCAGAGCCACACGGCTGCTGCAGAGAAGGTGCTGGTTTAATGCTGCAGCCCAGCCTGGAGCGAGCCCTGTGACAACACACTACTTGGGGTGACTGTACCCAAACCAGAGTCCTATCCCCAAGGCCCCAGGCTCAGCTGTGCTTGTTGATGTGACGGGAATGAGCATGCACAGCCTCCACAAAGGCACCCACGTGTTCAGGGTTCATGTCGGGGTAGAGGCCGTGGCCCAGGTTGGCGATGTAGCGTTGGGTCCCAAAAGCCTCCAGCATCTTCTTCACCAGCTCGCCAATCTTCTCCTGTAGGCACCGTGGGAAACCATATGTCAGTCTCATCCATCCCAAAGTATTTCCCACTTCCCAGTCCCCAGCCAGCCTAAGGGACTTCTGGCACACAAGCCAGCACTGCAGGTGGGGAAATTTGAGGCAGGAGTCCTTTAATATAGGCTGGAACTAGCCCCGGTTGCTGAAAATGGCCATGGCTCACCTTGGGTGCGTAGAGAGCACAGGGATCCAGGTTCCCTTGCAGGGTGACATCTTTCCCTGTCTGTGCACTGCAGCAGGGAGGAAGCTCGTGAGTTGTTGCATGTGGTGCAGAAGGCAGCCAGGTGCCTGCAGCCCCTACTGCAGGGCACCAGGAGCCCTCAGTGCAGCCCTCGGTTGCTGTAGCATGGTGGCCCAATTACCCCCACCTCTGGAGCAGCCATGTCCAGGCCTGGGATGGCTCAGGGCAGAGGAGCACCTGAATGCTCTGTCAGCCTCTTACCGAGCTTCCTGAGGCCGGATGGTCCAGTCAAGGCCAACCACCTCGTATCCAGCCTGGGCCAGGTCACGCAGCGCGTAGTGCGCGTCCTTCGCAAAGATGATCTGGGGAGGGACGAGATGGGCAGCAGCTCTGCTATGGGTCAGGCCCCTCTCCACAGGCCAGACTGGGGCAAGCAGGTACCAGGGGATGCACCCCTCTCCAACAGCCCCCAGGTGCCAGGGTCAATCCAGGCAGCCCCGACTCACCATGGGCACCAGGGGCAGTGCCTCCTCCTTCAGCTTGCTCTTGACAGCCTGGGCGATGTCTCGGATGTACGGCAGGGCAAAGTCCTGAAACTGCTCTGGGCCCAGGTGCCCTGCATGGGACTCAAACAGCTGGAGCGCCTGCCAGAGACATGGAATCATTTAGGCCAGAAAAGACCTTTAAAATCATCTGAGCCCAACAGTTAACCCAGCACTGCCCAACCCACCACATATCCCCAGGTGCCACGACTACACATCTTTCAAATACCTCCAGGGATGGCAACTCAGCTACTTTCCCATGGGGCTGGGAGAGCAACACCTCAGTCCCTCCTCTTCCTCTTCCTCCTCCTCCCAGAAGCTGGACCCTCTCTGCTCCCTGTCCCCTGTCCCCATACCCCAGGACACACCTGTGCTCCAGCAGCCACCTGCCCCACCAGGTAGTCAGTGATGACATCGGCCAGCAGCCGCAGCAGTTGGTGGCTCGCTTCGGGGTGCCGGTAGAGCCAGCTCTTGGCCTTGGCCATTGTAGAGGAGCCGCCACCTTCAATCATGTAGGACATGAGTGTCCACTGCGGGCAGGAGGGGAGCAAAGTGAGGAGGGTGATGGAGGTGAAAGAACACAGGAGGCACCGGTCGCAGTGCTGAAGGTAGGACCTGTGAGCACCCCAGAGCCTGAGGCACAGCTGCTCCTGCACTGAATGTCCCCCACTTACACAGCCCTGTAGCACCCACATCTGGAAGTGTCATGGCTGGTGTTACCCCAGGAGGGCAAAGGAATCCAGCAAGGAAACCCACACAGAGGAGCCACACCACTTACAGGTGCCCCGGAGAAGCCGATGAGGGGCACCCTGCCCTCCAGGCTGTGTCGTGTCAGAGTGATGGCCTGGAAGACGTAACCTAGCTCTGCAGTCACGTCCACCTTCTGTCGCAGTTTCAGCAGATCCTCCACCTCCTTCAGGGGCTCTGTGAACGTGGGTCCCTTGCCGGGGACCATGACAACCTCCATGCCCAGCGCCTGGGGACAGGGGAGAATGGAAGAACCAGGAATGGGGCGTCCCTGAACTCTGCCCAGTTCCCAGCGGCTGCTCCCCATGGCATTGGCCATGGCTCTCACCTGGGGCACCACCAAGATGTCAGAGAAGATGATGGCAGCATCCAGGGGGAATCGTCGGAGTGGCTGCAGAGGAAAAGAGGCAGTGTCAGTGAGGGGCTGGGACCTCTCCCCATGGAGGACCTGGACAAGCACATGAGGCAGTGGGGTCTCCAAGCGCTGAACAATTTACTGGCACCACATGGGGAAGCCAGACCCAAGGCTTCTCCCCATCGCTGTCTGGTCAGGAGGAGGGAGACACACAGCCCCTGCTGAGGAATGCTCACCTGCAGCGTCAGCTCACAGCACAATTTGGGGCTCCGGCAAGTGGCAAAGAAATCCTGCGCCGCCCGGGTCTCCCGAAACTCTGCAAGGGACCAGCACAAAGGTTACCTTGCGCTGCGTGCTGAGGGCCACTCGCCGACCCCACAGGGCTCCACCGGCTCACCTGGCAGGTACCGCCCCGCCTGCCGCATGCACCACACCGGCGTGTGCTCCGTCTCCTCCCCGCGCGCCGCGCGAAGGAACGTGTCGTTCTTCAGCTTGGGGAAGCCCTTGGGACTAGGGGAGAAAGAGCAGGGACAGGCTGTCACCCACGAGGGGTTTGGGGCAGGGGATGCCATGGCCAGCGGCTCGTCCCCACTCCCCAGCCGGTGGGGGCTGGGAAAGGGCTTGGGCTCAGCTGTGACAAACGTGATAAATTCTCCCCACCACAGTCCAGGGCCTCTTCCTGCTGGGGGCTGCGGGGCCCTCCCCAGGGAGAGGCGATGCCCGGCCTAGGGCCCGTGAGATTAAGTTATCGGCGCCACCAGTTGCTCCCGCCTGGAGAGGTTTGGGACGAGCGGGCGCGGGGCGGGCAGTCCCGCCACGGGCGGCCCCGGGCCCTATCAGTGCCGGGCCACGCGTCCCCAGCACCTCCGTCGCGGTGTCACCACCGAGAGGCTGCTGGAGCCCGACCGGCCCCGGGATGGGGAACCCCGAGAACCGCGGGGCCCATGGGGATAAAGTCCCCGAAACCTCCACCGTGGGACCACCAACTTCGCTACCACACCAATGCCCCTGCTGATCCCTCCTAGTGCAGAACTAGTGCTCCCAGTGCCTCCCCAGTGCAGGATCAACCCCCCCCGAGTGACCTCAGTGCCGAACCCTGGTGCCAGCACCACAACCTCAGGACCACGGCAGTGCCTCACCAGCGGCCCCAGTGCAGGACCCCAGCGCCAAAGCACCATCCCCAGGCCCGGATAGCCGTTCCTAGAGCCACATCAGCGTCCCCCGTGCAGACCCCGGTGCGTGTCCCCCGTCACCGCACTAGGAGGAGGCGCAGGCCGGCCTGGCCCCGATTACTCACAGCAGCCGCTCGCCACCCTCCATCTCCTGTGGCGATCCTGGGTCCCCGCGTTGCCTCCCGACGCGGCGCGGTCCGCCCAGGCCCGCCCTCGGCCCGCCCCGCCGGCGCCGCCATCTTGCCGTAGTCCCTCCTCTCCGCCCGCCGCCATCTTGCCCCGCCCCCCTCCGTACACCGCCCCGCCGTGCGCCGCCATCTTGCCCCGCTCCTCACTCCTCCGTACGTGGCACGGGCGCCGCCATCTTGCCTGTCGGCGGGCGGGGTTCGCCGTAAACCGGAGCGGGGCTCGGCCGGTGCCCGGTGCGCGATGCGGGCGGGCGGGGAGGCGCCGCACCAGGTGCTGGGCCGGCTGCGGTTCCTGCTGCA
>JAWWES010000006.1:9740434-9754716 GCA_035583135.1 Lophotriccus pileatus
GCTGCCTCCGCGCCACCGGCGAGGAGTACTGCAACGGCGCCGGGCTCTGGGTCAAGCTCAGCAAGGTAACGCGGGGGTGGCGGCCCGCGGAGGGCCCGGCCCGGCCCCGCCTGACAGCCCGCTGTCCCCGCAGGAGCAGCTGGAGGAGTACCGGAGCGGCTGCGATCTAGAGGAGGGCTGGGTGCTGGTGTGCAAACACGCCGACGGCGGGGACCGGCTGGTGCCCGTGGAGTCCACGGAGCGGATCCAGCGGCAGCAGCAGCTCTTCGGGGTTGACTACAAACCCGTCATCAGGTGCGGGGCCGCCGCGATGCCCCGCTGGGTCCCCGGGAACAGGGAGGTGCTCACCCGGGACCAGCTGTCTGGGGGCTCGGGACGCTGCCCCTCGGCCCTTCCTGCCCCAGCCCGCTTGCACATGTTCGATGGAAATGAGGCAAGAAGGATGCTGGACGTGGAGTGAACTGGGTTTGGCTAGGGCACTGTGCTTGTCGCCTGCCCAGCTGGGTGTGGAAGGGTGGAAAGGAAAGTGTGACAGTTGAGCCTGGAGGTGATGGAGCACAGTGCGGCTTTAAAACATAATCTTCCCCCTAAAGCTACTCCTTCTTCCTCTTGGAATTTTCTCACTCTCTCTACTTCTCTGTGTTGTTTCAGATGGGAGCAGGTGGTGGATCTGACATACTCCCTGCGCCTCGGAGCAAAGCCCAGGCCCATGGAGCAGGATGAGGCTGCAGTAGAGAAGCTTCGGTATGAACCGTTTCTTGACTTCTGCTTGTTGGGGCACAAGCTGCTGTCTCTCCCTGGCTGCTCAAACAGCTGTCTCCTGCAGACAGGGGTGGGGGGGAAAGGGAGGAAGACAGGCAGCGGAGAACAGCTCTGTGCATCACAGTCTTGTCCTAGATAAGCCTGCAAAAGGCAGGAATTGGTGCAAGACAAGGCAAGCGGGATGCGGACCTCCCTTTGTTGGGAGCCATAAGCCTGGCTTCCTCTGGCTCTGCAGACCCAGTAATCCTTTTTCCCTGGTAGGTTTGTGCCCCCAACATGGACTTACGAATGTGATGAAGACCTGGTGCATTTTCTGTATGACCACATCGGGAAGGAGGATGAGAACTTGGGCAGCGTTAAGCAGTACGTGGACAGCATCGATGTCTCGTCCTACACGGTGGGTTAAAGGGACAAGGCTGCATTGGCCCACCTGTGCCATGGGGCTGTGGAGCATGGAGCTTGCTGTGCTGCTCTGGACTGGGCTGTGTTTGAGGATGTGGCAGAGAAGCCTGGAGAGCATCATGCAGCATGTTGTATAATGTGCCCCTGGAGGGACAGTGGTTTGAGAAGCCAATGCTAATATTAGTTGCTAAGCTGATTTTAGGGAGGGGTTGTTATTTTGTGCTGGTGTGACCCCAGAGAACCTCGGAGGGCCAGTGCCAGTGTCCTGTATACTCCCTTTGTCTACCCACAGCCAGGCAAAGGGAACAGGGCAATGTGATGCCCCCGGCACTGAGATTCATGACAAAAGTAACGGCTAAATGGAAGTCAATCCCATGTCCATCTGATCCTCCTTTCATTCACTGCCTCTTCCAGGAGGACTTCAATGTGTCGTGCCTGACCGACAGCCGCGCTGACACGTACTGGGAGAGTGATGGGTCCCAGGGCCAGCACTGGGTGCGGCTCAACATGAAGAAAGGCACCATTGTCAAGTGAGTCATTTCTGCTCTGCACACTGGCTTGTGAATGGGGCAAGTTCTGTGACTCCCTCTCTCTGCCTGAGCCTGTCATGGCCCAAATATGGCCCTGCACTCCCAGCCCCTCAGCCTTTACTCCGGCTCTGGGTTTGAAGGGGTCTTGGCATTGTCACAAAGTACCTGGGGATGAGAGCAGCAGCTGCATGCACTTGGTAACAGTGTGACCAGGCAATGAAGGGGAGCAGCAACGGGTGTTCACATGGGGTTGCCTTCTCCTCATGTCCTTTGCAGGAAGCTGCTGCTGACAGTGGATTCCAACGATGAGAACTTCACACCCCAGCGGGTCGCTGTGTATGGGGGCGAGGGGGACAATCTGAAGAAGCTGAACGACGTCTGCATTGAGGAGTGAGTGGATGGAGGTACACAGGTTAGCGCGGCCCTTGCAGGGGCTGGAGGTGCTGGACACTCCAACCCTAAGCAGTCATGTGGCCCCAGCCAGGCTCTCTGAGCTGTGGGTTCACTCTGCCTACAATAGCAGACAGCACAGTCATCAGTGCTCTCCTGATCTGAATGTGGGACACATCAGAATCATGTCACCTGGACCTGTGTCACCAGCAGGATCAGGCATTCAACTGCATTGTAGGCAACTAGGTCTGGGTTCCTGGCACAGGCTCCCATTTCAAAAGATGGAAACCCTCTTCCCTTACAAGCGTCCAAGTGGATTTTGACAGGATGGGCAAGGGAACAGCCTTTCAGCCTTCATCTGTGCTGTCTTTGCAGCAGCTACATTGGGGATGTGTGCATCCTTGAGGACATGACAACACACCTGCCTGTCATCGAGATCCGGATTGTGGAGTGCCGAGGTAGGGCTGGCTGCAGTGGCCACATCCATAGTGCACCTGCATGATACTGTATTTAAAGAGTTTCTTCTGCAACTTGTACTTTTTGTCATTGTGGGACTTTTCTGATGAGATGCAAAAGAACCAAGGGAAACTCCAGGGAGATCTGATATTTTGGAAGTTCTCAGCTCTCATCCTATCTTTCTCTGCCTTCACTTAATTTTTTTTCTTCTGTAAATGACCCACTTCTTTACAGAGGTATTTCAGGCTTTCATTGCCCAGTCCCAGGGTTGGTGGAGCTGGTCACGTTCTTAATGCTTTTGCTTGTAGACCTGCCATGCTGAAAGGCTTATCTTCTCTTGGTCATATCCATGGTTTTCCTTGGCAGATGATGGGATTGACGTTCGTATCCGAGGCATCAAAATCAAATCCTCCCGACAGAGGGACTTGGGGCTCAGTGCTGACATGTTCCAGCTACCCAATTTGGTGCGCTACCCTCGCCTAGAAGGGACTGACCCCGACCTGCTGTACCGGCGGGCCGTGCTCATTCAAAGGTACAGTGTGGAGGGCAGCAGACAGGTGGGGTGGCATTGCTGCAGGGGTTGGTGCCATCTCCAGCATGCATATGGCTGGATGCTGTAAAGCTGTGTTTCTCCCTTTGGAACAGACATTCTGGACTCTGGAGAAAATAGCAGAATGATTTGGGAGCAAAGTGGGCTCTCTGGGATAGCTCCCCTACGCTTTCAGAGGAGTTTTGCAGCTCAAGTTCAGTGTCTTGTGTGTTGCAAGCACAGCATATCTGTGCAGTGTGGGGGCATGTACATGCAGAGTCCCTTGTAAAGGGGTGCAAGATTCACTGCAGCGCCCAGGGAGTGGGAATTTAGTACCAAAGGCTGTATGATGTAAAAAACTACACTGGGTTTGGTTTGGATGAGTTGTTATTTTTCTGGTTGTGCCCTGGGGGCTGCCTGGTCTGGAACAGACTTGTGCAGATCCCTGTTCCTCCTGTGTTGCAATACCTTTTTTGGGATTTAGGTTCATCAAGCTCCTGGACAGTGTCCTACATCACTTGGTGCCAGCCTGGGACCACACTGTTGGCACGTTCAGCAAACTCAAGGTGAGCAGTTCCCTTGATGTCTTGTTGGGGCCTCAGGCTGGCAGGGTGACTGTGCTTGGGCTGTGTCAAGGGAGGCAGCCAGTGCTTGTTGCCTGTAAAGCAGCTCAAGGGAAATACCTGGCTGAGCTCAGTTCATTAATGCTGTGAAAAGTGATACTGTTTAGAGGCAGTTTCCTGCTAAACCACGGATGTGGAAGCACGTAGCTATGGGGCAACAGGAAGAATCAAACCAGAACATTTCACCCTCCAAAACACTTGGACCATAGCAGCACTGGGCACGTGAGCTGGACAAACCTCCCCTACAAGATCTCAGCCCAGGACACACTGTTCCTGCACTTACTGCCAGCAGCTTTTTGCTGGCTGTGTCCAAATTGCAAGGCTTTTACCAGTAACTCATTTCTGGCTTTAATAAGCTTTTCCTTTCCATCTTTCTCATAATGCTGAGTTCGTCCCTCCAATTGTCTGTTTTCCTTACATCCTCTCCAAGAATACATATGCTGGACATTACTGGGATAGCTCCATTCTGTGTGTTTCCAGGCCAGCTCAACATAGGACCCAAAGCATTTGAGGATTCTTGTTTGCTTAAAGGAGCTGGCTTTGATTATAAATAGGACGGATAGTTAGACCAATTTTCTGGTGGGAATGAGGGTAAAGGAGAGTCTAAGCAATACTGGGGTGTGAGCATCAGGTGACAGCTGATGGATTGAGGACTGAGCTTGATGTCTCGCTCAAGCCAGAATGCAGAGTCTTTTAGAGGCAGAGGGGGAGCAAATACTGCCAAGGGGAATGTGTCTGTGGGGGAAGGCAGTGGCCCTGGGAAAGGGAGAGACCCAGAGGTGTGGTGTCTACAGTGGGAAGTAGGTGACATGTTTTGTACATACCTGTTGGCAGCACATCAAGCAGTTCCTGCTGCTGTCCAAGAAGCGCACGGCCCTCATTACGCAGTGTCTGAAGGACTCGGAGACCAGCAAGCCCAATTTCATGCCGCGGCTCTACATTAACCGACGCCTGGCTATGGAGCACCGAGACAACCCTGCCCTGGACCCCAGCTGCAAGAACGCTGTCTTCACCCAGGTACTGTCCCTCTGGGAAGGGTCCCTGCTGCTCTGGGGACAGCAGGGCATCCCAGAGTGAAAATGATCCACATGAAGGTGGGTGGAAGGAGCAGCTTGGAGCTGGAGATACCCAGAGCCCTCAAGGCCTCTTCACGTGACTCTCAGGCTCTATAATTACATGTGCTGATGATCCCATACCCAGGAATAACATCTAGGAGGTATTTGGGATCTCTGAGTTGAAATCTGTACTCTGTCCTGGATGCTCTCTGTGGCATGTTGTTAATGCAGAGTGTAACAATCTTGTCACGCTAAAAGGGCAGCAAAGAATTCTTGTGTGACAACAGTCATGCCTCTGCATACAGTCCTGTGTCATGGTTACAGCAGTGCTGATCTTCCTGTGCTCATTCTTCCCCCACCTCCAAAGGGTCTAGTGCTCTGTGTGGGTACAAACAGCCAGACTGCTGTGAAATTTAATGTGTTCAATGCACCTCTGAGGCCTAAAGCTCCATACAGTGGGGCACTGTAATTTTTGCTCCCTTTCCAAAAATGAAAGGTTTCTAGACCATTTAGAGACCAACTTCAGTCAGTGTTTAATGGTTTTGGGCAAACCAGACTTCTTCCAATTTCCTGCCTCCACCTGGCACCAGTTCCCCTGGAGAAGGGATACCAACCTTGATCCTCTGCTTGCTGCAGGTATATGAAGGCCTGAAGCCCTCAGACAAGTTTGATAAGCCTCTAGATTATAGGTAAGTGGTGTCTGGGTGAGAGGGGGCATCATGCAGTGCTGGGAGCTGTGTCCTCTGTCACAGCAGGGTGTTTGAGAAGCCTTTGTGTGTCCTGTGCTCTGGAGAGGTTTTGGTAGGACAGGAGCCAGCTCAGCCATGGGATGAGGGCCTGTTCCCCAAGACGTCACCTCCCTGCTGAAGATGCAGCTGTCTCTGGAGATTGAGATCTTGTCTTGTCCTAAGCCCAGGCTGCTCTACCCTAGTCCCCTGGTGTTTCTGCTGTGCCTGCTGCTTTCCCAGCACCTCCTTGGCTTTGAGCAGCACCTCAGGCAATGCCTGGCTTTCTGCAGGTGGCCGTTGCGTTATGACCAGTGGTGGGAGTGCAAGTTCATCGCAGAGGGCATCATCGACCAAGGTAGGGACCTGCATGAGGCTCCTCTGGAGCAGGCAGGGGTTGATGGGCTGACTGTTCCTGTAGGGGCTTGTTTCCTCCCAGTGTTACTGCCCATGGAGGAAAGAGGGAAGGCAGGTTGCCTTGTCCTGCCTCTCCCAGCCATGTCCTGGATGCTGCTTGTTATAATGGGGATCAGACCTTCACTAGTCACAGCAGTTTTTCCAGTGCCAATGTTCCTTCTGGCTGTCCTCCCCAGGCCAGGCAGGGATGTTATTTCTCCTCTTTTATCTCCCCCAGTGCCATAAGGCTCTGACAGGAGCCTTCTGCTAAACCCAGTAGCAGGTTGGACCAGGATTCCTCATCTTTGCTCCCTAACTGAGGGTCAGCACGTGGGGAGTTCACATCACTAAAAATGTCCTTCTCTTGGGGTTGCAGGTGGCGGTTTTCGGGACAGCCTGGCGGACATGTCGGAGGAGCTGTGCCCCAGCTCAGCAGACACCCCTGTGCCTTTGCCCTTCTTTGTGCGCACGTCCAACCAGGTGCCGCGGGTCGGGATGTTTGGGGCAGACCCTTCTGGGCCTGGTAATGCAGTGTTGTCCTTGTCCCCTCACATGCCAGGGACATACCTGCTTCTGCTTTTCTTTGTGAAGGGTTGGGGAAATGGTTTTGTGGCATCTCGTTTTAGAATATGCTAACAAGTGCCTGGATACTGACTGGTGTCTCGCTGGGAATATTGTCAAGGAGGATGGGGAGTTAGCCCTTCTGCTGGGAGAAGTGCCCAGAGGCACGGCAGGAATGGTCTGTGGTGTTTCATGCTGTGCTGAGATCATGACTTGGAGTTTTGCCTCCCACTCCTGTAGGGTAACGGCACTGGAGAAGCCAGGGACATGTATGTCCCCAACCCCTCCTGTAAAGACTTCCCAAAGTATGAGTGGATTGGGCAGATCATGGGAGCAGCTCTGAGGGGCAAGGAGTTTCTGGTAAGCTTTGAACACCATCCCTGTGAGATTTGTCGCAAAGGGAGTCGTTAGCCCCCCTCCTGCAGCCTGTCCAACAGGAGCATGGAAAGGCTCTGTGCCAGACTCTGGGACAAAAGGTGTTTGGCAGGGTTTGGGGCTGAGGGATTTGGAGAACTCATAGGCTGAGTCTTGGGGGATGCTGCTGAGGGCTTGGGAGACAGTGCCTGGTCTCTGCTTAGCTATGGTGAACTCTGCATGTGGACAGAGGGAGCAGGGAAGCTGCTTTGTGTCTGCATCGTTGAGCCCTGTGTCCTTTGGGGATGTCTCATTTTCACACAGACTCAGCAAAATCTCTGTTCTCTTTCAGGTCCTGGCTCTTCCTGGCTTTGTGTGGAAACAGTTAACAGGGGAGGAGGTCAGCTGGAGCAAAGACTTCCCTGCTGTGGACTCTATGTTGGTGAGAGGCACAGCCTCCCAGTTCCTATCCTATTCCTTGTGGCGCTCAGCAGTGTGGTGACTTGTGTCCCTGTCCTCCTGTACTTGCTTCCTCCTGTGATTTGTCAAAGAAACACACACAACAAAGGGCAACTCTTACCTATAGGATGCATCTAATGCTAATATAGGGATGCAGCATATCCCATGCTGTGTCACTGTCTGGGAAGGGAGGAGATGGGGACCTGGGCACATCACTGCTCACTGGGCATCTCTCTAACAAGCATGTATTTTTGGGCCTGGGCAGGTGAAGCTCCTGGAGATGATGGAAGTCATGGACAAAGACACCTTCGAGTTCAAATTTGGGAACGAGCTGACCTACACGACGGTGCTGAGCGACCAGCACGCGGTGGAGCTGATCCCCAACGGCAGCAACACCGTGGTGCGCTACGAGGACCGCAAGGAGTTCATCCGCCTGGTGCAGAAGGCTCGGCTGGAGGAGAGCAAGGAGCAGGTAATGCTGTCCCATAGTGTTGGTGGTCATCAGTTCCCAGAGACACCCCCCCAGTCTGCTTCTGGTAAAATGCATGTTGGTGTCCCTGTGCTCACTTGGTACCCAACCCTTTTGGTGAGGTCCTGGAGCCGATGGAGTTGCTCAGAAGCAGAGTGGTTTGTAGCAGCATGGGTGATATGGGTTTTTATTCCCAGCTCTGACACAGGCTTCCTGAATGAACTGGGATGCATCCCTCTGGGGTTCCGTCCCTTTCTTCAGGTTCCTTGGAGTATTTCTGAGCAGTCACATGGCTTGCATCCAGTAGGCTCAGCCATGAGTCAGGGAAATGGGCAAGACATGCTGCTTACCTGCCTTGTCTCCTTTGCAGATCATGGCCATGCAGGCTGGGCTGCTGAAGGTGGTGCCCCAAGCTGTTCTTGACCTCCTTACATGGCAGGAGCTGGAAAAAAAGGTCTGTGGAGACCCTGAAGTCACAGTTGATGCCCTGAAGAAGCTCAGTAAGTGAAGGGCTCTGCTGAAAATTCTTTTCCTGAAAACAAGACTGTCTTCTGTCTGTGCTGGGGCAAGGAGAGGTGTGGGAGGCCAGTGTTAGCCTTTATTACAGTGACAGTGTGGGCCTGTGGACTTCCTGGCTTCAGCTGGTTGCTGATGGGGGCAGGGGTGTCTGTTGACTCCATCCTGAGCCTCAGAGTAGAGGCTGGGGCATCCCTACCCTGCCAGTATCTGAGCCCCTGTGGAGCTGATATGTGGATCTGGCTGATCCACAGGGATCTGACTGTATGTCGTTGCACCTTGGGTCTATGTGCTCACACCTGCAGGCACCCAGAGGTTACTTGCTGTGCTGGCAAAGAAGGAGGAGCTGGGATCTTTAACAAACTCCTTTTCTGTATCCTTTCTGCCAGCCCGGTTTGAGGACTTTGAGCCACAGGACACCCGTGTTCAGTACTTCTGGGAAGCACTCAATAACTTCACCAACGGTGAGCGCTTTGCTCTGTCCCCGCATATCTCATGCCATGACGGCTCCTGCGTGCTGGCTGGGAGCTGGGAGGGGTGAAATCAGCCCTCACTGCTGCCTGGGGAGCAGCTGGGAGCCAAGGAGAGCAAGCAGCTGGGCTGAAGGAACTGCTTGCTAGCACTGGGGATACCTGGGAGCAGCTGTACATCCCTCTAGGGTTTGCTGATACCTTTGCTTTTCCTTCACAGAGGATCGTAGCCGCTTCCTCAGATTTGTCACTGGCAGAAGCCGCCTTCCAGCACGGATCTACATCTATCCAGACAAGATGGGGTAAGTCCATTCTTCTGTAGGCTGCAGGGCTGACAGGTCCCACACCAAAGGGGTGTGTGATCTCGTCTCCACTGCCTCACTGGCCTGCTGGTTCTAACCAGTTTGTCACCATCTCCCCAAGCTCTGAGACGACAGATGCTTTGCCAGAGTCATCCACCTGCTCCAGCACTCTCTTCTTGCCCAACTACCCCACGTAAGTTTTGGTGCTTCCCTCTGTCTGGGAGACCGTGTGCCTGGCCTCTCTTCTTAACCTTGGTGCTGACCCATAGGGCCACACTTATGTCTCCTGCCTGTCCCATGTGGCTGCTGAGATTCTCTCTGTGAGCAGCTGGTGAACATCTTGTCCTCTCAGCTGGCAAATGCAGCAATGGAAACTCTCCTCCTTATCTTAGGTTTTTTCTCCCCTTCTGCCATCCCTAGAGCCAAGGTGTGTGAAGAGAAGTTGCGCTATGCTGCCTATAACTGTGTGGCCATTGACACAGACGTGAGTCCGTGGGAGGAGTGATGTTGCAGCCTGACCAAGCAGCATGGACAGTCATTCAAGAAAACCGTGCAGTGGGAAGAGCTCCCTTGTTTTTCCAGGATGTGTATATATAATAAACATATAGGTCAAACCTGGCTCACAGAGTGGATATGGAGGTTTGGGTCTTCACCAGGGTGGGAGGTAGCTAGGAGTGTAAATATGATTGCAATAATGAAATCCTGGCCCAGCTCTCAGGCATCAGGAAGGTCTGGTAGGCTTTTGTTGTGAGTTCCTGCTCCACCAAGCTGGCTGCTCTCAGGCTGCACTCTGCTCCAAACAGAGTGGGACAAGGACATGAAGCTGCACAGCAGCTTACGGCACAGCACAGAGAGCTCTGAGCTGCTGCTGAGACCACGGGGAGGCTCAGAGATGCTCAGTGTGTCTTGACCACATTCCCTTGCCTTGTTCCTGCCCTCAGCTTAGGCCAATGGAAATGAGGTCTTTCATACAGGATTAAGAGGAAAAGGGGTGGGCTGGTGTCAGGTGGTGCAGGGGTGCCTTTGGCCACCAGGTGTCATGACAGACCTGCACAGCAGGACTGTGGGTGCTTCCGAATGGACTCCTGTGCTGTTACATCGCACAAAATCCGAGTTCTGTCACCGCCCGTGGTTCCTTGCACCCCTTGCACAGCAGTGACTGCTGGGGGAGCTGCTCCCCCACCGGAGGTGGAAACTCTTATTTCCCTTTTCCTCTGTAACGTATGGGCATGCTGGGGGCTTGGCAGCTGTTCTCCCAGGCTTTTTGAGCCTTGATTTTCCCCTAAAAGCCAGTATTAGCACTGATCTATTTGAGTTCTCGTGGAGATGTGCGGGCATGGCCAAGCTCTCCTCACAGATGGCAGGGATTAGAGCAGTAGCAGGCACAGCAGTACCAGGCTCTGCTCTTTGCTGAGGGAAGGGAGGTGTATGTTTCAGGTGAACAGGAAAAGCCTTTCCCCCAAGGGAGTAGAGAAACTGGGTGTCAAGAGTTGGAGCTCCTTGACCAGATGGCCATGCAGTGTGTGAGCAAGGAGTGGGCAATGAAACCTTTACAGCTTCAAGACCATAGGGAATACTTCTTGATATTCCCAGCCCTGGGCAGGGCTAGTCATTGCCTAGCACTGGGAGCTACCAGTTGTTAGTCCACATTTATACCCCCAGCTCCATCCTCAGCCTGTGTGGTCTGTTGGACCACCACAGCTGAGAGCCACAGAGTCACTGGGACTGCACTGGAGTGGGGCTGATGCTGTGAGTTTATTCCTCTGTTTAATCCTTCATGGCTTTTTCTCATCTTTTGAAGGAGTCTGTCATCCAGAAATCACTTCCATTTGGAAGCGAAGTCCTTCCCTTCACCAGTTTCCTTTGAAATTGCTGTAGTCCCAGATCTGCTGAGCAGGGTTGTGCTAAAAGGGATGTAGAACCAGGAAGGATCGTGTGCTGCCACCTCCCGCATCGTGGTGAGTGGAGGGAGCACAGGGTGAATGGGGAAGCAGTTTCTGCAGTCCTTGCCTGCAGCAGGACTTTCCATGCTCAGCTGGGTGGGTGTAAATCCTGTGTGCCAGAGGAGTTTTTTTATGAGTGCTAGACTCATCTCAGAATTGATATCTCTGGCTTTGTGGCTGATTCCAACCACCAGCATGGACAGGAGCAGAGCCAGTGCAGTACCTTTCTGTGCTGGTGACTGAGTCCCTTCCTAGGGTGTCTTTTAAGTAGGCATGAGCAAGCTGATGAAAGGACTTTGATCTGCTGGCTTGGCCTCAGTCAGGAGTGTTGGGGAAGGAGCCTGCAGCAGCAAGCTGGGGTTTGAAATGAGCCATCCTGGATCTAAAAGGGACTGACATTTAGGTGGAATCAATCCTGCTTTTTCCAACCTTGCCCACTTGTCTCTAAGGCAGATCAGCAGGAAGTCACATTATTTACTGAGCAGAACTAGAGGCAGCAATAAAAATTGACTCCTCTCTGGTACTTTATTGCTGGGCAGGGTAGGGTTGATAAGAGGCTCAGGGCAGGATGGATAAGGCCCTTGTCTTTGGTGAAGGGTGAGCTGATGGGAATGGGCAGGTTAGGATCCAGCTAGGGCTGCATGGGATGACCAGCTGTTGGGGAGCAGGCACGTCTGGCTCCACTGCCCTTGGAAGCAGCTGCAGCTGATGGAGGGCAACTGAAGTAATTATGGAGGTGTACCCTGACCTCTTATTCCCTGCTACTGAGAAGAGTGCTGCCCAAGGGCTTGCTGGAGCTCCTGGGAAAGAATCTAGCTGGTGTCAGGGATTTCTGTTTAAAAAATACTTGTAGTAACAGGACCCTGGCCCTAGCAGAAAGGGGATCACCCAGGATGGTCTGGGTTTAACCCCCTACAAGCATACTGAGAAAAACTGCACTGGCTGTAGTGTATCAGGGTGGGGAGACCTGTGAAAGCCCTTCCAGTAGGAGGAGGAGCCCATCACAGCACTGAGGTCTCAGGTGAGATTGTTTCATACATGGTCAGAGGGTCTGGACAAACGTGGCTGCTTAGGAAGGATGCCAGGATAACCCACAGATTGTGCTGCTGAGTTTGCTGTGCAAACATGAGCTGGGAGAGGAGAGCTGGTAACTGGCCTGGATCTCCTCTGCATGGTCCTCTCTCATCTGCAGTGTTTTAAAGCCAATCACAAATTGAATTTCTGCTGTGAATTGTGGAAAAGGTCACCCTGGCTCAACTCTGGCCTATCTCAGGGGTCCAAGGTAGGTCACCTTTCATGCTAGGTCACATTTCTTCTCTGATCTCTAAAGCTGTGTGTAGGAACTGTCTCCTACCATGTTTGGCAAGACACAAGTCAAATGCCCATGCCCTGGGCTTCTTCTGATGTGGCCCAGGGTGAGGGAGCCCTCCTGGGCACTGGGAACCAGAGGCTGTGCATCTTCACCCCATCAACCAGTCTCAAGTCGGTGGAGATCAGTTTTCAAGCCAATGCCATCCTGAGCAAGGTGCCAGTGCCCCTGCGCTGCTGAGGAATCTCTGTGTGCCAGAGCTGCAGCTCTACAGGGTGGGTAAGGAATGAGCTGGTGGAGGGACTGGTGCCATCAGGATTGTCATAGAATAGTTTCAGGTGATTATTAATGCTCATGTAGTCTAGCTGTTCTTGTTATTCCACTAATACCCTGGAGTATGACAAACTGTAGTTCGTCAGTAGTAGTGGTTCGACAGGTAGTAGTTTGACAGGTTCTGTCTGTCCCTACCTCATGTAGGATCTAAAATAAAATTAACAAACTAATTGCTCCTGACCTTTCTGGTGATTGGTGTGGTCTGGCTGGGGCTCCTGTGTCCTTCTGATGGGTTGAACAGTGAATGTGACACTCAGGGACATGGTTTAGTGATGAACATGGCAGAGCTGGGTTTACGGTTGGACTCAATGAGCTTAGAGGCCTTTTCCAGCCTAAATGATTCTGTGATTCTAAACAGCAATGGAGACTGGTGTGATGAGAGGCAGCTGGAGGAGAAGCGGAAGCTGGCCCTGTGATCCCCTTTGCACACAAAGTGGTGTCATGGAAGTGACTCAGACTATTGACTCAGCCCTTTGCAGCAGCTCTGCAACCAGCGTTACAGGGTGATGTGGCTGCAGAGGGAGGGCACGGGACCCTCCTGGCTGTGGTAACTGCAGGCAGGAGCAAGGCAGAAGTCTGCATTTCTCTCGCACTGTGGGTCAGGGCACTTTGCTCCTGGCAAGGCGGGTGCCCATTGCTGCGCTGAGGCACAGTCACGCCCGTTCAGTAGATAACACTGCGGGGGTGACAGCTGTCGGATCAGTTTGCACTGTGCCTTTGCAGCCAGGGATGGAACTGGACTCTGACCTGCCAGGAGAGCAGTCCGGCAGCAGAGGGGTACAGGGACCTTTGAGCTCTGCCAGGCTGGTTGTTTCATGATCCCTAAACACCGCCTTTTGTGCCCAACCTGAAGGAATTAAGGTAGTGTGGGGTGGAGCTGAGTTGCTCTCTGCCACCGCCCTGCCATGGTATGTAACAGGTAGGTGTGACATGGGGTGACACACTGCCAGCATTCTGGGGTGGTTGGGTGCTGCTGGGTATCACAGCATTGCTCCTGCTGCCAGAGTGCCATTGCTGCCTGGGGTAAAGCTGTTCATCCTCCCCAGCTGATGTTTGGAGCATCCCCGATGGTGGCCAGCCTGCCTGGGGCAGGAATATGTCCCCCAGCTAGCTGGGAGCTGGTTCTCCGCATAGCAGGATACCTGCTCCCCTCTTTTCCCTATCCAGGCTGGAGAAGTACCCCTGTGCCCTGACACCACAGCGACCCCCTCTTTGCTTGTGGGGATGCCAGCAGTGACAAAGATATTGGAAGCCGGGTGGAAGCAGGGTCCAAAGCCGCAGGGTGAAAGGATGCCTGTGACCTGGGTCAGCTCCTGCCGAGGACTGAGGGACTGGGGTGGGCGTAACACAGTCACCTCTTGGCAAAGGGGGGATAGCGGAGTCTCCAGAGCTGGAGAACTGGGCGACTGCGGCCCGGGACGGATGAAGAAGGGCTGGGGCGTGCCGGGGGACACGGGCGGAGCGGCGCCCGCCCGGGGAGGAGGCGGCGGCCGGGCACCGAGGCCTGCCCGAGGCGGGGCTGCCCCGGAGGGAGGCGGGCGCGGCGGCACCGCCAGAGGCGAACCGGCCCCGCGGGCACTCCGGGTCGGGCCGCAGTCGGGTCCGCCCGGGGCGCAGCGGAGCCGGTGCCCGGTGCGCGATGCGGGCGGGCGGGGAGGCGCCGCACCAGGTGCTGGGCCGGCTGCGGTTCCTGCTGCA
>JAWWES010000006.1:9754910-9872890 GCA_035583135.1 Lophotriccus pileatus
GCTGCCTCCGCGCCACCGGCGAGGAGTACTGCAACGGCGCCGGGCTCTGGGTCAAGCTCAGCAAGGTAACGCGGGGGCACCGGGAACCACCCGCGGGATGCCGCTGTGCCGGCGGCGCTGACAGAGCGGGATGTACCTTCAGGAGCAGCTGGAGGAGTACGCGGGGAGCCATGGCCTGGCAGAGGGCTGGGTGCTGGCGCAGAGGTTCGGAGAGGGAGGAGATAAGTTGGTCCCGGTTGACTCCGCGCAGAGGATCCAGTGGCAGCACCAGACGCTGGGGGTTGATTACAGACCTGCTGTCAGGTATGGCCTCAGCTCGCTGCGCCCCGGGCAGGGACTGGGCTGTGGGAGCTGGAGACGCGTGTCGCCGGTACCCACAGCGGATACGCGACCCTGCCATCCCAAATCCCTCGGGCACGTCCAGCACAGTGCTCTCGCTCCCTCCAGCGCTGGTGGGACACATGGCTGCTGAGCCACCAGTGGGCAGGTGGGTGCCCTCTTGCAGGCTAATCCTGTTTGCTTGTGGCAGCGCTTGCACAGGATAAAGATGCCGGGGGTTCTAGGGCACTCGGATTTGGGCTGAGCAATGTCGTGGAGGTAGTGCAGTGATGAGAGAGCTCAAGTTTGATTTTTGTGATGGAAGGCCATGTGGAGGGCTGGATTCTCCTGCTCTGTCCCAGCCTGTACCTGGGTGCAGGGGCACTCTCATCCCTCCCACAGCTGTTCCTGCAGCCCCTGGGTGTCACCCCCAGTCCTCCACCACTGCTGCCTCCACTCCAGGCTGAGACAGTAATGCTTGGGCACACTGAGCACTGACTCATCTTTTCCCTTGTATGACTCTTCTGCCGATGCTGCTCCAGTTGGGAACAAGTGGTGGACCTGACCTATTCCATGCACCTCGGAGAGATGCCCAGGCTCATAGAGCAGGATGAGGCTGCAGTGCAGAAGTTTCGGTATGAGTGCATTTCCTGGAGCGGGACTGCAGCACCCTGAGGGGCAGCCAGCTGGGGCCTGGACATGCCTGCAGGGCCAGGACTGGTTTCAGGCTCGGGAGTGGGGAGGATGGGTGCCATGAGAAGCCTTTTACATTGGTACCTCTCAACACTGCTCGAGTAATGATGGCCTTTGCTCCGTGGAGCATTGGAGCGACTGCGTGCTGCTATTCCCACTGGGCTGGAGTGGCCATAAACCCCTGGCATGCTGGTAATGAGATGTAGCTGTGCCATCTGCCTGCTGCAGGGTCAGGTGCCTGTCACCATCCCGAGTTGGTGACCACGAGACACTGTGGCCAGTCTGAACCGGGGCACCTGCACACTGCTGGTGGGCAGGCTTGGGGTGCAGCCTGATCTCCTCATCCCATTAACACAGAGACTCCCTGCAGGTCTGTGCCCCCAGGCTGGAGCTACGAGCATGACACGGAGCTGGGGCGCTTCCTGTATGATCACAGCGAGAAGCAGCTGCAGCGCGTGGACTGCACCAAGGAGCACATCAGCAGCGTTGAGGTCTCCTCGCAGACGGTGCGTAGTGGGGCTCCTCTGCAGCCTAAAATCGGCATGAGACACGTGGGACACATCACTGCAGCTGCGGGGAGGAGTGGCCAGCGGTGGCAATCCCCGCTGTGAGGGGCAGGGGATGGTGGTGGGGTTTTGCTGCCCTATCAAAGCTGCCAGGAGTTGGGAATCTGGAGCAAAACCCCCCTGTGTCTCTGGGGCACTGCAAGGGGTCTGTGACCATTCCCAGTTTGCTCTGTGCAGGAGTCACCATCCACCTGCAGCCTAAGAAACCAAGGGGCTGGCCTGGTCCTGACCTTTTCTGGACCCACAGAACCCATCTCAGGGGCGCTCTTGGCGTGCCCAAGGATGCTTATCTCCCTCCCTCTGCTGCACTCTTGCAGGAGGACTGTGTTGCAGCCCACCTGACAGACAACCTGACGTACACCTTCTGGGAGAGCAACGGCCCCCCAGGACAGCACTGGGTGCGGCTCAAAATGAAGAAAGGAGCCATTGTCAAGTGAGACCTCGGGGTGTTCCCCTCCATGCCAGCAGCTGTGCCAGGGATGGGCAGGGTGCGGGACAAAGCACCCGCTTCCTCCTCAACCCAGCTTTCCCCCAGCTGCAGCTGGGGGCTTGGGGTTGAAGTGAGGGACAGCTGCTGCCAGAGGCACCCCAGGAAGACACAGCCTTGCCCCCAGGCCTGGGAGAATTCTGGGGGCATCTCTGTGCCCAGGCAGCTCAGGAGGGGAGGACAACACTGCACCTTGCTCTTCTCATCCCTAGGAGGCTGTGGCTGATGCTGGATGGGCAGTCCAGCTCCTATGTACCCAGGCGGGTGGCTGTGTATGGGGGGACACTGAACAGGCTGCAGCACCTGAGAACAGTCCTAATTAACGAGTGAGTAATGAGTGAGGAGCATTCTGGGTCCAGCTTGTGCTGAACTCCCGAGCTGTCTCTGCATCCTGAGCAGGTGCTAAGGAAAGAGCTGGGGTTGATCCTGAGTTACTTGCCAGTGACAGTTGCTCTCCAAGGGTTGGGGACTCCCTGGGTACAGGCTGCATCTGTCCCCACAAGTGTGGTGGTCCCTCACCTCCGTGTGCCAGCCAAGCACCTTCATCTCCTCTCCTGCTTCTCACCTATGCTGCAGCAGCTGGTCTACAGTGTGCTTCCCTCTGCCTGGTGACTTTCTGCCTCCTCTTCCTCCTCACCTCTGGGGACACATGCCACTGCTGTCACCCCTCTGAGCATCTCTGCCGTGCTGTAGCCAAGAGGTCCTGGGGAGCTTCCTGTTGGTGTCCTCACTCTGACTCTGAGCACCCTTCTCAAGGCAGGCAGGAGTTTACTCAGGAGTGCAAAGATCTCCTTCACCTTCCCTAAAACTTGCCCATTTGCCTTTTTTGGCTGAGGAGTGAGATCTGTGTTTGAAGAAGCGTCCATGAGACCGCCAAGGTGTCCTTCACAGCTGCAGGAGCCAACTCCTCCCTCTGTCTTCCTAGTTGCAGTGGTTTTTCCCCATGGGCCATAGGACTTTGATGGGACCTTGAGAAAGGCTTTGAAAAAATACTTAGCAAATTGCTCATCTCCACAAATCCCTGTTTCCTTCAAAAACCCTTGGATGATCAGCTCTGCTTGAAGGATGGGTCTGCCCTTGTGAGATGTGCTGGGACTCCCCAAGAACAGTGACATGCTCTTGGCCATCTTGTCTTTCTGTACTGCTTTGAATTTTTGTCCTTTCTGGCTCTTTGGATGTGGCTTCCACCTTCTCCAGAATGTTTCTGTGCCTCTGACAGCCTCTTCTCTCTGCTTGGGCCCCTCCTGCCTCAGCCCTGGTGAGGCTTTGGGGGCTTTCACCATGGGTAGCGGTGTATCCTCGGCCGGGGAGACAGAGTGGCCCGTGCCTCGCTGGCCACCTCGCTGGTGTCTGTGCCTCATGGCTCCACCATCCCTCTCCGTGCTGTGTGCAGGAACAGCTACCAGAATGTCTGCATCCTCCGGGACATGAAAACCCACGTGCCAGTGCTGGAGATCCGCTTCCTGGAATGCCGGGGTGAGCCTGCGCTGCCAGAGCGGGGCTGCCAGCCCAGCCTGACCCTAAACCTGCAGCTGCTCCCGGCACCTGCAGCTCTTCCTGCAGCACCTGCTGCTTTTTTGGGACACACTGGAGAGAAAGATGAGGAATGAGCTTCATATGAGATGCCGCAGGTGCTGGGGGCTCCTTGCCCCGGACTGCAGCACCCAAGCCATGCTGGCTGCATGGCTGCAGCAGCTCACACAGCATCGCTGTTCCTTCTCGGCAGACCAAGGGTACAATGTCCGTCTGCAAGGGATTAAGATCACATCCTTCTGGGAGTGGGACTTGGTCCTCAACGCTGACATGTTCCAGCCAGCCCGGCTGGTTCGCTACCCTCTCCTGGAAGGGGTGGACGCTGATGTGCTGTACCGGCGGGCTGTGCTCATTCAGAGGTACGGCCTGGGGGTGTCACCGTCTCTGCAGCGAGCCCAGTCCCAAGAAGAACCATGCCCTGGCCTTCAGGGCAGCCCCAGACTGGGGTCAGCACTGGCCCCACAGAGAGATCCTCTGCAGCAATTCAGCTTCAGTGCTGTGGTGTGTGCTGGGCTGCCCTTGTTTACAGCATTTGCTTGGGGGGTATGAAAAAAAGTGCTTGGCCAGAGGGTGCTGGTTGGCTGCTCCCCTTGGTGTCTGGTGTCCCTCCATGGGCTGGAGGAGACCCATGTGCAGAGAGCACAGTGCCCAGGGGCTGGGGCTGTCTGTGGTGAAATGCCACACTCCCACAGCCTCATGCTGCTTCTCTCTGGTCTCCAGGTTTGTCCAGCTCCTGGAAAGTGTCCTGTGTTACCTGATCCCCCTCTCCGAGGACAGCATCGGCACCTTTAATGCACTCAGGGTGAGCATTTGCTGGGCTCCCCGGGGATGTTGCCAGTATTGGTGTCTCCTCAGGAGCTCAGATGGTTTTCTGGGGGCTGTGGTGTGTCCTCCTGGATCCAAGGGGGACAGACCAGCCCAGGGCTGAGAGCTGCCACGCTGGGCATTGCCAGAGGAGTGGAGGAGAATCCCCTGGGACACCAAGGGCTGTGCTTGCGGAGAGGAAAAGAGGGCACATGGTGGCAGGATCAGGTCTCTAACCATCCCTGCCTCCCTGTTAGAGCATGAAGCCATTCTTGCTGCTGTCCAAGCAGAGCTCAGCCCTCATTGCCCACTGCCTCCAGTCCTCGGAGAGCACTGCTCCTCACAGCACGCCAAAGCTCTCCATCAACCGGCTCCTGGCCCGGGAGCACCGTGCCAACCCTGCACTGGACCCCAGCTGCAGGAACACCGTTTTCACCCAGGTATGGCAATGCCATGCCCAGTGCCAGGCCCCTGCCAGTTCAGCAGCACTTGCCCCCGCTGTGTCTCATCATCTTTCCGCTCTGCTACTTTCCAGCTGTACGAAGGCCTCAGATCTTCCAAGAACAATCAGCCCCTGGACTACAGGTGGGTCTTCAGCATCATATTTGTGGAGTGTCACCTCCCCAGAGCAGGGTGCAAGGGCGTGCCAGGTGCTGCTGGTGCCCTCAGAGGAGGGATATGCATGGGGCTGTTGCTTCCCCACAGGTGGCCTCTGACCTACACCCAGTGGTGGGAGTGTGATTTCATCAGTGAGGGCATCATTGACAATGGTGAGAGCTCTTCCCTCCTGCCCCAGGGCTCTCCCCTGGGCTCTCCTGTGATGTGGTGCAGGTCATTGGGTGCCCACACTGTCCCAGCTGCTCTGTGAGAGGCAGCCCTGCTCTGCACACTTAGGGTGGTCCCAGCATCTCCCCTACCCCACCAGTGTTTCCCCTTCCCCAGGGAGGGGAGTAGCTGGGCAGATGCTGTGGCTCAGTGTCTGCCCTTGGTGTGTCAGGCAGTAACCAGCCTCTGCCCCCTCTGCAGGTGGTGGCTTTCGGGACAGCCTGTCAGACGTGTCAGAGGAGCTGTGTCCCAGCTCAGGAGATGTCCCCGTGCCCCTGCCCTTCTTCGTGCGCACCTCGAACCAGGTTTGACATCCCACTGTTTGCCTGTCCAGGCCGGGGGGGCAGCCAGCAGAGCCTGGGGATTTTTGGGCTGTTAGCCTTATCTTAGTGCTTTCAAGGCTGTTGTCTGGAGGAGCTGTGCTTGGACTCAGGTGGTGGAGATCTCCTGGAGGGGTGTAGAGGGCAAGAGAAGCAGGCAGAGGAGTGATGGAGGGGGAGGCTGCAGGAGAAGCTGGGCTGGTCAAATCTCTCTCTGTGGGTCCTGAGCCTCTCTCCCACAGGGTAACAGCAGCAGTGACACCAGGGACATGTATGTCCCCAACCCCTCCTGCAAGGACTTCCCCAAGTATGAGTGGATTGGGCAGCTGATGGGAGCAGCCCTGAGGAGCAAGGAGTTTCTGGTGAGCACAGCAGAGCCTTCCTGGCTAGTGAGGGGGCTTGGTAGGGGCTGCTGTGTCTCACCCACTGCCTCTGGGTGAAAGAGGGGCAGGGGGAGGACGGATGTGTCCGCTCCCTTTGGCAGATCCTGTCTTTGCCGGCACTGGTGTGGAAGCAGCTGGCAGCAGAGGAGGTCAGCTGGAGCAAGGACTTTGCCACCGTGGACTCAGAGCTGGTGAGCAGGGCTGGGGGCTGGCAGGGCAGTGCCCGGTGCTCCTGAGGCTGCTCTGGCTCCACTGTGGTGGCTACTGCCCATCTGGGTTGCAGGTAAAGCTGCTGGAGGTGCTGGAGCGGGTGGACAGGGAAGCCTTCGAGTTTATGTTTGGCAGAGAGCTGACCTACACGACGGTGCTGAGCGACCAGCGCGTGGTGGAGCTGATCCCCAACGGCAGCAACACCGTGGTGCGCTACGAGGACCGCAAGGAGTTCATCCGCCTGGTGCAGAAGGCTCGGCTGGAGGAGAGCAAGGAGCAGGTTACACCATCCCCCAGGGCTGGCATGGCTCCAAGGGGACCCTGCTCCTATGGCAAGCCATCCTAGTTCTTGTGGGGTCCATGTCATGAAAATGTGTCCCCAAAACTAGCTCTAGTTGGGCACTTCTATGCCCAGGATGTCCATGAGCCCTGCATCCCCTCTGGGGTCCTGTGGTCCCTGCCCCCAGTGCCCTGGGTGGCTGTCCTGGGCTCAGACCCGCCCTGGTGACACAGAGCCTCTCCCGTGCCCCCCAGATCGCAGCCATGCGCGCCGGGCTGCTCAGCGTGGTGCCCCAGCCTGTGCTGGACCTGCTCACCTGGCAGCAGATGGAAAAGAGGATCTGTGGGGACCCCGAGATCACGGTGGATGAACTGCGGAAGTTCAGTAAGTCACAGGGCCAGCCCAGAGCTGCTCCCAGCCCCCAGGAGGGCACAGACTGCCCTCGATGCTGCTTGTCCTGGTCATAGGGTGCCGAGGAGCCTGGGGCAGGATAAGCTGGAGGAACCCTGGATAGGGATGCTTGAGGTTTAACTGCAAACCCCACTGGTCTCTACTCGGGTCCATCTGGTCCTCAGCCTCTATGGGCAGAGGTGAATGGCCACTCTGCAAACTGGAACCCTTATTTCTCCACCCACCGCAGCACTGGGTGCTGGCCCCACTCAGGGGTGCCAAGGGGCTCTCAGGGGAGCAGAGGGCCTCCTCCTCTCCTTTGCTTTGCTGGTAGTTTCCAATGAATCCATTGCACATTCTTCGTCACAGTCAGGTTTGATGACTTTCCCTCTGATGACACCCGTGTCCAGTACTTCCTGGAGGCACTCAACAACTTCACCAGTGGTGAGTGGCTCCAAGCCTTTCCCCGCTCTTCATGTGTAGTGGGATGGGCGAGGGTATAGGGTACCCACTGCCTAGTGCACCAGGGATGCTCACCAGCTGCTTCCCTGGGAGCTGGCTGAGGTTGTCCCACCTGGCCCTTCTGGGATGCTGAGAGCATCCCATAGCTTTGCCCCTTGTTCCTGAGGTGATTCTGCAAGGGCAGGACCTGCTGCACAGCAGCGACTGGGACAGCCCTGTTCCTGTCCCTGAGCCTGATCCCTGTCCTTCCCCTCAGAGGATCTCAGCCGCTTCCTCAAGTTCGTCACCGGCCGGAGCCGCCTCCCAGTTCAGATCACTGTCTACCCTGAAAGGTCAAAGTGAGTCCGTCCTGCCCTGCTGGGGTCCCTGTGCCCTGCTGGGGTCCCCACACAGTGTGAGGTCCCTGTGCCGTGCCAGAGTCTGATTCTCTTTTTTCTCCCAAGCTTGGAGGCGTTGGACCTGATGCCCCAGTCCTGCACCTGCTCCTGCACCTTCTTCTTGCCCAACTATTCCTCGTGAGTCGTGCTGGGGACAGGGACTCTCCCCTCTCCCTGGGGCTGGCATTGGGGTTCCCTTCCAGACTTCCCAGACCGCGCCCCGGGGAATGTCCGGGCAGGTGTGGGGAGGGAAGCCTGAGGTTTTCCGTGCCGTGACCGAGCATTCTGCCCTGCCAGGGCCAAGATGTGCGAGGAGCTGCTGCGCTACGCCGTGTACAACTGCATGTCCATCGACACCGACAAGAACCCCTGGGAAGAATGAGACCCCCCACGCGCCCCAGGCCACGGGGACACCAGATTCAATAAAACTGCAGGGCCAGCTCCTGCCGTCCTGGCCCGGGTCCTCTTTGTGTCTGTGCTCCTCGAGGGCTGGGCCTGGAGCTTGTGGCCAGTGCTGCAGCTGGAGGGGCCGGCGTGGCACTGCCCGCTGGGCAGGCAGAGGGTGCTGCGGGGTGGAGAGCGTGGTGTGCTTGGGGGGGCTCTGGGTCCTGTCCCCGCCCTGCACACGGTGTGCATGGGGAGCACAGCAGCGAATTGACCCCCCAGTGCACCCCCAGACAGCCCCGAATGTGCCACACAGCACCCCCTGAGGGCCCCCCACGCGGTCCCCAGTGCCCTCCAAATAGCCTCCAGTGCACCCCACACACAGACCCCAATACCCCCAGTGCCCCCACAGAGACCCCAAATGTCCCCCAGTGGCCCGACAGAGACCCCAAATGTCCCCCGGTGCCCCCACAATGCCCCCAAACAAACCCCACCAACACCCCCCGCCTCGGTCCCCCTGCACGCCCCTCTCCGGCCGCCAGGGGGCGCTGTCCCGCCGAGCTCCCCCGCGCCCGCTCGCCGATCCATGACTCGGCGCTCCGCCAGCGCGGGATCCTTCCCTCGGCGCTCGTCTCGCTGCCCTGGCCGGGTGGCGGCCCACCCCGAAGCCGAGCGAGGAGGCGGATCGATGCTCTCGGCGCTCGCCCGCGATCGACGCCCTCGGCCGTCCTTGCGCAGGCGCAGCGCGGCGCCGCCGCCATTGCTGCGCTGTCAGTGCCGGGAGCGGCCGCGGCACCGGCGGCACCGACCGGACCTGTCCCGTCCCGTCCTGCCCAGGCCCTGCTTTGCCCTGACCTGCCCCTGTGCCCCTCCGCAGCGCCATGGAGTTCCAGGCCGTGGTGATGGCGGCGGGAGGCGGCTCCCGCATGACGGACC
Source organism: Lophotriccus pileatus (assembly GCA_035583135.1). NCBI lineage: Eukaryota > Metazoa > Chordata > Aves > Passeriformes > Tyrannidae > Lophotriccus > Lophotriccus pileatus. The sequence continues at coordinate 9,763,879 of JAWWES010000006.1, forward strand.
TCACCTCCAGCATCCCGAAGCCGCTGCTCCCGGTGGGAAACCGGCCCCTGCTCTGGTACCCGCTGAACCTCCTGGAGCGCGCCGGCTTCGAAGGTGAGGCACGGCGGGGGCCGGGCGGCGCTCCCGGCTGTTCCCCGCTGTGGCGGTGCCGTGTCGCAGGTGCCCCGCTGGTCGAGCAGGGGCTGTAGCAGATCACTCCTCTGCACTGAAGCTGTTGGCCCGTGTCACGTCCCTTCCTGCCCTCTGTGCCAGCGCCCCTTTCCCCCTCTTCTCCCCCACCAAAGGCCGGGCATTCCCTGAAGGTGGAGGTGGGCGTCGGTCTCTTCTCCCAGGTAACCAGTGACAGGATGAGAGGAGGTGGCCTCAAGTTGCACCAGGGGACGTTTAGATTGGATCTTATGGAATATTTTCACAGGGAAAGGATTGTTGAAGCATCTGAACGGGCTGCCCAGGGAAGTGGCGGGGTCGCCATGTGGATATGGCACATGGTTTCCTGCTGAACGCGGTGGTGGTGCTGGGTTGATGATCTTAGAGGTCTTTTCTGACCACAGTGGTTCTCTGATCCCCAACTCTGATGTCTCTCCCCGGCTTGCCGACCGTGAGTCTCTCACGTTTCCCTCTCAGCTGGTCCTGACAGCGGTGTGAGGAGCGTGTCAGCCCTCCAGGGATGGCCCCTGGTTTGTTGTTTCAGCCTGGCCCGAAGTTCAGGGTTACTTGCTCTGTGTGAGGCGTGCAGCCCGTGTGGCAGCACAGAGCCAGGCTCTGGGGTTTGGCCAGAACAGGGCAGGGGGAAGGGGCACACTTGTGTTGCTCACGCTGGGGCCTTGTTTCCCAGGGGCACCAAGGTGATGTTTAGTACCTGGTGAGGTCCTTCAGTATTTTCTAGGTTTAGGTTTGTTTACCTTTTCAGTGGTGGACCAGATCTTTCTGCGGTGTCCCCCCAGCTTCTTATAAAGCTTCTTCCTGACACCTTTTCATGCTCCTGTGTTTTCACGTTTGTATTTGCCTTGTGCATTTTTGCTCCTCTGTTCTGACTGTGTGATCATTCTGTACTTTATCCCAGACTGTGGCTTTTGTCCTGATTGTTTCTTTTTTTCTGTGAAGGTGTAAATGTCAGCTCATGATTGTCCAGGTTGGCCTCTTTCTGTTTCAGTGCGAAGGAACAAAACAAAGAGCAAACTTAAGACTCTGCTTTTGTTTTGTTTCCTTAAGAACTTTTGTCCTTTGCGTTTGCTTTTTGCCAGTTGAAATCAGCTTGTGGATGTCAGCTTTCCTTGCCTGTCCTCCTGTCTTCTTCTTTTTGATAAGATCATACTTTTATCCTGCACTGTGGAGATTTAGGGAGCTAAAAGCTTCTGTGTAATCAGCACTGTGCTCTGTGTGGCTCTTTGGTCAGAAATAACCATTTCCACTTGAAGCTCTTGAGCACTGGTGGCTGCCCCTCTATTCCACCCAGCCCTAGTGAGGCTCCACCTGGAGTGCTGCATCCAGCTTTGGGCTCCTCAGGGCAAGGGAGACATGGAGCTCCTGGAGCAGGTCCAGCAGAGAGCAGCAAAGATGATTTGGGGACTGGAGCATCTCTCTTATGAGGAAAGGCTGAGAGGGCTGGGCCTGGTCAGCCTTGAGGGGGCACCTCATCAGTGTCTGAAGGGACAAGAGGATGGACCAGGCTTTGCTCAGTGGTGCCAAGCAGTGGGACAAGAGGCAACAGGCAGAAATTGAAGCACAGGGAGTTCCACCTGAACAAGAGGAAGAAGTTCTTTACTGTGCAGGTGCCTGTGCACTGGAACAGGTTGCCCAGAGAGGCTGTGGAGTCTCCCTCACTGGAGATCCTCAAGAACTGTCCGGACACAACCCTGTGCCATGTGCTCTGGGATGACCCTGATAAGCAGGGAGGTGGGACCAGGTGACCCACTGTGGTCCCTTCCAACCTGACCCATTCTGTGACTCTGTGATTCTGTGCTGCAATCAGACCTTTTTCCTTCCTCACAGGCAGCTCTTCAGCTTATCCCTCCCCTGTGAACACGTGGATGGGCAGAGTTGCATTCAGTAAATGTGTTCAGCCTCAGTAAGCAAGCTGCCACCTTCCTACCCCTCCCTTGCTCCTGCCTCCCTGGCCAAGCTGTACTTTTCTGCATTAACAATCCAGTGGCATGAATTCTCTCCTTCATAATGTCTATTAAGTTTTACATGAGGCTTTAGTTTCTCATATTACCTTATATTAATAAGTAGATGATCCATGGACTGATTCCCTGCATCCCTTTTGCCCTAATTGGAAGTGCTTCATCTCTTCTAATATCAAGGAGACCATTGCCCACCTCCCCAGATTAATGCTGAACAGCGTGAGCTTAAAATCTCCACCTGACACCAGTTCCCTCTTCTTCAGTTAATTCTTCACCTCACTCAAGGTGTGCTTTCAATCCCTTTCTCTAGGTTCTTCAGCCTGTTTTGAATCCAAGTTGGCATCCAGTATGGGAGTGGGAGACCAGCCCTCCCACATCTCTGGCACCAAATTGCCACACAATTTTCATGGTTACAGTTCCTTTCTCTTTCCTGTTAAGAGATTCAGGAGGAGTTCAGTTTTGATTGATACATTAATTCGTTAAGATTTATTTTTAATGTGTTTTCATCTTGCCACAGGAACTTCGTAGGCTGAGGGCTGTATTATTTCCCATACTGCTCTGTTAAGATTCCATATGGAATACAATGTTACGGTGTTGTAGTTTTTTGGGAGGTGGGATATTTTAATTGGAGGGGTTTGACTGTTGCTTTTCCTTCCTGTTCTTGAGGCTGGTGGAAAAGGTTTCGTGTCATTTCGTTTTCTCAGTCCTTTCTTTGCAGAGCTTCTGTTCTCACATTCTTCATTTTGGAAAATATGCTTTCATGCCACTGTTGATTTCCTTCAAATATGCATTTATCCTTTTTGTTTTTGTAGATGGAATGTGCTTGTTGCTCACATATTACCCCGCTCTCTTGCCAAGCTGATGCTGCGAAATAGCGTAACCATTGTATTGTAATGCTGTGGTTGGTGGTGCTGTCCACAGAGGATTACACAGGATCAGGGCGGCAAAAGACAAAGCCCTGAAGTGTTGGTGACATTAACTCGGGGTCTCCTTGGTCTGTTTGAGGACAGATGGTTTGAGGTTGCTCCTTAATGATAGAAGAGGTTTCTGTTCTGTCTTGCTAACAATTCATGCCGCACATGTGCGTGTCACTTTCAGTAACAACCTCCACCCACACAAAGCAGGAGGGATTGTTTTCATATTCATTAGGACTTCAATTTTCTTCTTCAAAACTTGCTGCTGCCAAAAGAGCTTGGTTCACTGTAGAACCCAGTCATGTTACTCAAGTGTTTTGGCAGTTCCATCAGCCTTTCTAAATAAAATAGTGTGTTCTGTTTGTGATCATATTATTTAGGGTTTTTTCTGCTTGGTCTCATCTCACTTTCCTCTGTCCTAGAGGTCATTGTCATCACAAGGAAGGAAATCCAAAAGATGTTAAACTTGGACACAAAAATGAAGCTCGATTTTGTGTGCATCAGTGACAACATGGACATGGGTACAGCAGATTCCCTGAGGCATATTCACCAGAAAATTAAGGTATTACTGTCTGTTATTGAACTTGACTGGGAGTTACTTGTTTATAATCCTTTTTTTTGTTGTCTTTTAAGAGCATCCCATGTAATGATACTGCATGTAACCAAATTTCCTGATCTTCAGAAGAGCTGAATTTTGTAAAGGTCACCTCATGGGGGAACTCAAACAAAGACTCTGAATGGCTGGAATTGACAGGAAGGCTGGAGCAGAGCCAGCCTGGGCACCGGCTGCTTCTCAGTCAGTGTTAGCTTTTTGGCAGGGTAATTAAAAGGTTGTATTTGTTCACCCAATTTTTTGATACCGTGTGTGAGAGCTGTTGTCCACGTAGTGCTCGGGGAAGTAGTTCTGCACAGGCATCCATTGCTGTCTCAGCTTGGGCAATGTGAGGATGCCCAAGAAGGTTTCAGTTCTTGGCTTGCCTGTGTTGTTTAGGTCAGTGACTTGTGCTGTGCTTCAGTTTTCTGCTTTTCCTAAGCTTTTGCTGGCCTGGTCATCTGGTAAGCTCTTTGATAAACAGTGCCCAAATGTGATAAAGGGCTGCTGTTCAAATAAAACCACCAGTTTATAGAATTCTAATTTCCAGCTGCACAATTAAAACACTCCCATGTAAGGCAGAAATGCTGCTCTGAGCTCTTGCTGTGATCCTGGATGGAATTTTGTTTTTCTTGTTGTCATACACTTAATCTCTCTGATTTGTTCCCTGTCTGTTTAGGCCATCTTAGCCAAAATGACTCTTTATATAAATGTTGCAACAGAACATCAATGAGCTGCTTAAGTTGTGAGGTGTCTTTTTGTCTTCAGGCTCTTTTTGAAGGTAATCAACTGCAGCGTAACAGGCTGTGTTACTCCCAGGAGAAAGACTCCGGTTGAGACAAGGTGAAAATTTCCTGGAAAATATGAGCATGTGGGGTGGCCCAACAAGAGAGACCCTGCAAGGGATTAGTGCACAGACTAGAATAATTTCAAGGGCAAAGAGAATATATAAAATGAAAGTCACAATCAACGAAATCAGTTCAACTGAACCGAATGTTTCTGTCACAGGAACTGTGCTCTGTCACAGCGCAGTTTGGCACTATTTTTGAAACATGTGCAAGCAGTAAGGAAATACCCTGCACTACCAAGTGGCACCCTGACCTTACAGTTCTGTTGCATGATCAGCAATGAACCCTCCTGTCTGGTGTCCCTCTTTTTGGCAATCCAGGCCAGTTTGCTTAGGGGGCCTGGGAGACAACGAGTAGAGTGTGTGCGAGTCAGAAAATAGGCTGTGTCTTCACAGGCGGCAGTGTTGATCTGCTGGTTATTTTTCAGAAGAAAGGCTTAGAGAAGAGGTCAGGTAGCACTGAAAACCACACAAGTTTTCTTAAGTCAGATGCTGCGTATGAACAGCAGCAGCTGCTTCTGCCCTTTCTATTCCATGTCTTGCTTGTCTGGGCACAGAGGACAAAGTGGTCTCTTATTTGAAAGAAGTCTATACTAAGTTCTTGAGCAGATTGCTGCACTGTGTGTTTTGGAGTCATTCCTCTAGTAAATGCATACCACTGGTACACCTCTTACAGGGCATACTCTCTCCTGTGTGACAGAGGTGAGAGAACTCCACAGTAGAGGTTGCTGCTGTATGTTGGCTGTTCTAGCACTGTAGCAGCAGAGGGATCTCGCTGAAGAATGAGCTTCCCTGGGAAAAACAGCTGCTGCTTGTGGCCATAGTTTGCTGGCAGGCTTTTTGCAACCCGTGCCAAAAGTCTGATGAGAAGTTTAAACTGGTTGCTGAAACTTAGTTGTCGCAAATTGAGTTGATTGCCCCCAGACAGAAGAGCGAGTGTGCTCAGTGACAGTGAGGTAACGTGGCACAGGATAGACAACTTGCATGTCAGCAATGCAGGTGACAGGGAGTAAAGCCAAGATGATAAATGCACAGCAAGAAGTGTGTCAAAGGGTAGCTGAACTGCTGATCACAAATTCTGAGGTGTGCATTAAAGCACTCTAAAGCGTAACACCTTCATGACTTGCTGCCTTGTCCAGCATTTGACTGAGGGAGTCCCACTGGCACAGCCTTGCTGCTTGCTGTGCTTGCAGTTTTGGGCCTTTTTGTTCTGTTGCACCTTAGTTAATGAAGCTTGATAATGTAAAGATTAGATGTCAGTAGATTAGACTTGCAGAATTGCATTCAGTAGTAGCATGAGAGCACGTAGGTGCAAAGCCTGTGAGGACTAAGGGAACTTAGTTTGCATTGTTGTTTTATGTGCTGGTGTTTTGTTGCTGGTGTTTTCAGGGACGGGTAAGACTGACTGTCTTCATTCACAGTAGCAAGCAGCTGACTCTGCCAGTCTTACTCTTTCCTTTCTCTCCAGAAGTTCACGAGAGCAAAGGAAGCCTGTTCAAGTTTCTGTTTGCTGTTCGCCCACTCTGCACACGCAGGAATGTTTTTGACATCTTTGCATCAAGAGTTGATACAGTAGATGCATGTTCTTTGCTCTGTTGGAACTCTTCCTTCTATTTTTGGCTGTCTCAGCCTACACCTGATTGACAAGGTAGCAGCTTCATTAGGGTTTTTATGTTCATTACAAGTCTGAATGTATCCTTTTCTTGGATCCCGCATACAATAAAAATATTTTGCTAAACTTGATTCCTAAAGGCACCTGCTTGAGAAGTAATGGAACAACAACATTCAATTCTGGGGTCTGAGGAGCAAACACCATTAACCAGTTTGTCCTCAGAGCTCTGTGACTGAGAACTGAGGCATAACAAGGTGAAGTGATTTACCTGGGAGCATTTAAGAGATTTGTACCAGTACTGGAAACTGGGCATCTGTCTCAAATCTCTTATGGTTTCATGCATTAGATCATCTTTCTGTACTGTATGTGTACATACTATATACTCTGTTTCCCCACCTTGTGAAAGCCAGCAGGACAAGAGATTAAACACAGGTTGAAGCTGCTTCAAATGGAAATAGTTGAAGAAACTTCAGTAGATCTGCAGTTTCTGAATGGCCAGTCAAGGTCCAGCAAGACTTACAGGACACAAAAAGAGGCACTGCCATGGATTTATTTGACTGCATGACTGTCAGCATTTGAAAAACTGCAAAGTAGTGGAAAAACCCTTTCACTAAATCTCTTTAGGACATTGAACAGTTATGACAAACCAAGCAATTTTGATGAGTTGGAACAAGCTATGAATCCAGCAGTTGCACCCTTAGGTTCCAAATCTATTAAAGCAGTTTTCTCGCCCAGTTTATCTAATCCAATGTCTTCATGTTGAACTTTTAAAATATTGATATATGTTTAATGTCTCTTTTCAAGAATCATTGTCAATAATTGCTCTGAAACTTCAGATAATGATTTTTGTATATAAAATGACAAAGTCATCTCTCAGTCCGTAATAGGTAAATAGCACCTTGTCCAATGTACATTAGTAAAGGCAGACGGGGAGCTCTTTAGGACAGAATCAATGCTTTCATTTGTCTCTGTAGGGCATGTTTTAATCTCCTGCTTTGATGGAGGCAATTTGCTTTTGTCTTAACTATTTGCATTAAAGAATATTCTTGACCTGTCAGGAAATGTCTGGGGAAAAAAAAAAAGGTTGTTAGCATAGGTGTAAAAAATTCTTTTTGTATGAAACGTAAATCAAACTTTCCTTCATGAAATCTTATTTTCCACATCCAGATTTTTTTCCTATCACTTTCTGATTCTGCTCTCTTTAAATATCTTTCCTACTTCATCACTCACTTAGGCTGTTACTGGTCACTGTTTCATCCATTACAGGCATGTTGCCTTTGCATGCTTTGCTAAGCAGCCTGGAGAATCTGGAAGAATTAATTTGCTTCCTTAAGGGTCATGTTCTCTAAAGGGTAAACTTCCATGAGGGACAAAAGAGCAAACCATTTGAATGTAAGGATGGCTTAATTGAGCCCTGAGCATGAACAACTAACTCTATACCACTTCACAGAGGATGAGAAAACACTAATCTTGCTCTGGATTTGTCTTCAAATTTCCTCACACATACTGCTTCAAGGGGTTTTAAGTGTGATCATTTAAATCATGCTAATCATTTGATCAGTTTGGCATTTTTAGTAAAACAGTATGTTGATCAAGCCACTGTAAACTAAGGATGGTGTTGCAGGTAGACAGAGCAGGTGCTAAGGTGTAATTTATAACTTCCATAAGTCTTATAATGGAATTATTGTTTTTCTTATTTATTTAGCATCCTAGGATTGTTAATTGCCCAGAGCAGTGTGGAAGGGGATCAGTGTAAGAGCTGTGGCTTTTCTTTAAAATCATGTGTAATTGCTTTCTTCTCAGTAACTGTCACTAGTCCTTGTTTCTGACTTTCATTGGTAAGCAGCACTGGCTGGAGCCTTCAGGTGAGTTGAATCTGAGTAATAGGGAAATGGGTGAAAGCTTTGACAGTTTGTGGTGACACCTGATACACTTCCTAGCAAGAGAAGAGATGTGAGTGCTGTCTGCTGCAGACTGTGGTAGGAGATGGTGAAGTTTTGTTTTGTAGGCAGCTTGCCTTTCAGTGGTGGGTTTTGTTCATCATTGAGGGGAGTAGCCTTTTTAAAAGTGAACTTATTTTGCTGTTTCTTGAAATTTATGGGATGAAATCCCCTGGCTCGCTTAGGGAGGCTTTTCCTCTGTAACAGGTGTTGGTGGACACACTTTTTTCAAGTTGTATTTTAAAGTCTTCTGGTACATCCACTGGGGCTTTTTAGTGGGATTATTATCTCCAGTGTGTTGCTCTGTGACTTCCTCGGACCAGATATGTGTTGTCATTTATTCCACTTTTACTGCCATTCTTAAAGGTCTTCTCTTGCACTTTAGTCCTCTGGATGATTTACAGGTCCAGTATGCAAAGTGTATGTCTCATGAACCACCATGTTATAGGGCAGTTATAGCACACAGACTTTAGCTGGTAGCACAGAACTCATGATTTTGGGGATTAGAAGCAAGAATAGGAGCCCAAGAGTAAATTGCAATATCTCAGAATGTACTAGTTGAAATAGGGGGCAGGTGAGCAGCCACTCTGATGGAGGAAGGAAAGGTAAGTGCAAGACTAGAATGTATCAGATAAAGTATATTTTACGGTAGAAATTCATACTATTTCTTAAAGCTTGAGAAGGTTTTTTTGGCAGGAATACTGAACAGGTGTGGAACTCCAATGTATCAGATGTGGGACCAACACTAGAAAAGGAGATAAGATATTCAGAGTGAAATATAATTGGGTTTGAATTTACTCTGAGAAAACATAGGCTGAAAACTACAGAAAGGTTTTAATCAGAGAGGAATAGGATTGTGAGACAGTCTTCCAGGAGTCTTCAAGGCAAAAATCCTGGAGTGAGGATCTGTTTTGTTGTTGTACTTTTGTTTTTACATGAACTAGGGAATTTGATACCTGGAATGGCAGGAGGCAAAGCTCTGACTTAGTAAACCCCTTTGAGAACTGTGTTTCTGTGACCCTCTGCCTGTACCATCAGGCTGCTGCAGCCCTTTTTGTGGGTTTTAGATGGTTGATGAAAAACATAAATGGTGAGGGGCGTCACTGTAGTTTACAAATGAGTTCCTCTGAAATGTAAGCATCTCTAATATTTGACCATTTTGTTTCCTGTGCCTAATTTTACCAGGCCCACACGGCTGCTGTCTGGCACCACCTCCCAGGCTGGGGCCTCTGCAGGCAGCAGGTTGAGAAACCTGTTTAAATCATGAAGCCCTGTTTCAGGCTGAAGCAGGAGGTGGATTGGGTGTGCCTGGATCAAGCATTTGTACCAAGTCTCTATTATTTTCATCCTCTGCTAAGCATTTCTCTCCCTTGTGTCACTCAGCTCAGCGTACTCCAGCCAGTGATTAAAATGTGGCATGCCAGCAGAGTAACAGCAGTGGAACAATTTCATATTTTCCTTCCCTGATGAGCCCTTAGTTGTGTTAGTGGAAGCCCTGACTAATATGGTGTGAATTAATCAGCTTGTCTTCTGCTATCGCTGGTGAGTGCTCGTGTGTGAAACATTTCATCTCAGGTGGTCCACCTGCTTTTCCCAGTTTCAAAAAGTAAGATTAGAAAGCAACACAGCTCTTAAAAAGCGAAGCAAAACAAACCCTAAAAAGCTACAAAAAAAAAAAAGAAAAAAGAAGAAGAAGAAGAAAAACCAACTTCCTTTGAACAAATAAACAAAGATCGAAACTCCAGATTTCCCTCTTGGTGTGTGCATCTTTGGGAGCCGTGTTGTGGAAAGTGTGATGTCACGGTGGTGGTCTGTGCGCTGCTGAGGGTCACTGATCCGTGGAGTCTTGGCCGGCACAGCGAAGCGCTTCGCTTCCCCTGCTGAAAAATCTCCTCTCCAAACACATGATGTAAGTAAGCTTTGCTGTAACGGCTGGGAGGTGGAATCAGAGTCCTCTTGGTACCACCGAGCAGAGTTTGGTGAGCATGGAAAGAAAAACTCGAGTCCCCTTAGTATAGGGTGATGTATTTTTTTTTTTGTACTGTCAGTGGAAATACAAATGAATTTAATTTAGTTTTAAGAGGCAAGATCTCTCTCTGTATATGAGCAAGGCTGAACTAAATATTCATCCATTTTGAAATGGTAAAAAAGAATTTAATCATTTTTTTTCCCAGCACACCTGACAACAAATATTGTTTACTTGAGTGTTTAAAACACAAATAAAAGTTGCTGTCTTGCTGATTTTTCTGATATTGCTTTTCACAATGTTGTTAGGGGGGAAAAGGAGATGTATCACATGGCAGCTCACAGGATATGAACCATCCTTTTTCCCTCTCTGCCTGTTATTGGAAGCTGCCGCACTGAAGGCAAAGTTTACTACAGCTTGGATGCCCAAGTCCTGTTCCCAGAGCACAGCTGATTGTCTCAGTAGAAAGCAGCTCTACTGGCAGGTGCTCAGGCTGGCTGTAGTGCTGTGGGAATGATACAGCACTGCCTGACTCTGTCGTGATGAGTGTGTTCAGGACTCTCCTCTGATCGTCATTTTTCTTGGCAGGGGAAGAGTTAAAGAATCCAGCAGTTGGTGGGGGGGGGGGTTGTTTGTTTGCTTGTTTTGTTGGGTTTGTTGTTTTTTTTATCTAACCCAGCTTTATAAGAATATTGCTAATTAAATTAATTATTTTGCTGCCCAGCTTTACTGTGGATAATGGCTAAACCATCAGAAATTTGAATAAGGCAATTAGCTCTGAAGGTTGGAACAAGAATGATTATTAGGGCATTTGCTATTCTGAACCTTGTCGGCTAAAGAGGACTCCTTCCATCATACAGGCAGGCAAAAACCTGAGGTGTTTTGCAAGAAGAGTCATTGACAGACCTGAGATGCCTGTCAGTTTTAATTGTTGCATCTCCCACTGCATGTCCTTATCCTTTTCATGCTCCTGGGAACTCAAGGCCTGTGCTCATTATGTTAACCAGTACCTCTTGTTCCCATGTAGAAGTTAATGGTCAGCATTTCTCCTGTATTACAGTGTGTGTTTTCATTTAGACCCTGTGTGGTTTCTGATGAATTACACAAATTCAGCCTATTCTAGTGGCAGCCTTAGCAAGCTCTTTGCACATGTATATAGCTGAAGTAATTTGTTTGAAAGCGTCCTGGTAAAAAAATATTTTCCTGTTTTTGTGAGCCACTACCAGTTTTCATTTTTGGGGAGTAAACAGCAGTGCTCATTTTGGTAAACCATCCTTCATTTTCCCTATTCCAAGTATATACAGCTGCCTTATGTAAATAACTGACTGTGCTTAAATCACGACATTGTGACAGCTGTAATGCCCACAATTGCCAGGAAAAGCCCCAACCTCCTGTGAGAGAAGATCTGTTGAGATCCAAACACGGGGAAAACACACCACTAGAAATCATGCAGGCTAGAAACAAAGTAAAAAGGGCTGTGGACAGCAAGGAAGGAACGTTATTCCAGAAAAAAGTACAAGTAGCCTCCTTGCAGTCGGTATTCCTCAGTGAGCTTTCATCCCTTGAAAGAGAAAACGGAACTGTTTGGATCAAACACAGTTGCGTGTGTTAACCTAAGCACATAGTTCCAGTTATTGGGGAATGTGGGAGGGAATAGATGCCAAACGTCAGCCCGTGGAGTGCCTGTGCTGGAGAGGGTTTTTCCCCGTGTCTGGTTTTGCAGCCTGGTACAGCAGTGTAATAATGACAGCAGGAACGTGGTGCTGTGAGCAGCACAGGCTGTCCCAGAGGCTGTCACTTGGCTCAGCGCTGGTTGTCTGTCACTGTTTAATCTGCTGAAAGCCACGGTGAAGATCAATGGACTTGTAGGATGCCTGGAATTTGATTTTGCATTTTTGTCGTGTTATGTGGGAAACCCACATAGGTTATCTCATTTTTCCTTCGTTCTGTGCTGAAAAAGGAAAAACAAATACGTGTTCAGATTTTCTTGAAGCGACTTTAGGCATTCTTCTGTGGTATAAATTCTGTTTGCTCCTTTGGGAAGGTGGTGAAAATTCTGGATGTAGGCTAATAGTGGTGGAAAAAGCAGTGGAGGTCCTGACATCTCTGTAATGTTTTTCTCACAGCAGCAGTTGCTGCAGACCAAATATCACTGGAAAAACTGGAGAGGTGCTAGGAGGAGGTGGTGGTATTGTGTGGAGGATAGAATGGGAATCTACAGTTCATAACAGTGTTTTTATTTAATACAGCATGATTAGTTTTTACAGGAAAAAAAAACTACATTTGAACAAAGCTAGTGAGGTTTCCCACAGGTGGTTGTCAGTCCTGTGCAGGCTGCAGGCAGCCGCAGTGCCACTGAGCTGTGTCTCACAGAGCCTGTGCTTTGCAGAGCACATTAGAGTCTGGGTTTTCTTTTGAAGCAGAGTTGAAACTGGGTGTTGTGTAATGACTTGTTTTGACCTTGGAAAGAGTTTCACACCGTTTTTTTTTTTTAATTTAAGATCATGCTGATACTAGCTGCAGGATGGCAGAATGATTCCTGAGGACACATGCTGTATATGTTTTGGTTTTCATTTACTGTCTGGCTTGAGACTGCAAGGAACCATTATGATCCTCTAGTTTGTATGGGAATTTGCACCTACTAATTAGGGCTGTTAGCCCCAAAACTTATGGATGACTTAGTGAAAGTGTGTCTGAAATAGAGCAAGACTTTCTTCATCTACCAGAACGTATGAATAGTCTATTACAGACTTTGATATTTTATTCCAGGTTATACTTATTCTCCCTTTTAAACCACTTTGTGTTTTATTCCTACACTGAACACTGATTCCCAGCCCCTGAATCCGGTCGTGCCTGCTTTTTTGTTGTGTTGCTGAGAGATCTGCAGTCCAGGTGCCTGCAGACTGTGGGCAAAGGCCTTTCCCTTCAATAAGTTGAGCCGGTTGAGCTCCTTTAGGACTACTTTTTATTATTATTGTGTGTATGACTACAGCACCTGACTGCCTAAGGCTCTGCTTACATTAAGTGTTAAGCCTGGGCTTGAGCTCTGGGCTTTGGCAGCAATCCTGCTGCGCTGCTGCTGTTGAGGTTGGAGCCCCACTGCCGCCTTCTCCTTTCTGCTCCTGTGAGGCAGAGCCCAAGATCAGCTGCACAGCAGGTCTGGTAGTGCTGCCGTCCAGGTAGTCCTGGAAACCTGCCTTCCAGGAATGGGAGTGACGAGGAGAGCGCCATTTGTTTCTGGAGTTCTCCTGCCTGGGAAGGAGGGATCTGTTCGTGCACTGCTTTGAGCCAGGGGAGAATTTAGCTCGCCAGGCTCCACGAACTGGCGAATTTGGGGTCTGGGTTTTGGGGAGGCACAGTTCTCGTGGTGTTGGTGCACGCTTTCTGGATGCCTTTAGATGGGAAGAGCAGTCTCCTCTGTGACATACTCAGGATCTGGATGTAAACACAAGGGGTGACTCTTGATCTTGGGCAAACGAGAGATCCCAGTGAGACGAGATGAAACGTGTCAGTCCAGTGCCCCAGTGTCCTGATAGCCTGACAATTGTCAGTGTTCTGCAAGTGTCAGGGTAGCAGATTTCTTTTACTAAAATTAAAAAAAAAAAGAGAAAAAGAGAGCAGAGCCTAAAGCAAACATTCTCTAGAAGATCCAAATAAGTAATAGAGCTGGCATCCTGAACTGATGTGAGGCAGAAGTAGATTGGCCAAGTGTGAGACAAGTGGAAGGGATGGGCTATTAAAGGAGGGTAAACAACTTGTAGAAAATGGAACCAGTGAAGAAGGGTGATGTGGTTGAAGGAGAAAGCTGGGAAAATTATTTTTGGAGTACTGCATGAGTAGGTCAAAACCAGAGGGAAAGGTGGATTGCAAAGCCTGTGTTCCAGACTGGAGGTTTCACAGTTCAGTAAGTGTTGTAATATCAACATCCTGCTTTGAAAACGTACTGAATAAGTTTACAAACTTGTGTTCATCTCTAAACTTCTGGGTTTGGTTGCTGAGAACTGTAAATTACCCTTTTCCACCCCACATGTCAGTTTGATCATAGGTAACAAGACTTCCTTCTGGGAGGAGACAGGATGCCTTCCAGGCTTGAATATCTTTCCTGTTCCTAGCTTATATGTATGTAAATTAAAAAATATTGATTTTGGATGGTAGCTCTTGAGATGCAAAGATAGCCTAAAATGGTGTTTTCATTGTATGATCCCATCTGATACAACACACAGGATGAGCCATGTGATGGGACTGGGGTTAAGTCTCCTCCCCAGCTTCTGGCATCTTTCTTGCAGGTTTCTTTGAGTAGTTAAACAGTGATGCTGACAGGTTACGTATGTGAAGGCATTCACATTGCCCTAAGATATCCTCAACTGATGAATTCAGGGCCGTCCAAGAAATTAGAAGAGACTCCCTTGGCTCCCACATTAGACTTTTCTGCTTTCTCTTTTTTAAAGAAGGGAAAAGAAGCCTCTAAGAAGCCTCTTTCACATTGCACGCTGTCTTTAAGAAAAAAACCCACATTTTTTCCATCTTTTAATGAGGAGAGCTTGATGCTGGATTTTGGATTGAGGGACATTCTGTGCCTCAGCTGTCCTCTGTCAGAAGAGTTATGAAGGTGCTGGTCTACAGCAAACTTGCTCTGCTGCAAGGTGAGAGCAGAGTGGGTAAATGCTTCATGTCTGCTAACAAAGTACTAAATCATGATTTTCTTCTGAATTTTTCTATCAAGGACATTACAAAAGCAGAGTAGGAATTCCCAGCCAAAGGCAGCCATGTCAGTTGGTAGCTAACAAGATCCTACAGACATCAAAAACTAAATGAGGTTCCCTCCTCCAGTTACAGCAACAGCCATAGAGCTTCAAAGAGGTCACAGGTGTGGAAATTGGAGGGCTCCTAATGGAGACTGAGATAAAAAGGGATTCTCTAAAGCTTTGGATGTAAGTTTCTGATCTGAAGAGTGGTGAGTAATGCAATTGCTGTGAGGTATCTTTGGCTTTGCCTGAAGCATGCTAACAAGCAATCAAACTGCTTGCCCACAGCCAAACTGTTCTTTCCCTATCCACTCTTTAGAATAATAAAAAGCATTACACACAAACCCACTGTTAATGCAACATGTGGGTGAAGTTCCAGGCTATTGTGTATAAAACTCAGTCTTAATTCCAGCAGTAATTATAACTTGTTCCTCTCTCCCCTCTTTGCATGGTGACACCGCAGGAAGTGGTGCAGAGTTCTCTGTTTGTGCATGTGTTAACTTTGAGTGTAGGAACAGTCTAACCTCTTGATTTCTTCTCCTGTCAAAGTCTCAGCTATAATAATTTGCAATTGGAAATTTTTAGCTTTTAACTTCACCATTTTGTCTGTTTTCAGTTCTGTTAGGAGTTGGTTCTGCTGCTTGTGGATGTCTTACTTCTTTTCTGTTTATAATGCAGTCTGACATTTGTTTTCCTCTTTCTCTTGAGGCTGATTTTGTTCGTATTAGAGGCTTCTTTGCAACACATGTTTTCTCATTTTCTGGTCTGCTGTTTTTAAGGCCATCAGCAGTTTAGGCTCTGAGGTCCTGCCCTTGTCTATACTTGATAGAAAAAGCATAGTGAATACCACTAAAAATTCGTCATTTGCTGCCAGCTATCTGTGGTAACCTTGACATCTCCTGTTTGATCATAAGGGCTTCAGCAATAATTGCTGAATATAAAAGGGTTTTTACTATTGCCTTTGTATGGAGGGTGTGAGAAAGTCCAAGGCTTTTTATTTATGCTGGTATATTACACCATATAATTGCATCCATCTTTTGATCTGTGGTATGAATTAGTTCCATTGAAAACATGTTTTCTATTTTTAAATCGGTTGTCTTGAGCTGAGTTCTTGAAACATTCTGCTTTTTAGTCTTGTTTTTGTGTAGATTTTCCATACTGTTCTTGGTTTAGTATAATTGTTGACATGTTGGTTTTCAGTGTTTTCTCTTTACTGTTTTCTCTATTTTGTATAAATCTCTTGATGTTTTGTGTGACACTGTTTTATTTATCCTGATCAAGTATGTAAGTTATTTCATAATACCTAATAATTTTATAGTTCAGAAACATTTGATGGTGAAGTCCTGTTAGCCAGTGTTGGAAGGGTAGAGTGGAGACTTGGGGGCCTTAAGTGCCATGTGCCTGTACTTGACTTGGCTTAACTCTCTGTGTTGAGTGATCATTGGATTGGAAGCCCAGAGCTCCAATAATTCATAATGTTAGTAGGGATGGAGAAGTATCTCCTTGAAACTCAGATCATAGGTGGGATGGTCTCTGCAGGACCCCATTTTTTTCCCACTCCTCAGTAACTGAGTCTAAATTTTGAATTTGAACGAGTAAATTGTAAATCTGAGGTTAAAAGGGATTACTGAGGCCCGAGGTGGCTCTTCCAAGGAACACCATATTTCTCCTTGTCTTTTCCATGGCTCTGTATGGCTGCTGCCTCTCTATGAGTAGCACTGCAGTGTTTCCCTGCATTCCCAAACCCAAAGTCATTTGCTGTTCACTGATGATGCTTGATGGCATTTTCACCTGCTCTGTACAGCAGCTTCAGTGGTAGAGCCCCCTCGGTCTGTGACGAGGGCTCCTCTTTGTCCTTGAAGTAGTAGACAAAATGGCACAAATGAAGTTTGGCAGAGAAGGAAAATGCCAGAAATTCCAAGCATTTGTTTCATGCCACATCCATTAGATGGTCCTCCTTGAATTAAGACCCTTGCCTTGTCCTGCCCCGGGTTGTAATGGGTGCTGAGAGCGCATTTGTGCGCGCGTTTTTCTTCCTCTGCAGTCCTTCTGCTTGGGGTGTGCGCTTGCTGGGTTTGTTTTTTAATCAGTTCATGTTGATTCTTATCGTCTGTTTGTATAATAGTTTGGGGTTGATGTAATCATTGTTACATGTATTTCATTAAGAGATGTATGTGTGTGTATGTACTTAGGTGTTTGCATAATTCATGAAGTCAAGTATGTTCACATACCCCTTGTTAGTACTTGAGTGCGTGTAGTAAGTGCGTACTTCTCTTCTTCGTATCAGTGGCTTGTTGGGAAAGGTGCACTGTATTTATTTGGCATGTATATATGTAAAAAACCCACAAGCTCTACCATTTATTTTCTTTCTTCTACACCCACCCCAAAAACGTAAAGAAAAACACACACTTCTGCTGAGGTTCTAGGACGGTTTATTTTTTCATTCAGCCATTAGTTTATTCGTTCAGGAGTTGTACACTGGAAAAAAAAAAAAGTGCATCCATTAGACAGTGAGGGCTTTATTTATGAGGGGGGTGGTGTTTCAAAGGGGAGGCTGTCAAGTCCCAAAAGAGCCTTTCATGGTGTATTCTCAGCGTGCTTCTGAGGCCACTGCTCTGCTCATCAGGAGGAGAGGCAGAAATGTGGGCTTTACAGAGCAACTGTGTGTTTCACTGGTCCCTGCGCTCACTGACGTTTATTTACATATTGGGAGAGTAAATGGGTAGAACAGATGGCAACCAGACATTTGGTGGTTCTGTTCCCGTAGGCTCCTCAGGGGTCTTGCATTCAGTTTTTGCAAAAGGCCTGTCCTATAGTGAGGAGAAAAAACCCAGGAGCCCGGTCAGAACTATGAAACGCTTGTTGGGTTTTTGCGTTAGCGACGGATTAAAGCATTTAGTAAGATGTGAAATAATTACAAGGTTTGTTTAACAAGCCGAGATGCTCGTTCCTTAGGACAAAACTGTTGGAGGGTCTGTCTGTCTCATTTTATTACTTCTTACTTTCACCACTGGAGTGAATGCATTCAGAGTTGAAGCTGGCAATCTCTTCCCTCTACAGAGTGAGTTTGAAAAGTGCAGGTCTATTTATATGTGTCTTGAATACCTTTTGGCCTTTTCTACAAATATTGTAACTCACGTGTGCTCCTGTAAAAACAGAATATCTGAAAAATTTGCAGGATTTTCCAGGATATTTAATATGTGTTTCTTCACAGTTTACAGTTGTGAAGCGGGAGATTTACTTCCATACCAAGCTGAATTTTTTTCTTATTTTCTTTGTACACCCTGGAATGTTGGAGCAGGGCTGCTCCAGAGTGCTGGGCAACTTGCTGTAGTGGATTAGGTTGTTGGGTTTTTTTCCAGTGTGTGCATGTTGGTTTTTTTTAGAGAAGTGCTAATTAAAACACTTTTCCTGGGCAAAACTAATATAAAAATACACATTTTGAAAATACGCTTAAAAGGAGTGATGCAAGTCAGGTTTTGAATGTGTAAAATCTCAACCTGCACATTGTTCCTTCCTGTAAAACAGCCAGGTGTTTCTCAGTAAAGTAGGGAGAAATCACATGAAAATTGAAGAGCTTGACCTTTTGCACAGCATGCCAAATCAAGCTCCAACAGTTTGTAACATGATGAATTCCAGTGCCTTATTGGTAAACACATGAAACTACCCAGCATTTATAGGAGAACCTGTCAAATAATGTAAATTCCAGACCTCAGTTGATCTCAACTACAATGTGAAATCTCCTAGTATTAGAGAAAATCTGTAAACCAAGCTTTTCCATAATAAACCTCTCTGTAATGAGAGGTCAGTCCTGAAACAGTTTACTTTAAACTAGTTTTCAAAAGTATAAATGGCATTGCTGATCCTCCGTGGATTAACTCAGGTTTCACAAAGTGTTTTCTGGTACCCTCCTTATTAAATATTGTCTTTTTTAAAAGAGAAAAGCAGGCAGCCATGTCACACTCTGCAGGGAGGTTTTACCAAGGTAAATGGTAGCACAGAAGGTGAAAATGGTAAATGTCACGAAAGAAACACTGTCTTCTTGAGGCATATTTAGAAGGTTGATCATTAACAAAAAGTGGAAACTTGCTACTCTTCTGTAGGCCGTGCTGCGCAAATATTATGTTAGGATTAGTTTAAATGAAAGTAATTGCTGAACTAGTAGGTTTTTGGCAGGATGTTCCACAACCCACGTGAAATACAGAAACTTTTTTCTAAGTAAGAGTTTTTAGCCAGGTTATATTGATAGTGTGCACTGTAGTGAAGCTGCTGTGTCTGGCTCGATACATGACAATGTTTCTGTGATCTGTGGGCAGTTCTCTTAAATACTTGGAAAGGGACCTTGGAATCCTTTGAGATCAAAATTAAATACAAGCCTGTTATTAAATAGGACCTAACTTCCTCTTTTCTTTTTTTTTCTTTTTTATATAGGGTATTGCTGGTTTTAGGAAATGTATTTCTAAACTGAGCCCACCATGGCAGTGCAATTACTGAGTAAATCACATCCTAGATAGTCTTTGCTTTTTTTGTCCCCCGATAAAATAACATAGTTTAAATATCTTTTCCAGTGGTTTGTAGCCAGATGCTAAGTCAGCTAAAAAAGATTTCTTCAGAAAGGTTTCTTTTCTACATCATTATATAACTAAAAGTAGCTGAAAATACAGCAGAATTTCATGTCAGTCTTGAAAGCCATGGCTTCTGTGTCCTTAGGAGCAGATGAGGACGGTTTAGATGGTCACATATTCTTTATGGTCCAGAGCTGGGTAAGCATTAACCAAATAATAGTAACAGCAGGACTCAAGAAAAGTGCACTGGTAAAATCCAGGAGCTATTTTTGGCAGGGTGTGGCAGACCCTGTGTTTTTTGTAGGTTGAAAAAAAAAAAAGAAAAAAGTTAATGTATTTGTTGTTGGGTCCTCAAATGCTAATCCATATGTGGTAATTTGTATCTCTGAAGGGCATGGTTTGTTTTTTTTCTCCTTTGACAGACCGATGTCTTGGTGCTGAGCTGCGATCTGATCACAGATGTTGATTTATATAAAGTTGTGGATCTCTTTCGGACACACGATGCTACTCTCTCCATGTTGATGAAGAAAACTCATGAACCAACAGAAGTGGTACCAGGACAGAAAGGGAAGAAAAAGCCAGGTATGTAGATAGGAATACATATTTATTAGCAAATTATAGAGAAACCACTGGTATGTATGATATGTTTAGTTACCAATCCCAGAGCAAAAGAAAGAAAAAAGGTACAGATGCCCTATTTTTCCTCAGATTCCCTGATGAGGGTGTGGCTTGTTTTTTTCCAGCTCAGAATTAAGTATTAGACTCGTGTAATCTTACAGGCTCTGATCCAAAGCTCACAAGAGTATAAGGGAAAAGCTCCAGGTGACTTCAGTGAGTTTTGGATGAAACCCTGAATTTTTGTTACATGTGAACATTAAAACCGTTAGGTTTTTCAAGAGCATGAAGCATCAGCCAGATTGTAGCTGGGAATTTTACCACTGACTGTAGGGAACACCACTAAGGTGGGTAACAAATGCTTCTAGAAATTCTCCCCTCTTGTGGTATGTACTGAATTACTCTTCTGGAATCACATCCAGGAGCCTCTTGCTAGGCAAAACTCCCACTGATTTCAAGGACTTAGTTAGATGCTTATCTTGTCCCTCTTACCATAATATCGTAGTTAGTGCCTTGTAATCTTTAATGTATCTGTTCTCACAACACTGCTGTAAGGCAGAGCAGGGCTATTATGCCTGTTTTACTTACATGCTGAAAGTGCTAAACACCATACAGTTGTTCCCACACCAAACCTCTCATTTTCTTTTAATGGTATCTGTTAAATTGCTGAGCCCAGGTTATTGCCAGCCTAGTGGGTCCTGGGCTGTGATTAAAGCTCAGAGGCGTTACAGGAATACAAATAAGAAAGTGTAGCTTCAAACTGTTTAAGAGAGGAGTGAAATGCAAGCCAACAGTTGGACTACGTGTGTGTCTGAAAGTGGAGGAAATGTGTTTTAAAATAAAGCTGCTTAGACTCTGCATGAAAAGATTTTTCTGGAGCGAAGTATAAGGTTAGTGGGGCTGAAAGCATTTAGTGCTTGGACTCTCAAACAGCTCTAAACCCCCCCCTATTTTTGAAAAGGCTATCTAAGTGCTAATGGCACATAAAACATTCTCAAGAGCGTTGCTACAGCCACAGAGTTGAGCATTCAGGAGCTGTAAACTAATGGATCTGTGGTTAAACATCACAGAGCTGCCCAGCAAGTGAGCTCTGTGCACACAGGGTGGGGGCAAGGAGGTCTCTGAGGATAAACAAGATCATCTGAAGACTCTTTGCAAATATAAACACATCACTTTGTACGTGCATTCTTTTTTTTGCTTGTTTTTTATGTCTGTGTGCCTGACTTCGTAGCATGTCTCTTCCTACACGACTTGTTAAAATTTGTGTATGGTTTCTCGCATCTGTAAAAGGCCAAACTTGAAAAGACTAAAATTCCATTATGTAGAAGTGTTTTACCACCCATGGTGTTTTACTGTGGGGCTTGGTGCTAAGGTCTCCTGCCCAAAGCTACTCAAGCTCTCATGGACAGCACTAGTGAAATGTTTTTCTGTAAACTGCCTCAGATGAGACATGAACCCTACCAGACCTTTTTCAGTCATTGGCTAAAAGCAGGGAAGTGCCAAGACAAGAATTCTAAGTTCTTCTCCAAGTTCTGGAGGAGGGCAGTATATTTTAGAGAACACCAGGCCCTTCTGCCTTTCATTCCTACATGACCAAATGTACCCTGTTCTGTCAACACTGTCCTAGCTAATCTTCCTCTCTCTTCCCAGCCTCCATTCTTGTTCTCTTTGCTTAGTTTCCTCCTTCAAGGATCCTTGTCAAGAGCTCAGCTTCTCTTTGTCATATATTACTCTTTTCTTTCACTACCGGTTCCATTCTCTCTTCTGCTTCTGACTTCACGTCTTGATCTGCTTCATTTATCTGCCTATAATCACCTGTTTTCTTCTAATTCCTGTCTCTGTGGTCTGTGTCCTTTCAGACAGCTCCAGTTCCACTAGTTTTCAGGGACTGCTTTCTCTCCCTTCCAGCCTGTCTGGCAGAATCCTTGTTTTTATGTTTTTCTTTCCCCTCACCCTTGCGAGCTTATGAGTTTTATTTCCTTGTAAAAAACAGGTTGCAAAAAAGCAGCAGATTAGCTCTTTCCCCGGGAGCAGAGTCATCACAGCGTGGCTGTGGAGCCTCGTGGCTTGTGCGCTTTCCTTGCACCACGGAAACCTTTAGATCACACCTGCTATTTGATCAGTCCTAGGAGCTGAGGCATTGGAACAACCTATTCTTACGAATAGAGTACGCACAAACTAAAAAGTAAAAAAATACAAGTCTAGAGAAGAGTAGACCATGTGATCCTGCAGTTTTTCAAAGACTGGTAAGAGCTTTTCCAAGGAAGGGCCACCAAACCATTTCAGCTTACGCTAAACCCTCTTTTTTTTCTTTAGCCTTAGAAGCATCTGAATGGTTTTCACTGAAGTTTCTCAAATGTTCCTCTTAGGGCAGACATCTGGCATTGGAAATTCCATCCCAGACAGTTAAAACTTGGTGAAGCTTATAAGGAACCGAAGACAAGATACTAATGTGGAATATGTTAGGCAGTTTTTCATAGTATGTGGCACTATTAGCTCTGTCTCTAAATCGTGACACATCTGTGTTTCTATGTACTTGCACTGTACTGTTGAAATGTTTGTATTAGGAAATGGATATTACTGAACATTCAAGAACTGTGATATAAGGAACAGTTCTTAAATTAGCATTAATTGCAGTGCTAAGTGCTATAAATTTGTACTGATGATTTCCTGAAATGTTTGACTCAGCTGCAAATTGAAGGGTCAAGTTCATTGGCTTTTATATTTAGGGGATCATATATTGACAATAATCATCTCATTGGCTTTTTTAATGGAGCAATAAGAGGCATGGCCATAGAAAAAACACAACACCAAAGTGCTAGTGAATGGCAGTAACCCAAATAAACAGAGAATGTCAGGAATTCAGACTCCCAGAATGGAGCCGTGTGCCTCAAGATGGCCTGCAAGGGATTGTGTAGAAAATAGTGTCTGAACCTTTCTGTGTATAAAGAAAGGCAGAAGAGATGGGGATGGTGACTCTTTCCTGCTTATTTTTCTTGTCTTGAAAGCAGCAGGCATGTCATCACTGGTATTCCCTGTGTTTGCCAGAAGACCTCTTGGTGGTCTTGAAGGCTGCATCGTGTGAATTCTCTCCCTTTAATTGAAAGGATGGAAATACTGAATCTTGAACAAAGTTGTCTTTTTTTTTTTAAGTGTCAATTAATTATGTTTGATTAAAAAGCATTTTAGAAAATCTGACTGAAATTTATTTCTTCTCATCACCGAATTGCTCAACATTCTCTTGTGATGTTATGATTTCTTTAAATCAATAAAGCCCTTAATATTGATGAGGATCTAATTTCTAAGGTAATTAATAAATTGCAATATCAGTGTCAATTCCTTATTTATCATGAGGAGGCAAAACACATCCTGCTTTCCATTTCCATATTTTAAATTATTTTTTAAAATTACTGTCACTGCAGCTTTAACATTTTTCTCATACTTTCCTTGAAGGGATTTTGTAAACTACTTGTATATTCATTCTTCCATTTATTTTTTCCTCACTAAATAAGGCCAGTGGGATTTGAAACAGCACTCTTGTATCTTTGGATAATTGATTTTAGTAGTGAGTTTTGCCTTTTTTAACTTACAGCAGCAGTGCTGAGTTATTGCCAGCGTACAGGGAAAAACCTGACCTGGCATCTGCTACAAAAAACCCCCACAGTGTGTTCTCCTGGTTTCACTGCTTGTTTCTTATCTATCCACACAAGCAAGAGAAACTGGTTTGGTGTCAGTCAGGACCTGAACTTTGAGAGAAGTGTTGGTACCTTGATGGAAGAAATTCAGTCACTCCTGTATTTCTGGCCTGTCAGGAGACCCCATTTAGGTGGCAGAGGCGAGGGTTGATGAGCCCCTGCTCTCAAACTTCATCACCCTCCGTAGCATGAGAACTGGCACTGCTTTCAAGACTTACTTGAGTTTTTACATCAAGTGAGCTTTAATTTGTAGTAGTGTTACGTGCTCAGGCCTATTTTTGTACTTCTCTGCTGTATGATTAATTCCTGAGAAGGGTTGGGGGGATTTTCTGAAGAGGCTGTGCTTGATCACTTGGATCAAAGAGTGCCACAGGAGAACTTTCGACAGCTGCGTAGGTCTGACTGTATTTTGATAGCGGTTATTGCTATGGTAACTCTGAAGGAACAAGTAAAAGTAAAACACAAGGGATGGGGCTGAACTGGGAAAAATAAGGTTAAAAATAGTTTGGCTGAAAAAGATCTTAGGGAATTAGCTGCTTCTAGGCCATGCTGTTACTCCAGTGTGGTTAAAGGCTTAGAACTTAGGAGATCAAATATTTGCCGGTTTGGCCCAAAATGGTAGTATTTAGTGGGAGAAAAGAGATTTTTATTAGAACTGTACCATGGCTTTCTTGTTCAGCCTGTGGCTCTGTAAAAATCGGTATCTGGCTGCCACCGGAGTGATGGTTCATAGTACAAAGTGAACCTTAGAATAAGCTGCCACCACTGTATTCAGATGTTGTGGAAAACTGTTCAAAAACAAATGCTTTACATTTCAGTAGGCCAAAGTCCTTGTTGATGCACAGCCACTGATTGCAGGAGATGGGGATTGCCACAATAATATGGGTGACTGTTAGGTATTCTTTTGGTTGGGAGTTTTATAAATAGATGTTTAAACCAAGTTAACTCACCCAGAAACATCTGTGGTAGAAGTCCTAGAATCTGTACTTTTGTGTCTGTTTGTGATTTAGGTTTGCTATTGCTATTAGTATTTATCTGAAATAGATGAGTTGCAAAATATTTATGTCTTAACTGAAATCATAATCCTCTCCAGACCACCTAGTTCCAGTATGGAGTGGCTTATGATGAGGAAGAAGCAGTTGGATTTTGAAGAACTCGCTGCTTGCCTTGGGTTTGTTGTTGTGTAAATTCAGGTAGCAGGGTTTTTTTTATTCAAAAAAAATTAAAAGGAGAGAGAAGGAAACCATAGCTCAAGATAATGTTGCATGTAAGGACCTGTAATTGGCATCTTCATAAAAAGGATGCAAAAAGCTTGCAGGGCCAGTGTTTTAAATGTCTTGATGTATATCAGCTACCCTGACTGAAAAGAAGTTGGAAAAGTTATCCATAAATATTAAATTCATTGATTTGCTGGGATAGTCTGAAACCTAGTATTTCATATTTTGGGGGGTGATTGGTGGTCCTGTTTGTCTTTACAGCCTGCATTAAAGCAGGGTTAGATAATGATTGTTTGATTTTCTACTTCAGTGGAGCAGCGTGACTTCATTGGAGTGGATGACACAGGAAAAAGATTGCTCTTCATGGCTAATGAAGCTGACTTGGATGAAGAACTTGTCATTAAAAGATCCATCCTTCAGAAGTAAGCTCATGAGTCCTTGTAATAGAAACTGAACCTGGAATGGGGTAAAATAATTGTGTACTAGAAGTGGTGGTTGAAGCAGGATGAGAAGGAAACAGGAAAAGCAGCTTTTGCAATATTCAGGGTGCGGTATTTTATTATTTATTACATCATTACAACCTATTGATAGGCTTTTCTTACACCTTTGTTGTGAAAAATTCCAGGACAAGGAAAGGAATGCATGAAAAGGTAACTCTTGTTGAAATGTAGCCTATATTGCTATAGTACAGATACACTTATTCAGACATCCTGAAGTGTTAGCCCATGTCCATAATGTCCATAAATGCTGTTCTCATTGTTTGAATCTCAGATTTGCAGAGTATCCATGAGGGGCTCTCAGGATTTCGTGACCCTCTTCTGCATATAAGGCACAAAAGCGCAGCTGTTTTTGCAGGCCCCAAAAGTTTCATTAGAGAATCCATGTTACATCCACCATTAAACTGCACTGGGGACTTGGTTGAATTTATTAAATATGTCAGAGCAGCTGAGCTTCCTGCACAGTGTAATTCATATCCATTAGTAGGAGAAGGAAAAATGACTTCTTGCTCATTACAGTCCTCTGTACAGTGATTTTAGCTGTCTCAGACACACGTCTGATGTTCTCTGTGGAAAGCTCTGCTGTCTCCTGAGAGGCCAACCTTTGTAGCCTGTCTCAGGCTGACAGTCAGCCTTTCACCTCTGAGAGATGAGACACCTGTGGGACAGCTATCTGAGAGCTGGGAATTCATCCATGTGGACCTTTTAAGTCAAGGATACGGACATCTGGGGTCTGCTCTCAGATAAATCTCTGCTGTGAAAATGCCTCTGGTGTGTGCTGTAGGCCACAGCTCAGTGTAATCTTTCCTTGAACATCCCGCTGCCAGATGTGAGGGAGCTTCTCTGTGCCCGTGGAAAGAAGACCCCTCCTCTGCCCAAGTGTAAGGATTGCCCTAGAATGAGGGTGATCAAGATTGGACCCTGTTAACTGCTGTGGTGGAAAGAGCCTGTCCCAGCATGTTTCCACTGGCTCTTTCCTGGGTTTTTCTTGGACATGGCAGGGACCAAGCTGCAGGCAAACCTTGTGTACATACACAGCAGCTGATTTGCATAGAGTAGGAAATTCATTCCTGGTATATTCTGTGTTTTGTTGCAAATGAAGTCTAATAGATCTATTTTGGGCTAGGGAGGAATATTACATCTACTGTTAGTGACAAGCTTGTCTTTATGGCTTTCCCCTGGCACTAGCGGGTGGCTGTGGTATAATAATGACTTAGAAATTGCTGTAACATGTGTGATCTTAGCTGACCCCTGATTTTACAGGTTCATCTAACCAGAGAATTCTCATTCCTATAGCTAAATTAATCAGGCTTTATCCTGCAGGCTAAACTTTGCCCTCGGGAGCACCTGTTCAGTTACATTGTCTTCAGCAGATCTTCTTGATCGTGACTGTTTGGGATTTGGTAAATGGAGTGTTGGTGATACACAGATGGGATAAAAATCTGTGTGTCTCCCTGACTTTCTTACATTTCCCCAGCTATGAAAGCTAATGTAAACCAATAGCCACCCTCCAAGAAAAGCCCAAAGATGACAGGATAGTCTAGAAGAACAAAGAGGAAAGATCTGCCAAGTGCTAAAAAGAAGAAAAAAAAAATAAAAAGATGCTTTGAAACATCAAGCAGAAGTATTGGGCCAGTATTGACCTGGGTGAGCCTCTGATATATTAAACTGCCTACTGTGGATGCTGCTGTGCTCCCTGTGCTTTACAGCTGCCATCTTGGAGAAGCTCTGAGGGAAGCAAAACAGTATATGGAAATTGTCAAATATTTTCAATTGAGGCAAATCCAGGGAAGCAACAACTGTGGGAGCTCTAAGAAGACAAAGTGTTGGCAGCAAATGATGTTTTAACCACTGTGTTGTCTAGACCTGCTCAAGCTCTGACTTTCTCATGTGAGAAACAAGAGAAACAAAAGCAACGCTTAAAACAATCTTTGAAGTCTGTCTTTAATACATCATAGTAAAGCAAGGAGAGGGAAGAAAAAAAAAGGGAAAGAAAAAAAGCAAGCCCAATCTCGTCTTCTTTATGGATCACTTGAAGTGACTGACTTTCAGCTGCCATGTTGGCTGTTTCTTGATCTCTGGACTTTGTTTTGATGAAATAACAGACTTTGTGGCAAGATGGTGGGAGAATTTCCAGTACACTCATTCATTCCTCTGTAAAATACAATAGACATCTTGAGGCTGTTGCTTTTGTTTGTTTTGCTTTTAATGGTCCCTTTGAAGGGTTACAGTGGTCTTGTTACATGAACTCTAGAACTCCTCCAGTGCTTGTTTTGTTCTTCAGATCCTTTTTCTATTTTCTTTTTTCTTTTTCCTTTTAAAGAGGGGAGTGGAAGGAGGGACAGGGAGGGAGTGGTGAAAGGAATGGGAAGAGGGAAGATGAACTTTTCTTTAAAGCTAGGAGTCTTGTTACTGGTAAAAAATCTAGATCCCATACAGAAATGGTTCAAAGGGCCTTTGGCTTCCCTTCCTCACAGGAGGGAAGTTGTGTTGACAAAACATCCAAAGCTGTAGAACGCTAATTTAAATCCTTGTAGAAAAACCTTTTTCCTGACCTTTGCCTTCTTCCTATCATTGGATTTCACGCTCTTCACTTTCCTGCCATAAAAGAGCAGCTGGTGGGGAGGGACAGGGGAAAACATACATTCTCCTGAGTACCTGTTGAGTATTAAATATTTTTTTGCTCTCGACTCAGACATTTTGTAATAATGAAAGTGTTACAGAATGAAACATTTTGATGGCATTTCTAAGCTCATGGTATAGCCTGTTACTCTCTTTCTCGGTTTGGTTAGGATTTCTTTTCCAGATTTTTTGTTTTTGATTTGTGTTGTGGGTTTGTAAGTCGTAGATAGCCCTTTTGGATTAGGGACTGCCTCTCCTTGTTACACCACAGAAGAGAATCTGGATTTTGCTCCTTTGCTTGCCAGAGCAAATCTGGCAAAGCTTTCTGTTCAGCTGTTTAAATGATCATTTATTTTCCCTGTGCTGTTAATCACCCTGATGACAAGTCCCACAGGTAGCATCCTCCCTTAGTAAACAAATGGAAGACAATAATCAAATACATCCATCCAGGCACGTTTTGGTGTGCATCAGGATGGGCCAAGAAGACAAATTTATTGGTGGTGCCTAGAGAGACTAAAGCTGCTGGGGAAAGCATTTTCAAGGAAATGGTTCCCTGTTTGGGTAATGAGAGCTTATAAAAAGCCATGAACAGCCTGTGCATGTCATTCACTTTGGCAAATAGCTGCAAGATGAGATACTAGAATGAAAGAAATACAGTTTGGGGAAATTTCAGAGCCAGCTTAGGGCCCTTTGAAGAGAAAAAAATAAAGTTATGTGCTCATCCCTGGAGCCTGGTTTTGCCGGTGACAGCCCTCTGACTTGGGTCTTGACAGGATGAAGGAGTGAGGAAATGATGAGAATTCCATAGCTGCTGCCTCTGCTTTGGGAGGGGGCAAAGGTATTTGTTTTCAAAGCACGATTACAATGGACAGGGAGCTTTTTTGCTCCACCTCTGATATTTATGGTCATGCAAAGTGAGACAGTAAAAGACACCTGTTGGAGCAGGTCTAAATTTGGAGCATTTCCTTTTAAGATCTTGTGGGCTGTGTAAGGGTGAGTTCAGCCTTCGTGGGTGTTCTGTCTGCACAGACGCAGGTGCAGGGCTTCTCCTGGAGAATATGTTAATAAATCACCGTGACAATCCCAGCTACTTATTACCTCATGTGCTTCAGACAGAAAGGAATACCTCATCTATAAATATATACAGTACTAACATTAGTAACCTTGAAGTAACAAATGCAGATCTGTTTTTAAGATATTTTAATAAAAAGAGGGGGGTAGGATGGGGGAGGTTTTTTTTTCTTCCTTCTCCCTTTGCATCATGAGAGTAAAAAATGAATGGTGTAATATAATTTCAAAAGTCAGCCTTGCCAAGTGGGTAGGTAATGGGAGTTCAGAAGTAGCTTTGATACACTTGATTTCCTTTCTCTTGCCTTGGGATGTTGCCTTTTTTTTTTTTTTTTCTTTTTTTTCCCTGCTGATAATTTGTTTTAAATAAGTAGATCATATATAAGCACACTGCAACTTCCTTAGTGTTTCTGTTCTCTAAGACTGTCCTTGGGAAATTGGCATCTCCAAAATTCTCTGCCACTCCTGTGGTGGTTCTTTTTTTCTTTTAAAATCTTATTCCCATGAGAAAGGCTGGGAATGGCACTGGTATAGGCAGATGCTCCACTGGGTGAAGCATCCTGGGCTAGATGGTGGTCAGATGTCCTCTTCCAGATCCAGCTCTGCTGGTTAAGGGGGGGCATCACCCCAGGCTTATCCCCAGAGGGACGAATAGTCAAGTACTTCATAAGCCACATGTGTCAAAAACAGTGTCATCACTTTTAATAGATTAAACAGCAGGACTTTAAAGACTTGCTTCTTTTTACTCTGTGCATTAGGGAGGTGTCCCCACAAGCAGTGCCACTGGCAAGGGAGCAGGGGGTGCAATAATGCAACTTCAGTAGGAAAATTCTGAGGAGCAGTTCAGGGCAGACCAGGGAGCAAAAACTCTTCGCTGGTCAGAGCTGTCTACAGGATGAATACACATGTCCCAGTTTTGCTGGTGTTTCCCTGTTTGAAACTAAGTTTCCTTTGCATTCAAGTGAGATTTTGAGGAATGCCATAGGAAGTTGTTGGATATATTTTTTTTTTTTTCTAAAATATGAGTTTTACAGAGCCATGTGCAGATCTTCATGTCTTTTCTGTTAGTCCAGATGTGGTCTTGCAGTTAGGCCAGGTCTGCTCTTTTCACAATTAAAAATAAAGTTTTCTGGCTAGCATCTAGAAAATAAGAGAGGTTCATTGTGGCTCCTTCATCACAAAAATAAAAATTGTGTGTGTTGATTTAGCTAATAATCCTTTTGCAGATGCACAGGCCAGAAAAGAATCTGGTTCCCCTTCCCAGAACTGAATTGGTTTCACTGTGCTAATAGGAATTTAGAAAGTTGTAAAAAGTTATTTTAGCCAGTAAAGCAAGCGGATCTGACTGAATCAAAACAGGGGAACTAAGTCTATTGAATAAGAGGGTGTGACTTTTACACACTAACTTCTCAGACTATAACCACGGTTTAAAAATGTTGGTGTAGCTTTAATCATATTTCTTCAGAAAAGAGGATTTTGCTGAACATTTCAGAAAAAGATATTGGCCTGTGAGTTGTTGTTTGAGCCATGAGCTGGGAGTAGATGTTCTCAGGATACCCTTTTAGGTTAGAAGTTTCTCAGTTCACTAAGAGTAGCTGCTGTAAATATAAGGCATTTGTTTTCTCAGAAGGTTTGCCCTTTTTATTATCCATTTAAACTTTGCTCAACTTGTTCTGCTTTTTCTGTAAATATGTCAAGGATGAGCGTAGCCTTCAACTTCAGAAATGGAATATTTTTTAAATTATTTACTCTTTCTAAAATTAAAGTAGCCAAATATAAGGAAAACTTCCTAATTTGGTGCTTTTATGTATGTTACAGTTGTACAATAAATGTGGACATACTATAAGAGCAGGTAGTGAGATGTAGACTTAATATTTTAAAGAACATTGTGCTATTACTGATTTTAATACTGTTGCTTCCACAGGATTTCACTGTGTTTTGCTGGTGCCATGTTATTTTATTCACTCGTTGGCAGGGGGGTTGAAAGGAATGTACAGCATATCCAGGTCCTATTTATAAAAGAAGGGTCATGCTGTGTCTTGACAGCTTGTACAGGTAAGAGGTCATGAATCTCATGAATCTTAGAATCTGGAATATTAGCAGGAACTTCTGTTGAATCCAGCTATAGAAAAGCTTATTGGCAGTGGCTTTCATTTTACTGCAAGATCCTTGCCAGTGTTACAGCACACACAAGGCTAAAAGCAGAGAGTGTGAGGCTCAGCATTTGGTTTCTAATCGTCGGTAAATGTATGTTGTGCGGATTGTCATTAGTCATTTGTCTGTCTGTCTGTCTGCTGCGGTCTCAGACCAGCACTTAGCCTGTGATTTGGTTTTACTTTTCAGAGGTTTCAAAGGAGGAAGGGATGACTGTATTGCCTGGACACCCTCGAGTCCATGTGACTTGGTAAATGCAGTGCTCTGGATGAGTCACCGGGCTGGACAGCACTGAAGTTGAAGTTCATTGTTACTCTAAGCCAGGCTTGGGTCTTGAAAAGATGACAAATGGTCTGTTCGTTTTAGAAAGATGTCTTAATACTTTAATACAGTTGCCACTGTGTATTTTTTAGCAAGGCTGGGAGTTAGCTTATTTCATGGAGTTGATGGGGAAGCATAGCCATCATCAGTTGTTTTTTGTGACACCCCAGTTGATCCAGGTGTAACCTGTATGGTCTAAAAGGTCATCTGAAAGGTTTGTTTGGGGCAGACACACAGAATGACCAGTTGCTTGCTTTTCAGCCAAAATGTGTATTCAGTGTAACTGCCTGTTGAAATCTTAGGGATGCAGCTTCTGTCCAGTGATCCCGGCATGACCAGGACGTGACAGAGGGTCACAGACTCCTCATTGTGTGGTTGGGATGGCACAGGGAGGAAAAAGCCAAAGGTCAGAGGAGTTATCCCTGCTTGTGTGAGCGCTGTCAGGCTCTCCCCTACCACATGTCCACCATGTGTTCCTCATCAGCGGGATGTGGAACTCCATGACGCAGAGCAGACTGGAATGCGGAGTTAGTTAACACCCGCCGTTGGGGAATTTATCAGCCAATGTGGAATATGGGGGGGAGGAAACGGCCTAGTTTAAAGCAAAGTAAGGGTGAAATGAGGCATGTGACTGTTCCTCTTCAGTTAAAAGGTCTGATTCTGCTTAGGGCTGAGGTCCTGGCTTGCGAGCCCAGCCAGAGTTTGGGGTTCCCTTACTGTTCTGCGTTATTGGTGCATTTTTTAAATCCTTTAAATCGTTGTGCTTAGCAGAAGATTTTTGCAGTGGGCAGGAGGGAAATACCCTTGAGATTTTTGCAGGGAACCGTTCATGTACTTTATTCTAAGAAATACAGATTTTGGAGAGCCTTTCCTTCATCTTGGTCACTGAGATCCCAAATCACTAACTTGCAGGGGTACATAAAAGTAGACAGCCTCTCCCTTAAAATCAGCTACACTGGGTATCAGTTGAACTGCAGTTGCATAATATTTTTAGTGCTGATTTATTACACTTACTTTGTGGCTACTGTGAACTCTAACCTGGGTAATTTACTGTGATGTTTCATGCTGCTAAGAATATTGCAGAAAGTCATAATGGAAAGAGTCCGAATTTGCAATTAACTGGTTGAAGATGTATGTGGGCTCCCATCCTTACTGGGTTCGCATGCTACTTTATCCGCAGCAAATATATATCTTTCAGAATGTTTCCATTCATTCAGAATACAATGCTGAATTCCCTGCTGAATAGCTGTAGTGTGGTTCTCCCCAAAACAGCATTGTGCTGGCAGTTTCTGGAATTACACAGGAAATGAAGAGCATAGCAAACTTTCCTTTCTCTTGCTAAGACATGCTCCCCGGGAGTTCTTCCAGTAGATCGAGTAAATAGCAGAGATCTATTCCTAAGGGCAGCATGTTCTCTGTGTTTCTGCTTTGAGAAATCCTAATTTTCTCTGGCTTTAAATCCTTCCTTTCTTCATCAAATTTATTGCACCATTTGACCAGCTAGAGAAGATTAGATAGAGATTCCTTTTACAGGCATTAAAACTCCATATCCACTTCTCTTGGAGATTTCTTGTAGAACTTTCTTTTCTCAGCCACCAAATATATACTTTGTTAAGAATTAAAGGGAGGTGGCTATTAGACTTTGATATGTGAACTGGCAGTACAGAATGCTGTATCTTGCCCAGTTACTCATTCTAAGTATGACTTGCATGTACCTGCATATTGGCCAGCAGCAGCTGTTGGTATTACTTGAGTTGATCATCTTGAAATTCTTTAACCTTTTAAAAAATGTGTGTGTGTGTATTCATAATTAGGTTAGTGGAAGCTCAAGAGTTTAAAAAATCTGGGTCAGTCAGTACAGGGAGATTGAAAAAGGGAATAATTTAGGGCCTTCAGACAGAAAAATTTGGCTGATGGACTTTAATTAAACTTTGAGGGTTGGAAGCAAACCAGTAAGAAATCTGGGAAATTTATGTTTAAGCTCAACTTCTAGTTTTTCTGCATATTAATCGCCCAGCAGCTGGTGACATTTGCAAGAGCACAAGAGACTGTCTTTCAGTATTCCTGTTGATTTTATTCCCCCCCCCTTTGCTTTATTATTCCCAAGGAAAAGCATTAAATGTAATTTCAGAGGCCACGTGTGTGTCCTTAACTGCTCTGTCCCATCTCTGTGGTACACGTGTTCATACATGTACACATATATGGGTGATATATAGCTTTGTTCACTGATGCATTGGCACAGCATTTGGAGAACTGAGTATATTTTTTTGGTTGGGTTTTTTTTTTCCCCCCTCAAATGAGCTACATCATTTCTGAAAATACCTCTGAAATTCCCACTTCTGTGACTTTGAGCCTTAGCCAGGTAGAACAGCAATAACAGAATCACGACCAGCGGTGCCATAAATTTCAACTAAAGTATCGGGCGAGAAGTCTGATTTCTGTTTGTACTGTTGTGAGAGGCATTTATGCAGGGCTGGTCTTTCAGCAAGTGTGATTATTTTCAGAGAGGCCCTCTCTCCATTCTTGCATTAGAATGTGCTGGGGATGTGTGTGGGGAATGGCACCTGACAAACAGCAGCCAGACAGAAGGAGTAAAAATCCCTTGGGAACGAGACTTCTTTTTACGGCCTTTTTTTTTTTCACTTCTAAAGGCCACTTGAAAAATATTGTTCTTCAGGTAGATCTCCATCCTAGATCCCTGGGTTAGCATTTGGGTGCCTGCCATTTTCCCAGACCGAGGAGCTACTGAAGACTTAAGCTTTTCCAGTAGGAAAGTATGCAGGCACATACTTCGCAGCACCAGACGCTATTGAAAGAATAATGGACCCTTCCCACATTCAGCTCCATTCTTCTTGCACACACTTCCAGACCGCTGGAGCCACTGTGCTAGCAAATGATTACATTCTGGTTTTCTTCCCTAACTCTTCCTAAACAAAATGTTAATTGAGACATTGATTTATACAATTCAGATTCCTATGTGGAGTCAGGGTAGTTAAAAGTAGCCTCTGGCTATTGAGGGGGATAGATCAGTGAGACAAATTAGTGCTTGTTGGTGTGTTTTTCTATATCTTATCCTCTGAGAAAATAGTCTGTATTTCATATTTAAGGATTATGTTTCTTACACTTGCTTGTTTTAGATGTACCTCATGGTTCTGTAGCTTTAGAATGCAGGACTCTCTCTATGTGTTTTCTGCTTTACATAATTATATGAACAAAGCAACATGGAAAAAAGCAGACTTAAGCATTTTTTTAATGCCCTTGATTTTTTGTCAACTGTATGATACTAGGGATGTCATACATGATGGGAAAGAACCTCCTGCCTGGGGTAAAAAAAATGACTTCTCGTGTCCTGGACAACTGGAGACTTAAAAGGTTTTCAGGAGAGTTGTCTGACCTTGCTTCTTTGTAATCTGTTCTTGTCTTTGGAAAAAAATAGAAGTATTAATCTGCCTGTTTGTTGTAGAGAACCGTTGTGTTTACAGAGGAAGAGTTTTCTAAATCTACAGGTGATCCAGTACTGGAAGAGAGAAAATTTAATGGGAATTGGTGTGTTATCATCTGTTTGCATTAAGAATGCCTTGTAATTAATATACAAAGATATCTCACTTGCCTAGTTGGCTTTGTGGCCTTGAGAAGTCCACTTAATGTTTGTGTCTCATACTTTCTTTGGCTTTTAAAACGAATGCAATATTACTTTCCTTTCTCACAGGGGCATAACTGATGTTTGTCACTAGTGTAAATGTAAAATGCCGCTCTCAGAACAGGGTGTTAACTATTGGCTTTCCCACATTTAGAATCAGAATAGTACTTGTTAAAACGACCTGCAGGAAGCAGCTGATGTAACACTGCATCCAGTGTGAGCTACAGATCATGTTTGAACCTAGATTTTCAGTTTCAGCACTTGCATTTCTGCACGTCAGACACCTGTAGTATTTATTATTGTGTAGTTGATGGTGTGTTACGCTGTTATGCACTGCTGTTCTTACCACTCCACTGTCCCTAATTTCCTTTCAGTTTACTAATTCTCCAGGCTTTTTTGTACAAAGGCACTGGGCATACAGGGGAAAGTTAAATATATTTTCCTTTGCATTAACAACCCACTAGTCCTGAGTGTACACAATTAGATTTGTAGATGGGGTGGTTCTTTGCATGCACACGGGCAAGAGCAGCCCCTGAGCTTGTGCATCCTGCAGGGGCTCAGGGCATGCTGTGGATGTACCAGGAGGACTCCTTGGTAGGAGCCAGTTCTGCTGTATTAAAACAGCAGCCTCATCTGGGCCTTGTCAGGTCCATATTATTCTCCATACAGGAGAAAAAGGTGATATTTATGTTTCTTGAATCCTTACATTTGTTTGCTGCTCCTTGCTTCCAGTTTGGCCACCTGATGGCAGCTTTTAAATTCTGAGATCAGGATTGTGGTTTTGTTACCCCTGTGTACAGCTTTGGTCAGCACTTTCAGGATCCAGCAGAATGCAAATATCAAACAGGAGTGTAATCTTATGTAGTTCTTCAAATAGCTTACTTTTATAGTAGAAAAATAGTTCCCTTTGGAAAGTGATCACTCCCAAGACTTAACTGCTTTCATTCCTCCTGAACTTTTAAAAAACATGACGACTGTTTTGGCAGGTGATCCATTGTAAAACATCTTCCAGGTTGATTTGGGCTGCTCTGAGCGATCTGCTTCTTTGCCTTTTTTAATGACAATTTTATCCCTAAACAGAAAGAGTTAATGTTTTCTGAATGATGAATTAGGTTAATAAAACAAGGTGATACTGCCCTACTAAACAGTGGCCTGATAAAGGTTATGTGCATAAATGAAGTTATAATGAACCTGTAAATCAAGAATGCCATGAACATCAGAAATGCCAAATGCTGGAGCTGAAACACAGTTGAATAACCTGCTGCAAAGAAGTCTGCCCCTTCACTGCTGTGTTCTGAAGTTGTCTTAGGATACTTCTGTTTCCTACATGCTTTTATCATTGGGCAGTGCCTGAAAAGTTATTGTGTGGTGAAGAGGTGAAAGCCAAACTGAGCTGTATTTATTTATTCCCAAAATTCTGGGAAGTTTTGGCTTTTAAATCTACCATGAGGAAGGACGAGCAGTCAAAGTCTGTACTAATATGGATCAAAATACAGTGGGGGAAAAACGGTGAGAGCCCATTTTTAATACTCCTTTTTGTTACCTTAAGCAAAAATGTCACCCTCCCTGCCACTGTTTGTGTCCTGAGGAGAATCCAGTGTTCACATCTCTGAGGAGCTCATGTTGCCATCCTTTTGAACAGTAAGACCCAAAACTGAGATTAACAATTACCAAAAAGTAAGAAGCCAGTGTTCTGCTGTTACTTCATCATTTTGTGCTTATTTGCTAAGCTGAGATTTTGACCAGTTAGGGTTTTTTTTTAGGATTTCTGAGTACTGTTCATTGCTGTAGTTATTTCATTGCTGAACAACAGCATGTTTTTATGCACTGCTGTCAGTTCTAGCTTTGTTCCAAAAGCAGAGGTGATTATTCTTGTTGCCAGAAGTAGAACTGTTGCATGGTTTGTACTTCCAGAAATTCCTTCGTGGCTTCAGTTTGTGTTTGGGTTTTTGGCTTGGTTTGCACAAAATATATGATCCAATCGATCCAGTCATGGTTTTAATTGAAAACATACATAGTTAGTGTATATTACAAAATAGTGTATATTGCGTGTAGGGAAGAGCCCATGGAAGTGTGTTTGAGAATTCCTACCTGCATCTGGCATTAAAAAAAAAAAATTGAGGCAATTATTTTTTGTGTATCCACTGTGTATTTTTTTTCTTTTGTATCAATGTACATCAGGGGTCTGAGTACAAATAAAGCATACTGTGCAGGCTAATTAAATCAATGCCTCTGTGGAAGCAGTTTAGTTTCTGGAATTGCTCTTCTCAATCTGAGATGTAAACAAAAACCCAGTTATTTTTATATCATTTCCCTTTGCCTCGTGTACGTGATTCTGGAAACTGGAGAGTTATATGTTTATGCCTCTTTTTACGGCAGAATATTTGGCGTGGCTGAATTTTTATTGAGGCGTAATTCCTGGTTTCCTTAAAGCTGAGCAAGACTACTGTACAGCAGGAACACACACATTAATTTGAATTGCTGTGAAAGGCTGTTCATGTTAAAGCTGTCAAGGCAGCAAATTGTCCTCAAGTGTTTTTTCATTATGAGTTGCTTACTGCTTTTGTAGAAAGGCACAGAAGGTAAAAGGGAGCTTTTCCTGAAAGAAGAGCGTGCAAAGAATCCATGGCCTCTTACTGTCCCTCCTTCTTCCCCTCCCTACCTAGGGGTGATGCAGGTACCATTGCATTTTGTTCTGTCTCCAGAGGCTTCTTTTTTTCTCTCAGTTGGCTTTAGTTTGTTCTTTCCTGGTGGATTTGTAGCTTCCTCACAAACCGTGGGCTCACTGTCCTGGTTTCCTTTAAAATGCAGAACGCAAAGATATTACCTGTCTAAAAAGTGTAGAGTGTAAAGGACTATACACTTATCAATATGGCCCATGCTCCCATTAAATGTGCAATTCCAGCTCCTTAGAATAAACCTATTTTATAGTGAATTCCAATATAATAATAAAATCTATTTGTGAGGAGAGTGGCTTCTGTGGTGTGAATAATCAGACCTACCTCTTCTGTTGCAGTGCAAAAACTGCCTTTTATTTTTAATAGCAAACTATTTTGAGAGCAGAGCCCAGAAGCATGGAATTTTTAGAAGTAAACTGGTCTTTTAAGGCTTCCTGTTCATTTTGGGTGTGCTTATTGCTTTTTACCTGTCTCTGCATTTACTTGGGGTTTTTTTAACTGTCTCTGCAAAAGCAACCATTGTAGACTTGGCCCTTTTTTATATTACTAATATAGTCTAGAGGGTTAGCACAGGTCTTTATAGTTACAGATTGGTTCTAGTATGTTTTTTTTCTTTATAAACTAAGGGCAGGACTGTACATGAAATCTCTGTTATTGTATTTGTGCTTTGTACTCGTGCACTTGTTGACTGTTTTACAAGCCAGTAACGTAGTAGCCACAGGCTAGGAAGCTTGCCCAGAAATCTGGCATATTTAATTAGTGCTAGTAAACAAGCAGAGTTTCAAATTTAATTTTTCCTTCTTTAATTCCTATAAACCTCAAGCCATTTAAAACTTAATTTTGACACTAGTTTCATTTATGCAGTTGGATAATACTGAAACAGTCCACAACCACAGACAGAACGGTCCCAGTCTTTTCCCAAGCAAGGAGGGAATAGAAGTTGTTTTGTTTTGATAGCATTTGAGGTTGGTATAAAACTGTAAATTATAATCTTCAGGTCGTCCACTACCCATTTGCTTTTTCTTTTGGTTAAATGTTTCAAGATGAGGAAATTGTCCTACCATGAGTTGAGCCTTGCAAAGGACGAGGATTGGATTTGTTGCCGCTCTGATCTTTGTACAGAGAGTTCTTCTAAGAGCAAATGATGGAACATCTGAACTCTGGTCCTTGCCATGGCCAGTTTAGTGCTTCTAGGCTGTGAGGTTTAACTCACTGCCCCAGGTGGCAACAGAGGGTTCAGTTACTGTCTTGTCTCTTGCTTTTCAATACAAGCTTGTGATCTGTGCTGGAAATGGTTCTCTGCTACTGCTTTCACTACTGGGGATCACTGAAGTTTAGACTGATGACATTTCTCCTCTTTATTTCACTGCTGAAGTTACACTGTCTCCAGACAAGGGATGTGCTGGTTTGTTTGTATTTTTATTTTGGTTTGCTTTGCTTTGTCTCCTACTTATTTTAAAGGCAACTCCCACCTACTGTATGAAGTGAGGCCCAACCTCAGGTCCTAGTAATAGGTGAAGAGTGAGAAAGATTTTTAGAAATCCAGCTCTGTCCTCAGTGCAGTGTATATTTTTGTTCAACTGGGCTTAATGCTGTAGTGCTCAAATTTAGCATCTTCCTGAAAGCATTTTAGGTGTAAGCTCAGTTTCTTATAGTAATATGAAGCAGCAACTTCTGTTATAGCTATTAACAAATCTGGAAATTTTAAATCATGAGTAATCTGGTCTAAACAGAAACTAATCCAGTGTGGTTGTAACCACTGTAATTACTCGTTTAAAAAAAAATGCAAAGTTGGATGTTAAGGTCACCTTGTGGTAATGATAGTTTTCTGTATCTAGTCTTTTTCCCTTTTTTTTTTCCTGATACATTCACCATTGCATTTCTAATGGTGTTTTCTAAAATGCAGTTAGCTATTAAAAGAATTAATCATAAAGTTCTTTTGAGCTGAAAAGATGAGAGATGTCTGCAAGTGTCTTCAACCTGACTCCAGTTCTCCTTTGGGTTTTAATTCTGCTGTTACTCTGCAAAAGAAAGTTACATTTTCTAATTTTAAGGCTTTCTTTAAATAAGTTCTTATTTGATATTGTCAAAATATTAGTTGATAAATAGTATAGGTTCTTTTAAACTAGAAAAGAATGTTAATATACCTTCATTTCTTATGTGATGTTCCTGTCACTGGGGGTGTTTTTTGACTGCAGAATCGGGCTGTACTCTAAAGCTGATGATGTCCCGAGCTCTGATGGCTCTCACTGACCTGAAATCTCATGGCTCAAGGTTGCTGTTGTCCTGAATCCAGGCTGGCACATCTCTGAGGATGTATCTGAATACACAGGTGGAGCCGTGACTTCATATAACCAAACTGGGAAACCCCCCGCTCTGTTTTTCTGAAGGGAAGCAAAATTCATGAGGTCTGACTGCTGATTCCTCAGCATAATTCCCCCTAAAATGTCTTTTTCTTCTGTGTACCCATTCAGCATTGCTGAGACGTGGAGCAGCCTGTGTCCTGCCAGTCACAGCCAGGCTCCTTCTGCAGTAGTGGCAGAGCCAGGTTTTGTGCCCACTTTAGTTTCTGCCTGAGATAAAGCAGGCAGATAATGAAATAATGTTCTCATTATCTAACTAAATATTTGACACTTCCAGTTGTTGGGATATTGTTAGCATGGTTACTGTGCCAAGTGCTAAAGTGTCCAGATTCCCGTGGAGTTGAGATGTGAATAGATACAGTAGAAAAAACTTGTTGTGAATCAAAAGTGAGGCAAAAGCAGTAGGTGTGGGGGAAATCAGAGGAAAACACAGGTCAAAGCATCAGCTGAGGAAGCTGCAGACCCTCGAGGAGCAGGAGTGAAGTATAATTTGCTTGCGGTACGTGAAGGAAATGAGCATTGCCAGACTTACTGCTGAAGGGCCGGGTGTACATGGGCTGGATTTGGGTAGATTTTGGTAATTAGAACTATAACAATTGAATTTTTACCCATTTTGGATTCAAAGCTCGTGTCCGCTTGCTTTCTAGACTCAAGTGTTGGTGGGAGCCCGGTGCTGCTTTGTCTGACAAACAACACATAGTGCTCTTTTCTTTCTTCTCTCCCTCTCTTCTTCCTTCTAACCCTGTCAGGCTACTGTCAGGTTGTTCTTCAGTCCTGTGAAACTTAACTGTTTTGAATGCAAGTATCTTCTAAAGAAGGACTCACAAACATGCATCTTCTATCATAAAGAGCCCATTTGCTTGTCAGATCCTAGAAAAGGGCAGTGAGTGGTCAGCTATGGCCTATGCACAGTGACAGGTTTAAAGAGGGATTTTTAATTTTAATAAACTGGTGGTGCAGAAGTAGGTGATTTTCATGAGGTACCTGGGTGGCTACTCACAAGGGGAAACCCAAGTGTATGTGTGACAAGCTTCAGTGTGTTCTGCTCCTGGGCCCTTTGAAGCACAAGGGAAACGCTTGTGCTTATTTCAGCTTTGGGTTGTGGTTTTTTCCTTCTGCTTTTACTTGCAATTTAAGTTTTGGGGGCTGGAAGAATTGATTTTTTGCCTGTGTGTTTTAGTAGTCCAAAGGTATGCCAGTGCCTTAAATTCCTAAATTTTGCAGATCAAAGGTTCTGAGTAAGACCCACCTCACCTGGAAGGCTCACACTGCCAAGTGTTTTGCACTGTTTTTGCCTTTGAGTGTAGACCAGTGACATGAAGAAATTGTGTCAGCCTTGCTATATATTGCTCCTGACCTGCAGCTTTGACCTAGTATTCAGTTTCACTGTTTCCCATGCATTTACTGTAATTATTTGATTTAAGAAAATATATCATATGCCTGCTGCTTAGCCCTTTGGGAACTGGCGTAGGAGGGATCAGCAGGAGCTGCTGTTCTTCAGTAGCCTTTGTACAATCCTCCAGCTTCAGTTGTTTTCTTAAAACTTGTTCCTCTGATGTGTTGTCATCCTTTCAGCCCTGGTGGTTTTAGGGAACAATTATTTACTAAGGTGAATTTCCATGAAGTAGGAGCTGAAAATTGGAAATTATTACGGTTGCCAGGTGCAGACTTTTAGTTCTTTCTCCTTCTTTAGTAAAGAAAGCATTTCCCAAAGCTTGATTAAATCTCTTAAATCACAGTTTAGCCCAGCATAAGAAAAATAAGCTCAAATACCAGATCTGAACTAAGTGACTAAGCCATGTCCCGTTGTGTTGGAATTGAATTGGTTATAGTGCACAATAATCTACTTTATTGTCATCCTGGCCTTAACTGTAGCATAAGATGATTACATTGAATGTGTATAATAATAAGGCTTACACTTTGTATATAGTGCTTTAAATATTTTGGCAGACCATAGAAAGAACCTTTACGTGCAAGGCTTGATTAATCCTTTTCCTCTGTGTATAGAACAAGTAGCTGCCAGAGCTCAAGGGTAAAACCTATTAATAATGTCTCTGGCAGTCCCCGCCCTCCTTCACAGTGTATTCTCTTCTGTTCACAGCAAACTCCAGGCTTATTATCATTTTGATCTCTCTCTTTTGCTTTCCCAGTTTCCACGTAGCAGTCAGGGGACTCCAGCAGACTTGAATCCAGTATAAAAGTGTCTGTGGAGTATAAAATATTTGCACAAGCTCGGTTTTTCCAGCGTTGGGGAGAGAGAAAAGGGGCAGCAGTGCTGTGGGCAGCCCAGCCCCTGTGTTATTTCCTACAGCTGTTCACACTCAGTATGGTAGAGAGGACCCTTAGAACCAAGTTTAGGGAAATGCTTTCACCAGCAGCTGTGTCTGGTGTGTTCCCGGGGGGACGCACGTGCATCCAGCGACGTGGCCGTGCATCCCTCAGGGAGCACTCGGACTTGGGGTGAGCCAGGAATTATTCTCTTTTTCATATGTGGAAGCTGAAGCAGGATGAAGAAAAACATTTTTTCTAAGTTCCTGGGATGAGCTGGCTGCACAGCCACTGGCACCCTTGCAGTTCAGCATCGAAGTCAAGAGAGATGTTAACGTTAAAGCACAGCATTGGTGCCAAGAAAACGACTCTTTCTACAGGGAGGTCACACTGGCTTATTGTAAACCATTACTGACCTTGAGCAAATATTAATCCTGAGATCTGACTGCTAACCTATACTCTTTATACTAGGGAAAATGATTTAATCTTTGGCTTTCAATGAAAGTTTGTTCCTTTACCAAAAAGTTTTCAGCATGTTTTTGTCAGAAGTAGGTTCATAGTTTGTATTATAGTCTCATGGGTATATTAATAAC
Source organism: Lophotriccus pileatus (assembly GCA_035583135.1). Classification (NCBI taxonomy): domain Eukaryota; kingdom Metazoa; phylum Chordata; class Aves; order Passeriformes; family Tyrannidae; genus Lophotriccus; species Lophotriccus pileatus. The sequence goes on from JAWWES010000006.1 coordinate 9,806,914, forward strand.
ATTATACAACAAAGAAAAATGGCATGTGGTGAAGGTTTTAAGTGAAAAATATTTATTATTCAGAAGGCTTTCAAGCAACTTAGGTCACTAGATCAATAAAACATTTTCGTTTTGGAAAGTACTTCCCATTCCTGGTGCAGTGTCTCTTTAGCTGCAGCAGCTGTGAGGATGGATGGGATGGATGGTGCCATGGCCCATCCTCCCTTGCCAGGTCCTCAAGGGAGGACCAAAGTGCATCTTGCCCTCCTGTCTTTTTTAAGTAAGATTGTTACAAAACTGGGGGAAGGGAAGCAGTGAGGGGGTGCCTCTGAGCTGGGAAACAAGTCGGGTTCACCCGACCCTTGGCAGGCTTTGTGAGACACCTCATCGTAGCCTGTGCCATCTTGAACTCTGGGGTGCCCCTTTCCTCTCCGTGCCAGTGCTCTCTCCCATCACTGAGGTATCCCCCACAGACAGAACTGAACAGTTGTTCCACCCAAGAAGCAGCATCCTCTGGTTCTCCTCTGCTCCTGTGCAGCCCCGGGCGCGGGGGGGTCCCGGCCAGCGCTGCCACCACCGCGGCTGTTCAGCCCAGAGGTGGCAGCATTTCACCGGTGGGCAAAGGAGAGCCCCGGGATACAGTGGGGACATTCATCTGGCTAAGTGCTTTGGGATCTTTTTGGCCAAAAGCACACTGAAGAAGAAGAAAAAAAAATTAAAAAAAACTAAGGTCATAAGGTGTCTGGGATTTTTGAAGAGCCAATGTAACAGTGGTCTTTTATTATTGGTGAGTTTACAGCCAAGAGCTGTCCCGTAAATGAGCAATGCGATTTGGGGGTTATTTTTTTTTCCTTTAAAAGCAGGAATGCTTGAGACATTAAAGGTGGTCTGGCAGCTTTTGCTGTGAGACTTCTCTCCGTGTTGATCTGTACACTGGCTTTGTATCAACACGAGAGCACCACGTCCGTGCAGACAGGCAGGGGTCAGCACCGTGTGTTTGAACTGGATGGCACTGCTGCTTCACACAGGAATACAGTTCATATATAGTATGGGGGATAGGAAGAATGTGGTAGACTGTTTGGCTGCATGGACTGTGTGAGCTACATGCCATTAATTAGAAAAGAAACTAGTGTGGAATGCATAGTTTGTACTTAGCGTGCTGTTATTTATTTGCTTTGGAAGGACGAGGAGGAAGATGAACTAATACCCCATGAGCCCACGGTGGATGTAATTCAGGTATCATTTCAGGAGCCAGGTTTATGGCAGGTATGATTGGATTTTTATTGTGTCATTGCTTGGATTAGCATTAGAGTACGGACAGCCTCAGGTCCTTGAGCTTATTTAAAGACCTTCATATTTTCCGTCAACAGCTGTATGAAGTTAAAGGGAAAGAGGCCATGGGATTTCTCTTTCTCAGCTAGTTTATTTGTGAGGTGGTGAGGTTAATGTGGCAATATCCCATGCTTAGTAGAGGGGCTTTTTGGCTTTAAGCATTGTGTGTGCTCCCTTCAGATTTATGATTTTGACCCCAGCCTGGCATTATCACACTGTCAGTGGGAGTGCAGGGCTGGTTGGAACCTCCAGCTCTTGGTGGTAATCTCTCTTAATTAGTTTACAGTTGAAACAATTGTCCAACTTTTTGCCTTTAAACAAGGGAAGTTTGCTCTATCGGTGGTTGATTTCCCTGAGGGAGGAAATCCTGAGGGAGGTTATCAGGGGGAGAAAAGCTCCCGGGCTCCACTTTCAAAGCAATGCCATGTATGAAGCATGCATCAATCCTGTTAGTACTGCTTATTATTTCACAATGGCGTGTCAGGAATTACGGGCACAGACCTTTCTAAGGACTGTTGCAGACCTTTGTGCACCCTTATCCCGAGTCAGGATTTTGTGGAATTACGTGCTAATAAAAGCTAATTTTACACATTAAATTGCATTCTTTGAAATTGCGCTTTTAATTGCTGATCTTTCCCTGACTTCTCCACAGATCTCTCCTAGGCTCCTCATTGTCGACTTTCTGCCAGGGAGCCCTCCATGCCTCATCATTAGGACTAAAATCTGCCATCACTTAACATAACACACAGAGCTTACAACTGGGAGCAGCCCCCTCCCTTGCATGGGAGCACAGACAATAATAGACACTATAGTGGCAGCACCAATGGGAGCTTTACCATGTATTTTAATGACTTGTGCTTGATTACATTTGCTAGATTGAACCAAAGTTCATTTAGTAATTGGTATGATTCTTAGCGGGTACACATTTGACATTCCTCACTCATTAAAGAGCTCCAACAATGGCTGTTACAACTTTCATCTCAAGGGTGACCCTCTCAGATACGTATCCAGTCTTTTTCTTTTGATAAACCACCCAACCCGGCATTCATTAACACTTAACCATCTGCAGCCAGCTCCTCCTAGTACCTTCTCCCTTGCTTTGATGATATAATTAAAAGCCTTCTGTATTATCTCCCCCGGAGCAGTAAGTCTAGGTGCGTCAGCTCCGGCATTGTTTGTTATTCGATTCTCTCTGGATCGGCTGCTCCTTGTGACGGGGCTCATTTTTCATATGTTGTAAAGATTAGCTGATGGAGTGGGAGATCAGAGGCACGAGAAGGGAGTGTGGCTCTCGATATTAGTTACCAGATGCTCATTTGAAATGGTGATGGAGTTTGCTATTATCTGTTAGATTATTTGGCTCCTTTGCTTTTACCTGAAGATAAACTGGTTTAAGTACTAGTCAATGAAAATTAGCATTATCTTTAGTGGCTTGTTATGATAGAGTGCTCTTATCAGTCTGGTTTAGCGTGGCTATTCTCTCCTTGAGTCTGGTTTACAGAAATCACAGCTTTGTTTATGCATGTGCCCAAACTTGCCTGTTTGACCTTTGAAGCTGTGATTATAATATTAATCTATGGGACTATTCTGTTGCAAATCACTTAGGTGGTCTGTATTTCAGAGGATTTCATTGTGGGACCTCCCTCTTGTCCAGCATGATGTTCTGTTATTGTTAGTATATTCTACACTGAAAGCTAACTCAGAGTGGCATTTCAGTAGGTCTTGTTGTCTGGCTGCTTTTTGTGGGTTTTTTTTTTTGTGTGTGTGATGGAGGAGCCAGAGGACAGCGCTGTGCTACTGTTTGTCCACTTCCACTGATTTTGTATAACTTTATAACAAAGTTGCTTAGCTACAGAAAAACTTGGTACAACACTAGCATGCAGATACAAACTTCAGCCCGCAAATCCTCAGCGTCCTGTGGTGTGGCTAAATAGCCTCCTTCCAATTTGCAGGTGGGGAGACTGCACACAGACACAGCAACAGAACCAGCTTTTGCTGGGCAGTTCCTCTTTTATGCCCTTGCTTGGTGCCTAACCCCTGCAGCCTTCCCCTGCCTGGTGTTTAAGCAGGGTTGGGATAGATCTTGAATAGCAAGAGGAAAAAGCTGGCATTCTGGCACTAAAGGGACTTTGTCATGTTTGTCATCTTTGAGTTAAGAATTGGGGTTTTTTCCTCACGTTTTCCCCTCTCCTTCCCATATTGCATCCATTTCTGTATTTTTACATATTTATTGCCTTGTTCCATTGATTTGTTCATTCCCCCAGTAAACTATTATATTTGTTACATAAATACAAGGGGAGCTCTTCTCAGAGAAGATGTGAAATTTCTCCCCCTCATAAACACACAAAATGTGGAAACCATTCTCAGGATGCAGAACAGGAGGGAGTCTGCTGACTTCCAACTGCAAGACCTCATTAAAATTAGTGGATTCCCTATCCTCTTTGCATAAGGAACATTGCTATTTGGGCTGACTTCCACAGCAACATCTGGGCCACCGATAACATCAGTACTGGAGCATTGCTAGGTGAGCTCATGTTTTGTTAATGAAGTAATCTACTCAAAGTGCATATATCATTTTTTTAGTACTACATACTTCACTGCAAAGTGTTGTACTACTATTATAGGAGCTTTCCTTTGCAAGTGGGACTTGAGGAATTTTGTTATAGTCCAAAATATGCCTAGCTTGAATTGAATGGCATGCTTGAGAAATGCCACCTAAGTCATAAAATATTAAGACTTAAATACTTTGGTAGTTCAATGCACTCATTGAGAAATACACTGAAAAATGGCTTACCAGAACACCTGATATTCTTACAGCTTTGGTGTTACTAAATATTCGGTGTGATAGTATTTGGTTATATATATATATAAATATATATAAAAACCAATACTATCACACTGAATATATATAAATATGTACATATGTATGCCCAATTTTTGAGTGATCCTTCTTCTGAGCTAACTAAATAATAAAAGTGATCATGATCACAAACATTTGACTTTAACATGTTCTGGAATAAGCAAACAAAACTGGATAGAATATACTGGTAAGATATGTTCAGTTGGACTTCGTTATGAAATGCAGACATCAAAGGAGGAAAAATGGAACCAGAGACAATTGCAGGTGTGGATTGAAATATCTTTCCTTCATAGCCTCTGACCAGGAGTGCAGTTACAGGTGTCTTGAACAGCTCAGTGTAGTCTCTGCTGTGTTTTGTCTTTTTTAATCTGGAAGCTAAATATTCTTGTGGCTTTTCTGTCCTGAGAACTAGTGGTGAGTGTTCAGACAGCCAGAATGCTCTCAAATGAGGCCACAGGTTTGTGGAATGGCAAATAATATTGGCATAAAATATCCAGCTGCTTTGAGACAGGTTCCAAAAAGGGTTTCCGTTCTCCAAGAGCAGAGAATGCACAAAGAGAAGCAATAGAAGTAATCAGTGAGTCTTTGTGATTTAAACTTCGTTCTTAAAATATTGAAGCTATTGGAGATTCCTGAGGTTCTGAAGTATTAACCTGCCACTGCTCTGAAAGTGAAGACTTCCCTGTTTCCCTTACGATGAGTGGGAGTTTTACTGATCTTTTCCACCTTACTGGGCTGGATAAGCAAATTCTTTGTAATTGAGCCGTGGCAGTCATTTGTAATGTGTAGCGTAGGAAAGGTGAGCAGACCCTATCTCCTTCCCTTATTTCCCTCCAGGAAGTGTTGGAGAAAATACAGTAGTGTTGTTGTGTTTGCTAGCAGAACATGCCCAGCCTTGCCTATTAAGGCAGGCACTTCGCCAGAAGCTTTGAATTATTGTACCCTGACATTACCCACTGTAACTTTTAGCACTCTGGGCCCATTACTTTGGCTTCCTGCCCAGTAATGTGCAATTTCCACTTACATGAGAAGATGTAGCAGGAGTAATGACTCCTTGGAGGAGGTGTTTTCTTTCACAGCAAATCAGCCCAGGGCCAGCAGGTGTAAGTTTATAGACACAGCCCAATAATGGCAGCCTGCACTGTTCTTTTCTGTCAATCCAGCAGCAGAAGGAAAGGAACAGACCTTTGTACACTTTTCACTATCCCCTGACCTCATTGCAAAGTCAAACTCTTGTAAGTGGCCATGCAAAAGCTCCATGATTTTCCCTTTTTTATTCTTTTCCAGGCACCCCAGAATGCACATCAGAACAGGGCTGATGGATGCCCATCTCTACTGTCTGAAGAAATATGTGGTAGACTTTCTGGTAGAAAACAGGTAAGAAACCAAGCAACACACAAAGTAGTAACAGGTGCTTGCACTGACATCAGGTTCGTACCAGAACTTTTAAAGGAAGATTTTTTTCCTAAATGAGCTACTATGAAATTGAAATATAAAAGAAACCGGTTTTCAAAATGCTTTAACTACGCTAAAAGGAATGCAAAGCACTATGGCTGAGTTTCTTATTCAGATCTTCTTTTTACAAAAATAACAGCATAAGTGAACACTCACATTTTTGTCTTGTTTCTTCATCCCTTCTTTTTCTAATCTATCTGTGCTTTTTGGCTGCTCATTTTACCAGGGCTCCCCCATTGTTAGCCCTGTGAATACATTTCTGACCTTTGATTTCCCCCACCGCAGTCTGTTTTGGCCTTTGCAATCACCTTCTCTGTGCCCCTTCACATCCACCACCACTGCAGGTGGGCTATCTCTGTAGCATCCTATGTTTTTAGCTTGTGATGTTCCTCTGTCAAAACTCTGAGACCACCCACTGAGAGTAAGAAAAACATCCATTTATGGAAGTGGAGGAGGATCTTAGCTATAATATTTCATGAAACAGGCAAAAAAAAAACCAACCCTGTTTATCTTTAAAAAACAAACAAATGAACAACCCCCCTCACAGTAAGTAGTTCAGTTTTGGAATAATGTCCTGTTCCTAGAGTTTTTATAGCCCTCTCGTGCCTATTATATATACTGAATGCTCCCTGAGTTCTCAAGAGTTTTCTCCCCTTTTAAGTAAGATGAAAGATGCAGGGGCTAAGTGTTGTGTTCATAGTACATTTTCTTAGCAGATAAACTGACATGTGAAAAAACACTGAGGGTGGGAGATTTATGTTAGTCTTGTCCATATACAAATCTTGTGATGCAGCTGGATCCATAACTGAAAGAGCTCTTCCAGAATAAGGGACTGTGGCTATAAGGCTTATCCAGTACTTTGACTGGTACATGAGGGCATTGTACAAGTTATTTTACTCCATGTTTGTGCACAGAAACATGTAGGAAAGGTGAGAAAGCTTCAGGAGCAGCAGATGCTCTAAACCTGGAATAAACCATTTATCCTGCATATTTGAGAAAGCTGGTGACGGTTTGGAATTCTTGTGTTTCTTGTGATAGTATGAAGCAGCACTTACACTTTCCCTGTGTCATACAATATGTAGGACTCATTTCTTGAAGTCTTAGCCATCTAGTTTTGCTGGGATTAGACATTTCTGGAATATTAGACATTTCACACGTTCAGTTATTTTTCCCTGGTAGTTCATTCTGGTTTGAATTTAGATCTGTGGGACAAGGATGATCTTTGTCAGATATGTCTGAGTAATAGCGGTAACTTCAGATTTCAAGGCTTTATGCTATTTCAGTTGAAACTGGTGAGAATTTGACTTTGCCAGTCAGGATTTTACCTTGTATTAACCAAAGCCAGCAGAGTGAAATCTTGCTCTTAACTCTTCCAGTTTCCCCCAGTTGCCCAAAGAACAAGTCTAATTGGGGTTGTTTGTTTGTTTTCTATAGCGAGGTCACTCTCTGTCTTCACTATTTTTTGAGGCTGTGCTGCTTTTCTGTGACACTTCCATGGTAAACAGATAATTACAGCAGCTAGGCAGCATTTCTTAAGACCTGATAGCAATATCTGGCTTATTAATGGCATTTATTACACAAATGCTGCTTATTCAGTCAATTGAGAGAATCAGTTGCAAGTAATGTGCTTAACTGGCAAATCTGGGGAATGGGACTTTTGCCACGAGGAATAACTTGGGCTTTCAGACTTCTGGCATCGGTGGGCATTTGCAGCTTGTTTTTCTTCTCTGAGAAGGAGAGGACAGTGCATACCCAGTGATCTTTCCATGTTTGGCAGTAATGTGCCGAGACTTTTGAAAGACCCTGTGGATCCTTTTTGCCTCAGAAGTACTGACATCTACATAATTGTTTCAGCTTAAGGATTCTTTTTAATACTTTGGTTTTTAGTCTAGAGAGAACCTGCAGTAAGATTTTGCCTCTCTGAAATTCCGCACCGGGACTGGAGAAGCTCAGATGCCTTGTTTAAGTTGTGTGAGTTTAAAACTAACAGCAGGGACTGAAGGGAACAGTGAAGCTCTTGTACAGTGCCAGGAAGTACTGACACAGTGTACTTCCTCAATATTATAATATTTACATTGTGTTAATATTTTAACAGCGGGGTTTGATGGCAGGCAGAACACCTTTTTTCATTGTTTGAAGCTCACTGAAGCATTTACATTTTTTCAAATGTTTTTTTTTGACATACAAAAGCTGGAAAAGTGTTGGCCAGCAGGAAAAAAATCAGATGCTACAACTGGCTTTTGCAGAGGAAAATTATGATTACTTCCAGGTCAAAGCATTATTATCTATGTGGGATCTGTTTCTTCTTCAGTAAGTCCCAACTTAGCTGCAAAGTGTTCCATCAAGCCCTGCCTGGGTGAATGCCGTTCATATATAGCTGCACCTGTAAAGGTAAATTGCAGTCAGATTAATACATACATTGTATTTTTATTTGTTGTGTGATAGCTTTGGAAAAAGGCTGAATACTCAGCTTCAAGATGAAGTGATACCAAGGTTTGTTTCATCAGCTTGGCCACTGTCTTTCTTTCTGGTACTAGACAGATCCCTTAATTTTTCTGTGCACTTGTTTCCTCTTCTGAGTGGGATTGTTTGGCGAATAATCAGTATTTGTTTGGCAGCAGTGGGATACTATGATGGGGGATGTTAGGAGAGATCAAAATACTGTTTGGTAGCCTGTAACTCAGTTTGTAGTCCTTTAATACATTTTTATGAACTATTTTTAAAGGCCTGAATAATAGATTATCCTGCCTGAAGTTTTACTGCAGTATAGCAAATGAAATTTTTAAAAGGCAGAGCTTGCTGGTGCCTTTGAGTAAAAGTGAGAGGAAATGTTCTGTTTAGTAGAACCTCCTCAAATACATATGTCCAGACAAAAATAAAAAATATGATGCCCCTAATGTAATTTAAACCTGGGGAATTTATTTTTCAGGAATTAAACTTTTTTTCTCTTTCCTCTCCTAGGAGGAAAAAACTCATTTTGTCAGTTAAATCTCCATCTATTATTCATCCACTAGTTCAGCACTGGATCCTAGTGAAATCGAGTGTGCCAGGGTCCTACCCTCTCCAAATCTTCCAAAGTCAAATGCTCATGGTTCCACAGTGGCTTGGGCAACAGCTGAAGAAATTCTTGCCCACAGCAGTTTATTTCCTACAGCTGGAATTTGTTCCTTCCATTCTTTCCACACTTCTGTGTCACCAGGGTGGGCTGATCAGCTGCAGTTGATTGGCAGCCTGTGCAGAGGGCTGCCAGTTCGAGCACTGGGAGCTCTGCCCTCGGATGGACGTCTCCATCCCTGCATCCGCAGTGGATACCTGACACTGGTGGCTTCTGGGTCTGTTCCCACTAGATTCACAAGAGTCACAGACCAACTGCATCCCTCCTGTCTGAACAGGGACTGTGACCTCAGTGTGAAGCAGCTCTTATTTGGGCTGAATTTCCAGCTCGTGGTAGCTGTCCTGTCCTTGGGGTTTTTTGCATCCAAGACCTTTGGTTCTTCCACAGTTCCCTTTCTGCATCAGTGAAGTTGGAATTGCTGAGGTTGGCCTCGGTAGAGAGCCTGTGGAATTGTATCACACCTCTGCATGGGAGGGAAGTCAGTTATAAATCTGATCTCCTTGTATTTAGGTGAGAGCTTTCGTTTCCTCAGCATTTCCTTTTCCAGAGTAAAGGCAGCCCGAGGATTTCATGGGTGCCGCGCCTTGTGGCGTGGGAAGGCGGGCGAGCACGGGCCGGGTGTGCTGCCGGAGGTGCTCTGCCAGCACAGGGCAGGGATAGTTGGAGGTGAACACCTGCACTGCTCGGTGAAATGCACAATATTGCTTTTCTTAAAGCGATCGTTCCACGAGCTGAGCCAGAGGCGAGACAGAAGCAGAGGCTGTAGCTGGCTGGGGGCACGGCTCCACCCCACAGCTGGCGGGCCTCACACCCCTGGGGCCCTGGGGTGGCAGCCAGCACAGTAGCCAGTCCCTTTTTTGGCACTCTCCTGAGTGCTAGGTTGGAATCCTGCCTCGCCGCTGCGTTCAGGGCAGATGGAAGAAGAGAGCCCTTATTCCCTTTCCCCCCTGAACTCCGTGTGCAGCGGAGGGCAGGATCTAGGCCGTGTGAGCCCGGTGTGTTGCACAGACGTGTGCTGGTACTCCTTTACCGCGCACTGACAGTCGGATTGCCAACAATCCCAGCAAAGCTGCTGCCAGGAGAAATGTGATCAAAGTGAAATTGCGTTGTAGCTTGTGTTCTGCTCTTCCACAATCTTTCCAAAGCTCTAGCCTGGTGAAATAAGATAACTCATTTAGGGGAGGGCAGGAGGGGGGCAGGCAGATTTAGAGCAACCCCTTTCCCTGTAAAGTTTTAACATGGAAACTTCAAACTTGCTTTGGAAATTTAAGTCTCTATATACATCCTGTGAATACTCTGACAGAAGGGAATTACCAAAAAAAAATTTAAAAATCAGGTCTTCAGGCATCATTCGTTTGCCTTACATCTTAGCAGTTCTTTTCTCCCCTCTCAGCCCCTCTGCCTTGTACATTTAACACACATGTTCTAACAAATGAGCCAGTCATTCTTCTGCCTCATTACACAACTGTGATTCATCCTCAGGGTCCATCTTTGCGTTGGGTGAAGAAGGGACTGAGATTGGGGAGAGAGGAAAAGTAGGTGTGTTTTTAAGGGTTGTGTCATAATGTGCACACTTGAGGTCTTAAATAAGGTATAAGCAACATGCTTATAGCTTTTCTTAATTTGAGTGCCCAAACTGTTAGCTTGATATTCTTTTAAGTATGTGTATATATATTTATATATATGACACTTATAGAATTAATCAGCAAGGCTACTGTGGCTCTTGCTAATGGAGTCGCTGTTATCAACGTGGATTTATCACTTTCAGGTCAGCTGCCAGAAGGAGATGGGATGCTCTGAACTTCAAAGAATATGCAGCTCAGCATTTGTAACCTTGACCTGGAGCATATTCTGTTTCTGTAGTGCATGAACACTGCAGTTACCCTGCAGAAAAGAGAGGGAATGGAGTGTGCCCAGTGTAGAAGGACTCACGCCTTTTAGAAGTAAAAAAAATTAGCTGCAAAACAGGTCTCTTCCAAGCATGTGCAAACAGTGTTTTTTCAGACTTAGCTTGATGTAGTATGGGCACATTTTCTGTTTATAAATGTAACGCCCCGATGAAAAGACAACCCTGTGCCAAATTGCAAGCATGGAAGTGCAAGAGCTTTTCAGCAGAGCAGATGAAATATTTTAACGTGGTCAAAACAAAGTTTTTTTTCCACGATTTTGTTCTTGGAAATAGCTGAGACATTTTTGATGAAGCTATCCAAAAAATAATCAGCTTGAGGCAAACACCTGGCATAGGTAATTTCAGCCAAAAGAGTTACACTTCATCAAAGTTTACAAACAGATGGAGACAGAAACTTACAATAGGAAATGCTGGGCCATGTATCTGTAGGCACCCCAGTTGGTGGGTGAACGCTGGTGGTCTCAGAGTTGGTGAGGGCAGGTGCCACTGTGTGTTTGCTCTGATATTCTAGGTTCTCTGTTGCTCATCAGAGTGGCACATGCACATCCTGACATCAGGAAGACCTTTGGACTTCATTTCAAAAGACTGTGTCGGTATATCTAAAACTGAGTTGGCAACACACATCTTGCTCTTATACGTTGAGACATTTCACATGCTTTTGTGGTGTCCTTCCCTTTTTTTTCCCCCACCCTTTTTCCCCTAAAAGCAAGGTAACATTTTATTCTGTTTAGTGATATGTTTTGCAGATCAGCATTTTGTCCTGAATCTGGTCCTTCTCAGTTGTTGGGTGTAAAAAAAGCCACTGTTTCCCTGCTACAGTCACCTGGGAAGTGGGCAGCTCTGCCTGTGGCCAGCAGGACGATGTGTGGTACTGGAAAGGCAAGAATAATAAACAGCAGCACTGTGGTCACTTCAAAAGGTCTGACTAAGCATTTGCAGCGCCTTGTCCTGGGAATGCTGAGTGCTAACATCTTGCTTGCCACCCAGGGAAATCCACTTTCCCTGGGGAGCCCTTCTCTTGGGGTGCACCCCGTGAGAGGCTGAGCTGTAGCTAAGAAAACAAATCAGCCCTTCCGCAGTTCTTCCAGCTCTGGAGAGCTGCCTGCCAGAATTTGCCAGTAGAGAAACTCTTTCCTAAACTGAGCAAATTTGCAGTAAACTTTATGGCCAAAGTCAGTATGATTTGTTTACAAAGTTAAACACTGGGTTTTGGTGTTTTTTTTTTAACTGCTGAAATAAATAAGAGCAAATTGTGTGAGGTCATAGCACTCTGCCTTTCCAAACTGCTTCAGCTGCAATCCCAGAGCACGCTTATCTGCTGGGCTCCCCTCCACTGTGTCCAGAAAGCCTTTGCTGGGCCAGCACTAAAAGGGGAGAGGAAAGTTTGCTGTCTCAGTGCTGTGTTCTGAGATCTGTTGCCCTGAAAAGAGCTGCAGCGAAGCTCCCCTTCTTCTCCCCGATAAATGGCAGGGCAGTGTGAGATCTTTGGAAACTGGAGGTGTGAGTGACTGGCTCTGGAGCTCCTGCTTGGATGGCTGTGTGCTATGCTGTACACAAAGGCCCCTGCAGGTTTATATTAAGGTGCTGCCCAGACTAAACCAGTGCATTTTTTCTTTTTCCCCTCTAAATGCCTTTTTATCATTCAGGCTGTCACCTGTGTTTCCTGGCAAGGGCTGCTGGCTGGGGGAGGTCTGGCAGAGCTGAACACCCAGCTTTGGTGGTCTTTGTGTGGCTGCCTGAAAGATGGCTTAAAACAGAACCTGCTCTGTGAATACCTGCGAGTTAACATGTGTCAGCCGTGTGGCTGGAAGGTTTCTCCTTTGGTGTAAAGAGAGATTTTATAATGAATACTTTCCTTGTGATTAAAATGGATAAATAAACAAATAGCTCCTACAGGAAGTATACTGTGTGAAGACAGGGCAAATAGATTGTGGCTTTCCAAACAAGGAAAAGAAAGAGGGGAGGAGGGGAAGGGAAACAACTAACCTAACCAAGTTCCTTCTTAGTGCATTTAATCTATTAGAATGTGAAATGGCAATTCATCTTTCCCATTTCCTTTCCTTGTCAAACATATCCAGCTGTTGGAGCTTTCCCTGCTCCCCAGTAGAAATGCCAAGATTTGAAATTTGTTGATGTCCTCCTCCTCCAGGGTATCATTACTGTTATCATCTTTCCATGGTACCAATCCAGCTCACCCCTGAAACCTCAGGGGGAAAAACCCTTATGATCCTAATTAGATTTAAACACATTATGATTTTCAGCAAATGCCTTCTGTAAGAAATTCAATTCCTTTTCCTGTTAGCAACCTGCCTGGGAGCAGACATATCTTTGGATGTGCTGAACTGGAGCTGATCAACTTCTTGAATAACTGCAAATCTTTCTGTGGGACCACGATACGCCATAGCAGCCACGTGCCTGAGATAGGGGAAGCACACTTGGTTGCAGCCCAGCATTCTGTGCATGCAGGCTGCTCCTAATGAAAATGTTTTTCTGAAGTAAATGTTAAAGTGTGTTAATTTTGTTCTCTGACTGTGATTTGCGACGTCATATAAGTACCCTTTGGATTCCCTAAAAGAAGTGAATTTAGGGAGGGCATGAAAAAGGTCATTCAGTTATAGAATCACAGAAATATTTGGATTGGGAGAGGTGTATGGCAAGCAGTCTCTAGTCCAACCTCCTGCTCAAGTAAGTCTAACTTTTGTGTTGCTCAGGGGGTTTTTTTTGCAGTTGAGCTTCGAAAATCTCTGAGGATGAAGACTGGGCCTTGTCCCAGGACTGTACCACTCACTGAAAACTTGTTTTCCTTATGTCCCAACTGGAATTTCCCTTGTTGCAGCTTGCATTTGTTGCCTCTTGCCCTTTTACTGTGTACCTCTTGGAAAAATTGGGCTGTCTTCTGTATCACTTCACTTGTAGTGGTGGAAAACTGTAACCAGATTCCCCTGCAGACTGTAACCAGTCTTCCCTTCTCCAGACTGAACAAACCCAGCTCCCCCTGCTTCTCCTCCTGCATCATGTGCTCCTGGCCCTCTTGGTGGCCTCAGCTGGGCTTGTTCTGATCTGATAATAAACATTAAAAATTGTTAACTATTTTTTCCACTGCTTGATGCAGTTTCAGTTTCCTTGGGTAGCCTTCAGTCAAGTTGACTTTTGCCTTCTTACAAGACGTGTATTTGGAACCAAGGAGAAATGATGAATCTTTGACCAACCTTTGTGCACTTCTTTCCTCCTTTTTTTTCCCCTTTAATGATCACCACTTGGACAGTATCACCCTATGCATTCTTTTATTGGTGCAGTACATTTTCTCCACCCAGCACTACTTTCATGTAAGATAATACTTTGGGTGAAGTTACTATCTTACTTTACTGGACATCTCACTGTGAGAATACAATACTATGGTATCACAGAAATTTCTCTTGCAGTGAAAAATATTAATCCCCTGTATTTTCTATTCAGATGATCTGAATGTACAATTTTCAAGATCTTTTCCTTTCTTCCCCTCTCTCTTTTCTGCTTCTAAATATTTCTTCTTCCACACCACCTCAGTCACTGACTCATCCTTCTGAAATGCCGAGTCCCCTTTTACTGCCAGGTTGAATTTTTGGTAAAGAGAGAAAACAAGAATTCTTTTCCTAGTATGCCACATCTCTCATAGGTTTTTTTATTCTAGGTGTTGGTTCAGTGTTAAATTTCGTTGTGCCTTAGCCAGTCAAATGAAACATAAACAATAATAAAGAGGTCTGTGACGCTGTTTCTGACTTTATTATTGCATTGAATTATCATGATATTTTAACTTCATATAGAAGTTAGAAGGGAAAATAAATGCTACCAATGGTGATAGGGCACACATGCATGAATGGAGTAGCTAAGAACTATCTTCTTTAAGTCAGTAAACCATCATTTAATCAGTAGTGATATTCTGAGTTCCATTTTGAGTGTGGTAAGTAGCTAGAGTGTGAAGTAAGGGCTGATCTTAGAATAGTCTTGAATCAAAGAAGAGCAACTGCACATTTCTTTAGGTGAAAAAATAAAAAAGGGAGTATAACATTTTAAATAGTCTGTGGGAAATGCTGAGCCCTGTCTAGTTAAGTTACTGATTTTGAAGAAGTTCAAGAGCTGAATGGGGAGAAGGAGGGACATTTCCCTAAATCAAAGATGCAGAGATGGACTATAGCCCACACACCATTTTACACCAAACTTTTATGGATTAATACCACCTGGAAAGAACATTATGAATAAAAGCAGGCTCGTGAAAAAGAGGAGATGGGATTCATTGGCCAAAAAACTTTCTCTTAAAGTTCTTCAAGAAAGGAGAAAGACCAAAAAAAAAAAGTTCATTCTTATCACAGACAGAAGATCATTTTGCAAATGCCATGGTAAAAAGAACAGGAGAGTGGAGCAAGGATTAGTAATCAATAGAGGGGTCTAGGAATTTACCAAGGTAGAATGATTTGCTATGGAGAAGGGTGTAGAAATGGTACTTGAACAGATGGAAGCAGGACTGAATTATACACCAGAACTTCCTATTTATCTCCCAGAAGTTAAATCAAACCAAGAATAGGTCCATTTGATTGCAGACCCCCAACTGCAGTATCTGCACGGGGGAAACAGCGAAGTGACATTGACATCTTCAGTGCCTTTAATGCAGTCTCAGTGGAGTGGGGTGAAGGAGGTTGCCCATGTGAAGCTACAGCCATGTCTATATTTTCTGACATGTCTTACAGAGACAAGCCTGAAACGTTTGTCAATTTATCTAAATATATAATTGCTCACCTTAAGTTTACGTATTTCATCAGTTTATGGGTACATGTCAACGAATGCATCGTGTACGTGTGTTTGTTTAGGCATGTTATCAGAAAGCCTCTGTTTCTCTTTCAGAAAAGAAGCCTGATTTCTAAGGCGGTTAGAAAAAAGTTGGTAACTCAGACACAGATGGCTGCAAAGGCGGAGGTGGGAGAGAATGGGGAGAGATGAGTTCTGGCAAGGGATCACGTTTGTTGCAGGTGCGCTTGTTTTAGAAGAATGGGATGCTGTCTGGGAATGAATGAGATCCATTCCTCAGCAGCGTGCACAACCTGCCAAACACCCTGGGTGGCCTCCGACGGCCTCGGAGACTTTTTGGTCAGAGAGAAGTTCTAAAAATGTCTAAACTTGCTGGCATTCCCATGCAAAAGCTGTATTAGTTGGGAGCTGTGGGGTGTTCCTGGCTGTTTGGCAAGAGGGCAGAGTTAAGGTTACTTAGATGACCTGAGCTGAGTGTATGCACGCTTTCAAAGGATTTGAGTATGTAATTGAGGAGTCTTAATTTCTGTGGTCAATTTTTCAGAAAGCTGCCTTGTTTCCCAAAGGGCTTTTTGGCAGAAGTGGAAGTTAGATCCCTGCTCCTTTAACTGCATCCAGACTTGGTGGAACATGAGAACAGCTTTTCATGTGGTTTGCATCCATACCATCCCTTTCGTGCTTTGATCTGGATCCTCTCCGTGTTGCCGTGTCTGTCACTGCCACTTGCGTGTCCTCTGCTTTTCCTCCATCACCCAGAATGCAGGGGTTTGGTGGGGATTCCGCAGTTTTGGGAAGTCATTCATAAACTTGAGCCTGCAAAGCAAAGCTGTGCAGTTTTACTGGCTTGCTGTGTAATGGCTTTTGAATGAGTCACACATGCTCTTACGAGAGTTGGGACTATGTTGCTGTCAGACTTGAATGTTGTAGTTGGAAAATAGTATGGGAAGACAAATGAAGCACAACTGCAGTCATGTGGAATTGCCTTTTAGTGGAGCATTTCTCAAAGTTTCCTTGTCTTCTCCGTCGGCTTTTAGCTCCAAAAATAAAAGGAGACACTGACAAATAATTAATTACTACGAAACTGGGGAGGGAGGGGGAATATATTTACTCTTTTTGTGATAGAAATTTTGAGAGTAGAACGGGACAAATAGAACATAGCAAGATATAACAGATGTTTGATGGTATGATGGGTGTTGCAGGTTATTGAATTAGGCACGAGTAACTGCCTGGTAATTTATTAGCTTGCCTGGTTACTTTGGAGTCTTCCTGTATTATAATTGGTCTTGGGTACACCAAACAAAGGCAAAAGGATTATTGCAAGATATAAGAGCAGAATTAGCCTTCTGCAGGGCTGTGGCACACCCATACATTTATCATTTGATTTTTTTTTTCTCCTTTTGTATGTAGCCCTTCTGTGCTTTCTCCGCATTCTTAGCATGTCTCAGAAATTCCAGCATTTTTGGTAGTGAATCAGTGAGAAGAAGGGGAAAAGGCCTGTAATTGCTTTTTCCATTGTGCTTGTTAAAACCGCGTTGTGGGAAATGGACCCAAACACTGTCTTTTAAGTGGTGTTGAGTCTGAGGCAGGTGGTATTAACTCAGGACTGCATTAACTCTTTTCAAATCTCTTTCCTGTTTCCTTGAGGAAACATGCCTGGTGTATATATGTGGCAAGGGCTGTTTGCCTGCCTCTTGCATTGACATTTTAATTTGGTCCATGATATAAATATCATTTCCCTAATCCCCCTTGCCCTGACCCTGTTTTGTCTTTTCTTCAAAGTGAGTTGACTTTTTTTTTCTTTAAGGAGGGGGGAGGAGATGGGAATGGTGGCTGGCTGCTCTAGTTTGGAGCATTAAATGCTCGGGGAAAAAAAATCTGAGAGTAACTGTTGTTTCTTTCTTTGTATTCACATGGAAATTTTTAATCTCCATCAAAGGATCAGGAGAAAATAACGTTGAGATTCAACAAGAGAGCTCCCAGCTTACATGGAATTTTTAAATGTTATTTGGCTTTATCCTTTAAGCGATGAGAACCATGAACTATGTACCTACAGGGTTCAGAATTAACTTTTCTCTTTCTTCCAACACACCCTCTTTTTTTTTTTTTTCTTCCTCCCTGCCTTTTTCTTACAACTTTATTGTTCTGCATAAACATGCAACTTCTTTCTGGCCCAAACTGTAATTTGCCTTAGGATTTGTTTAGTTGTATTTATGTATACATTTCTAACATTAATTATGAGCACCAGTCTGAAACACAGCCTCACGTTCTCCTTTTGATGTGATCTGAAGAATCTCTGTTGAAGGCCATGGAGCTAAGATCAGAACCCAACCCAGTGTATGCTGCCATAGCTGTACAAGAGCTGACATTTGCCTGTTAAAAAATAAATTTTAAAAAAAGGGCAAAAGTAGGTATAAAAGGGCTAATGATCTGCTTGTTTGTGGTGTAGAATCACAAACACACTCTGCACCTGTAGGTGTAGCTGACTGTGCCGACCATGGCAGCAAGGGAGGCCCCATGAAACTCCCCACGGAGGGTAACAGCAGGATTTCACAGGTGGGTGCTGGCAGCAGTGGTAGATTTCATGCTTCATCACAGATTAATAAAACAGGGAGGATATTAAAATGCTAATACTCATTAATACTATTTTCTGGTGTTTAACATTAAACATGGAAAATGAAAATGAATGACAGCCGGTAAATGGAACTGACACTTGTGTTCAGGGTGTCCAAAGCTGCTGGGAACTAGCTGCAGGAAGTAAAAGCTGTGGATGCTCCCTTTCCTGCTGTGGGTCAAGCCAAACAGCACCTAATGGTACCTAGACATGTGCAAGCTCACCTAAACTTAGACTTAAATAGACTCTTCTGTTATTATAAAATACTTCACAAGAGTTTTTTCTTTACCAGGTTTGGTCAGAACCATTATTTTCTATGTCATATGACAGGCAGAGTCTCCAGTAATACATACATCTAAGAGCAGAAATCACAGCCCATTGAAGCATAATTGTGAAATACTTTTTTTCTTTTTTTTAAGTGGTCAGCATCATTTTTTTTCCCCAAAACTCTTCTTGTGTTTCAGTTGGCTACATTGTTCTTCATTTCTTGCTGAAGTTTCAGTAAGCTTCCCTTCATCCCAGAGGCAGTTGCATTTCAGCAACAAGTAAAAGTTGGCCCTCTGTGGGCCATAATGTAATGTAATATAATATAATATACATAGATACAAACTTAATTCTGCCATATTGCAGACTGTTGTAAGTTTATTTATGGTTAAAAATCACTGAAAGCCTCGACATAGCTGTGTTTAAATATGAAACTTAAAGATCTAGGGTGTTTTCACCTAATGTTCTTCACCAAGTAAAACTTTTTAATTTAGCATGAACCTTATCTCTGCCTTTGCTGAGATGTAAAAATCCCAGAAACACTGGGAATACACAGCAGTGCACAGAGACCAGGGGTAAAGGGATTCTAAAGGTTTAGTTATGTGTCTCTGTTAATAACAGTACTTGGTAAAATTACAGTTGTCTGTCCAAGTATCCATTTTTGTACCTTATTAGGTTTTAAATAAAATCAACCTTGAATATTCTAGGTTTATAATGCCTGGGTCTGAGTCTACAGTCTGCATAGCTGGCTGCAAGTGACTGATGAGTGCTCTGAGCTCTTAGGTACATTTAATATGGACTTTTCCAGAAGGTTCTTTTGCTTCTAAAAAAATCTTCTCTTGAACTCCCAGCTTTTTCTTGTGCTTGCACCATGAATTCCAACTGCCCAGTTGCCTTTGTTTCCCCCAGTTATGCACCATCTCTTGCCAACACCCCCTGTCTGTGACCTGCTGGGTGAACGGCCAATTCCACCCCAGAGATACTTCTTTTTACATGCTTAAAATGTGATCAGGATCAACCCCTTTCAAAATTGATGCCACCTCCTCTTGTTCTCAGGAGGCAGAAGCCACATAAAGTTAAAACCCTCCCTTCATTTACAAGCAGACATTTAATGCCACGCTCCATCTTTGGTGGTTTGACTGAAAACCTGCAACTTTCTGTTGAGGTGAAAACAGAACTTCGGAAATCAGAGTTTAGGGAATGAAAAATCATGGAAAAGGGCTTGTTGCTTGGGCTAGATTTTATGAAAACATATTTATTTTGGCAAATGTTTCTCAAAAGCAGGTTCATGTTTATGCTCTCTACCGTCTGGATTTTGCGGCGAGGTGTCAAGAGCATGCTTACTCCAAGTTGGCTTAGAATTGGATTTCTGCCAAAATTTTGTATGCCCTCCTCTCCTTCCACCACCCCTCTACTTTCTTTCTCCTGGTTATACAAGATTTTTTCCTTATGTTGATCTCGGTGGGTATTTCATTTCCACATCTTGGTGCTAAAGAAAACAACAAGCCTTAGAAAATGGGGGATCCAAATTTTAAAACCTGAAGAGAACAACAAAAGGTGCTTTCTTCAGCCTATGCACCCTTAGGCTTATTTCTTCTTAATATAGGTATGTGAAGTTCAGGATTTGATTCTAAGACTTTTTAGCACACCAGACCAGAAACCTTTTTGCTTTGTCGTCTCCTGTATCTAGATTACAGTTGGTTCTTCCAAACTCTGCTAATTTTTTTCTCTCTTGATGAAGGGTCTTCAGTCCTGTGCCTCCTTTGATTTAAATTTCTCTCCTAGTCACAGCCAGATGTTTGGTTTCCCCCACTGTTGATAGTCAGATAATAGTCTTGCTCTATCACTTCATATATCTACATTTGCAAGATCTGTTACAAAAAATTCCCAAATTTTTCTCACAGAGGGCCTTACTGTGTATTTTTAATATTTTTCCAAGGGCAAATTCCTTTAATGTTGCATATAAATTGCTTAAACAGCAAGCAAAGGCGAACCTTCCTGTTTTTCCTTTTCCCGTAAGAAGGGTGTGTTTCTGAGCCACATCTTATGGATGACCTGGAGATTTGCTCCACCTTTGGCAAAGGAATGTGGCTAGCACTTCAGAGAATTGCAGGAAAGCTTCAGGTGTTTGGCCAAGAAAGATTAAACCATCAAAAACCAGGCAAAACTTTGTCTTTCCCCCCTTTCCACCGCTTTCATTTCCTACCATGTTGTGTTGTCCTCTGCATCAGACTATTTAAGACTGCCAAATACTTGGGTATTTTATAGGTAATATATCTTATAAATGCCATAGCCAGCCTCTGAGGGAAACAGAGGATTGTCGGTTTTGGATGAAGTATAAAACCCCGAGCAGGAAATCATTGCTGAATGGCACAGCTGCAGGCAAACACCGCGAGCCAGTAAACTGCCCATCTGCACAGCCACACGTGTGTGGGAGCGCGGGGCCGGGGCGGCCGGGGCAGAGCGCGCCTGCAAGTGGTTAGCGGGGAGAAACCCGGTGATTAAAGAACCGAGTGTTTTGCTTCATTAGTTCCTGAAACGCCAGCTATCCGAAGGTGGTGATTATAATCTTATTTTTCGAGAGGGAGGAGAGGCTGAGGGCTCGGAGCTTTTTTTCCTTGCCTGTAATAAAATAAAAAAATAAAAGCCGAATTTCAGAGCCGGGGATGGGCTTGATCATCCCACTGCAGAATGGAGGATGTGGCACAACCTGCCACTGAGGGCTGAAGGAAGAGTTTGTCGGGAAAAAGGAACGCCCTGTGTTTGTTCACAGGGCTGAGCTGGCAATCACATCCGAATCTTCCCTCCAAAGTTAGAGGCAGGAAAGGCTGCTTCGGTCCTTAGGTTTGCTTTGCTGTTGTTGACCTGAACAGGAGCCTGTGTGGTTTTTGGACTGGGTGTTTCTTAAAGTTTGAACTGTGTAAGGTCCCCCTTTGCTAGAGATTTTGCCAACCAAAATAGTTTTCACGATACTCATTCTAGCGCTTTCCTTTTGTAATTTAACCTATTAGTTGGTTCTTAGTTTTGCTGTCTTCCATTCTAAATAACTCCTCTTTCTTTGTGGGTTATTGTTTGTTGAGTTCCTCTAGCCAAGATCGGTGTGTTAGTTCTCCCAGTCCTTCCTCTGAAGTTTAGCACTTCCTCCTACACATGCCAAGTTTGAGTTCATTTTCCGCATGATTTTCCCAAGTACTACTTTAAATAATCCACAGTTCAGTAACTAAATGGAGATTGTTAAAATAATGAAACAACAACAATAAAGGTCTTTTAAGACTGCACTCCAACTGTAAAAACTATTGATTTGGGTTTTTCCCCCAATACTTTATTGAAAAATAAAATTATCTTCTCGTAGTCAAAATTGAATTAACAGGGTTGTAATCCCGCTGTACAATAGACTGTCTACATTGATATTTGTCATTTAGGAGAGTTTTTTCTTGATTCATTGCAATGTATAAGTCAATGCAGGAGTAAAGATAATGTAGCAATCAGGGTCCTTGTTTAAGGCATATGTGGCTTGGGTTAAAACCCCTTGTGTTTTCTCTGCCTCCTGGTATTGGGGTGTCGGAATGGATATAATAAAAGTTGAAATCTGTAGGCAGGGAAGATGGGTGCATTGCCAGCTGAAGCCTTTGGAAGCTTTCTGTTCACTGATGTATTTTGCACCAGAGCACCTGAAGAGCATCAAAGTCTTAGGACCTAAACTAGTTAAAATGTGCTGATTTCTCTTGGTTTAAAGGACTTAGTCCTTAAAATGTTCTGGAATTTTCATGTGAGCAATCATTAATGTATGCATCATAAATTTGAGGATCTGATATTTCATATATCCTTGAGCATTTCCATGTTTTTATCACAAAGAAAAGGAGCTGCTTTAGTTTTTCCTCTATACACTCTTTATTCTCTCTTTTTATGTCAGTTGATGCCGTTTTTTAAGCCACATAAAGAGGATTTCCGTTGTTGTCATTATAATGGTGGTACTTTTTGCATTCCATCTGAACACAAGTATGAATTGCAGTGTGATTGCTATATTAAATTATAGGTATCTCTGTTGAAATATAGGGGAATTAGTTGTAAAGATGAAGTTTTTTCCTTGTTTTCAGTCTTTCTTTATATTGTAATGCATTAAGGAGGGATGTGACTACTGGACATAGTGTCTTGCAATACCTGGCATTTTGATTTATCCTCGTGAAAAATGTGCAAAATATCTGATAATGTTATGTGAAGCAAATGAAGACATGTAAGTTTTAGCATTCATGAACTTCCTGTGTACATTTCCTTCCCCAGGACAATCACATCTCTCCGGAGTGAACTGATTCCACATCTGGTTAGGAAACAGTTCTCTTCTACCACATCACTGCAGCAAGGACTAGACAACAAAGAGGACCAAAAGAAAAAAGAACAAGCATCCCTAGGTCAGTACAAGTATCAAAGATTTGGGTATGTGAAAGTTTTAAAGTCCTTATGCTGCAGCTAAGTTACTGAGTGGAGCACAGAATTAGCCTGAAACACTTGTTTGGAGATCATGGGGTTTTTTCTCAAGATTCTAGCAGATTACTTTTTCAAACAGTATTATGCCTTATATAAATATTTTTGTCCTTCCTTATTTAGATGTAAATCATAAGCAAATCAGCTAGGGGCTCTGTGTTTTTTTCTTCCAGAACACAAGATATGTAAATGCCTTTTTGAAAATGTAATTTTAGGGGGAGTTCCTAAAATTGCGTAGGACAACAGGCTAAGCCTTAACCACCCTGCACTGGGAACCGGACAGGATCTCAGATCTTGGAACTTATTTTTAACATTTCCGCTGTCTCCTTGTGTGACCTTGGGCAAAACATTGCATCTGTTCCTTGATTCACACCTGCAGAATAAAAATAAGCACTTACTCACTGCATGTGATAAAATCTGGTAATGATTGCTAAGTATCTAGCCATTGAGATGAGGTGAGGCAAAGATTTCCCTTCACCAACACTATTTTAATGGTGTTCCTCTTCAGAAAGTATTTCATTAAGTCCTGTCTTAACTTCATGCATGTGTGTGTTCTCCAGACATTTATAGTTTCATAAAGGAAGATAATAGCTTGCTGAAACCTGCTCCAGATAACTCGTGCTGGAATGATCACAGAGGAGATATGAGTGAAACTCTCCACGAAGGAAAAGTGCGCTGCTACGTCCACATAATGAAAGAGGGGCTGTGCTACCGAGTGAACACTCTTGGGCTGTACATTGAGGCCAACAGGCAGGTGAGGAAAATACAGTACTGCCTCCTGGGAATACAGCACGAGTTTGTGGCACATTTTTACCCTCTAGGAGTGGCTCTCTGCAGTACAGCTGAGGAGTATGTGGGAATTGAACCACTGCCATCTTATCTAGGCACATCACCCTGCTGCTTGCTGGATAGGGATGTGAGGCCAGGAAACAGTGCTGTCACTAACTTACTCCATAGCTTTGATTTAGCTAAGAAAACCTTCACCCCACACAATCCTGTGGTGGCTTTTTTTTGGAGGGGGGGCAAGACCTGCAGCCAAAGA
Organism: Lophotriccus pileatus; assembly: GCA_035583135.1. Lineage (NCBI taxonomy): Eukaryota > Metazoa > Chordata > Aves > Passeriformes > Tyrannidae > Lophotriccus > Lophotriccus pileatus. The sequence goes on from JAWWES010000006.1 coordinate 9,830,745, forward strand.
GCCAAGAAGTGTGGAAAATAAGAATGGAAGTAGCTTTGATAGCTTATCTAATCAATGTCCTCCATGTCCTAAAGACAAGATCAGTTCTGACTGGACTCTTCCTTGCAGTTGTTTGTCTGTGATAATGGCAAAGGTTATTAGCAATTTGCAGGAAGACTTAAACTACCCTTACATTTAAATTGCCTAATGATCTCCATGATGAAAGAATTATTTTATGAACAGGTTTCACTACAATGGTGCTCCAGGTAAACACAGAGGTGAAAGGTAGATCTGTTGCAGCATCTGTTGAAGCTTTCACTTTCACACTACTGAGAATTCGTAAAATAAAAAAATCACGGGGGAGGATTAAAGAAACCCTGCACTATCTAATGAGCTGATGAATAAAAGCTCTTCATATGTTTGTGGGGTTGGAGATTTGGGTCTTTTTTGGGGGGTTTACTACACTGGCTGATGCAATGTACAAGTTCTCACGTTGCTCTGCTGTTGATGAACTTCATTGCTATCAGGAGTTTCCTCTAAATTTTGAAAGACCTGTAAGGAGTGCAGTAAGGAAAGACTTGGGATGTCTGGACTCTGGGATGGCTGGGAGGGCAGTAACATTGTATTGGGAACCCTGGAAGTGGTCACTGCCTTGCATTTGCTCTCAGATTGAGCAGATTTCTTTTAAATAGCATGAATGGATTAATTCATGCAAACCAGAATTGCAGCATGGCAGCGTGAGTTTACACACTGGAGCTCTTTCTCCTTGGTGCCTGTAGAGGAGCACAGAAATAAAATTATTTGCTTTGTGTCTGGGGGCACGAGGAAGAGAGGCAGCATTGCTGTCAGAAGGAGAAAACTTTCCCCAAGAATAGCAGGAACAAGTGTGCCCAAAGGGTTAAAGGTGAACACTGCTTGCTAGGGGAAGTGTGCGTGTACATTTGGCAGCAGCCACTTCAGTAAAAAGTTATTGACTTAAGCCAGTCAGACTCCATGTAGGGTTTTTTGTGTTGGTTTTTTTGGGGTTTTTTTTTGGTTGGGTGTTTTTTTTTTTTTTCAACCTAAATATTCTATATTTTGGTCAGTTCAGGAAATATGTTTGCTCCTGGGTGGTACGAAGAATTGGTGTTTTTAAATCACATTGGGGCCTTCAACGCTGGAAAGGATTTTCTTGAATTTTTAACTTTTTCAGGATGGCAAAATTTCGAAGGAAACTGTGTTGAGGTAAAACGTAAAATGGACCTTAATGAGGAGTTGTGAGAAAGGAGTTCCTTTTTTCAGTGCCACCACATTTTTTGTTGGTCTTGCTAATCCTCATAAAAGATGCACAATTAATTTGAACTGGTTTGTTTACCTGTTTTGTTGTCATTAAGGAAGACTTTTGGTGTCTTGTTTGCCCCTTTCTTGGTCTTCACGGGCCAGATTCTGACTGCCTCGCTGCAAAGCCAGGACCTATAACTCTGAGGTCCAGAAGGACAGGCTTATGGAGCAGTAGCAGTCCAGTCCAGTAGCTGTGGGAAGGAATGGCATCCTAACCCGTTGCCCTTCTGGTGAGGAAACAGTTTGCTCACATCATTTCACTTCCAGCTGGTTTTCTGGATGCCTGCAGCCTGTGTGTGGGCAGGTGGGTTCAGGAGGGAGTTATCTTCAATAGCAGGAAATAGTTTCTTTGTAAGATGAATTAAATCCAAACACATCTTAAACCTTGCCTTGACCCAGGCACTCCCTCTGACTCCTGCCCCCAGTCTAACCTTCCTTTTCAGAGTAAAATGCTTGAGCTGGTAGCTTTCTTGGGTTACCCCTCAGGCTGCACTACCATTGACTGATTCTAATAAGGGAAGGGCTTTGCTCTGGCCAGTAAAATCCTTTATTTATTTCACCACACCACCTTTCCACTGAGGAGGGCAAGAGGCTTTCTTCATTTCTTTCCCTTCCCACAGATCAGCAGTGGATAGCAGGAATCTTTCCAGCCTATGCTGTAGGTATTCTTTGGTGTGTGTTCTTTGCTTAGATCTGTGTCAGGTGAGGACAATGTCCCTTCACCCAGCCAGCATCATCTGGGTGGATTGACCTAGTCTGTGCTGTTCTGGTAAACTGGTGGTTTTCTGTAGTGCCTGCACCTTGGACTCTTATTTTTTAAAAAATAAACAAAAACACAAATTCAGTGGGAAGGACCAACTTCAAGATGTAAAGAGCTGCAGATGTGAAAATGTCTAATGGGGACAAGGGGCAAATAGAAATGATGGCTCAGATGTGTGAGTTCATCTGAGCTCATCTGAATGAAGCATCAAGTGTGAAAATTCTTACCATGTGAAAACCAGCACTATTTATCCATCCTTGAGTGCTGGAAGGGAAACAGGCTGGTCATATTACGAATATCCAAATAATTTCCTGCAGGTATCATCTCATTTGAGATCTTGAGATGTATTTTCTGATCTGATCCCCTCTTCTTCAGATCTGTGGGATTTGCTTCTTGAGGTTCACTCCCTAGCCATCAGCCCTTGTTATCCCAGCTTTCTAAGGAGGTCACTGTACACAATTGTATGGCAGTTCCTTCATAGCAACTTGGGAAATTGCTGGCAACATTCAGCCGAATTCAACAGAGCAATAAAGATCTCAAAGATAAACTTTTCTAAGAGTTTTGTAAAAATAGGTGCCTGGGTAGAAAAAAGAGAGACTTAATGAGTGCTGCTCCCTCCCTTCAGGCAAACCCAGTTGCACCATCCCTGTGCTGAGACTCCAGTTGACCTCCCAGATGGACAGTCCGTGCACACATCCTGGCTGGCCAAACAGCATGTGGGAAGCTCCACAGCAGCCCAGCACACACTGCCTCTCTCTCAGGAGTTCAGTTTGCTGTGGCACAGTCCTCTTAGCCTTCATGCATCACTTTGCCACCTTCTGAGTCCCCCGTGTTTCTGTGACTGCCATCCCTGTCCTACCGAGACACATCATACGTTGCATCACCCCTGCCAGTAACTGTGCAGCGCCGTGTCTGTGCATTGCTGCAAGGCTCCCACCTCCCCTGAAATCCCCATCCAGGCTGTCATCACCTCTTCTGTGGTGTGTGACCTTGGCCCCAGCCTGACGCCAGGAGATGCAGAATGCCTCAGGCTGCTCTTTCACCCACAAAAGGAGGAATAATGATGGAGTGATATCCCATCCTCCTGCAACGCTGGCTCCTCTTTCTTTTCAGGAGCCAGTTCAGAACTGCTCTCCATGGATTTGTTCTTGGCTACCTCACAGACTGTGTCTCTCTCTATTACCATCGCTGCTCTGCCTGCTTATCTAACACCTGCCTTCTCCCTGTCAAGAGGCTTTTCTTGTGCAGCTTTCTACCATCTGGAATAGCCACTTGATCAACTTCAGTTTCTTTCTGCATAAACATCTGAAATACAATTTTGTTGCCCGTACCTCAGTGTGCTGCCTTGTGGAGTGGGCTGAACACAGTCATCTTTTTAAGCCAGTTTACTGATTTATATTTGGTACTACTTGCTTCCCTCCCTTGCTCTAGTGAGCAGCATAAAACACGCTGAGCAGTGTTTGCAGTGGCAGATGCAGGATGCTGTAGTAACGTACAGGATGTCCCTGTGCTCAGCTGGAGCCAACCTGCTGCTGCTGATCCACTTCTTCTCCACAGGTGGGAAGCCAAGTTGAGAGGAGACATGCAGTGCACTGCAGTGGCAGTGTGTACCTGTCTCCTTTACAGGTGGAAGATTATAAATCACACTTCCCTGGTGGGCATTTAAAATGCAGTAACCTACCTTTTCCCGTAAATTAAAATGTTTGTGACAGATGCAGTAGTGCAATAGAAACCAAAACCATCTTTGAGCTGTTTTATATAATGTGTGGGTACAGCACTGTCATGTTAACTTGTGATGTGGGTTTTTCCTTCCAGGTTCCCAAACTATTGCTTAATCTGGGTCTGGAAGAGCCACTGGTGCATGGGTCTGCACAGATCACTGACAGAGGCATGGTAAGTGTTCCCTTTTTCCACCTCTGCTCTTTCAATATAGTCTGCACACACTTTGCTTCAAAAATGGCTTGCTAAAATTCATTGGAAGTGGAGCTGAGTTCTGAAGGATGGAATGGCAGTTCAGGTGATACAGCCCAGAATCTCCTGTAGACTCACCCATGGGTTCCTGCCATTTAGTCTCTGTCTTTTGGTATAAATTCTAACTCCCAAGACCCCATTGCAGTCTCTTGTTCCCTAATGGCAGTTCCTGGTAGTTGAGCAGTTGCCTCCCAAAGGACACCAAACCCAGAAGGGGTCAGTATTTTAGCTTTGCTCCTCGCTAAAGCATTTTGGTTGAATACCAGCTTCAGGCCTCCCTTTGACAGGTCTCACTGGGCAAACCTGAGTGAAACCAGTGAGTACCAGCAGGACTGTTCTTACCTTACTGCATGAGACCTACAGACCTGCTAATGGAGCTTGACCAAGCTAATGGACCTTGAGAAGACTGTCCAACTGCCCAAATTTCTAAGTCTTTCCTCTGCCAAGGATCCCTCAGGGTAGAGCACGACAAACTTTGTTGATGAGTGCTTGAGACACACTGTTTGGAAGAGACGTATGGAGAACACATATTGGAGAACTCCTTGTACTTTTGCTAGTTCCTGTTGTTTCCTTCCCTAGGTTGGATCAGACAGTATCATTGGGTCATCCACACAAATCGGGGAGAAGACATCCATTAAACACTCCATCATCGGCAGCATGTGTACCATAAAAGACAAAGTTAAGATCACAAACTGCATCATCATGAATTCTGTTACAATTGAGGAAGGGTACGTTACCTTTTTCTACCTTGGTTCCCTAAATTTGCAGTTTCTTTTTCTGGATAGGTCCTGAGTCAGTAATTTTTGTCCTGTAATGAATTCTCAGCTAGAAGAGATTATACCAGAGGGTGTGTTTCTAAAGACTGAGTCAGAAATAAGCAGCCTAGTAGTACACGAGTGAAATCAATTAATGAGAGGACTGCAGTCTTGGAACATAAATTTCTTCTTTTTGCAGTAGATCCTGTCATCTTCAGAATGTGTAGGTAAGTCAGGTGAATGTATGAGTCTGTATGAGCTTGTGAGCCAGTCTTTATTTCAGTGGCTGGGTCTGTGAGTAAACCTAAAATAGAGGCACAGAACATATTTTAAAGTGGTACACTTACCAACCAGAAATGTTCTTCTGTCCTTTGAGCATTACAGCTTCACCTAAAATGTAATTTTCTTTGGCCCTTTTCTGTTGTCCTGCAGCTTTACTTTACCATTGCCTATGCTGAGTAATAGAATAAATGAATAAACTTCTCAAGGAGAAAATCTGCCAGCTAGCAGAGGTTTCTCGTGCACTAGAGACACTGACTGAATAGTTAGCCTTGAGCTGTACATTTCCAAATGTGGGAAAAGTGGCCTATCTGTAATTGTTGATGTCTGCGTGCCCCCATCTTTCCATACGTGCTGGCTTCCTGTGGATGTCAGTGGAAAGGAAACTGCTGATTGAGTCTGTGCAGACCTGTATAAATTCCCTGCTCCTTCATGGCTTGAGGTTTTCTTAGGGCCTCAGGAAAAAGGCCAAGCTCTTAAAAAATGCCAAGTTGGCTCTGAAAGTTGCGTATCTGAAAAACATAAAACCCCAAAGGATGTGGGGTCTATGGAGGATACTACTGTTACATAACTAAATTACAGGTAAGTATGGTACCTTACCACAAAGTGTTTGTCTTTAATAGAAATCCACAGTAATTTCAAGCACATCATAAATCAGAATTCCATTGAGTATAGAAAATAGCTGGTTTCCAGTTCAATCACAGATGGATCCAGTATAGCTGTATCACAAGCACTGCTGTCATAAAAAGTGGAGGAACCTCTCTCATTTGATCGTAAGACGCTCTGTCACTTTGATTAATGAATTGATGCCACAGTCATAACGGTATGGTTTTGCATATGAGGTCAGCAGCTTTACCACAGAGGCAGCTGGGTGTATAAATAGTGCTATTTTTATGAAGAGTCCCAAATCACCTTGTGTTTGTCTGCATTGGTGTATAGTAGCATTCTAAATCTTAAATCGAGCCCAGGGCCATTACGTTAAGCATTTCACAAAATTCCACAAGCATCGTAAAGTTGGTGATATGTTATTTTTTTTTTAAGAGGGTCAAACTGACTTTTGGGGTAGCAGTTTTGTGAATTTCTAGAAAACAGTGTCATCCCCAGTCACTCCTGGTGAAAACAGTGTAGCCACCAAAGAGTGAAAAACCTCATAGTCCCAGGGGTTTACCCCCTTTAGCTACCCTATGGTTGCTGCACACTGAGGCACTGGAGTCTAATTTGTAATTATTCCTCTACAGCCAGAATTAAGGCTATAGACACTGGATCTTTATTTCAAAGCATGATGTAATCAATATTCTGTAGAACTGCACAGATACCAAGCTGATAAAGTATTTATTAGGGCATCATGGTAAGTCTTAAGATTGGAGGAGCAAGAAGTTATGCATACACAGCTAGTGAGAAACAGAAATATTCTAGCTGCTGAGAAAGAAGCCTTCCTGGTAGTGAAGGATTTGTCTGTATTTTTTTCTATGTATTTTGACTCTTTCGTTAGTTTGGTTAAGTGTGATAGATTTTTGTTAAAATGCTAACTATTCTTACACGTGTTGATGGATCCATTTGCAACGGGTGGATAAATTATATGTGATTTGGCTTTAAACTGCCCACAGTGGACTACTCCTTATGAACACCTCTCCTCCCAAGTGTCTCTAAAATAGCTCAAGCTTTATCTAATCACCAACTTCAGAAAACTCTTCATCTTTAATTGGGAAGTGAGTGTGTGTTGGCTGATACGGGTCAAAATGAGCATAATAAAGTGCCTTGACAGATTTAATTCATTTTTTTTTTTGTTAAACAGCAAATGTCCTACAAGTAAGCCAGTTTTACCATCTAAGATACTGTATATTAGGAACTTCTGGAATTGCACTGAGAAGCGGATAAAAATGGTGTAATTTAAAGAATATACATTTTAGTGCTGACTCGAGCAGCTCAACCACACTAATGGACTACTGTGTTGGTGCCTGAGTCAAACGTGAGTGGTAACTGAAGGCCATTCCCAGCAGTGTTCATTGCACATATTATGGAAAAGACAAAGATGTTTAGATAACTCAGAGAAGAAAAAAATCTGGTAAATCTTTTCTGAAAGTTGGGATACTGGGAACAACCAAATGCAAAAATTGCTCTGCATTCTAAGTTCAGTTATCAAGAGCAACGTGGCACTACCTTGGTATTTCCCTTGCCACTTACATCACCTCTAACTTCTCTGGGTTGAATCTTACATTCTTTTTTTTTTAACCCATCTCAGCTGAAAAAGTGATCAGCAGCTTCAGTTCACTATGTCAATATAGAAAAACCCCGAAAACCCAAATCAACAACCTCCCAACCCACCCCCCCCCCAGCCACTCAAAAAATCACAGATGTAAAATGTTTATCTCTTGATAGTTTTCCTATTATGTTATTTGGGGATCCTGTGCCATTGTTCCTGCAGCTTCAAAATGCACACATTATACCTCCAAACCAGAAAAAGGTTTTGAATAGCCTCACCACATTTGATGCCAGCTTCTGAAATGGATAAATGGAGTCTTGCTATGCAAGGTGCTTAGAACAAAACCAGATTCCTGTTGTTAGGCTGTGGTTGGCTCATTACTGGAGGAACAGAGATCATGGACTAGGTGGTGATGACCTTCCCAGCTGAATGGGTCAAGGGACTGGGGTTAGCTTGGACAGTGCCATTGCACAGTGTTTGCAAATTATGATCTTTACAGCAGCAGTGGCTGGTGCATTTGATACTCTGGAGGATCAGTAGCAAGGTTTTTTGTTTTCCCTGGTGTGCAGGGCTTCTGATACTTTATATGTGTCTCCTGTGAAGTGATTTGAGTAGATATGAATCCCCCCCCTTAGAAGAGATTACAGGGGATTAAAGAAGTTAGTAACAGGGCAAAATAATTGGTAGTCCTTTCTTAATGTGTTTCCCACTGTGCAGCTAATTCTTCCATCAATGAGACAATAAAATAGTGAAGATTACATATGTGCTGAATGATGGACATACTTGACCAAGCTGGGAGGGACATAATTTATACAACAGCACAAGTGCTGAGAGATGCTGACATCCCAGGTGACAGGCTGCAGCGGGGAAACGGTTCTTGTTTCCCTCTGGATGACTCCCCAGAGCTCAGTGACAAATGACTGCACTGAGTTACATAGTTGGAGAAAATCTACTAATCAAGCTGAAATTATAGGTCACTTGAAAACTTTGTCTGTCCAAATGCTCCTGCAGTAGCTGTGTGTGTCCTTAGGCTCTGCAGTGGCTTGGGACTGCCCTTCTGTTTGTTCTGTTTGCATCAGAGGTGGAGCAGCACAAGGGGATCCCTGGATTGATGCATCTTTTGTGCTGGAGTCCCTTCATTACATCTCAATTGCAAAGGGAGGGGCAGTGTGTAACACCCCACAGACTGACTGAAGCTGGTTACCATTTGCAAATGAAAAGTGATGTAGATAAGCCCCCCCCCCCCAATAAGCAAGGCTGGCAAACTGGTAACAACAGACAAGGAAAAGGCTGAGGTACTCAGCCCCTTTTTTTGCCTTATTCTTCACTGGCAGTCTCTCTTCCCACAGCTCTTCTCGAGTTGAATGGACCGCAAGACAGAGGAATGATCAGAGGGCTGGAGCATCTCTCCTGTGAAGACAGACTTGAGAGAGTTGGGGTTGGTCAGCCTGGGGAAGAGAAGGCTCTGGGGAGACCTCATTATGGCCTCTGAGTACTTAAAGGGGGCTTATAAAAGTGATGGGTACAAACTTTTCAGCCCAGCCCTTTGCAATAGGACAAGGCATAATGGTTTTAAACTAAAAGAAGGTAGACTTGGACTAGATATAAGGAAGAAATTCTTTAGTCTGTGGGTTGTGAGGCACTGGCACAGGTTGCCCAGAGAAGTTGTGGTTGCCCCATTCCTGGAAGTGCTCAAGGCCAGGCTTGATGGGCCCTGATCGACCTGGCCTGGTTGAAGATGTCCCTGCTCATTTAAGGGGGTGTGAACTACATAGGCCTTAAAGGTCACTTGCAACCCAAACTACTCTATGATTCTATGACTGTGTTTCATGTGGTATGTTTAGGCACACTTAGCTCTTTTGAAATTAAACCAAGATATGAATGGATTAATTTAGTTTCAGGTTCCTGTTCTGGCTTTTGTTTTGGCAGTTAGTGGTTGGTTTGTTGGGTTTTTTCTCAAACATTGGCTTTATTTTTACCAGTTTTGTTGTTTTACTTGGTTTGCTAGCTTCTGGCAGCAAGAACTAATTGCTCTGGTCATACAGGACCTTGTGCTGAAGTGCTCTGAGCATTACAAATAATATTAACAGGAAAAACATGTTGAATCCTTTATTCCATCCCTGCAGATAAATATTTCGAAATCTCTTGTTTGTTAGTAAAACTATCCCATTGTATACACTTACTGGAAGGAGCTTGGCCATTTTGTTATGTGCACAGTATATCCTTCTTCCTTGGCCATGGAAAATGAACAAAAAAATTCAGGAGATGGGACTACAGTAGGGAAAAACCCACAATCTTTGGAACTATTTAGAGGTTAGTTGGAGAAGCAAGCCTGAAAAGCTCAGATAAATATCGACTCCATGGTAAACCATGCTTTGAAATGGTACTTGTTGACATGCTGGTAGTCAGTACCCCGGGGACTCTGTGCTAGATTTAGTGTCTGAAATGAAGTATTTTGCTGCTTTTCTCAAGAAAATACAGGAGAGCATTCTGCTTCAAATTATGTTTTTATGGAAATGATAGATAGGCTGGTCTGATTATCAGAGAGGACAAATGGCACAAGATTGGCATCAAGATTTCAACTCCACAGCTAGGAAATACCAGATCTTCACTGACTAACCAAGGAAGTTAAACCTGTCTCGCCTATAATTTTATCAGAAAAAAATGCTCATTGGGAATGATTGCGTTTGGATGATGGAAAAGATAAATGAAATGTCTAGTCAGATGCCTGGCACAGGCCAGAGAATTTTAGGCAGTACCTCCTGAGTTAAACTCAGCAGCTGTTGACTTAGAAGATGGTGGTCTTCATTTGAAAATCAGGAACAATTTGAGGTCTACTGACCAACTCAGGAAGCTGTTCCAATGTTCCTTTTAGTCTCCTTATTTGCATTTGTAATGTCTAGAGACACATCTCTGTTCCTGAGCGGTGTACAGTGGTCTGTGGTCAAGGATGCTGTGTGTGGCACGGGGGCCTTGCTAGCGCGGGTATAATTTGTGGGATGTAGAATCGCGAGCTCTGACGGGCAGATATTCCTTCCTCTGGTATTTTCATTTTTGATATTTAACAGTTCTCTGGCTGGAGTTCTGCAAGGTTACCCCTTTAATTATACAGTGGTGTCTTTGTCCTGGTGTCCATCATGTGGATGTATTTTCACGTGATGTCTCAAAAGATTCCTCACCACTAAACTCCTCAAGCTGCATCCCAAACTGGTAATAGTAGTGGAAGAAGGAGAGGATTCCTTCCAGAAATGTGAATGCTGAGGATAGAGAGAAAGCTGGACGAGTCCCACAGGGAGATGTGGTGAGCCTTGGGGAGTTCTGACTCCCTGGGCAGGAAGAATAGGCTGGATTAAAGATTTGTAATGAAGGACTAAAGTACCCAGATTTGTTGAGGAAGAACTGGCACCAGAAATGTTATGTGAGCCAAAACTAGCATCTTCCTTCTTGAGTCACGTGAAGAGAGTAAGTTATGGATTGGATTTTGTTTAAGGTGTTTGGGCTACCTGTGTGAAAGTAGATGGCACAGATGCCATAATGTAACTCAAGTGAGGGGACTGGAGAGAGACCACATGTGACTGGTTAAAGGCTACTCTGATTTACCACATGTCTTCAATTTATTTCTACTTTCTATGAGAAAACGTACAAAGGAAGAAAACAACAAGCAAGGCGAGCTAGATTGACTACTAACTGCAGATTGATTATGAAGTTTATTGGTTGTTTCCTCAATAGTGCCAAATCAGCACCTGATGTAGAAACAGTCAGCGGTTTGAAGAAAGTTCTAATTAAAACCAGGATGGAATTGAGCCTTTATAGGGGTTCAGTGCCTAAGTAGTCTTTTTCCCCTTGGACAATGGCAGCACAAAGGAATGATCCGATTGCCAAGGCAACATATTTTACAATACATAACCTCATGAAAAGGAATGAGGAGATGAAGTTGTTTCCAGCACCACAGCTTGCGAAGCTGGAGATAAAGATTTGCTTATGCTGGAATTCCCAAACAGTTTGTATCTTGAGTCATTTTTTAGGATGGCTTTTGTCTTCTGGACACTTTGTCTCATGCCATCAATTGCCCCCCTTGCCATATGCTAGCCCTGGAAAGAAGACTGAGTTTAGAATAGATATCACAGAAAGCACAAGAAAAGTGAGAACTTAATTCAGAAAAAGCACATGCTCAGCTTAAATATATGGATAAAGTATATCACGGATATGTATAAACAAGGAATACATGAAGAAAGCCATGTATAGTCCTTGCCTGTAAAAAAGGGCTCTTATTTCTCTTGATTATGTATCAGTTCTGTCCTTTCTGTCACACTTCTTGGCTTTAAACTAAACATTTTTGGTCAGGAACCATAATTTTCATTCTTCTATTTAATTCACTGCACATGCTATAAAGATAGTGAATCTATGGCCAGCAGAGTTTGCAGGAAGATAAATTGAGGAAGAGAGGGCAAAGTAGGAAACTAGTGAGCAGGAAGCAGTAGAGCTACTTGCAGGACTGGTTTTCAGTTACTTTCAACTAAAGTTAAATTCTGCTGTATCTAATGTATTTAGGAAATTTCTCATATAATACCTATTATCTTGTGAATGTCTGAAACAATTTTACTAGCAGCTCCTCAAAAAAAATTTTTCTTCTGGCTAGCTTCCTGGTACATCAGTCTGTCTTGAATAAATCACCTGTTCTTTAATCTCAGATGCAGATGTTTCCCTGATAGTGCAGGGAGCTCTTCCCAGTTTTCCAAACATCTTGTACGTCAAATGTTGAACTTAAAGCACAGATGAGCTCTGAAAAGTGGCATTTTAAAATATCTCCTCTCATTCTCCTTCTTCAGGTGGCCAGGGTTATGTCTGACTTCAGAGCTATAAATAAGCCTGTGCCTCCTGCTAGCCACATGGGTCTAATCGAAGAGTGTGGAGATTTTTCACAAGCAGCTGATTGCTGTTGGGTTTTGGTGGGAATCTGGGGTGTGAGTGTCTCTGGTGCTCTTTAAAATCTTCCCCCACTTGGGTAATGGAAAAGGAAGAAATTATCACATTGTGCCAGAATTGTGTCTCTTTAAGTTCCTAAGGGGACTGTGAAGTTGAACAAGTTCAGCTTGGATCTAAGAGGCCAGCTTCAGTTTTTAAGGGTGACATTTAAAAAAGCCTTTTCAATGTCAACCTAGCCCATATGATGTGGAAGCTGATTTAACCAATAACATCTTATAAAGGGCCAGAGCTCTCAACCCAGAATTGCACTTGGAAAACTCAGGAGAAAGTGTCTTTCTACTGTGCCCGTTACCTCACTCGGTCTGGCTGTGCCAGGTAGTGAGAAAGTAAAGCAAACCCGGAGGTGGGAGTGAACATATAATTTTTCTGCTTTGTTTCCTTCACATAGACATCAATAGCTTGTCCTGGCCATCAGCAGAGTGTCTGTAAAATCGTGCAGGACACTCTGCAAAGGAGAATCCAGGGGGAGATCAGTTTTCCTGCGCGTGGTGTTTCCTGCTGTAAACTCCTTGCAGCGTACTTTTGCTGAAGTGTGCAATCCCGAGCTTGCAGCTACATAAAAGGCCACCAATTTGTTTGTTCCAAGATCAGCTGGATTTAACTGAAGTTTCAGAGGTGAGGCACAACCTTCCAGGCGACCTCCCCCGGGCAGCCTTAGTTTCACTTAATAAAACACGTTAAGGTAGGTTTGAGGCGATCCTTTAAGGTCAGTTGAACTTTCACTGGAAAATACGAGTGCTGGCAAGTATATACAATATGTAATGCAAAATGTTTAGGGTGTGGGGAAGAAGTGCAAAGGAGCCATACCACAGTGATGAGCTTGGCTAGAAAAGAGACATGAAACAAGTTCCTTAGCGAAAACACCCTCAGAGACAGGTGAAGAATTTAGGGGGGGGTTGGTAGAATGATTTTGTTACCCCCAAGGGGAAAAACAGGAGATCAAAGCCCAAATTCACTTAAGAATGCTTGCTTTGAAATGTATCTATAAATTATAGCACGTACTGCTGGCATCTATTGTAGTCTTTGGTATTTACTTGAGTGTTTAACGTGAGATTCGCAGTGCCCTGAGTTCTCGTTTGTGTGTAAAGCACGATGGTGAAAGGAACATTTTGGGTCCCCAAGTTCCCTAGTATTGTTTTTGCTTCTTCCCTGTTTTCCTGGGGTCTTTGTACCTCGCCCCTGTGATCCTGAGTCCCAGCTACCAACTCGTGATAGCTAACAGAGGATTCCTCGAGGGGTTGCTGGTAGGTTTTAGAGCTCTACCTGTCTCCTTGCCACCTCTCAGTGTTAATAAGGTGCCTGTTGTGGCTGTTATCTTCTTGGTGAGGGCAGAATGGGATGTTGCTCCCAGGGGAATCCGCATCTGTTACCCCTCAGTCAGCAAAGTAGCTGCCGAGGCACGTCACCCTTTGCTTTTAACTCCTGCGTCAGTCTCTCCTTTTCCTAGCTCGTCTGGAGGAGCAAGAGACACGACTTCTTGGCATGGCAGAGCAGTACCAACAGGCTGTCCTGAGCTTTGTGCTCCAGGCTCTTTCTTTCTCGTGAGTCTATAGTTTTAAGCATTGCATTTTAGACACCTCATTTGCTTTGCTGCCCAACAGAGATTATGTCGGGGTTTTGGCACAATTGGATTAAAGTACCAGACCTGGATAACTTCCACTGGCATTTCAGGAGATTTGCTGTAAGGCAAACCTGTGACATTCATACCTCCCTAAGCTTGCACAACCAGGGCGAGAGCTGCAGTTGGGGTCTTGACCTCAGTTACTTAAGCCCCTTTCTCCCAGGAGCGTTCATCACTTTAATCACAGAGTCCTAAATAATCAGTGGGTAGCCTGTAATTAGGGGGTTGTGTCTTGGACTCCTGCTGCCTGCTCCCGGTGTGCTGAGCACTGCGTATTTTGATTTCCCGTTCCCCCAAAGGATGTTTGATCTCAGATTTACACTTTATAAAATTAAGGAGGGTACGGCACCTCAGTCCCCTGGCAATCTTCCTGCTTTCAGTGGTAGGTGCCTTTCTTTTCCCAAGTATTGCAGCGCTGCAGCGATTGACACACTTGATTTAAGGGTTTGATTTACAGACCGATACTCGGGCTGAAAGTCAGCAGTTCCAGGGCTGCATAAATCAGCCTGTCTCTGGGACTAATACTTCCTTATTTATAATTTCGACAGGAGATGGAATTCTTTCTCAATTCTTTACATTTCTTTCAGATGTAATCGACCACCCTGTCCTTTGGTTTAAAGCTATGTGACTTTGCCACAAATAGAGGGAGGGGAAAGTAAGCCGAGTCGAGGAATTGCTGTGCTATAAAAGCTCCATATTGTGTGCTCTTGGACTTTGCTTTCTCCCAGCTTTCTTCAAGCCCACACAAGAGATGGACTTGAGGTTTTTTTGGCTTTATTCCCCTCCCCCTCCCTCCATACATACGCTGACCTTTTAGAAAAATAAATAAAAGATAAAGAAGGACCTGGAATGTTGCAGAATGTGTGTACATTTTGCTCTCTGTTGTTTTCTGCTGGGATTACTTGTTTACAATGGGGGAGAGAGGGAGGGCAGAGGAAGGGAGGTCTGTGGCCTTAACTGAAATTAGTGGCATTTCAGAGTGATCTTGTTAGGTGGTCTGCAGTTTAAAGACCTAAATCCTTGTAATCCCCCCATGCCTCCTTGGCCACTACTCCTTTTGCTCTTGTTCTCTCACTTTCAAAAAAAAAAACCCACCCCAAAGTCAGCCTCTCTGTCTCTGGGATGCAGGCGCGCAGCGGACGCGCAGACACAGACGTGCCCGCGCGCTCTCTCTCACACGCTCCCATTTGCACGCTGTACCTGTGTAACAAATTAATGCTTGAGCTACATCTGTTCCCTGCTACAGGACTGGGCTTGTAAAATGCTCTCTCTAGAATGCAGCCGCGCACTGAGTATTTTTATTTATTTTCTGAAAAACACCCAGCTGCCAGACTTCCAGTTTGCGATTACACTTAAAACAAATTCAAATTGAAATTTCAGCCGTAAATCAAATGCCCCCAAATTAGTTCCTCTTGTGGGTTTGAACATGCTCTTTGGATTTTAAGGTCGGAAGATATCCGTTTTCACCGGTGCTGAAAAGTTTAAAAATATACTACATTTTCAGGGGGAAAAAATAAATATGGTTTGCATTATAAAGCAGTACATCAATGTGTATGCGCACACACACCAGAGCTGAGGAAGCTGGATGCTGTCAGAGCACCTTTGAGGGCTAATAGCACCTAATTGTTAAGCAAGGCAGGAACCCGTGGTGGCAGTTTAGCCAAGGAGACTACAGCAGAGCGCCCTGAGATGTGATATTTACCCTGTGAGAGAATAAAAGTTTATTCCTTACTCTTCAACTTGAAAAAATAGTAAAAATTACATAAATACACAAAATACTTCTCTTGGCAGGCTTTATAGCCTTTTTTTTTTTTTTTGGAAAAAAAAAGGCATTTACAAGTGGTTTCAAAATGGCTGTGTTACATCTGTCAGCGGGTGAAGGGAACACCCACAAATTGTGTTTTTATCTCTTGAAGTTTTGTTCCACTTGAGCAATAAAAGCCGGATTTGCTGCTGGTTTGTGTGATTGGGGTAATCTGAGCATTGAGTATGGTTTTAAAACTTCTGCAGTTGGTTGGGTTTATAAGTTTTAAGAAACTCCTGGGGTGGTGGAGTTCTTGGGTTTTGTTTTACCCTGGCACTGGGGAAGGGTTGATTTGCGAACACCTGGCACAGGCAAGTTCATCTTGGTTCCCTGGCCTGTCCCTCCCAGCAAATGGTTTGGCAGGAGCTCCCCCTTATCTTTGATGTTAATGTCATCAGCAGTTTCTTGGTTACAATGCTATTCTTTCTCTGGGAGTTGAAAGACTATCCTCAAGTAGGCTCTGAACACACATGCAGTATTCTCCAGCCTGGACTCCACACCGACAGCTTAAATCCCCTCTCTTTTGGGGAATATCCTCCTGCATGAGGGTAATGCTGAAAGGTGTAGTGCACTCACAGCTGCTCCCATGCTCAGGAGAAGTGATAGATGGTGGGAACCTAAAAGTTTGCAGGGGAAAAAGCTTTCATCCAACTAGCTTGAAGCAATGGAGGAGGAGGTATTCCGCAGTGCGCGTTTTGGATGGGAGCCATTTCAGTGGGAAATGAGCAACTTCTCCCATTCCCTTCGCTAGGCCTGTTAAAAGCCAAGTCAGGATGGCAGCGGTGGGCAGTCCTCCCTCCACTGATCCCTTCTCTGGCTGCAAAAGCCAAGTTGCTCTTGCTCTCAGTAACCGCTGTTGCACAAGACGATGGCCTGAGCGGCTGTGCCGGCACATGAGGCTATTGGAAAGGAAGCAGATCGTGACAGTGTGAGAGCAAAGGCAGGCAGGGGTCTGCTGTGTATCTCTTTCGCTTTTTATCTTATTAACATGTTAGTAAAAACCTTGCCAAGGCAACCTGAGCTGGTTGCTTGTAGAATAATTGCTCGTATTGCCTCCTTATAGGTCAGAGAAGGGGGAGTTTAAGTGAGTTAAAAGAATAATTGTTCAGAGGGGACGGTCTGTTCAAGGGGGGTCGTAACTGCAAACCACTGAGACTGAGGTCCGGTTTTATTGCCTTTACTCTGGCAGAATTCATGCTGGTTTTGTGGGGCAGATGGTTTCTGGTCAGACTCACATGAGCCACACAATTGTAACGTGTTTAATGACAAATTCTATGTAGTAGATAATAGTGATATGTCAGCAGGAAGATACTCTGAGTTAGTTTTGGGATCAGCAGTCTGGAGTGAGGATTGATGTTTCTCTTTTCTCCTGAGGACCACAACTGGCTAGCTCTCCATTCTGTACAGAACTGAGGTTCAGGGCTTTGATCTGATAGCAAGACCCCTCTGTGCTGTTAGATCAGACTCCAGGGTAACAGTTCTGTCCATGAGTTCACAGTAGCACTAATATGGGAGAGCAGATTACCTGCATCTCTCTGGGATCATAGATCTTGCTTATACCTTCTTCCTGCTCAGCAAAGCAGTTACAAAGCCAACACTTGGGACTCAGAACTCCTTTCCTACCTGGACAATCAGATGGGCAGATTTGAAAGCTGGTTATTACAGATTAAAATACACTTTGGAATAAGGTGACTTTTGCTTCAGTTCCATCCTGTGTAGCATTTCAGGCTTTGTGGTGTCAAAGGCAACATCAGTGGGAAGATATCCAGGGCAGGTAGAGCAGGTCTAGTGTGGATTTCAATGGTTTAGTACTGCAGAGTAATCATGTTTGAGTACTTAAGTGTAATATGAACAAAGCCAACCAGCTGAAGTATCGATCTGCCACTTCTCTTCACCCTTTCTTAGTACCTGGCAAGCTGGAACATATAAAACTTCTCAGCAAAATTTGCAGAGAAGGACTGGGCTGCTGCTCCTCTTTTTAACTGGGAAACTGAGCAGAGAAGCCACCCCTGCAGTTACCCAGACTGGCTGTGGAAAATACAAGACTTGATCCAGGTCCCAAGTCTTTATTTATTCAGTTAAGTATTTATTCGGTTGAGGAAATGTAGAGGAAAGCTGTTCTAACAGGAGGTAAAACGGCAAACTCTTTTTCTCAAACCCATTCTGACACCTGGCATTTCAGTTTTTCCAGCAACTGGGTGTGAGGATCAGGAGAAGGATGGAGTTTTCTGAGAAAAGAGCAGAACTGAACGTCTCACAGGATCATGTCACGGAGCCATTAGATATTTCAGTGGATACCTTCATTTTGTACTTGTCATTTAAATCATTTTCTTGCTGTGCTTGTGTTTATGTTGTAGGTGCTGTCTTCAGGGCAGTGTTATCTGTCACAATGCCGTTATAGAGAAGGGTGCTGACATCAAAGACTGCTTGATTGGAAGCGATCAGAGGCTGGAAGCCAAAGGTAAGTGCAGAAGCTGTATTTACTGTGCATTTGCAGTCATTTTCAGAACTTTTTCCTTGGGATTTTACTCCTGCTTCTTCATGAAGTGCCAGTAAGCAGCGACGGTTCTGCAACGGGGTGTCCTATAATATTAGGATTTGTTTTTCATGGAAAGTACAGCTTCTTGGCATGAGAACAGTTCAGAGACTTGATCCTCTGAAGTTGGCAGCAAAGCTCTGTTGTTCTTGTTATAAAGAACAAGATTGGGTGCTGAGACAGTCTTTTCCCAGAGACCACAATTGGATCAGCTTGAGGTTGTCCTCAGCAGAAGGAGCCATTATTTTGACTGTTAATCTTTGTCAGTGTCAGGGGTGAAGCAGTCAAATTACTGATCACACAGACATCCTTCTCTGTGCATGCTGTCACCCCACAGTGCCAGTATGTTCCCATTCACCTTGCTCCAAGCAAAAGCTCTCGAGGTGGAGCATCGAACTAGGGGCTGCTGTTCTCCACACTAAATCCAAGGGCAGCTGTGTTCAGATGTTTGCTGCTGTGAAGTGCTATTTTGGGGCTTCAGAAAGGATACAGCTACGTGGCCCTCCTTTAGGCACAGCTCAGCCATCCAGTGGAAGTGTTGGTGGGGAGGGCTCGGTGGTAACCGCCTGAGTGGAACTGTTGATTTCCTGCCCTAGGAGATAATGGGCAGGAAATGGCTGTCTCAGTGACTGCATCCCAAGCAGAGGCTTTTTAATGAATATTTATGGTTAGGGTTTGGCAGATCCCTGCTCTCGTGTGTGGACTGAGGACAAAAGTGAGTTCCTTTGCAAGGCTCCATGTGAAATTATTTAGTCAGATCGAGATTTATTTGCTTGCTTTGTCTTCGTGGGTGGATTCCCAGTTGGTGATACAGAGCAGGGTTTGCACTTAACGTAGTATAGCGTAACCTATTGTCAGCTTTGCACATGACAAATTTCCCTTTAAATTGAAACTAAAAGTAAAAAGGACTCATGAAAACAAAGTATTGATCTTGCAGTTGCAAGTCTCAGATACTGGAGGTAACACACAGAGAGCGTTCTGTGCACTGTGGTCTTGGTCCCCGTGTGGCTCTGTGTCTGCTCATAAGCTTTACCCATCACATCCCTCTGAGTCAGTGTCCCTTGTGGGGTTCATTGCCCCCCTGTCACTGAATATTTGCACTATTCATGATGCTCCATTTGTGTTTTCCCCTGAGCATAGAATCGTTTAGGTTGGAAGAGTCCTTTAAGGTCATCAAATCCACCCACGAACCAAACACTGCCAAGTCCACCCCTAAACCGTGTCCCCAAGTGCCACATCTACACATCTGCATGAATCGTCAGGAGAGATGGATCAGGTCACATTTGGTTGTTAACCTGCAGTGTGAACTGTGAGGACACAGTGTGCAGACTTAGCTAGTATTTTAGGAAATAGGAATATGTTTGATTTCTTTAGTATGTCATACTAAACAGAAATATCACCCTTTGACCTTGCTCACATCTGCTTCAGAAGTCTCTTCCAGGGTGCAGATCCTAGTCTGGTTGATTGCAGTATGGAAACTGTTCTTTCTTCTTGTTTGTCGTTGTCATCCTCGTCTGAATATTTTTCAGGGTCTGTAGATGTATTTGCAGGGAGAGTAACGGAGCTGTACACCGTGGTTCATTTGCCTGTTCTTGCAGAGTCTATTGCTCACCTCCCCAAAGCTTAAACCCACTCCTTAGTGAGTCTGGGGGCCCTCTAGTTAAACTGTTCAGAAACGTATGATTGACCTTAGCAAAGACATATTCAGTCGATTATAAATACACCATTATGCTGAGCAAGAGAAAATAATAAAGCCTCAGTTCATTTCCCTGCCTCAGTTTCCTAACCATTCTAGAATTTCTTTGAGCTGGGGGTCAGGTTTGCCTCGGTGGTCTGGGATCTGTCTGCGAAGTTCATGACTTATTTCCTGAACTGTGGAGTCTTTCCAGCCCAGCATGTCTCTTCTGACCTCAGCTGGTCCCGTAGTAAACTGGGTCTTCTCTTTTTTGCTGTGAAAGCATGCCATGACTTCCTTTCCCCTGCCCAAGACTTCCTGTATCTTGTGCCAAACTTTTGGTGTGGCCCCCTAAGTCTGTTTCCATATTACCCCTTTCATCGAAACTTTGACTGTGTTGTTCTGTTTGGTAACTTTTCCGTCTTCAAACTTGAGCCTCCATGGCCAGGCTAGGAAAAAACCTGGTTCTCTTGGGTAGGAGCCACCTTTTCTTGCAAGTTGATCACCCTTCAGCAGATGTAAGCAGTAGCAGCTGGCTGCTGACCCCAGTCTGTGCAGCAAAACTGCACACACCTTCCCAGAAACATTAAAAAAAATAAAAACACAGCAGTCCCTTATTCCAAAGCATCAGGCAAGATTCATCAAAGGTAGAAATATCCCTGAATCATCCTACACAGCCCCAGGCAGATCCCACAGTTGGCTTTGCTGCAGAACTGGCTGTGTGCTCCCTGCTCTACCGTATGAGTCCTGGCCACGCTGCCCAGGCAGCTCGGGGTACAAGAGCTCTTTGAGCCAGTGGTGCACTGACCTTTCACAAAATGAATTCCACTCCCGTGCAAGGAGGATGGCAGGAGAACAGCTACCACAAATGATAGGCAAACGTAACTCAAACCAGCTCTCACTCTTCTCCTTCTGCACAGTAATATGGGCATATTTAGGGTGGTCCAAATGGTACAGCTGGGAGTAATGGGATTGAATTAAACACAATTTAGGTTGGCCATCTAGAGCATTTTCCTAATGATGTGGTCTGGTAGGCTGTGGGATAATCTCCCTGGGGACGTGGTGGGAGACCTCATCACTTAATAATGGGTTTGGCAAGTCTCTGGACACCTAAATAGAGGGAACACTCCAGCACTGGTTACTGGGGTAGATGAGATGCAGCCTAGTACTTTCAAACTAAAAATAAAGTTGGAGACATGGGAGGGAGCAGGTAACTGTCAGCAGTGATGTCCCAGTCCTGCATTGGCTTCAGCCCTGTCACAGCACTGGCCAGAGATGGTATTTTTAAGTGCCTCTGTTGAAGTCAAGATACAGCATTTTATTTAACTTCTGGATTTGCAAGCCATGCCTCCTGACAGCCACACTATTCTCTCCCTACTGCTTTTATTACCATGCCTAGGAAGCGTCCACTTTCCTTCCTCTTTGACACTTTAATTTTAGGAATTTTCTAAAGAGAATCAAAACTGATATAAAACTTTATCCCTTGCCTCCATCTCCGTTGTCGTTGGGGCAGAGGGGTTTTGTTTGCTTTGGCAGTTATGGGACCAAGTTTTGTTTAGGGACAACTTGAATCACTGCACACCCAGAAAGTGCATGACAGCCTTGTTGTTGCCACAAAGCATACGTTCAGAAAGGGAAAAAATACCAGCATTCAGGACGCTGATGTAATCTTAGCTTGGGGCAGCAGCATTGCCTCCTTTCCTCTGCACTCTAAAACTTATTCCTGTTTTTTATTCCACCATGTATTTTCATTTTCCTCGGTGCCCTGACATAGTCAACACCCAGAATGAGTAGTGCTTGCTGAATGTTGCTGAATGTGAGGGGCTCTCCATATTCCTCATGTTCCTTTTTTCAGTTTCTGTCTGAAACCTTCATTACTGACCCGATGCAAGAGACAAGAGCCTTCATTTGTGTGGCTTTTCTGCAGCATTTGTGATCTAAATGCTTCACAACTGTTAACAGCCTCATTTTCACCTCCTTATTATGAAGGTGATTGGGTTTTCCTCCTGTTTTACCTCTCTTATTTTAGCCTTAGCATTTTCTTCATACATGTTGGGAGGGAAGGTTTAGTCCACTCTAAAAAAAACCCGGTTTTATTTCACATGATGATGTTGACCCTTGCATGGACCGTTTGCAGTGTCAGAAACTGGTACTCCATTGTGCAGCTTTCTGCTGCTTCAGCTGATGGGAGCTGATAGTAGTGGGTCTTCTTCCTTAAGGGGAGATGGATCTGCAATGGAACAAGAGAAACCCTTTGCCAGGAGGTTTCACAGATGTCCATGGGCACCAGCAGCCCTGAGATCCACTCCTGGCGCTGGCAGGTGAAGGCTGTAGGATTTACTGCTCCTGCCCCCAGCATCAGCCACGGGGGCCCCAACCACATCACCCATGTCCTACCTGATCCTGCCTCCTGCTTCACAGCTCTGCACTTCAGCTTTGTCCCAGGACCAGGCTCATCCCATTCCTAGCCTTCTCTCTGGTTTTTCTCCTCATCTTTCTCCCATGGAGACTTCTGTTTTTCTCTCTTACCTGGTTGTCTCCCAGACAGCTGCTATTTCCAGTCCCCTTGCCTAACAGTGCCATGCTCCATTTTCCATCTGGCACTCCTGGGCTGGACTGCATCCCTTTCCGTACTGCGGTCGTGGCCGGGCAGGCTCGTCCTGGGCACGGGAGGGAGGTGGTTCTGTGCAGAGTGCTGCACTGGTCCATACAGCATGCAGGGAGCCCTGCCTTCCCCCTGCACCTCCGTGGTCGAGTGTGCTCACTGCAGTCTCTCTCTGGAGCTTTCAGCTGCCCTCCTGAGAGCACATGCACTGATATTTTTTTCCCAAAGGCTTATCGCGTAGCCAAAACTCTGTGGTTTCTCACAAGAAGAGAAAAAGGCACATATCCAGTAAGGACTGGCTCCCGTTTCCCATCACTTTCCAAGTCCTGTTCCAAGCTTGGAGTCCTAGGACTGCTCAATGAAACAGAGTCAGATTGTTTTATTTTAATGAGGGCCAAAGAGCACGTTTTTCTCTAATGTCATCTTCTGAAGGCAGGTACAGTTCATGAAATCTCCACATATGAATGGGTGACTGCTTGTGAGGAGGTTTCACCCAAGCCAAGATTTAGTGGGATAGGGACAGGAAGGAACTGAGAGACTTTCCGATGCTCTTGCTGCGTTCAAGTATCATCTTGCATCAAGAGCATCTGCTCTTGCAAGATGCTGAGTACCTCCTGGTGCAGTCTTCAGGAACTGAAAACACTTAGCACGACACAGGGTTGGGATCAGAAAGCATGCTGCAGTGCAGATGGGAGTTATGAAAGCTCGTGAAGAACAGACACAGACTAAACAGTGCACACATGTATATTGTGTGCGGGGGTGCAAAATGAGCTGGAGGTGATGTAGGAATGGTGTGAATTTATAGCAAAGCTGAGAGATCCACAAGATTTCTCCATAAAGTAGTTTTAACTACTGAGTGTCCACGACAAAGATATTGTTGGCAGTTAAAACAGGCATCTCTTAAATAGCTGACATTTTTGTTTCAGCGACTATGCAGTGACTACATTTCTAACTAATCCTAATAAGCCTCTTTTCCAAGTTGTATAAAAATGGTTTATGATTTCTGGCCTTAGCAGTGGCGTAAAACTTCCCTAGAATATCCATCCAGCAATGCTTTGTCCTCCCCTCTGCTGCTGGGGACTGTCACACTTGTGCATTCTGTCACTCCCAGCCAGGGAAGTTCAGGCTTCCCGAGTGAGCGGGTTAAACGAGCTGCCACATTCGCAGCACGCCGATTGTGAAGTCTACCCATAAGGCAGCAGTTCATAACCTTGTGGAAATATTTTTACATGCTCCACGCAGAGAAAATAACCACTTGTGCTCTGCTAGGGCTCAGCCACATGAAAGAGCCAGGAAGAACACCCCAATGGATGCTGAGAAAGGAAAGGGACCTCTACTGGTGTCCAGTGCAGCAGGCAAATAGGGCAGCTCTGCCATCTTGGCAGGAAGCGTGGACAGCCTTCAGACTGTTGTTTCTGAGATCCCTGCTTGCATCTGCTGTGAGGTGGTGATATCCCAGGGGAGCACATTGATCAGTATAATCCATCCCTTTCTGAAACACTTTGCTGGGACTTTGCTCCAATACTAGGACTTCAAGTGTGTCCACCTCCCCAAGGAGTTTTCTATGTTAGGCATATCCCCAGCTCTTGGTCTTCTTTTCCCTTTACTCAACTTTCTTCTAAGACCCTGACTGATCACTTTCCCATATACCACTCTTTCCAGTTTCTTCACTCCCCCAATCCATCTGCTCCAAGACACAGTAAATTCATCTCTCATCAGGCACTGGATTCAGTGTTACCTTTACTTTACACTCTCAAGACACATCTGTGCCCCAGAAGGGTGTGAGAGCAAAGGGGTTAATACTGATTGAACCTCATCTGAACCAGGTGAGCACCAGCACTGAGCACTGGTGGTTGGTGGGGATTGGTGTAAGGCAGGAGGGAGATCTCTACTGCCAGCCTGTACTGTGGGCTGGAGGTCCCAGCTGTGGGCCAGAGCTGATCTGCCTGAAGCTACCACCAACCCCATTCCCAGTGCCCCTGGAGTGAGCTGCACATCCCACCCTGGGAGCAGCTGGAGCGCTCAGCTCATGGGCAGCATCACAAGCTGGGCTGACAGCGGGGCTGGCCCGGGGCTTAGGAGAGATGGTGAGACACTCCTGGCCTTTGGGGCCACAGTGTGGTCACCCTGGTCTCCAGTGATCAGGTAAGTAAAGCCTGGCTGGGAAGAGAGCAGGCCTTAACTGGAAAGTCCCACTGCTCTGTAAACACAAACAAATCAGCCCCCATCACCTGCTTCCCTTCTTTATCTGTACATGTAATTTAAAACACCCTCCAGCCTCCCAAAGTCAAGCTTCAGCTGCTTCCCATCCCCTTAAGCCCCTTTAGTTCCTCTCCCCCTCCCTAACCTGGCTGCTTTTCCAGGGCCAACCATCACTGCAGAGACAAGTTGCTCTTCTCTCCCACTCTCTGATCCTTTCTGTCCTGGGTGAATGTGGTGGGAACCACCCACAGCGTGTTTTCGTGCATGCGTTTCTGCAGCCACCCCTCCCCCCCGCCTAGTTTTTTAAGTTAAACTATCTCTTGCTTTAAAGAGAGCAAATACACAGCAGTGGCTTTCATCACTGCTGTATAATAGAGCAGTAATTCTGTGCCAGGGACTGTTTTCTATTTTATTTTAAAGGGTTTATAAAACAGTGTATGTAATTGAGTGAGTAAACTGAACGTTTTCTGGAGCCCCTGAGGGCTGAAACTTCGTGGTGGTCCTGGGCCTAGGCCCTAACCCTTTTTTTTTTTCTCTCTCTTTTTTTTTTTTTCCTCCCTTTCCCCTCCTTCCCCTCCTCCTTTACAACCCAGCGTTGCCACCAGCAGCAGCAGCAGCAATCTGTCTGGGGCTAATTGAGCAAACAACAAGGAGATGCTTTCACATGGCTTTTAAAGGAATGCTCCGGCATCCCCTTTCTGTGAGCGGCTTGGCAGGAACCTGCCAGGAGGGCTGGGGAGCGCTGGGTCCCCGGCCTGCTGGTGGGGTTTGTGCTGGGCTGCGCAGTCATTTCCGCCCCTCTGTTTATTTGCATTACAATTTGTTTTTAGCCAAGCACCAAAAGCTGCTCTGCTCTCTCCAGCTCGCCTTGTGCGTATGTTTTTAAGGGGCTAGTGTACAGTATGTGTAAACAAATGTCTTCCCAAGCAGGAACGCGTATGTAACGAGTGACAGGTTTTTGATTTGCACTCAGTAAAATCTCCGTGGACACTCGGTTCAAGCACCCAGGGCTGACTTCAGGCTGGGCTGCATCAGCAAGTTGAAGCAAAGTGCTAATCAGGAAGGTTGAATGTGTTGATCAGCTCTGGATTTGCTTAGCACCAGATGCTCCCAATCTGAGAAGATCTAGTTGAACATGATTTAAGGTTGCAGAGTCCAACTCTTAGAGCTTTCTGAAAGTCCTTTCTCTAATCCCTCTTCTTTCTCTGTGGGCTGAATGCGTCTGTAACCCTGCCAGTGTCAGATAAAAGGCAGCCTGGTAAGAAATCCCTAATGGGGAGCTGGGGAAGGAGAAAGGGAGCTGAACAGCGAAGCATGTGAGGTACTTCTCCCTCCTCCCCCAGAGTTTCAGGCAGAGTTTCTGCAGGAACTGAGCTTGCTGGTACCAGCCAGAGGCACTGGCAACTGGCAGCCACGTCTGATAATGAAACGCTATCCGCAGCTCAGTTCTCTGGCACACACAGTGGAGTCTGAATTCCCTTCTCTCCATGAGGGCTTTGGGAAGGAAGGAGGGAAGCAGGGTGAATCCTTATCTGCCTATCACATGCCCTCGGGGTGCGGAATAGGGCTTTGTTTCTAGCAAAGCCATTCCCCTTATCGCTTAAAAACTTTCTCGCGGATTTTAGACAGGCAGATTCATGTGTTTCCCTTAAGCCTGTGCAGTAAGAAATGAGTTTGGTGATTTCATGTGAGTCTGAGGTAGCAGTGACATACCGGGCAGGCCATGTGTGCCTGCTTTGGGGAGTCTGGGCCACACGGATCAAGGAGGAGATGAAACAGGCAGAGGGATGGGAGATGAGGGAATGCGTGCTCCGATTTCCCACGTGGCTTTGGCTGCTTAAGCTCCCTACCCTCACTGATGCCTCGGTCTCCCCATCTGTAGAACAGCAATGCTCTTGCTCACCCACTCTTGAAAAGCATTTTGAACAAATCAGGTGTAAAACACAAGATACCATAAGGCAGCTACAAGCATGTCAGTGCGAAGGGCAAACAGTTGGTACCAGCTCTGCAGCGAGGATGTGACAGGACCCATCCCAGCCCTGCACGTTCGGGACCGTGGAGGATGCTGTCTGAAATGAAGCAAGAAGTTCCTTATTAAAAAGTATTGCTACAGATAACCTATATATAGAACCATAAATTGACATGGCTCTTTATAAGCCTAGATGAAGGCATGTTTAATCTGCAGAGGCATAACGTAATTACTCTCGCTGGATGGTAGCCAGGGTCTTATTCACATCATAGAAATCAACATGATAGGTAGTCTGCTTGGAGGAGGTTCAGGAATGGAGTCACAGGAGTTGCTACAGGGCCTGTTTGAGATATATTGGGAAAGCTGTTGGGGATGAGGAATGTTATAGCAAGAAGTGCTGCAGGTTGGATTTGAGGTACCTTGGCAAAGCTGTGTGGGGTCCGGGATGGGAGGAGGGAGGTGCTGAAGGCTGGACTTGGGGCTATTGGCAGAGCTTGTGCTGGAGAGGTTGTGTGGTGCTACCTACATCATGCTTGCACCTGGCACTTGTACAGTCAGCCCCTCATTTTCCTGAGCACTGCATCCACCTCTGCTCATCCTGCCCAGAGTGCTGGAGACTGAGCTCCAAGATGTCAGCACGAGTCTCCGGGATTAATTATGATTTGTCACTAAATACCCCAGAGCTAAATGTCTCGATCTGATGCTGAAGGTGAGAAGCAGCTCCTTGCTCTCCTTATTTTTGCCTTCACAAAGGATCTCTGAAAGGGCAGTTGTGTGGCTCACCCACTCTGTCTCTCAGGCTGAGGAGACTGCATATGATCCATGTGACTGTGGGGTTGAGGGTGGAGTGGGAAATTATCTTGCCACAGTCCAAAACTCCTTGAAGTTTGTAGAGCAGAATTTGATCAAGCCTTTAGAGCAATGGTTTGCATGGTGCAAAGGTTATATCTTGAATTTTAAACCAAGAGAAGCATCATGTTGGCCCGGCCAGTTTGGGGATTGCCAGTAATTTCTTCATTTGGCCAAAGGTGGCATGTTTGTTGTTTTGCAGCTGTCTTGCAAAATCCACTCCCCTGAGGGGAGGAGTTTTAGATGGGTAAATAAAACACAAGTCATTGTTTCCATCATCCTTGGCTATCCACCCCCACTTCTGTGTGAGGTGTGGGAGACACCACAGCCTCCACTGGTGTATCCCAGCACCTCACAGGCCTTGACCCTTTATCCCAGGCTCCGGAGCCAATTGTTATTCCTAACGTGCAGGAGGTAAGATGAAGAGCCTAGGGGCATGGGTCACACCACCTGAGCTCCACCTGAATAGGTGTCCAGCTCCCAGAGAGTGATTTAGATTCACCCCTCCCACACAGTACCCTGAGGACACCCACTTTGAGCACGCCAGCTCTGTGTCATGCTCTGAGGCCACACTGCTTGGGGTTTTTTAGGCACTGGGCTTTCAGTTGCGTGGTTTTATTATTTTGGCTTTAGATCCCTTATTTGCAGTCCTTCCCTGACAGGCTGCTTTTGCATTTTAAAGGGAAGGCTCTTTCAGTACAGTGCATTAACAGTGCTGGGGCAGGGACTGGCACGTTAATGTGTCCACTGGGGCTCTGCAGAGCTCCTCAGAACAGGCATAGAAGTGACCCTGCAGAAATTGCCCCTCCAATAAAAAGAGCCTAAGGAGGGCTGTTCACCATTGCCCTCAGAGATGATAACTGTGCTCAGAGAACTTGCTTCACACAGATACTTTTGGAGAGGCTCCATCCAAAAGGGAGAAGTCAGGTTAAATTTTAAAAAAAAACAAACAAACCCACAACTTTTGTTTTTGAGCTGACAGGGCTGAGTTGGGATTGCTGAGAGGATCTCACACTGCCTCGGTGATTCCCCCCCCCGGTGCTGAGCAGCCCCTCTGCTCCCCAGCCTCTGGGCAGTTTGAGAGCACACAGTGCTCTTTAGAGCCAGAGTGGATGACTTACTGTTCAAAATCTGTTAATTTTATGTCAGATCTCCATGTTGGGTGTTGATGGTTCCTTCCCTTAGCCTAGGTGTACACCTGTCAGTAGCAGCTGTGACTTCCGTAGGGCCTCTCTTGTTTATTAGTGACACATACATGTGAAAACTCTCATTAGAGAAACCTCCTAATGTTTAGTCAGTTGTTTAGGCTTTCGCCATGTGTGTGGGATACTGTCAGAGAGAAGCTGGAGTCCAGCGAATCCGTGTTTGAGCTCCCCAGAATCTGCTTTTCTCATTTGTTTTAAAGTTGCAGATTTGAAAAATGCAAGGTCTGAAGCTCTGCTGCAAAGCTCAATTGCTCTTCTTTTCCTCCCTCTCTCTTTTCAGCCAAACATGTTAATGAAGTCATTGTGGGCACCGAACAGCTGATGGAGATATAACCCGAGTAGGTTTTAAAGATGATTTTATGGAAGCCAGCAGCAGAACCAGATGTTCGAGCGTCGTAAGATCATCCGTACGGATCAGTACTGGCACAGCTTACCCTGTCATTGCTCCTTTCCTGTTCAGCTTTATATTTATGTCTTAATAAAGAAGTATTTACAGAGCGGTGTGTCCGTCAGCCCCTCCCCCCTCATTGGGATGCGCGCGGGTCTGTGCCGGGTTATATCGGTTCCTGCGCGCCCAGCCAACGCACTGTACTTTTCCAGCAGAAGGGAGAGCAGGGACCACACAGACTGTGCCCACTCTGAAGAATGACTTAGCTGCCCTCCCTGCGGTGCAAACCACGGCCCTGCAGTCCTGCACCACCATCCCGAGCCTGGGAGAAACTTCTCGGGATGCTGCTTGTGCATCTCATCAACGCAGCAGGCGGACAGCGAGAACAGCGGCAGCGCGGGCTGCTCTTGGCACCAGCCTCCTCCTCCTCCTCCTCCTCCTCCTGTCTTTCTCTCGTGATGCTGCCCCACAGCACAGAAGTGTTTCATCTGTGCCTCTTCCCCTCTGTAATGCAGTTGAGAGTTTGGCACCTCTTTCCATCAGGGCTGAGTTTGGTCTGATGCTTTGAAATCCCGCCCAAGAGCGAATATGTGAGGGTGGGGGAGGATGGAGGGGGTGTGGGGTGTAAGCAGCAGGTACTCCCTGCCTCATTTTGGTGGTTCTTCAGCTTGTCTGTCCGCTGTTCCTAATCCCAGACCAGAGGCCCTCCCCACACTTGGATGATCCGTGGGTGACTGTACCTGTGTCTGTGAGATGAGTCGCGCCTGCCAGAGTGAAACGCACAGCGCCGTGGTCAGGGCTTGTGCCAGGATTGTAAAGCACCTGGATGGAATTGAAACGCGAGCTGTTCTTTAATGTTTATAAATTGGACACAAGTTCCTACCTAAAAGCTGTTTATTAGAACGTAGTAGGATTGAACGGGGCATTTATCTGCCCCTGGCAGTTTGACATCCAGAGGTGCTTACGGCAACCGGCTGGGATGGTATTTCATTAACTGGAGTGATAAATGTAAAATGTGTGCTTCGTGGGCACCGCTGACCCCTGAGGAGAACTACCATTTCCTAGTTAATTTGACAGGAGGGAGATTATAATCCAGACATTCCCTGAGTTTCATAAACAGAATCCTTCCTCTGAAGGACCAGGCTGGAATGGAAACTACGGGTAAGGATGAGTTTCAAGGCCTGTGACAAGCTGCAGAGAGAAGAAACGTGCTGCAGTTCAGCTCCAGCTTTCTGCTGGAGGTTTTGCCTCGTGTATGTGTGCAAACATGTTCCTAAGGTACGAAGCCTTTTTCATCCAAGGATCTCAGAGGCTTTACAAAGGTTAATTAAAGAGAGTTCTTGTCTCTGTGTGCTGCAAGGGAGCGAGGCTCCATTTTGGGTGTGTAGAAACAGAAGCAGAGTGGAGTGTAATTACCTGGCTTTGCATTTTACCGTAAAGCTGGCAAAGCCGAGAGAGGTCTGCAGGGACTTTGATTTAAATACAAAGCCTTCTCCCTCTCTGTTTTCGGGATACATCTCAACTTCTGAAAAGTCCACATCCCCTTATTTAACAGCTACAGCTTTACCTCCTTATGCCTTAATTATATGTTAAAGTCTCAGTCCTTTTGTTTAGCTAATTTAAGGAGAGGGTGGGGGGCTCTTTACTGTGTCGGTTAGAGTTTAGCATTAATTTAGTGTTCTCTGACACTTGAAAACCTGTCCGGGATTTGAGGCATTTTCTTTTCCTTTTTGCCTTTTACGACCTGCAGGTGTTTGGTGTGAGATAAAAGTAGATCCCAAAGTGAGATTTCACAGCACAAATTATCAAAGTGAAGATTCACTCTTGATGTAGTCTTCGTGTGTGGCAGTAATTATGAAAAATAGTTCGGGATAATAGGGCCTTCAGGAATCCCAAGGCGGGCACTGGGAGGTTAACCCTTCCTCATCTAACCTGGCCTCCACGCTGCTGTCATCATCAGGTGAGCAGATGATGGGTTGGGTCAGGCAGCTTTACAACCCGAGTGATGTTGCAGTCGTCAGGAAAATAGAGGAGGTGAGTGAAGATGTGAAGTTCTGTTCCCAGGTCGGTTTGGCTGTGACTGTTTGGTCCTAGGTCGTACAGACCTTCAGGGAGGTGTTACTGATACAGGCTGCTCACCAGCTTTGAGGAGTGGGGCACTTCTCAGACACAAGTAAGCTGCTCACTGTGCTGCTCTGTCACTCCCAGGCAGCTGAGGGTTACAACCATGCCCGTCATGGTGCTACTGGCACCAAAGTGGTGCTTTGTAGGCAACGCTTCTCTGAAAGAGGTGGAAGTTCCCAGCTCTGTAGGTGCAGGCTCTTTCTAGACAGACTCATCCTGGACATTTCCTTGGCAGATGTACAGCCAGGGTTGCTGTGAGAAGGTTCTTGCAGGGGCTTGTCACGTGCTGCCTCTGCATAGGGTCAAGCAGAGGTTTGCAGTGATGCCCAGCGAGGTACCCAGCACCGCTGGCTTGTAGTTTTCCCTGAGTGGTGTCCTGCCAGCAGCTCCCAAAAGGCTTTCCCTGTGACCAGGGCAGCAGGGTCAGAGTGGGTGCAGGGCTGGCAGCAGCATGTGCACACCTGGCCACACTTCTTCCCGT
Source organism: Lophotriccus pileatus (assembly GCA_035583135.1). Classification (NCBI taxonomy): domain Eukaryota; kingdom Metazoa; phylum Chordata; class Aves; order Passeriformes; family Tyrannidae; genus Lophotriccus; species Lophotriccus pileatus. Next base: position 9,862,457 of record JAWWES010000006.1, read on the forward strand.
GGGTCCTGCACCCGGAGCACACCGTGACGGGAACACCTCAAACTCTGCCCCCTCACCCTGGCTCCCCTGAGAAGCTGGGTATCTCCAGCCGCAGCTCTGCAGCCAGGTCCTTGCCAGGATGTTTGCAGCCAGGTCCATTTACAAGACAGAGGTTTGGGAAGAGCATTTGTTGGGCAGTTGCAGACACCCAGAGCTGTGGCTCGCCTCCCTCGGCCCTTCGTGTTTGCTTTTGTAGGTGACTGTTGGGATCTCTCAGGAAGCAGCAGCTCATCTGATCCCTTCTGCAGTCAAACCGAAGCGGGTGGCTCCCATCTTCCTGGCAGCCTTGGAGCGGAGCCACGCAAGGCGAAGGCAAACAGCCAGTCATTCCCAGGGATGGTGGGCTTCCCACCCCAGTGGTGTTCAAAGGGACACAAAAACCTTCTCAAAAGTGAGATCCTCTGATCTCACTTTCAGGACAATTTTTTGGCTTGTGGGCAGGAAGGGGAGAGCAGCACCGGCCTGAGTGGTCAATACGGCCTCAGGTGTGCAGATCTGGCTCCCCCATCCCCTATCCAGCTGAGGCTGTGTGTGCAGACCTAGCAGTAGAACTCTCCTGAACCTCTTGGAGCTGGGATCACAAGGACTCACCAGGCTTTTACTGCCTCTGGTCTCCACGGTTGATCATGCAGAGCCCTGTTGGTCCTGCTGGCTTCCTTGCTGGCTTCTGCACCCACCGTCCTTCCTCTGGCTGCCTGGAAAGAGTGCTTATCACTATGCCCCCTGACCATCCTTTGGACTTTGCTGGTCCAGAGACCAGAATTTTCCTAATAAAACCCCAGAGGTCTGGGGAAATGAGCGCATTCAGGAGGTGCCTTGCTGCCTCCACACCGGCCCAAGAGCCCAGTGACAGCCAGTGGCTGCTCTGGTCCCTGCCCTGGTGTCTTGTGAGGGGCAGAGTGATCAAGGCACACGTGGGGCTCACAAAGGAATCACCTGTGCAGGCAGCAGTGGTGTGACGGCCACAAGTGTCACAGTGCATGGCGTAACCCAGTCCCAGGACACTGCAATGCCAACTTCCCATCACACACAGCCATTCCTGTGGCCTTTGGTCACCTGTTTGAAAGGACTGATCATTGCAGCAGGCGATTTGGGCCAGGTGCCTTGACACTGCAGGCTGTGCCCCAACCCAGCCCCTCCCGCTGCCGTGGGGGAGTGCAGAGCACAGGACCCTTCTTACCAGCAACCTCCAAGTTAATTTGGGGATGGGGAGGTTCCCTCGCTGGGGTCCAGCACCCAGCACACCCACCAGCACCTCTGCAGCAGCCTGCCCACCGAGGCTTGCTCCCTGTCAGCCAGGCAGCTGATTTCTGGATCCCGTCGGTTTTCACTCCATCTCCCAGGAGCCAAGGTCCACAGCCGCGCCTGTGCCTCCCAGACGGGCCAGCAGACGGGAACTTCCTTCCAGGCCCTATAGACAGACATTTTATATATGTTAAAATACATGTGTATATAAATATGGAAGGCAAGAGCTTGGGAGAGCTTGAGTCTAAATAAACTTGTATGTTTTAGGCTTTTAAAATGCTAATGTTGAATTTCAGGGCAGGGGGGGATGCAAGGGGATTGTTGGACTGAGGACCAAGACAGCTGATGAGCTTGGATCAGTGCCTTTACAATTCAAGGAAAAATGGGATAGTTTGGGAAGGAAAAAGGGATTTTCTTGTTTTTGTTTTTAGTAGAAAATAAAAGAAGCTGCCTTCTTATTTGCCTCCCTCCCCCAGCGCTGGAGCAGCGAGCGACTGGTGTTGTATGCATAAGCTATTCCTTTGTGCAACATCTAAATGGTTAATTGTGTTTGAGGAAGATGTACGGGCGAATGGAGGGACCACCCAGCAAGAGACAGACAAGAAAGAGCGATCTCTGAAATGTTTAACCAGAGAGAGAGCAAAGTTGTTTAAAAATATTTAATTTACAACATTCCACACTGCTGATTATAAATTGGCCGTCCAAAAACACTGCTGCGTGCGGGGAGGGATCCAGGCAGCATGAAACAAATTCTTGTGATTGTTTTTCCTATCTTCCTCCCTCCTTTTCCCTGGGGAGTTTAACCCCGTGGCAGGATGCGGGTTGCCCCAGGCAGGGAAGGTGGCAGCGACCGACCGCTGTTCCCCAGGACCGTGGTCTCTGGTGCGAACACCTGCGCCCAGGCCCGGGATGCAGCTGCCTCCCAGCACCGGGAGAGCTGGAGGGGACAGTGAGGAACAACTGCCCAGCAGTGCCTATGGCGGCGACAGGCACGTTTGAGATGGTCAGTGGGGTAACAACAGCCCCGCAGCCCCTTCCCTCTGATTTCCACCCCAGCACCGGGATTCCCCAAAGCATCCAGCAGTGCTCCCAGGCATGGAAAGCCAGTGATGGGTTGGGAGACTCGAGGAACCAAAGCTGGCCAGACTGTGCACCCACGAGAGCTCCCTGACCACACTGATGATGGTGCCCGTTGTTTGGGTCAGCAACGCTCAGCCACGTCACCCGGCCATTCCCAGCGATGCCGGGAAGGAGCCGGCACCTGGGCCCTCTCACATGGTCATTGAGCAACAGCAACGTCTTCCCCAGCTTGGGCCTTTCTGCAAAGGGGGTGGTTGGTGCCAGATGCTGGGAAGAAGGGATTTGGCTGCACTCTGGTCGCGGCCACCGCTGATCCACAGCTGGCTCTGACGCACCCGGCCGCCCCAGCCCCGCTCCTGCCGCACAGGGCGCCAGGACTGCTCTGCAAGGAGGGACAGTCCGCTCAGGATGGTGGCCAGACCGTCCACCCCGTCACCTGGGGATGACTCCTGCTCCCACCACAATGTCCTTTCCAACCCTCGCAGCCCATGTTCTTCCTTTGGCAAGAGAGGCCTGGGAGAGAAGGCTCCTGGGAATGCCCCTTGGAGATCAGGAAGGTGAAGGATGCACATGGTGGAAGTCAACTCCTTATTCCCCAGCCAGCACCAGCCACCCAGGAGGTCCCCTGTTGGGTTGGAGAGCCACCATGGCTGGAGGGTGCTGGGGAAGGAAGGAAGGAGAGGCACAGCCCGTGGCTGGTGGCCCCACTCTGCAGAAGGTACCTGAGCAGAGCTGAGGGACAGGAGGGATGCAAGAGGGGTCAGGATTCAAAAGCAGCGGCTGCTCTCACTGCAGATCCCTCCTTGGCACTGTCTTGCAGATCCCACCTTGGAGAGCAAACGCTTCAGAGTGCTTTCCCAGCCCTGCTGCCCCAGGACCCTGGCCATGCAGCTGGGGAGCCCAGTCAGTGGGGAGGGCAGGGGTCTCGCCCATTCCTGCAAGCTCTCCTGGCAAGAAAGGGGCACGGGGAGAGCCGCAGGGCTCTCTGCTGGGGATTGCCACACGTTTCCTAACCCCTAATCAACCGGGAAGCCCCGCCGGCCACCTGGACGCTTCCTCGCGTGCAGGGAAGGCCTGTCACAGCCCGAGGAGCCGGGGTGGGTTTGGCCGCTTGCCCCGGTGGCAAGCTCGGCTCTCAGTGGCTGCACCGCTCCGGGCCCTGCCAGCCCCAGCCGGTGCCGGGAGCGAGAGCGGAGACAAAAGATCTTGTGTCCGCCTGCCAGCAGCCGGCCCCGCCGAGCGGCCGCCCGCCCAATTAAACCGTGCCCGCTTCCCATGCGGCAGGGGCGCCCGGCGGGCTCGCTCGCCCCCTCCCACCACCCACCGGCCCACGGGGACCACCACCCTGTGGGGCCTCCCCTGCCTCTCTGCAGGCGCCAGCGCTTCCGCCGCCCTTGTCCAGCATGAATACCCTCCCTCGGTCCCGCGGCGAGGGCACCTCCACCGGCTCGTGCTGGGGATGGCTCGCCCCATCCGCAAGCATCTCCTGCTCCCCCCCTGCTTTTCTCGCACCCCGGGGCTCTCAGTACCCGCCAGTGCACGAAACAGGGAACTGAGCATCCCTCCCTGCTCCTGCTGCCCGCAAGGGCTGGATCAGGATGAGATCTGGCAGCAGCAAACTCCGCCGCGGCGGGAGCATCCCCACACCCCGTCCCGACCCGCGGGGCCGGTGTCACATCCACTTAGTTGGCTCCGAAAATCCCTTGCCCTGACACCTTGTTAAATACCCACCAGGGGTCACAGTTCCTGGGATTCTTTTTCCTGTTTTTCCTTTACCCCGCTGAGACGTTTCGGTTGGCAGGAGCTCTCCCCCCGCTATTAGGTATCTTTCGGGGAACAAGAAACCTAGATCACTTACAAATTAATTTGGAGTTAAACCTACAGAAAATGAGAAACATGCTGCTTTGCAGGAGAGAGCGCTTGGCCAGCGATCAAGAAAAATACATCCAAACCGCCCGATGCGGCGCGTTCGGCCGCGGCCAGGGATGGGGGCTGCGCACTCAAGGTAGCCGGCAGCCGTCTTCGGGTGCATCTTAGCGGAGCTGCGGCCCTTCCTGCCAGTTAATAGGGTGAAAAAGGGGGTACCTGCTTCCCAGCATGAGGGGGGACGTGGGGAAGGCTGATGTGAGGTGCAGCGCTGCAGCACAGGGGTCTGTCTGCCTGTTGCAGCTCCTTTGCCAGCGGGATGGGGACCAACCGTCCCGTGGCACATGGACACCTTTGCTCCAGCATTTCCCCATCGCTGTATCCCTGGCGCCACCGCAGCTTGTGCCAGGACTGGTTCCCGAGCTGGGGGGGCACGGTGCTTTGTGCCAACCCTCCGGCCAACAAGGTGCCGCGGGACGAGGGAATGCGGGGTGATGCAAAAGATGCGGAGCCCCCCCGGCAGGCGGGTGGGAGCAGCCCCCTGTGCCAGGCGCTCCCGGAGGGTCGCGGGTGCGGGTTTGGCCGCGCATTGTGTCTGCGGAGCAAGCGGCGGTGCCGGGAGGGGGCCGTGCGGGGGAGGCCGGGGCGGCGGAAGAGCAGTGATAAGATAAAAGGTCTGCTTTCCCATGCCGAGGAGCCGGGGCGGGGGGGGGGACGCGGGGCGAGCGGCGAGGCCACCCAGGTTTCAAGCACTCGGCCTCGGCGCCTGACCCCGGCACATTCAGAGAGCACTTCCTAAATTTGTCTCCTGTGTTCCTGACTCACAAGCAATTTCCTCACCCATAAAACGGCGTCAGCATGAAAGGACTAGCCGGGACACCAATTACTTGTCACCGTTTTACCACCCCGCTGCTCACCAGTTTGCAGCCCCCGGCAGTGCCTGGCCAGGATCTGCCCTCTCCTCACAGAGCCCCTCTATCTTGCACAGCCTGGGGGACACGGCAGTCAGGGTCCCCTGTGCCATGGGGAAGGTACAGTGGAGCAGAGGGATCCGCAGTGCCTGGCACCTGGCGATGCCCCCAGGCAGACCATCCAGTGTTCCCAGTGCTCCTGGGCATCCTGAAGGAATCACTCAGCCCAGTCTGCAATCAAGGAGACGTTGACCATCCCCAGGCCCCTCAGCCCCGTGCTGGCATTGTCCCCATGGTATTAAAGATGCTTCTATGTGTCTGCATGGGAGGCAGTAAGGCTCCATCATCCCCGCTCTGGTAGCACTGGGCTCGTTGCTGCTCACAGCCAATATCCTGCCACAAAGTCCATGGACACACGGTGGCACAGGGCATTGCCATCTCGGTGTCTCCATGCCCTGCCTTGTCCCTGCTCCCTGTGCCTCTGTGCCACCTCATCTGTCTATCCCTGGTCCTCAGTGTCATGCCCGGTGCTGCGACATCCCCACTGCTCCCACGCTCATGGCACGCAGTGGGGGACAGGCTGGTGCAGAAGGGCACTGGGGGTTTGGGGAGGGTCTGAACACAGCCAGAACTCTCGGGAAGCCCCCCATCAGCCTCCTGGGAGTGGGGAGATGCTGTGCAGCTGCGGCTTCAGCCCGACCTTCCCCAGAGCAGTTGCCCACTCTCCCCGCAGCAAATCGCTCCAGCTTCGTGCCGGCAGCGGGCGAGGTTTGCCCAGGGCCTGGCGAGCACCACGGCGGCCGCTAAACGGGTTTTATGGTGGGATTTAGGGACTTTTCTGCTGGGTAATTGATTTGCCCAGGCAGTAAAAGATCAAGGCAGGGGCTCAGCCGGTGGCTCCCAGCATCTGCCCACCAAGCGGGCCAGGGCACGGGTGGCTCGGGGCACGGCCGGGGCCAGCGGTTTGTGGTGCCACGACGCACAGCGTGGGGTGCCACAGCCCCACAGCCATGGGGACAGGGATATGGTTCCGTCCAGGAGCTCCCATGCAGCACACCCCCACTCCTGCATCCTCGCATCCCCCTCCCCAAGCCCACCACAAAACAGCCCCCAAAGGAGACAAAAGGGGCTGTTTGGGGACCTGCCACCTGCTAGTCCCCATCCTACAATACCGCAGTAAAGAGGCACCAAACAAAGGCCTTAAAATCCTAAAGGGGCCCATTCATTAGGGTGACAAAGGGGGAAAGAACTACATTATCATAATTAATCCCGGTGCTGGCGGTGGGTGGCAGGGCTCTCTGTCTTCCAAGGTGGTGTGGGGACGGCCGGTGTCACCACGTCCACACGCTATTGTGCGCCGTGGCCTTGCGGGGCTTAGGCGGGTTTTAAGCTCTGTAAACACCACAGGACCCCCGCCACGGCTACTGGGGATGCCGTCCTTCCCCCCAGCCCCTCCCCGGCCCCAGCTGTTTGTCTTCTTGCTGCAGACCCCCCCCAGAATCCCAGTGCTGGGATGGGTCCACTGTGCCCTCTCAGTGCACCTGCCCCCAGGACTGCTGGGGAGAGGGGAAGAGCCCAGATCCCCAGGTCCTGCTGGTGGTGCTGGGTTGGAGGCTCGCTGTCCATATCCTGCTTGTATTTTCCATGGACAGTTACCCCAGGTGTGACATGGCAGGGACTGTTCAGGCTTTCCCTGGCCTCCAAGTTGGGGCTTTATCCCTCCTCTGCTATCTCATTCCTATCTGGGGGAACGAGGTGGACTCTGACTTGGGGACCAGCTGTTGGTTGTTCCCTGCTGTTAGAAAGGCACGGGGAAACTGAGGCACAGTGTGTGTGGGGGCAGTTTGACGGGATGTTAATGCCCTATCTCTAATCCCCTCTGGTGGATGCTGGCCTCTTGGGACACAGCATTCCTTGGGAAGCACCTGGTACTGACTGAGGAAGCAATGGGGCAGGGGACACACTGACACTGCCTGTCCCTCTGTGGGGCCCTCCAGGCAGCTTCAACTCTCCAGGCACTCCAAGGGGGTGCCAGCACTGGGTGCTGTGCAGCCCTGGGGTCCCTGAGAGCCTGTGCCTGGCTCTGGGCCGTGGCCAGCGGGCTGTGCCGGTGGATGGGAGAACACCATCTGGTTTCCAACTAACGCCCGGCGCTGGCTCCCGGCAGAGGAGTTGCTGCTGCGGCGGCGGCTGTTTACAACGTGCAGAGGCTCTGGCATGTCCCTGCCAAGTCCCCTCTGCTTCTCCCCCCCAGCCATGGGGCTCTGGGGCTGCATGGTGGCCGTGCAAAGCCCAGTTCCACGCCCCAGCCCCTGCCCAGTCTCTGCTTGCCCAGAGGATGCCACTGCCCGCCGAGGCCGCTGTCCTGGGCTGCCCTTCCTGAGGAGTGCCCGCTGTGGCGGGGCTCCTGCCGCGGGGATTTTCCCATCCCGTTTGCTTGACGGGGTGGGACACGCAGTGTGGGGACAGGGTGGACGCCCTGGACGCGCCATCCTCTCTGTGGGTGCCCTGTGGGTGCGGTGCCCTGCGCTTCCCAGCTCCCACCGCATCCCGCCAGCTCACCCTGGCATCTCCCTGTGGCGGGGGCGAGGGTGGGCAGAGCCCCAGGGTGGCCCCAGCATGGGGCTCCCGCCTCGCACCCACGGCTCCCGCAGCCACCAGTGCCACAGAGACACTGCACAGGGTGGGGGCTGAGCGGAGCCATTTGCCTTTAATTGAATTTATTTGTTACAACCCCAAACAATGTAAAGCAGGCTTCTCCCAGGCTCCAGCTGCCTGCCTGCCCATTAAAATACCATCTAGAACAGCAAATCCCCCCTCCCGCCTTGATATAAAACAGCCGGTCAGCAAGAAGCAGCAAAGCAAGTCTCCCTGTGTGTGAGATGATCCCCCTGCTCCCCATCCCGCTCCCCCAAGGCCAGTGGCCTTCAGGGCTCCCAGTTCCCTTCAAGTGGCTCCAAGGGAAATAAGTGCCCTGCAGGGAGACCCAAAGCCCCATCTCTGTGGCGTCAAGTCAGGGCAGGCTGAGCCCCATCCTGCCCGCAGGCATTTTCCAGTTGGATTCTCAATCCTTGTTGGCGTGGCAGGATCTGGCCCTGTCACTGGTATTTTCACTCCTCCTCTGCAGAGCTTGGGATCCCCAAACTGGCTTCCCTCCTGCCGAGCCCTACAGCCTCTTACTTGGGGTGCAGGTCACCATGCTGTGGCAGTGCCAGGGCAGCAGGTCCTGGGGGGCAGCTGGTCCCTGGAGGCCACAGAGGCAGCGGGTGGGCAGCAGAACAGGGTGCACGGTGCAGAGCAGGCGGGGGTGCCACGGGTGATCCTGTCCTGTGTGGTGCTCCTTTGGCACAGGAGCCTGGTGCCAGCGTGGCTGAGCCAGGATGGGGTCATGGAAGCTGGTCCTGCAGCACCAGGAGCCCAGGTCCCAGGCAAAGCCTTCCTGCCCTGGGATGGGGCAAATCCAGCTCATCCCCAGGCCCTGTCAGACACTGAGTGGGTCTCTGCGGATCATCCTATGAGTTTTCCGAGGACATCGATGACATCTCCTGGTCTGCAGGGCGGTGGTGGGAGAGCCCCAGGTGGAAACAAATGATGACAGATAGGGAGCTGATGGAGAATGTGGGCTGGGGGAACCAGCAGCGCTGGAGAGGAGGACAACAACAACTTACTTTTGAAAATGAAGTTGATAAAAAGCCGCAGCTGCCCAGCGGTAGTGCGGGTCCACCGGGAAAGGGAATGGTGGAGCTGTTAATAGCAATCAGGCAGCAGAAGTGCTGAATAGCCGTTTCCCTTCTGTATTTGGGGACACGCCAGATGCTACAGGCCTATCGCTGGACGAGGGAGAAACCCTTTACGTGCCGCTAAGGCCCAGGAAAGCTCGGCAGCAGCAGGCCTGGCTGGCGGGGGCTGTGACCAGGGGACATGGAGGAACTGACCCACGTTTATTTACCAGTGTTTCCCCCCATTTTTGGCCAGTAAGGAGACACCAGGGTGAGCATCACCATCACGGCTCCAAAGGAGTGAGGTGGGCAGTGGGGATGGGGATGCACATGGGATGAGTGCTGCTCCGTGTGGGTTTACTGGCTTCCCTGAAGGGCTGCAGCAGCTCCTTGGGGCGCCGTTCCTGGTGGGAGCAGCACCAGGTCTGTCCAATAAAGACCTAAGAAGGGTGTGAAATGAGCAGAGAAACAATTCCAGAAACTGTCAGTGGCATTGACGCCTTGCCATTTTGCCCTGTGGATGGGGTTTCTGTGCCCCCCTGCCTTCACCTCTGGAATGTTGTGCTTGGCTCCCCATGGCAGGGGATGAGGCAGCCTTTGTGGGCACACCCAAAGAGTGGGGTGTCTTCCTGCCCCCCACTGTGGCCCTGAGGGAAAATCTGGCCTTTGTGGAGGGCAGCTGGCAGGGGTGGGCGGACACCCTGCTTGTGGTGGGAGGATGATTTGTTCTTGGGAACAGGCATTGGTGGGGATACCTGGTCCTTTGTGGGAACACACCCAACCCTTGAAGAAGGGGTACCCATTCCTTAGGATGGCTGTAGGGGAGATGCACAGCCTCTAGAAGGGTGTTACCTATCCCTTGGGATGTCTGTGTGGGGCCTGCCAAAGCCTTGGGTGGCGGACATAGTGGGATATCCATCCTTTAGGAGGGCTGCCCTATCCGTTGGAAAGTAGCTATGGGAAGATGCCTGGCCCTTGATGGGGCTATAGGAGGACATCTGCCCACACTGGGGTGAGAGAGTCATGAGGGAATGCCTGGACCAAGGAGGGTGGCTGTGAGGGGTGCCCATCCTCACGGAGAGGCTATGGGTGCAACACCCTACTTTGCCCACCCTTGGGAGGGATGCCCATCCCTTGGGGCTTTGCCCAGCTCCAGAGGGCAGCCTACCCTTGCAGGGTAGCCGTGCGAGACGGACGACACTTGTGGGAAAAACCTGTGGGGTGGCCGCCCACCCTTGGGGGACGCTTACAGGGGGGACGCCCATCCCGCGGGGGTGTCGGTGGAGGGCCGCGGGAGGAGGCGGGGTGGTGGTGGTGGGTGGGGGGGGTTTGTCCCGGGGCGGGGGCTGTGTCGGTGCCCCCGGTGCCGCCGCCACCGCGCTCCCCCCCGCGGCGGGGCCGGTGCGGTGCGGGGCGGTGCGGGGGGGAGCGCGGTGTGTGGCCGCCGGCGGCGGGCGCGCCGTTGCTTAGCAGCGGCGATGGGCGCTGCCGCGGCGGCGGCGGCCAAGGGGAGCGGCGGCGGCGGCGCGGCCCCGGCGCCCCCCGCCCCCGCCTCCCCTTTAGAGGCGCGGCGG
>JAWWES010000006.1:9872928-9914966 GCA_035583135.1 Lophotriccus pileatus
GCTCCGGCTCCGGCACGGCCCCGCCGCCCGCATGGGGGCCGCCGCCGCCGCGCTCGGCCCCACATAACGGGGGGTGCCCAGCCCCGCCAGCCGCCCCGCCATGCCGGCCGAGCCCCCCCGCGCCGCGCCGCCGCCGCCGCCGCTCCGCGCCGCCCGCCGCAAGCCGCTGCCCGAGGTGAGTGAGGGGCGCTCCGGGCCGGGGAGGGGAGTTTGGGAAGCGCGGAGGAGCCCGGGGAGGGCTGGGCGGCTGCGGGGACCCGCCTTGTCCCCCGGCTCGGGGAGCTCCGGTTCTCGCGGTCCCGCTCCGCGGCCAACGGAGCGCGGCCGCCGCGGGCATCCCGCCCCGCCGCGGGTCCCCTTGCCCGGGCAGGGGCTCACCGTCTCCTGTGCCGGGCTGACCCCATCTCGCCCCTTCCGCAGGGCAGGGCCGTGGGCCAGAGGACTCCGCTGTGGCTGCGGGCCCGCTTTCAGGCGCTGCTCTTCGCCCTGGGCTGCCGGATCCAGCGGCACTGCGGGAAGGTGCTCTTCGTGGGGCTGCTGGTGTTCGGGGCGCTGGCCGTGGGACTACGGGTGGCCTCCATCGAGACCGACATCGAGCACCTCTGGGTGGAAGGTAAGCGCGGCCCCGCGGGCTCGGCCGCCCGTGGGAACGGTCCCGGTCCCGCTCCCGGCCGCGGCTTTGTCCCCCACGCGCAGCGCGGAGGTGCGGGGCCGGCCGGGAGGCAGGTGACAGCGCGGGAGCGGGGAGGGAGGAGGAGGAGGATGAGGATGCCGCCGCCGGGCGTCCCGCCAGCGGGGCCGTGGGTGCCCACGAACGGGGTCCCGTCCGCGCGGGCGCTCGGGCTGTGCCTTGCGCGGGTACGTGGTGTTGAGTTGCGAAGGGACCCCCACGCGTGTCCCGGCGGGGGTCTCCACGCGAAGGTGCGGACACGTGCGGCGGGGATGGTGCGTGGACACCCCGTTCCCGGTGGGAAGCACCCTCGCGGGTGACCGCAGCCCCGCACCGGGGCAGAGCCGGCGCCGCGGAGCCGCCAGTCCCGGCCCGGGACCCCTGCCCGGGGAGGGGGGACGGAGGCGCGGGCAGGGTCAGGCGGGAGCAAATCCCCGTTTCCGAGTGGAAGCGGCTGATCCCCCTCCTTTGTTATTAATAACTCCAGCGTGGATTTTCTCTCCCCGATCCCTTGCAGCCCCGCTTCACGGGTCTGGGATTTGCTTTTCCTTCACTTCCCTTCGGCTTTGGGGGGGGGGGCCCCCAGGGGAAGGGGGGGGGGGGCAGCACCCCCAATCGCACTCCCCCCGTCCCCGCGGCCGGGCGCGGCGGGGGGCCCCCCGTGCGGGGGTCCCCGCGGGGTGCTGTGCAGGGGCAGATGTTGCTCAGCGGAGGGGTGTCAGCCATCTTTGTGCGGGAGCGCTGCCTCCTCCCCCACGCCCCGCTCCCTGTGTGGTCCTCAGCTACTCTTGGATTTGGTTCAACAATAGAAGCAACTTTGCTCTCCCACCCCCTTTTTTTTTTTTCTTTTTTTTTTCTCTCTTTTTTTTTTTTTTTAATTTAAAAAAAAGGGCTCTGCGCTCTCCCTGGCTGCTTGCACACAGATGCACGCACGCACCCTTGCCCAGGAATGCCCGGCTCTCCCACCTGCTCCCCACTCCCCAGGGGTGTTTGTACCCCCTCCCCACATCTCGTCTCCATCACCCCTTTCCTCTGCAACACGTAGCAGAGAAATCCAGTGATACCTCCCGGTCCAGCCAGAGCCTGAGCAGTGGCTGCCTGAAGGAGGGACGCTCTCCCTCTGTGGTTCCCTTACTCTGGGTCGTGCCTCCGGCTCCATCGAATTTTTATTGTGCTTTTGGGGTAGCAGGGAGTCAGCGTTTCGTGAAGCTGTGGCCAGGAAAGCGGCTGTGGTTGTTGCTGTTAGGGGGAATGGGACTTGCGGCACATTGGGGTGGAGAGCAGGATGGGGAAGGGGCCAAGCCTGGGGACAGCTGGAAGCGCCCAGAAACCCAGCTTTTCCTGTGCCCCACCGTGCTTTCCTGCTCTCGTGGGTATGGCCAGGAGCGACTGCGGCTGCTTTTGGGGGATTTCCCCCACACTGCGGTCTGGCTGTAATGTGGGTGCCGGGGGGCCTCTCTCAGGAACCTTCTCTTTCTCGTGGCTTCTCATCTCCTTCAGTGTCAGGAGCTGGATTTAATTTATTTTTTATTTTATTTTACTCCGTGGTGAAACATGGACATGCTGACCTGGGGTGTCCTGCCCCTTCCTGGGCGATGGCTGTGCTGGGGTCTGTGGTGCCTGGGTGAGGATGGCGTGCCATGCAGAGAGTGCCACTCAGGGCCCCGCCTTGTCCTTCCTGGGAGGGCTCTCTTCCCCCCGGGAGTGTGTGCTTGGGGCAGACCCCTCCGTGCCTTGCTCCTGGGTGGCACAGCCCCAGCGTCCTCAGGCGTTGGCACAACCTGCGACCACCAAGGACGATGTGACTGAGGTGGCTTTAGTCCCACGGGGTCCTTGGCAAGCATGCACGGGTCAGGATGTGGAAGGAAGGTTTGCAGTGGCACTTTCAGTCTTGTGTGTCAGCTGTGGGGCTGCCTCCCTTTCCCCATAATTATCCGTGGGTCCTTACCTCGCCGCTGGCCTCGGCTTCTGCATTTTCTGGCGAGATCAAAGCACCCCCTGAGTATACCCAGCCCTGATCACTGCACCCCATCCTGCTGGTGTGGGGTTGGGCATTATGGGGGGATGGATGGGCCTGGGCTGCCCCTGGAGAGCAGGACACAGTTTCCCAGGCTGTGGTTGGATCCGGAGTACTTGAAGTGGATTTGGGGTTTTCTCAGCCGCTATTTTCTCATGTTCCCACGTGTGTGGCGGGGTGGTTGATGTGTGTGCGCCTCTGCAGTGAGCCTGGTACTGCTATGCCAGCCTGAAGCAGCGCAGTTCTTGCTCCTGGGCTGGCAAAGTTGGTGCCCCATCAGCTTGGTTCCAAAGCTTTGGCATCCCCAGGGTGCTGGGGACTCTAGCTCTTGTGCTCTCTGGGTGTATGAGTTGATGTTGTAGGAACGTGGTCCATCCCAGCCCCAAGGCAGCACTGTGGAGTGTCTAAGGGATAGGGTATGTATGCAGGGAATACCGGGCCCAGCATCCTAGCCCAGTATGTCCCAGCTCGGAGGCAGGGTGGTCTAGGGTTCCATGAAGCCTCTGCCTCACATGAGGTCCCAGCACTGCAGGAGCAGAGTGTGACCCTGTGCTGGGCTGTCCCCACTGCAGGCTGAGCTCAGCCCTCTGGGAGCTGGGCTCCTGGTGAGTAGGGGAGGGAAGGGAGATGCTTCCCATGGGGTCGTGGCGCTGCTGTCCCATCTCCCTCCTCCCCAAACACAGGATAGGGTGGACAGCCCTGCTTTGGCCCCATGGCTGGGGTCAGCATTGGGGCCATGCTGATGGTATGTCCTCCTGAGCCTGGGCTGTGACCCTGGCCACTGTAGGAAAGCATAGGGTCCCCTATCCCAATTCTGGGAATGTCCTTAGCTCTGGGGGCTGTCTGGGGGGGGTCTTGCAGTGTTCTGGGGTTATGCCTGACCTGCATCCCTATTTGGGAGAAGGAAGGAGGCCGTGTCACCCCATAAATTGGACTCGACTGTGGAAATGTTCAATTAGGCTCCTCCGAAGCAATTAGCCACTCGGAGGCTTTGAAACCCCAGCTAGCGGTGAGTGTTGAGTTACCTCTAGACACCTGGCAGCTGTTCCCAGCTCTCCCAGGGCGTCTTTAGGGCCAAGGGGCCGGGGCAGTGAGCTCTGGGCAGGCAGAGCCCTGGGTGGTGAATGGGTCTGCCTGATTTATAGCGCTGAGGGCTGGTTCAAAGGAAGGCCGGGTTAATTCCTAACCGGAACAGCCGAGCGCCCCGCACAGCCGTCGCGCTCTCAAAGAGCTGCTGAGTCTCCCTGGAGAAGGCCCTGTCCCTTTCCTGGAGGGGTCAGGGACACCCCGAATGTGCTGGTGGGATGAAATAGGATGTATCTTACTGGGGGTGAGGGGAATTTGCTACCTTGTTCCCAGCTTGGGGCATGGAGCGGAGACACCTCCAACCCCCTTGCCGGTAGCTTTTGCCCTTGCTTGACCTCTGCAGCAGTACCTGGCACAGGGTATCCCCTCCCTGGCACCCAGGACAGGGCTAGGATGCAGCTTGAGACTCCCCACACAGCAGGGTAAACGGGAGAGGAGACCCTGACTGACTCTCTTTGCAGAGAGAGGGGCACAGAGGATGGGAAAGCCCAAGGGAAGCCAGGGATGGGGATTGAATGCCCTCCCCACCATCTGTGTGGCCCTTCTTCCCAGCCCCTGTCCCCCGTGTGCGTGGTGTGTCCCATGGAGGGGCGTGGGGCAGCAGCAGCGTGGGCGAGTGGGATGCCATGGCCGTTCCTGGGTGGGCACACCGAGAGGTGGGTGGTCTCGTTGCTGCCAGCGGGTGGGTTTGTGGGGTGGGATGTTTGTGCAGGGGCCGATAAAGGAGCGGCTGAATCTGGGGAGCTGGGTGGGGCTAGTGCTAACAGCATGGGGGGCTCTGATGGCAGCTTGTCCCCGTGTCCTGGGCAGCAAGATGCCTGCCAGGATCCAGCTGGAGCCAGCCTAAGGGGCGGCTCCTGGACTGCCACGTCCCTGCTCTGTCCCTAAATGGGTGTCCTGGGGAGACAGGGTCCCCGCTTCTCTCAGGCTGTGGTGACACAGGTATTGCTCTGTGGAAAGGGTAGGGACAGCCCAGTGTTCCTGGAGCCCCTCTTGCCTGGCCTGGTGGGATTTTTCCTTCAGGACCCTGCTGTCCTCTCTGTTTGCAGGGGTTTTGTGTCCTTGGGGACCCTGTGCCCCCATCCCCTGGGGGCTTGGAGGAGTGAGGGGCAGCTGGGGCGTTGCTGCCATGAAGCGCCAAGGTCCCTGTTATCCCGAAAACCTGCCTGCCTGGCTCTCCCCTTTGCTCCAGAGTCCCCTCTGGCTCTGAAAGAACCTTTCTTCTTGGGGAAGGGGGGTAGAAGGGGGGCTTCTGCATGAGCCTGAAGGTGGGGTGCAGGCAGTTCACCTTTATTTATTTATCTTTGGGAGGTGAGTGAGAAACCTCTTGCTCTTCCTTTTCCCTTCTTTGACAGCTTGGTCAGCTTTTTTTGGGTTGGAAAATTTTGCTAATTAACCCAAAGCGACTGGAAGACTCTTTACAGATGGCTGTGGCTTATCTGCCCCTATCCATTTTGTTTTGCTTTTCAACTTATATATTTTTTTTTTTTATTTCCTAGAAAGTGGGTATTTTCTTTTCCTTGTTTTTTTTTTTTTTTCCAACTTGGACATATCTACGGACTTTGGGAAGGGGGTCTTTTTTTTTTTTTTTTTTTTTTTTGTGTTTTAAATGTTATTTGGCGGCTGGGAGGGGGCAGCGCCAGGGCCCAAGAAGAGGGTTTTATTATCTGCCTCTCCCTCGGGCCTGGAAAAGTGGTCTGAGTTCAAAAAATTCATTTCTTGCCTGAATGAAGCCAGCAATGTGGAAAAATTTCACCATTCAGAGGGGGATGAATGTATGTTTCAACCACACATTAAGTGACATTAGCAAGCAGTGGAGTGCCTAATGTGGCCATTTTTCACAGCAGCCAACAGAGGGGGTGATTAGCATAATTAGTACAGGCAGCCCTATACATATGGAAATGGCAAATGCCTAAATGCCAACACCAGTGGAAATTTATGTCAATGCTGACAGGAGTCTTAGCGGTGAATAGTTCCCAACTGAATCCCTCTCCCCCCACCCCTTTTTTTTTTCCCCCCCCTCTCTCTTTTTCGGGGGTCGTGCTGTCCCCTCGGAGCCGGCCGGGGCGGTGCGAGCTCCCGGCGTCCCCCCTCCCTGCGCTGGGAACCGCCGCCCCGCGATTTGGGGTAATAAAGACATTAATTTAGCTTTGCCGTTAAACAAAGGGGTTTTGGCCGGGGCCGGCGGCTGGGGAGCTGGCCCCAAACCGGCCCTTTCAGCCGCTGGCTTTTTGAAGGCATCCCCCTCTTCTGCCGCCCCTCTTGACTTAGCTGGGAGCCCCTTTGCTGGGGCTGGGTTTAGCTGGAGGTGCCAGGGCAGGGCCGAGCCCTCGTTCTTTCCCTCAGAGCTGCTGGGGACACCCATCTGCCACCCAGCTGCCCCCCTTCCCGGGACCAGCCGTGGGGTGAATGGGGCCGGGAGGACTTGTTTTGACAGGACGGGGCCGCCGGGCTTTTGGCGAGGCCGGCGGTAGCGGCCGGGACAGGTAAAAATGGCTCTTTCAGCGTGCCCTGGGCGAGACTTCCTCCAGAGCAGCATGGGTCCTTTCACTGCCTCCCTAATCCAGCTAATCCGCCCCACAACACTTTGAAGGTGGCCTCCGGCTTGCACGCCGCTCAGCACGGGAAGCTGCTGCCGAGGGATGCTTGGGGCGGTGCCTCGGGACACCATCCCACCGGGATGCAGGGTAGTGCTTGAGTTGCAGGGTGGTGCTGGCATCCCTCTGATGCCCCTGGGGCTCTAATCACCCAGGGTGGGCACATCCGCCAGCGGGATGTGCTCAGTCTGTGCCGAGGGGTTGCTCACGGGCCAGTGTTCGCCGCCGTGGGTGCCCCTTGTAGCAGTGGGGGTGCTGCAGAGTGGGGTCCCCATGGGGGGGATGGCTGTTTCCCAGGGGATCTCAGCATGGCTCAGCTGTGCACTTGAGAGGTGGTTTCCAACTCTAGCATTGGGATGTTGTGCTGTGGAAAGGGGGCTGCTCACCAAGGGACCTCCCCCTTGCGCAGCTGGAGCTGGGGTCGGGGCTTCAGCGTCCCCTGAGCATCAGCCGAATCTGGGACTCTCCCCATGGCAGTAGGCAGGACAGGGCCTGATTTTTGGGGGCCAAGTGAGGATGTGTACCCAGGGGTGTTCTCTTCCTCCCATCCTGTCCCACCCAGGTCACCCAAGCAGTGGTGACAGCTGCTGGCAGTGCCTGGGTCCCATCTGTGATGTGGTGGCACTGCTGTTGACCATAGCATGCACACACCCTGGAGGGACACAGAGTGGCCCTTGCCGCAGCATGCACCTCCTGGGGGCACACCAGTGCCTCTCTGTGGCCCTCAGCACCTCCCACATCCCTCCCTCGTCTTCACCCTTGCCAGGCAGGGAGGGCTCACTGTGGGGCTGGCAGCCTGCCCCGACCCACTGCCACCCAGACATGCTGCCCTGGCACGCTCAGCGTGCTGCCCCCCACCCTTGGGTGCTTGGAGACAGGACACCACGGACTGTGCTCACCTACTGCCCTGGGAAAGCCTGGTGGAATGTCCCCTTGCAGTCGTTGACAGGTGGGGTGGCTGCGTGGGGGCCAGCCCTGTGCTGGGGGCTTTGCAGCCATGCTGCAGGCAGCAGGACCTAGCATGGGCTCATCTGACCCCAAACCTGCTGAGTTGAGTCTGGGAGCTTCTGGCAGCCCGTGGGAGGATGTGGGGTGAGCTGGGGTCAGACCCCTTCCTGCCCGGAGAGGGCAGCACAAGGGCTGGGGATGTGTCGTGGCTGGAGCAGCTGAGGGCACGAGCCAGTCCCACTGGGCAAGGGTGAGCTGGCTGTAGTGCTGTAGCTGTGGGTTCTGTGCCAGGAGGGTTTGGGGAGCAGTGGCAGGGGGATGGCCCAGGCAGGGTGGCCAGGAAGGGGGCAGGGAGGCTCCTGCCCTGCTCTATAATTTTGTGGCGGATGCCGTAATTATGGGGAGGGCTCCCCCGGCACGGCCCGCAGAGGGAGGCAGCCGCACACGCAGCCGGCCTGGCTGCCAGGGACCCTGTCCCTTCCTTGGCACCCGTACCCTCCCTGCTTGGGCATGGCAGGAGCCTGCTCTGCACCCCTCATGTTTGGAGTGCTGGTGGGCACGGGGTCCCAATCCACCCGCCAGCCCACACTGCTGTGAGGCTGCACCCCACAACAGCCCAGCACGAAACCCCCAGCCAGTGGTACCCAGGAGCAGTACCCAGCCCACCCCAGAGAGGATGCTCATGCAAAGCATGACTGCCTTGGGGGACTGTCCTGCCCCCAGGCCCTACTGTGAGATTTTGGGGGATGTGAGGGTCCAGTGTGGGGGGTGAAGCCAAGCCCTGCCGGGGAGCAGAGCAGGCTGTTGGTAAGCAGGACCCGGATGCCTGATTGGAACCAGAGAGCCCTTCGCATGAAAAAGCCAAGGGCTCCCTTTGTTAATTGGAATTAAAAAAAAAAAAAACCAACAACAAAAAACCAAAAAACAACAAAACCAAACAACAACAAAACAAAACAAAACAAAAAAAATAAAAAAAAAAAAAAAAGGAAGAATTTACATACAGTTCCTCATTAACGTGCTCATTGTTGGTATGGGGGTGCTCCCCCAGTCTCCTCCCCGGCCGGGGGGCTGCGTGCGGCGTGGGGCGTCTCGCCCCGCTCCCGGGCTGGCCGGCCGGCGGGCGCGCGCCCGTTTGAAGTGTCCTTGGCAGCCCTGTGTGCGCTGCCTTGTCTTTTCATGTTGCTCTTTGGTTAATTAGGGTGTTGGAATTTGAGGCTTCCTCACGGCCTTTGAAGCTTGCTGACGGCTTGCAGTGCCCTGTTCCAAATTAACACTAATTACAAGGGACGGCTTTTGATTTTCTCTCTTTTTTTTTTTTCTCTCTTTAATTTTTTGGGGGGCTCCTCCTCCCCGCCCCATTTGCAGATGTGTGGCTCCTCCCGCAGCCGTGCTGGGTGGAGATGCCGGCAGGGCACAGCAGGATGTATCCCCTGGGAGTGAGGCTGGGCACCCCCCCCCATCGCTGTGTCCCACCTCCCGCCCGGGTTCGGTGTGGGTGGCATGGCTGAGATCAGAGCAGCTTGGCGCACCTCCTGCCCGACCTCCCAGCCTGCTGGGAATGGGATGGGCGTCCTGTCTTCCCCCCCTCCCCGTGACACCCACCCTCCCTGTGTCCTCGTCCCCTCGCCCTGGGTGCTGCTATCCTCTCTCACACACACACAAAAGCTGTGGCCGTGTCCCCCCCTCCCTGTCCCTGGCACAACCTCCATCCCAACTGGCATCTGATGGACACCAGCTGCTCCCTGGCCCAGCCAGAAACAATAAAGATGCTTTGCCCTCCCCGTTCCCAAAAAGCAGGGGAAAAAAAAAAAAACAAAACACCAACCCATATAATAAGTCATTAAAAGGGAAGATTCTGCTCCTTATTTGCGGTCTTGCTCCGGCCTCCTCAGTGCTGGCTGGGGGCCAGGCCTGCCGGGGCCCCCGCCTCTTGCTGAGGGAGCGTCCTGGTGCAGATGAATCCTGACCCCCCCCAGCTTCCCCAGGGCTGGGCAGGAGCTGGCCTCGCCCCTGCCAGCAGCACTGCCTTGGGGTGCACCCGGTGCTGGGCACCCTGGGGTACCCCTGGTCGGTGGCACTGGGATGGGGGCTACACACAGCATCCCTCCCGGCCTGGGCGGAGGGGTGGGAGCAGTGCAGCTGAGTGCTGTGCTTGGGGGGGGCCTCAGGAACCGCTTCCCACCCTCCTCTGGGCTGTGTCATCCCCCCCTTTGCTGTGCCAGGAGGGGTGGGAGCCTCTCATTCAAAGGGGATGGGGACAACTGTCCCGGGATGGTGCTCAGCCATGCGAAAGACCACGCAGGGTTTGGTCCCAGCCCCAGCCACGCTGGCTGGGAGGGGATTCCTCTTCCACGCCGAGGCAGCCGCAAACGAAGTCGGCGGCTTCTCCCGGAAACCTTGGCCCTGCTGTGCTTGGAGCTCTCCTGCTGCCATCAAGGGACAGATCCCAGAGCCTTGGCAGGGAAGAGTGATGTCCCCAGCACTGTCTTCCCTCCCCTGTCCCCAAACTCCTCTAGGGACAGCCTACAGCTGGCAGGCACTGGGGGGTGCCTGCCTCTCCCTACACCCATTCCCTGGTCAAAACGCTGCCTGCCTTGGAGTGCCAGGGAGCAGCTGGGATGGGATGGGATGGGATGGGATGGGATGGGATGGGATGGGATGGGGTGTCCCCAGTTTTGCTTGCTGCTTCAGGGGCTGGTTTGGGGCATCTGCAGCACCCGCAACAGTGCACAGGTGGACATCCCCTCTGCTTCACCAACCATCTGTCTGTGGGGTTTTTGGGGGGAAAGCAAAACCAACAAGCTGTTCTGGGGCTGAAAACAACCATGTTGGTGGGAAGAGGGATGCCTGGTCCAGTGTGTCCTGAGGTGCTCCCTGTTTGTGTCCCCTGGGTGCAAGAACCCAGAGGATGCAGCAGTTGGGAAACCCCACATCAAGAAGTCCCGCTGGGTTAACATGGCACCATCTGATGTTGCGGTGCCTTGCTCCTGCCCATCCCATTCCCAAGTCATCCTGATGGGTGGGACAAATCGGTGGGATGGGGGTTCTGCCAGCCCTGGCACTGACAGGGCACATAATGGTCCTCTCTCCACAGCGGGCAGCCGGGTGAGCCAGGAGCTACGCTACACCAAGGAGAAGCTGGGCGAGGAGTCTGTCTACACCTCCCAGATGTTGATCCAGACCCCGAAGAGGGATGGGGACAATATCCTGACGCAGGAGGCCCTGCAGCTCCACCTCGAGGCGGCCCTGGCAGCCAGCAAGGTCCAGGTCTCGCTGTACGGAAAGTGAGTCCAGCTCCAGATGGGGTCAGGGATCCCCACTGTGCCCTGCATGTCCCTCCAGCCCTTACCATGTCCCCTGTGGGATTCTGCCCATTCTCAGCTCCTCCTTCTGCCTTTCCAGATCGTGGGATTTGAACAAGATTTGCTACAAGTCAGGTGTCCCCATCATTGAGAATGGCATGATAGAGAGGGTAAGTGCTGGTCATGGCGTGGCCTCCTGGGAGCCCCCGACAGGAGATCAGTCCCTCAGGGAATGGCAGTGGATGGATGGGCTGTGGTGGGGACAGGGCTGGCGCTGCGAAGGCACTGGTGGTTGCATGTGGGAAGGAGCAGGTTTGGGAAGCCAAGCAGGCCTGGGGGAGATTGGGAGGTCTAATCCATCCCTGCTGACCCCTCGCATCTCCTTCTCCCACAGATGATAGAGAAGCTGTTCCCCTGCGTGATCCTGACACCACTGGACTGCTTCTGGGAAGGTTCCAAGCTGCAGGGAGGCTCAGCCTATCTCCCGTGAGTCTGTGTGGGGGACTGTCCTGGGTGTGGGTGGCCCTGGGTGAGAGCAGGAGCTGGGGGTTGCTGCCAAGGGGCTCTGCTTGACCTTCCTTTGCAGCTTGGCCCTGCCTGCTCCACGGTGCCTCGGTGCTGCTGCAGCTTGTCCTGCTCAGCCCAGGAGGGTCCCACCAACATTGCTGTCCTGCTGGGTCAGCACTCTGGGGACGGATCCTTGTTCTTGCCTGCCTGGTGGCACGGGCAGAGCTGCACCACCAGGGTAGGGGGGCTGCAGCCCTCAGGCAGGACCTGGCTTGTCCCTGACATGCCATGCTGTCCCCCCAGCCAGGGATGGGGACTCGGGGACAGTAGCTGTGCCGCAGGCAGGTCCTTGAGGCTGCTCCACCCCCCAGACCCCTTCATGGGTACCACGGTGGTGAGGAGGCACCCACACTCCTGAGCTGTGCCAAGGGGGCACGGACGATGCAGAGTCCCTGGGTGGGTGGCAGGTGACTCCCAGCCAGCTCCTCGCACCGCGGTGGTGGGGCTGGGGACCCCGGGCTGGGCCGGGGGAGCCCCCCCAACATTCCTTCTGTTTACGCGTGTGTTTGTCCGGGAGAGCTGGGGCGGCTTGTGCATTGTCAGCAAACGCAGCCCCGCGCTTTCTCATGCTAATGTTGCTCTGAAAGCTGCCCCTTGCCAAACAGATGAAATAGTGGCCTTATTCAGGCTGCTGCGGACGGGAGGAGGGGGAAGGGGCCGCGGCATCCTTAGCCAGGACTAGGGGGCCGGTTTTGGCACCCCCCAGGACCTCAGGTTCTCCCCATCCCAGCTCGGGGAACTGCTGGGAGCAGGAGCAAGTGGGACCGGGGTGGCTGTGTCAAAGCAAGATGCTGGTGGCATCACCTGCCATGGTGGGCAGTATCCTGAGGCTGGGGTACACGGCAGGCAGGGTGGCACCCGCGGCAGCGATGGGACTCGTCTCCCCTCGCAGCTGAGTGAGTGGGTGCCCAGGCAGGCACCCCGGCTGAGCGCCGGCCAGCCCATGGGGACTCGTCCCCCTTTTTAACGCCGAGGGGTGAGCGGGGCGGGAGCTGGGAGAACAAAGAGCAGCAATCTATGGAAAGACAAAAGGATTTGCCCTGGCTCAGTGAAGCAAGCGAAAGCAGATAAAAGGGGCTCTCTTTGGAAGCAGCAGCAGCTCCGGTTGGTATGTGGGAATCTCGAGCGGCCAGCTCTGGCCCAGCCAGCCTTCATGAATTATTAGGCTGTGTTTCTCCCCAGAGCCCACACTTGCTTGGGGCTTTTTCTTCCCCTCTTTGGAGCGCTGGGCTGGGTTATTGGCTTTTTTGTGTGTCCTTTCTGTCTTAAAAAAGAAGCTGAGTGAGGCTGGAAGCTGGCCCCCAGCTCCTCGGGCTGGGGTGGAGGGAGCAAAGCATCTGCAGGCAATGGGAAAAACCCTTTTCCTGGGTACCCAAGTCCCATGAGGTCCTGCTGGACCTCCAAGCACCTGGTCCACGCTGAGCTCCCAGCACTGTCCTGAGCCTCCAGAACCTGTGCTGAGCCCCAAACTCTCCAGCTTGGGGGGAGATGGCAGGAAGGGCTATAGGGTATGCTGGGAGCTCTTGCCTGCGTGCTCCCCTCTATCAAGATGTTAGCCCACAGGCAGTAATCGGCCTGACTGCTCACACAAAGCGGGGCCAGGCAGCAGGGCCGGCTCCCCCTGCTTTGTGCCGGACTAACAGGATCAGGCACGCTACTTGACTCAGGGCATGGCCCGCTGCGCCGCACAGGGCACGGGGGATG
Organism: Lophotriccus pileatus; assembly: GCA_035583135.1. NCBI lineage: Eukaryota > Metazoa > Chordata > Aves > Passeriformes > Tyrannidae > Lophotriccus > Lophotriccus pileatus. Next base: position 9,885,820 of record JAWWES010000006.1, read on the forward strand.
CCGCAGGAGCCCCGGGAGGGGGTAAGGGATGTGCTGGGGACTGACGCTGCACCTCTGTATCCTCGCACCCTGCCTTTTGAGGGCACCCCCGGGACTTGTGGGATGTGTTGGCAGTGGTGGTGGTGGTACTGCATGTGGGTTTTGGCATCCCACATCACCCCAGTCCTGCTCTCTGCCCAGGGGCCGCCCCGACATCCAGTGGAGCAACCTCGACCCTCTGCAGTTGATGGAGGAGCTGGGGCAGTTCACATCCCTGGAAGGCTTCAAAGAGCTGCTGGACAAGGCAGAGGTGGGGCAGGCTTACATGGAGCGGCCCTGTCTGGACCCCCGGGACCCCCAGTGCCCCCCCAGTGCCCCCAACAAGCAGAGCCAGCAGGTGGGTCACAGTCCATGAGGACCAGGAAGGGTGTGAGGGTTACTGCTCTCCTAACACCTCCCTTCACTTGCAGAACCCCGACATCCCGGCTGAACTCTCAGGGGGCTGCCATGGCTTCTCCAGGAAGTTCATGCGCTGGCAGCAGGAGCTGATTTTAGGCGGCACGACCAAAGACTCCCAGGGCAAGCTGCTACGGTGAGAGCTGCTGCAGTGCAGGCATCCCAGGCACGGTGCAGGAAACCTGCCCTGGCTGCTGGGGGGGCTGCGGGAATGTCTGGGAGGTTGGGGGGTGTATGGGGCTAGTGAGCAGGGCAGCACTTTGGAGCCAGAGGAGGCAGCAGGGCAGGATGCCTGGGTCCTCTCCTGGGTGTCTGCAGTGGGGCTGGGTGCTCTGGGGTGGGGGATGGACCCATTCCTGCATCCTGGGGCACTGCAGCCGGTCCCAGCGAGGTGCGTGCCTGTTCCCTAGCGCCGAGGCCCTGCAGACCATGTTCCTCCTCATGAGCCCCCGGCAGCTCTATGAGCACTTCAAGGATGACTACGAGATCCATGACATCAGCTGGAGCGAGGAGAAGGCAGGAGCAATCCTGGAGGCCTGGCAGAGGAAATTCGTGGAGGTAGGCATCGGGAACAACCCCCACATGGGGCTCGTGCAGGGATGAGCCTGTGCATGGCATTCCCCTGTACTCAGGTTTTCTTGTGGCTATGGGTCCTGGAACTACTCTCTTGTGGTCCAGTGGGTCTCTAGGCACCCTCAGTGGTGACACTGACCCTGAATGGCTCTGGGGTGGGTGTACTTTAGAGCGGGGTTGCTCCTGACTCCTCTAACGGGGTGCACTTCTGGCAGTTGGCACAGGACTCCATCCCTCCCAACGCCACACAGAGCGTCCACGCTTTCTCCACCACCACGCTCAACGACATCATGAAGTCCTTCTCAGACGTCAGTGCCATCCGGGTGGCTGGGGGCTACCTCCTCATGGTGCGTATGTGTCCCTTCTCTCTGTGCTCCACCATCCCTCTGTCACCCCCCCTCCCCGTTCCCACTAACCCACTGTGCTCTTCCAGCTGGCCTATGCCTGTGTCACCATGCTGCGGTGGGACTGCTCCAAGTCCCAAGGGGCCGTGGGCCTGGCTGGGGTCCTGCTTGTGGCTCTCTCCGTCGCCTCCGGCCTGGGGCTTTGCTCACTGCTGGGCATCTCCTTCAACGCAGCCACCACCCAGGTATGTGCTGGGGGAAAAGCCAGGTATGCAGGGTGGGTGGGACTCTGGGGGCTGCGGGGTGGCCGAGTCCCCTCACAGGTGGTGGGTGTGTCCGTCTACTGACACCGACTGCTCTATGGCAGGTCCTGCCCTTCCTGGCCCTCGGCATTGGGGTGGATGACATGTTCCTCTTGGCTCATGCCTTCACTGAGACCAGCCAGCATGTCCCCTTCAAGGTGAGCAATGAGCACTGCCCGGGGGCTCCTCAGCCCCCTCCCAGCTCCCCGTGGCCCTTCTCGTCACCCCCTCTCTCTGTCCCCGCAGGAGCGGACGGGTGAGTGTCTGAAACGCACAGGGACCAGCGTGGCTCTCACCTCTGTCAGCAACATGATTGCCTTCTTCATGGCAGCGCTGGTGCCCATCCCTGCCCTGCGCGCCTTCTCCCTCCAGGTAGGGCCACAGTCCGCCTCTGGGGGATGGGAAGGGCTGGCCAGACCCAGCTCTGATGTGTGTCTTCCTCTTCCTCTGCAGGCTGCAGTGGTTGTGGTGTTCAACTTCGCCATGGTGCTGTTTGTGTTCCCCGCTATCCTGAGCCTGGACCTGCACCGCCGGGAGAAACGCCGGCTCGACATCCTCTGCTGCTTCTATAGGTACTGCTGCTGGGCTGGCTGGGATGGGGCTGACCCTGCAGTTCCCCCAAGAAGCATGGGGTGGCTAAATGTCTTCTCATCCTTCCCTGTCTCCTCCTTTACTCTCCCCACAGCCCTTGCTCTTCACGGGTTATCCAGATTCAGCCGCAAGAGCTTGCTGATGCCAACGACAACCATGCCTGCCACCCGTCCCCTTATGGGCATCCCGGCGTGGCCACCAGCACCCAGATCACCACCACCGTGCAAGCCTTCACCCGGTGCGACCCCTCGGGCCACCACATCGTCACCGTCCTGCCGCCCACCTCCCAGGTGTGCACCTCGCCTGCCGTCCTCCTGCCCCCCAGCGACCCCATGGGCTCTCAGGTCTTCGCCCCATCCAGCTCCACCCGGGATCTGCTGGCCCAGCTGGATGAGGCCAAGGGTAGGCGGGAGTGCGTCCCCCTGCCCTTCTGCCGCTGGAGCCTCGCTGACTTCGCCCGTGAGAAGTACGCCCCGCTCCTCCTGCGGACCCGGACCAAGGTGAGCTGGAGGCGGCCCTGGTGGTGCCACCCGAGGTGGGTGGGTGGCACAGGACCCTGCCTGACCCCCCGCTGTCCCCGCAGGCGGTAGTGGTGGTGCTGTTCCTGGCACTGCTGGGGCTGAGCCTCTACGGCACCACCATGGTGCATGACGGCCTCTACCTGACGGACATCGTGCCACGGGACACCAAGGCACACGCCTTCATCTCGGCCCAGTTCAAGTACTTCTCCTTCTACAACATGTTCATTGTCACCAAGGGTGGCTTCCACTACCCGGGTGCCCAAGCTGCCCTGCTGAGCCTGCACCAGGCCTTCAGCACCGTCAAATACGTGGTGCGGGAGGGGAACCGCGACCTGCCCAAGATGTGGCTCCATTACTTCCAGGACTGGCTGCGAGGTGAGCATGTCTCTTCTTCATGATCTCCCCTGTCCAACCCACCCTCTCCCTAGCCTTCATGCTCCCTTGCTGACCCGGGAATGCCTTTACTGGTGTACAGCACCCTGGGGAGGGTGGTCACAAAGCGCCCAGCACTGGAAGCTGAGCCTTGGGGTTTCTGTGCACCCATCCCTCCGGCACCATGCTCCCTGGGTCACATGGGGGGATGTGCAAGGATGGTGTGTCCCCAGGGATGCTCAGCCGCCGTGCTGCATCCCCAGGGCTTCAGGCCACCTTCGACAGGGACTGGCAGGCCGGGCGCATCACCCATGACAGCTACCGCAACGGCTCCGAGGACGGGGCGCTGGCATACAAACTCCTAATCCAGACCGGCAACAAGAAGGAGCCCTTCAACTTCAATCAGGTGCGTGGGGACAGGGCTGGCCTGACTGGGCTGGGGACAACTCTGCCCCCGCTGCCCAGCTGATGCCCTCTCCTGTCTCTCCCGTAGCTGACCACGCGGCGGCTGGTGGACGAGAACGGCATCATCCCCCCTGACACCTTCTATATCTGCCTGACGGTGTGGGCCAGCAACGACCCCCTGGGCTTTGCCGCCTCCCAGGCCAACTTCTACCCCCCACCACCTGAGTGGATTCATGACAAGTACGACACCACGGGCGAGAACCTGCGAAGTGAGTGAGCGCAGAGGGCTCCCCGTGGCATCCTCCTGCAGAGTACCCTACTCCCCACACTTTTTTGCCCTGAAGGAAACCCCCCCACATCCCCCATCCCATCTGATAGACTGCCTTGCTTCTCAGTGCCCCACCTTTGTCCTCCTGCACTCCACACCCTGAGCAGCCCTCTGTGCACTCCCTGTGCTCTGAGCACACAGCAATGCACCCCTGTTCCACCTCAGGAGCATCTCACTGCAAAAAAGTCCCCTTCTGCTCCGTGTGACCCACTACCCAACAAGCATCCTGCTGGCAGGGGATCCCCCTCCTCCTTGCTCTCAGTCTGCTCCCCACACACTCCAAAAAGCCGTAGTACTGAGCCAGGCCACACTCAGACTGGTGTGACTGTGGTGCTCTTGTGCTGCCTGTAGCCCTGTACTGCCTGTACCCTCACACTGCCCGTTCTCTCTCCCCAGTCCCAGCAGCCCAGCCGCTGGAGTTCGCCCAGTTCCCTTTCTACCTGAGCGGGCTGCGTCGCACGTCCGACTTCGTGGAGGCGATTGAGAGCGTGCGGGCCATCTGCCGGGAGGCGGCCCAGCGCCACGGCGTGCTGAGCTACCCCAGCGGCTACCCCTTCCTCTTCTGGGAGCAGTACATCGGCCTGAGGCACTGGTTCCTGCTGGCCATCAGCATCCTGCTGGCCTGCACCTTCCTAGTCTGCGCCCTGCTGCTGCTCAACCCCTGGACAGCTGGCATCATCGTGAGTACGCACCCTGACGCATGGGGACGGTCCTGGTGGGTGGGGTCAGGGGGCATCCGGCCCTTCTGCCGTCCTCCTGAGTGGCCCTGGGTATCTGTGTCATGGGAATTGGGCGATGGGGCACCCTGGGGAGGAAGGGACACCCATATAGGTGTGGCAGTGGGTGGGGGGCTCGTGTATGGAGGGATCAGTTACATTGTTGATGAAGGGAACATCAGGAGGGTACAGGGGGACCTGGGGGCATCCATGAAGAAGGGGGTGATGGAAACACCTATATGGAGGTGGCAGAGGGGGACCAATATGGAGGGATTAGGGACACCTCTTAGGAAGGGAACGTGTGTAGTGGGCAGGGGTTTGAGGACATTCATGCAGAGCACAGTGGTGGGACAGAGGGACACTCCAAATAGGGGCTGGCTGGGATAGAAATATAGAGGGAACCCAAATAGAGGGAAAAGGGTCAGTGAGGTGGGGCTGCCCTATATGGAGAAGTAGCATCAAGCTTGCCAGGCAGAGGGGACAGCCTGACTGACTCCACCACCCCCCAGGTCTCCATCCTGGCCATGATGGCTGTGGAACTGTTTGGCATCATGGGGCTGATGGGCATCAAGCTGAGTGCCATCCCAGTGGTCATCCTCATCGCCTCGGTGGGCATCGGTGTGGAGTTCACTGTTCACGTGGCCCTGGTGAGCACAGGCAGACCCCAGTTCCCGCTCCCTGGCACTGTCACCCCCTTGGCCGTATGCCAGTGGCACACCATGGGTGGCACAGGGGGACAAACCCCGTGTGACATCCCCATCCCACTCAGGGCTTCCTGACCGCTGTGGGGAGCAGGAACGTGCGCTCGGCCGCGGCGCTGGAGCACACCTTTGCCCCCGTGATGGATGGTGCTGTCTCTACCCTCCTGGGTGTCCTCATGCTGGCTGGCTCCGAGTTTGACTTCATCATGAGGTGAGCACTGCAGGAGGGTAAACCAGCCACTTGCTGCCCTCCAAAAGCTTTGGCAAATGGAGCTGGTGAGTGTGGCAGTTCCTCAGGCTGGTGCTGGGGATGTGTGGCAGCTGGTGAGGATGTGTCATGCTGGGGACACCCATTCCATCTTGCACGGAGGCTGGGGAGACACCGCGGGGCCAGGGCACGTGGCATGGGAAGCGTGTTTGGGGTGGCACGTGATTCATGATGGCTGTGCCTGCTCACCCCCTCTGCCTGTGCCCCCCCAGGTACTTCTTTGCAGTGCTGACCATCCTGACGCTGCTGGGGCTGCTCAACGGGCTGGTGCTGCTGCCCGTCCTGCTCTCTGTCGTCGGGCCACCCCCTGAGGTACAAAACCCCCCATCCTGCCTATCCCTGGCCCTCCCCAGCCCTGTACCCACCTCTCTCCATCCCCCATTGCCCCTCACCCTGTCCCCCCTTCACCCTATACCTATGCTTGCTTTTTCCAGTCCCAACCTTGTCTCCTACCCACCTGAGTCCTTCCATCACCCTGTACCATCCTTCCTTTACCCCATCCTTTCTCTGACCCATATCCAGTTTGCTGCTACCTGACCCCATTCCTCCCTCATCCCACACTCAACTTCCCCCATCTCTCCCTGACCCATTTGATTCTATCCTTGCTTCACCTGGGATCACCTGCATCCCCATCCTCGCATCAACCCAATACTCTAGTTCTCCATATTCTTTCATCCTTGTATGTCCCCAGCCTCTCCAACACTCTCCTCTCTCCCCAGGCATCCCTAGTGGATAATGGCTCCTGCCTAACCCCACCAGACTCGGTGCCTCCATGCCTGGGCCCTGGGGGGCTGTATGTCCGGCGCGCTCCAGCCTGGCCTGCCACCTTCCCTGAGCCCTCGGACACGGAGCACTACGCGGAGACTGTGGGGCCAGGCAATGCCCGGGGACCCTTCATTGTGCCCCCCACCCCAGCACACATCCTTCTGGAGGCTGGCAAGGACCCCAGCTTCCCCCGCATCACCGTGAGTGTCTCTGCCCACCATGGCATCGCTGGTTCCCCTGTATCCCCTGGGAGAGGGTCATGGATAGAGCTCAGGGATGGGTGCCTGTGGGTGCCCGGTGGTGCCAGTGGTGTTGCTGGAGGGATGCTCAGTATGACTGGGGACCCTCACGCTTCATGTTCCTCCTCCAGGTGCTGAAGCCCTACAAGGACAGCCTGGAGGTTCAGGGGAAGAAGGAGGCTTCTGGCCCTCAGCCCGCACCCACCCTGCCCTTTGGGGAGCCGTGCCCCACACTGCCCCGGGAACACCTGCAGCCCTGCCCGCCGGGTGCCCGGCCAGCCCCCACTGCAGCCCTGCCCACCTACAGCACCCACCTGCAGGGTCCTGCTGGCAGCTACACCACCGTCACGGCCACCGCCTCGGTGACGGTGGCCCTGCACCCCACCCTGCCCGGCTCCTACCCCAGCTTCAGCCCCGAGGGCTTCGCCGGCGGCGAGCAGGACTGCCTGGACGAGCCCAGCGTGGCCAGTACCAGCGGCACCGCCGTGCCCGACACCTTTGAGATGCAGAGCATGGGACACCACGGGGCAGGCGCCCAGCGCTAGGTGAGCGTGGGGACACCCTTCCCTGGGACTGATGCGTGGCACACTGGGGGTGCAAGGTGTGTGTGGAGGGACCCGGCTGACCCCCCAAATCTCTCTCTCTCTCTGCAGGTTTCTGGTTCCTGGGCAGAGCATCTCCCCAGCACCCGGAGGGCACAGGAGGGTGCAGAGCGGGGTCGCCCGCATCGTGCTGCTAATGGCCAGAGTGATCTCGGCCGAGGAGGACCGGCCCCCCTGCACCCTGCAACGGGGCTTGGTAGGGCAGGCTGGCACTTCTATGCAAGCTGTGTGCAGGCCACGCCGTGCCCGCGTGTCCCTCACCCGAGGCTGTGCCGTTGGTGCCATGTCCTGTCACCCAGGGTTTGGGGTTATCCCGCCCTGGGCTTGTTGCCCCCCCAGAAATGGAAGCACTAACTCCCCCCTCTGTTTCTGGAGCTGCTGGCAAGGTGGACTTGGTGCCATGCCAGCTCCCCCTCTGTGGGGTCACTGCTTGCTCCCTATCACCTCCTCCTGGGACCACCCATCCCAGGCCATGAGCTGGGGTACCCCAACAGGGTGCCCTGATGCCCCCCGTCCTGATAAGGGGGCAGTCCCAGAGCCAGCTGTGCCCTGGCATGCCACAGGCAAGGCCTGGGGCGGGCACCCCCCACCTTTATTTATTGCAAAGGGAAACTATCTATAGAGAGATATATATTTTTAAGCTTATTTTAAAAGATTTATTTCTCAGCCTACGGCCTTGCCCCGCTGCCCAGAGTGCAGGCAGGGAGCGGGCAGACCCTTTGCCAGTGCAGGGCTGCCCACTGGAGGCAGCAGGAGCCCAGGGGTGCAGACCTGGTTCATGCCCCCACTCCATGCGCAGCTCACCCCCTCCGATGCGCTACTCCGTGCCTCAGTTTCCCCAGTGGCAAGCATAGGAGGGCTGGACATCGTGGATGTGCCATGGTGGAGAAAGGGAGCCTGTTGCTCCCCACTGCACAGGCAGGATTTTGGAAGGGGGAGATCCTTGGAATGGTCCTTGCTGTGCCAAGCCCCTGAGCTGTCCCAAGATCCCCTCGTGCCACACCCAGTGTGACGGCACGTCAGGACAGTGCATGCTGACGTGGGCTCCCACGGTGCCACCGGGCACATCTTGCTGGGAAACCATATTTCTCACCGTGTCCCCATGCAATGGGGCTGTCCCTGCAGCCAGCCCCTGTCCCCATCCCCGTCCCCACCCCCCGGGCACCGTCCGCGCCCTCACCCAGCACTTTAACTCCAGCGGTGTTTGCCGTACCTGCAGCCCCAGCCCCCCCCAGCCCCCAGACAGGGGTGGCCTCGGGGACCCTGTCCCCGTGCCAGGCGTGGGCACGGTGGGCAGCCTCCCCCCCCAACACGCCATCTAAGTTATTTATATCAAAGAGAGCAAAGGTTTATTTTTGTAGTTTGTACAGGCGGTAGTGGGGACCGAAGGTTTATTTTTAAAGAGTAAATATATATATTATATATAAATTACCTGCTGTGTCCGACCCTTTCTCCTGCTTGAGACAGACCCAGCTGTGTGTGCACACGCAATGTGGGGTGCAAGGGGGGTTGCACACTGTGTGTAAGTGTGTGTGTGTGGCAGATGAGGGGCTGGCAGCCTGTGTCTGTGTGTGTGGCCTGCTGGCAGGGCTTGCATGGAGCTCAGAGGGTGGGAGCCTGTGGTGCTGTGCAGAGATGCCCGTACTGCCTCCCCTGCTTGTCCCCCTCCCAAGCCCCATGGGGGTCTGTGTCCCTGCCCAGGCAGGTGCTGGAGCTCTCCCGCTGCACCATGGCCCCGCTGCCGGGGGAGGGCAGCACGGCCCCGGGGAAGGGAGAGCTCACCCTGGGTCCCCATCCCGCAGGGACCCCTGCAGCCCTGCCACCCCTCGGCCACTGCATGGGCTGCCTGCCGTGCCCTTGTACCCATCCCATAGCACAGCTCTCTACCCTGCCCCCAGACCCTGCATCCCTTTCTGGGGTGACCGTGGCACCCTGCCCTGGCCCTGATGCCAAGGCACAGGACAAAGCGCCTTATCAATGCTCTGTGGCAGCATCAGTGCCCAGCCCCACAGCCTGCCCTGCTGCAGAGGCCCTGGCTGGGCTGGACAAATCTCGTTTCCCAGCCCCTACTTGGTGTGTGGCTCGAGGTGCCGGTGATGCTCCCGGGGCCGTGTGCCGCGGCGGGGCCGGCAGAGGCGGGAGGGCACCCCACTGCCCTTCCTCAGCGCGTGGGCACGCCAGGCTGCCGCGATGCTCTCCACCTGTGGGGACGGGGGCATTAAAACCCAAAACCCACCCTGCAGCACCCTCCAGCCCTGGAGTTGAGCCAGGATACCCCACGAACTGGCAGCAGCTCACCGGGATGAGCAGATCCCGCTGGTTGTGGCTCTCCAGTGTCACCAGTTCGCTGGGTGCCAGCAAGGGCAGACGCAGCTCCCGCACAGGCAGAGCGGCCACCTCGGGCACCGGCCGCTCCAGGACAGCCTGACAACAGCAGGGTGTGAGGGATAGGGCTGGTGATATTGCCTGGGTTCCCAGCGTGGGCACCCCTGGGTGGTGGCCGCTGCCCTACACTCACCGAGCTGACGTGTGCCCACTCCCGCACAGCCTGCACCAGATCCAGCTCATCCACGGCCAGGCGGTCGCTGCGCAGCACCCGCGCCAGCACCACGTCCGAGAGCTCGCGGAAGCCCTGTGTCTGCACCACTGCCTGCCAGCACAGCACCGCACCAGGGCACTGGAACCACGACCCCACGCAACCACCACCCCCCGGCAACGGGCCGTCCGACCCATCCTGGTGCCATCCCTGCCTTGGCACCCCAGCATCCCCCCCACCCAGACCCTCAATGCCCTGGCACCCCAGTACCCCCAGCCTGCCTCTGCCTGACACACAGCACCTTCTCTCCAATACCATTTGCTCCTTTTCCCAGCTTCCAGGCACCCCTGCTCCCTTGCCTCATGCTGTGTCCCACAGTGTTCTCCATGCCACGTGCCCCCCAAGCCCTGGGGCACCCCGTACCATGCTCCCCCATCCCCTGGTGCCGTACCGCGGTGCAGCCCTCGATGAAGGCCAGGCAGTGCTGCTGGAGGTCTGTCTGCCCATAGGCCACCGCAGCCTGGTGGGACAACACAGACACCTGCAAGTCAGGCTGGGCAAGGAGGGACCCCCCCATCAAACCCTACAGAGACATGGGCGTTCTCAGGGACCCAGGTGAGGTGAACATCCCGGTGAGGGGCTACCATGGTGAGGGTGTGGGGAGGAAGGGGACCTTCTGGCCTGACCCACAGCAAAGGGGTTTTTTTTTTTGGTGGCTCTAACGCCCACAATGGTCATCCAGCCCCACCATCAGCAAGAGACATTATTTTCCACTGCTGCTCAGGAACATCACCCAGCCCACAGTGGGGGAGAAGCCCTGGTGTTGCTCTCACAAGGTCACTCTGTGGTCACGTGGGACCACCAGTCCCCAGCAGTCCTTGTGTGGGAACAGGGCCAGCTTAAAGCCCCCCCACAGATGCCCTATGCCCTGGTGCCAGCCTGACCCATAGCTGTCATCCCCCACTGCAGCAGGAATTTGGGGTGCCCTCATTCCCCCTAGCCCTACTAAGCAATGCTTGTCCCAGGGCTGGCACTGCCCTGGATACCAGGAGGGCACAATCCCATCCCCCCGTGGTGGCAGCCCCTTTGTGCAGGGTATTTTTGGGACCAGCACATGCAGGGTGAACATCACCTCCCCCTCCACCACAGCAGGGGACCAGCACTGACGCAAGCGGGGAGGGAGAACGAGACTGTTTTCTTCAGGTTTGTTTTGTTCTGGGGTTTTGGGGTTTCTTGTTTTGTTTCCTCCAGGCCAGTTTTAGCTCTGTTTATGCCGCGGTGGTCTGGCATCACATCTGGCTGAAGCTCTGTGCTCTGGGGCAGGCACCTCACCCCAAGAGGATCCCTTCAACTTGTGGGAGATGAAAAAAATCTCCTTTCTCTGGGGAACAGCCTCGGTCCCATCAAGTAGCACAGCAGAGCCATCAGGACCTCCCTGAGGCTGTTTTTAGGTGCCGCAACTCTCAGCAGGGGTTTTGGGACTGGCTCCCAGAAACCCAGTGCCTCCCCATTTCATGCAGATGATGGGAAGGCCCTGGCACTGGGGAGTTCTGGCCATCCCTGCTCAGGGTAGCGTGAGGACATTTCTCTGACAGGCTCTGGTGTCCCCAGTGTCTCTTGCAGCCCTGGTACAACATGCTGGCAGGGCAGATTATGAGCCAAAGCCGGGTAGATTGTGGTAGTCCCCCCACCCAGACAAGAGCAGGAGGGTCAGGCCTGCTCCTGTCCCAAATTTTATGGTTATTTTTAACCCTTTTTAATACTACTGGTGTCACTCTTACCTGCAGGGCCTCGCAGACCTGCTCCACGCTCAGTGTGTCCTTGATGAACTTGATGCAGAGCTGGAAGGCAGACAGGGAGAGGTTGGGCAGAGCAGGGACCCAACCCTGCCATCCCCACATGCAACTCTCAGCAGCATCCTCTCAGTCCCCAGAACATGGGTCACAGGGCAGAAGCACTTTCAGCCCCCCACCAGGGTTTCATAAGATAGCAGTGGGCCATGGGATGAGGTCTCACAGCATGTCTGTTAGCAGCCAGCTTGGCCACTGATTAAGCCCGGGACCAAGCTTGATTGGACCAAACCCAGATAACCTGATAGCCCCAGGTGGGTCCCATTACCCTGTCGACAAACAACAGTCATGTTCTGCCACAGGGAACAATCCTGGTGCCAGATGCAGTGCACTGGGTGATCCCAGCTTTGACTCAGCCCTGCCTGCCAGCTGTGCTCTGCCTGTGGCCGCTGGGGGACTCCTCCTGCATCCCCCACACAAGTGATGCAGGTTGGATGCAGCCAGACCTGCACATTTATTGGCAAATGGGACCTCACTCCTGCCCATCTCAACTGCCTGGCAGAGTCCCTGGGAAACCCAAGGGGATGTCACATGCAGGGAGGAGTCAGCTGGGGCAGAAGGGCCCTGAGTCATTGGCAGGCAGGACATGAGGTCACCCTGCATCTGAGGATACAGTCACAGGCTTCCGAGCTGTCCTTGGTCAGCCCCCTTTCCTGCCACCCCTCCTCACGCCTCTCCACACTGCAGGTCATCCATCCCCCCTGAGGATGCATTTGCTGGGTGCTGGGGTGTGACTTGTGTGGCTGGAGCACTGGGTCCCCCTTTTTTTCACCACCCCTTAAGCCGTTTGACAGCTCTGTGCCACATCTGAGCTTTGTCCCCAAAGGGGCAGGTCCCATCCCACCACCCTGGCACACAGCAGCCTGCAGTTCCTCAGCTCCTGAGGTCCTTCCCCGGCGTGGAGAGAAGGGAGGGGAAGTCCTGGCCCGCGACAGCAGGTCACGCGTTCAGCCCGCTGTAATTCAGGAATCAGCCTGATGACGTGGCCTGGCCACCCTCCCCAACGCTGAGCTGCTCCAGCTCCCTGCCCCCTCCTCGTCTGGCTCCCACCCCTCCTCTTTGCTCCCTGCTGTCCTCCCAAAACCCTCCCACCCAAAGCAGCATCCCCTTGGCAGCACCACAGCCGGGGTGCTGACTGCTCCCAAGGGCTGGGGCTTTCTTTACTGCACCACTCTGCCAGATGACCAGAGAGAAATCGTGGGCACCGGCACAGGGGCTTTCCTGCTGCTCTTTGCTGTGTGGGAGACATGAAACCCCACGGCCTTCCCTGTGATTTCCCAGGATTCCCCTGTGGGATTTCTGGACAGTGGTGCACCCCCTCAAGGGGGATCCCCCTGCAGAGACCTTTCAGGATCAAGAAGCAGGACTGAGCCTGCGTTGGACGTGAGTGATGCATTACAGTGCTTTCCTCAGAGCCACTTTCAGCCACCAACCATGCAGGGACCATCTTGGGGTGCTCCCCAGCATGGGGACACTCAGAGACCACCACCCTCAGTCTAAACAGAGCCATACCTTGCACAGGTCCTGCAAGCCGTACTCCACCGATGAGGTCAGCACCTCCAGTGCCTGCAGGCAAAAAGATCTTGTTAGAATCAGCGTGCAGGGCCATGGATGGGCATGGCAGCCCAAGGGCTGGTGTACTCCTGCCTCTGTGGGAGCCCTCAAGTGGAGTATGGGGGGTAAGGCTGCCACATGCAGGCAAATTTAAGTCTCCTGCTGTGGTGTTGTCCCCATTCCCAGCATCCAGGGTGTGCACAGCCAGCTGATCGAAGGCTGGGACAAGCTGAACACCCCACTGTGCTGGGCTGAGACCCCACACACTCACTGCACTGTTAGCCAGCCTGAAAGCACCATGCAGATCATCTCCTCCAACTCTGGCACACCAAGGTCTGCAAAGCATCCCCCTACTCCTGCATCCCCAACTTGTCCCTCCCATGTCCCCGGTCCCCACCAGCCCCATCTCCACTCACGATGTGGCTGTTGAGGGTGACGCTGTTGGTGTAGAGGAACTCAATGACAGCCAGGAAGACCTCAGGCTGCACGTTGCCCAGGATGAAGGGGCCCTGGGGTGGGACGCTGCTGGAGGAGTCCTGGCTGCCCACTGGCACCTGGGCGAGCATCCCTCGGAAAGCCTGACAGCGACACGCCAGCACACAGCGGTGAGCAAACACCTTCTGCTGCTCCGGGCCCACCACGAACGTCACATCGCTGCAGGGAGAGGGGACTGTGAGCGACAGGGTGCTTGGAAAGGCAGGGCACAGGATGCCCTGGGCTGGGACAGGGCAAACACAAAGGGAGCTGCTGAGTCCCTTCATCCCAGCAGGGCAGTACCATTTAATTCAGGGGCTTTTTTAATGCTGTGTCCCAGCAGGGGCACAAAGGGGACTCTGTTGGTGGCTCCTTGCAGCCACCTGAATGCTGCAGCCAAGGTCAGATGGGTCCTCTGGAAAGCACAGAGAGCCAAAGGGACTGACAGGGACAGCCCTGGGTGCCAGCACTGAGCAGGGCAGAGAAGGGCCAGGGACAGCTGGAGAAAGTGACTTTCTCTTTTGGCACAGCAGAGCCGAGGAAAGCGTGGCTGTCACCAGGATCAGCCTCCTTGACTCATGGGAACTGACTCATTGTCCCAGGGATGTGAAGCCTCCAGCATTGCTGCGGGTGGGGCTGGCACTGGCCCTCCCCAGGCCTGTGGGATACGGCAGCCTGTGGCACACACTGGGGCACAAGGACCATCCTGCTGTCCTAGTCCCCTTCAACTCCCTAGAAAGGTTCCTCAGCTCCACGGTCTCAGGAAAGGGGGGCAAGATCAGGGTAAAGGCAACAGGCAAGGGGCATGGACTCTCCAGCCTGTGAGCACCTGTGGCCATGGCCCATCCATCCCCTTGTCCCTCCCTCCATTCGAGCAGGCCAGTGAGGAGAAGACACGCCACCCAAACTCCAGCTGCCATGAAGACTTGCACAAACCCATGGCCCGACCCTCACAGTGTCCCACAGGGAAGTGGATGTGCCCACCATCCTCGGGTCATTCCAAGTGTCTATCAGGAGACACACAGCTGGGGCACGCTGGGTGATGTGATCAGAGCCCAACAGGTCCTCCATGACTGTTACTGCAAGGGAGACCACAACAAACCAAGAAGGCCAAGAAAGGTGCAGGATACAGGCTGTGACATGTGGGATGCAAGCTGCAATTGTGGCATGTGAGGTCTGGGATGCAGGACAGGCTGCAGGGTGTAGAACGAAGGTGCAGGGTGCAGGCTGAAGGAGGAAGGACGTAGGATAAAATAGATGTATGCAGAGCACAGATTACAGACTGCAGGATGCAGGATGAGAGGTGTGGGATGCAAGATGTGAGCAGCAGGATGCAGGCTGGGGATGACCAGGCAGCTGCTTCCCCGCTGCCTGATGCTGTGGCTGGGGAGTTTTCACCGGGATTTCTCTTCTAGGTGGCCAAAACTTTCAGCAGGGACGGGGATTTCCTCAGATAGCTCTGGAATTTGTGCCAGACCTCAACAGGAAGCAGACAAAGAGAACCACAACCAGGCAGGACAAGGGATAGCCAAGGGAGCAGCTGGAAGGAGGTGGCAGGGACAGCCAGGCTGTCCCTAGGTGCGGGGAGACCCACGGCGCGCACACAACCCGCGTGGCCCCACCAGCCACCCGGGGGGACTCCCTGCGCGGCCCCGCAGGCTTCCCAAAAACCCACCCCGGCGGCGCCTCGGGAAAACGGCACCGGGAGCGGGCAGAGGGGGCTGCGGCGTGGCTGGGGAGGGGCCTCACCTGAACTGGGGGTTGTTGACCAGGGTGCGCAGGGCGCTGGTGAAGGCGGCCGCGTCGCCCTGCAGCCGTGCCGAGCAGGGCCCGGCCATGGGCGGCCGCAGGCGGGGAGGGAGGCAGGGAAGGAGGGAGGCAGGGAAGGAGGGAGGGAGGCGGAAGGAGGCGCTGGGAGGCTGGAGGGAGGCTGGTCCGGCCCGGGGAGGCCGCGGGGAGGAAAGCCAACACGTGGCGTTCGTATGACACGGCCCATCGCTAAGGGAAACCGGGCCGGCAGCGCTGCGGAGGGGAGGGCAGGCTGGGCTGCCGGGGAGGCGGTGGGAGGGAGCGAAGGGACGCCCTTGCCGCCGTGTGGCCTTTCCCGGACGGGGAGAGCAGGGCTGCGGCTTTGCTCGGAGTGGAATGCCCTCCTATGTTTCGTGGTAGGGCTCCGGCCCGCCCGGCACCCCTCCCAGCCGGTGGGTTTGGCGCACAAGGAGCCTGTGGATGAGGGGATGAAGGGAGGCAGGCAGCTGGGCTTGTGGAAGAGGCAACACATGCACAGGTTAAGCGCACAGAGATCACCCCCACCTCCACCTGCAGAGCCTCCGTGGAAAGCTGCTGAGCATGGCTGGGCCCCCAGCACCAGCACTGGAGCAGACTGGCGCCCAGCAGGGAGATCTGCTCCCTGAAATGGCAAAAGCCTTCTCTCCTGTGATGTTCCTGGCCAGAGCCCTGCAGTTCTCATGCCTGCTTAGGACACAAGTGATCGATCACAGGCAGAAAAAAGCATCACCAGTTTCATAGAAAGGCTTGGGTTGGAAGGGATCACCCATCTAGTTCCAAACCCCCTGCCACTGGCAGGAATGCCACCCACCAGATCAGGTTGCTCACCTAAGCAAAAATGGAGTGCCATGCCAGGGGATGGCCTGTCCCCTTCCTTCCAAGTCTGGCTGGCCCCAAGCAGCCCAAGAAGGGGAATTGCCCATGGAGGAATCCACCTTTGTCAGCAGGTGGTGCGAGGGAGAGACAGGAGAGGGGCCTGGAGCTGATGGGGAACTTGGCAGCGCTAGTCAGTGGCAGGCTAAAAATACCTCTGACAGGAGATAGAAACACAAAAGCCGTCTCCACTTTCCTCAAATAGCTCAGCAGCCGGGCCAGACAAAGGCACATTGATGGAGCAGCCGTGGCGTACCAGCTGGGTTGGGCTCCGGTGGCGGAGAGAAACCCTGGAGAAAAACCCTGCTCAGGGTTGGGAGCCCCCAGCGACCTGCCCCCAGGCATTACAGGAGCAGGGTCCCTGGGCTCCCTCCCATCCCTGCAAGTGTACAAGGCCAGATTGGATGGGGCCCTGAGCAACCTGGTCTAGTGGGTGGCATCCTCGCCCATGGCAGTGAGGTTGGAACGAGATGATCTTTAAGGCCCCTTCCAACACAGCCCATTCTGTGATTCCATGATTCAATGTGTGCCCACCCACCCACACTCTCCTTTGGTGCAGTGGGGGATAGACACCCAAAGGATGCAAACCTTTGAGTAAAATCAAGCTGTTGCATCCCATAGCTGGGGCACAAAGTGGCTATCACAGTGGCTATTCTCCACCCCCTGTCTTCTCTGGCACATCCAACACCAGCCAGCATTTTTCAGGGCTGGCAAGGAGAGCTGAGGTTAGAGGGCACATGCCTGTCCCTGTGCTTGCACAGATGAAAATGCAGAGAGAGCAGGAACGAAGTGGGACAGGGCTGTCCAGGTACCAGGAAACAAGGAGTTACAGAAGCCATGCCCCAGAGCAGCCCTGGAGAGCTACAGTGTCACATAGCAACACTTCATGTTCCAGGAGCACAACAGGTTTGTTCCAGGAGCACAACAGGTTTGGCCCTGCTCTCGGCAACTTGCAAGATAAAGGTTGGTCCTGGGCAGCGACATTGGCCAGAAACAAGTCCCCTGGGTTTACTCCAGCAGACCAGGAGTAGGGCTAAGGGTAAGTGTGGGATCAGATGCAGACAGGAGAGCGGAGGAAGGAGCTGCTCACCTGTGCCAGGAGGAAAAGCTGGGGCTGTGAGAGAAGAGGGTGGGGTGAACCGTGCATGGCTGTGCTGAATCAGCCCCAGCTGGCCAAATCTGATGGGCATGGAGGTGTGGAGATCGGAAGGCAGCTGCCATGGACCTCCCAGCCTCTGCATCTTGCCCCACAGGCACTCAGTGCCAGGAGGTGTGAGATCTGCAGAGGGCAGGGAGAAGTGAAGCAGAGAGGCAGTGGGATGGAGAGGCCATGGGACACCTGCCTCCCCCTGACACTCAGAGCCTCATCTCCTTTCCAGGCCACCTATATGGCTGAGCAGCCTTGCCCAGAGACAGCCCTGCCAGCCCAGGGGATGGCTGCAGGTAACACTGAAGCCTCTCCCCTGCATGGCACACGCCGTGGCTCCCAGCCCGCAGCCCGGGGCTCCGAGGAAGGCAAACCACCACTCCCACTCTCCCGCCGCAACTCCGTCCTCAGCCGCCGCAGCTCATTTGGGATGGTCCCGGGGAGCAGGCGCCCCTCCATCGGCCCTTGGATGTTCCACAGACGTGTTAGCTTCTCGGGGCTCCCCCTTTTCCAGCCCATCCTCAAGACCCGCCTCAAAAACACTTACAGGATGGGGCCAGACGAAGGGTGCAAGTTCAACGCGGGGCAGGTGCAGCGGGTGCTGGAGGGGGCCCTGGCAAGTGCCCTGGGGACCGCTGTCTACAGCCCTCAGGGCAGTGGCCCACTAGCCCAGAGCTTGGTTGAGCTGCTGCAGAGCCGGGCCAAGGCGGTGGTGCCACCCCGCTACAAGCTGGTCTGTCACGTGGTGCTGGGCCAGCAGGGCCAGCAGAGCCTGGTGGTGGCCAGCCGGGCACTCTGGGACCCTGACACAGACAGCTTTGCCTCCACCACCTTCTCCAACGCCTCCCTCTTCGCTGTGGCCACAGTGCACGGGGTCTACTTCGAGTAGCACATGCCCCTACCTCCAGCCAGTCTTGTAGAGCTGTAGGGAAAGAGCTGCTGAAATAAAGAGGTTTTGTCCAGCTGTGGCTCATACCTGGAATCTTTGGCCATGGTATGTGCATGGAGCAAGAGAGGGATGCTCACTCCAACCTCAGCTCACACCCACACTACAGCTCCCACTACTATGGTTTGCAAAAAGACCCAAGTGGCAGCAAACACAACCCAAAAACAGGCAACGGCCCAAGGCTGTTGGAGCAGCCCAGGCTGCTTCCCACAGCACAAGCTGCTCCCAGGCAGACTGATTACACAGATCACCTTCAAAGCAAGCTCACAGGGCTCTTTCCTGGCTTCATGCCCAGCCCATATCCTATCACACAAGAAGTCACAGTGCAAGGACCCAGGCAACTCCTCCACCACCTAAGCCATAACTCCTCTGCCTTCTGCAGCTCAGCAGAATGAGGAGGGCAGATGGGTTGGCCCAAGTGCAGAGGGAATTGGGAACGAGTTTGGCAGCAGCAGAAGCTGAGGCAGCTCCAGATCTCCACTGGCAACACCAAGAGCTAACTCTGCCCTTCCTGCCAGCCCCCTGAAAGCAGTGGAGGTACCACATGGACTCCTTGCACCCATCCTCCTTGACCTTGTCCCCCAGCAATAGTCAGTGACAAGAAGGGTTAACCCTGGCAGACAAAAGCAGCCCTGGAGAATGGATGATGCTGAAGCCTTTTGTGACTCCAGATTCAGACAAGGCAGACACAGTTTGCCCTTAAACAAATAAGTGTTTATTGAGGTGAGTCAGGGAGAGGGGAGCTGCACATAGACAGACCAACAGGAAAATAAATAACTCCATATAAATAAGATACATAAATAGTCCCACATGGCAGAGACTGCCTTGAAATAAGAAACTACCCTGGGTCCCAACAAGATGAGGGCTTCTCCAGGCAAGTCCTCAGATCCCATCCCCCCCCCCACTTTATCAAACCTCAAGTTGTACCAGACAATTCACAATTTGGAAACAGACAGGGCACAGTTGGGCCCAGCACAACACCCTCCTTAGTGTAGCAGTTGTGGAGTGGCACACAGCAGCCCACAGAGCCCCTGGCAGGGCAGGCATCACCCTTCACCACTTGTCCACCCCAGAACGGGGTTTTTCCTACCCCACAGCACCCAAGGCTTGAGGTCAAGGCTGTGCCAGTCCTTCTCCAGGCTATGGAGAGGGTCTGTGCAACTGGTGCATCACCCTGGGCAGGCCAGGGCAGCCTGAGCTCCCACCACAAGGCAGTTGCCAGCCCCAAACAAGACACAGCCAGCCCCAAACCTGGCTGCAGGGTACTCACCCACCACCAACCTCCCTGTACCACCCCAGCCCACTCCACCAAGACCAGCACAACGAGAGCAGGAGCTAGAGCTGGAAAGACAGTGATTGCCCAGAGCCAGGGAGCAGCAAGGATATCTAGACCTGCTGCTGTAACCACATCCACATCTTAGTCCAGAGTCCAGTTGAGCACTGGGATACAAAGTGCCCAGCTGGGCAGCCAGCACCACAACATACCTCCCATCCCATGGGAGGGCAGGAGGAGACCTCCATGTCCAGAGAGGGTCTCCCAGGGTCCCATGCTAGGCCTCAGCCCATTCTTGGAGGAGCTTGAGGATGTATCTGAGGCGGTGGTGGAGCTCAGGAGAGCAGCCCAGCTCCTGGATACTGCACAGCTTGTAAGTGTAGGAGTTGCGCTCCCGGTTGATGTAGGTGACAAGGCAGGAGTGGTCAGGCTTGCTAATGATCACCTTGGTGTGGTCGTTATAGAAATTCACCTAGAAGACAGGTTGGGCTTGGTTTAACCCATGCTTCCCACAGCATGTCGGGAGCCAAGAGGCAGCCACACTTCCTGCCTCAACCCGTTCCTCCTCCCCAGCCTGCCTGGGAGCATCCCTGCTCCATGCCAGGAATGTGCCGGCCCCAGCAGCACAGCAGACAGAAGCATCCAGCTGAAGCATCATGTCCCCCCCACCCACAGGGGCTGGGGAAGCTGCAACCAGCATCTCCAGGCCCTGGAGAAGCATCCTGCACCCACAGCTGTTTTCACAGCTGGATTTTGCATTCGGGCTGTAGCAGACAAGATCGAATACAGGCCAGGAGACACCATAGGGCCTCTTCCTCACAAGGGTCTAGGCTTCTTCACTGTGCCCCACACATACCTGGAGGGTGCCATTGCTGAAGAGCATGAGCAAGGCTTGGTCAGTCTTCACCCACTGCAGCAGGAGCAGGGCTGGCTGCCCGAGGTCATCTATGCTGGGCAAGTCACCTCCCTTGGAGAGAAGGGTCTGCATAAGCCACTGGTCCCATACACAGGAGCACTTCCATCACCACACACACCACCAAACCTGGACACCCCCCTCAGTGGGGTCCTCACTCCCAGGACACAACTCTTGAGTGTCCACCAGGCCACAGCCTGCAAGAAGGGAGTCCAACCAGCCCGAGCAGCGTGGTCAAGCCAAGACCCAACGTCCAGCCCTGGGCCCCAGCACCCACCTTCATGAGATGCTGCTCCATGTAGGACGCAAAGTAGCGCAAGACACTCATCTGTCCCTGCAGCTGCTCGGGGATGGCGGACACAGAGAACACCAGGTGTTTGCTGTTGGTCGGGTTGTAATGCACGGTCCTGAAGGGAGCACAGCGTGAGCCTCAAGGACATCCAGCACCAAACCCACCCCGGCACAGCCTCCCCCTCGGCCCCTTCCCACCCACAGGGCTTTGCCAGAGACAGACACCAGCCCCGCTCCCACGGCTCACCTGTGGTTGGGGGAAAGCGTCATGTGCGTGCCGTTGTTGAAGAGGACCCCGATGCTGCGGTTGGAGAGCTGGTAGCCGAAGCCATACTTGTTGGAATAATCCACCCACTTGCTCACCCAGACAAAGTGCTCGTGGCGGGCCAGGGAAGCCGGGTTTTTCTCCGCTGGTGGAGAGGAGAGGAGGAGGTGAGCAGAGCAGGCAGCCAGTCCCTCCCCCTTTCACCTCCCCCAGAGGGGAGCAGGCCCTTGCAGCAGGCTCTGGCACCAATTTAAGGTGCTATTTGTACCCCAAATAGCAGCCATGCCTTCATCCCAGGGGAAGAGGGATGCACAGCACCCTATCCCGTCCCAGAGCAGTCCAACCAGTTTACCTGGGGGCATGGAGGACAGGCAGGTCCGCAGGAGCCGGACGGCTGACTCGATGACGGCAGAGGCGGTGACACAGTCTTCAAAGGCTGCGGGGAGAAGACGACAGGCTGAGTCAGCCGGCCCCGCTATCAGCCAGGCAGCACAGGAAGCCCAGGGCAGGCTGGGGTGGCCGGGGCAGGTGTTGCTCACCCTCACAGCTGCTGGCCATCGTTCCCCGGATGGAGGGCGACGCAGACTTGTGAGATGTCTCCTCCACCACTGTCTCCACCGGGCTGGAGCTGGCACTGCGGCAGGACACAGGAGTGGCCTGGGGAGAGAGCTGGCTTTACCACCGTCCTGCCTGCTCCCCGAAAGAGGGGCACGCGTGGCCTCAGAGATGTTCTCACCTCGTTCCCTTCCACAGTTTTATAGCTCATTTGCCGACAGATCGAGGTCTTCATCAGCCCAGTGACCAGCTTGGAGATGTCATCCTTGTCCTCCGAAGAGCCCTTCTTGGCTGAGAAGAGAGCAAGCGATGAGCACACTGCTGAGTGCAGTGGATGGGGACATCCCTCCCAGTAGTTCAGCTCTCCCTTATCTGCTCCCATGCCCACGGTGGCAGGGATGGTCTCAAACAGCTGCCTCCCACTTTCACTTCCCAGTTCTCATGCTACCCAGGGCTTTCAAGAGGAACTGCCCCACGGCTTGCGGCACAGCATCCGCTCTCCAGGCACACACCCATGCCAGGCCACCAGCATGAGAAGGGCTTGGCAAGCCCAGCTTGTGCTGTCCTCAGGCAGAGGGTCCACAGAGACCCATCAGATCTCTGCAGGGGACAGGACACACTTCTCCCTGGGAAGAAGAGTCACCCAGAACCTCCTTGGCAAGTGCATGAACTCACCTTTGGGTTTCTTCTTTCCAAAGAGTGTCTTCGTGACTTTAGCAAACAGAGTCTTTGCAGGGTTCGGGGGACTCAGTTCTGGAGCCATCACACAGCTGCTGGGAGGGAGCTTCTCAGGCGTGTAGCCCTGCAGAGAGGCCAAGGAGAAGGTTTGGTTTCCACAGGCCATATGCTCCAGGCAGAGCAGCTGCCCTGGGCTGACCACAGTCATTCACATCCCTCCTGACAGCCAGCTTGTGTTTCCGTCAAGCCTTGGAAGCATGACTGGCATCAGTACAGGAAACAACCCCTTGCTATAGCAACAGGGCAGCAGGAACACACCAAATCCCTCAGTTCCCCTGGCTGGCATTTGGACAGGACAGCGGCTGCATCCTTTGAAGGACTGAGACTTGGGCTCCAAGGACAGCACCCTGCACAGCCCAAAAAGCTTCATCCGCCTCATCCCACCCGGAGAAGGGTCCCTCGACCCGGACCCCCCCCACACACTCACCTTGAAGAACTCATGGTCCAAAATCTCCTCAAGGGTGAGGCGGTCCTGGGGGTTGCGTCTGAGGATGCCGGCGATGAGATGCTTCGCAGGCAGGGAGAGGAAGACAGGGAGGGTGTATTCCACCTGCTTGATGCACCTGTAGGTCTCCTTGAGGTCAGAGGTCTCGAAGGGAGGGTTCCCACACAGCAGGGTGTACCTGGGAGGGGACATGCATGCCACTGTCACATCCCCACCAGGCTTTATGACTCAGCAGCACTTAAAGCAAGGAAGTTATTGGCATTTGGTTGGCCACACCTGGCTGAGAGCACCACTTCCAGCCTGGACAGCCGTGATCACATCCGGCCACACTTCCTCCTAGCAACTGCTCAGAGCAACAGGCAAGGAGCCCCCGGGAAGGACAGAGGGCTGGCAAGCAAAGGCTACCTTCTGCCACTGCTGCTCCCACCCCCATGTGGCTCCCGGGGTGGAAAACAGAGCAAGAAGCTTGCAGGCAGCAGCCAGGCAAGGGGCTGGATGTGCTGAGGCAGCACAGCAATCGCTCTCCGAGCAAACAGAGCCGCAGCCACAGAGATTTTTCCGTTGTTTATCAAGTTCACGGTGCGGTCAAGCCTGCTTTGAACTGGAGCTGAGTGCGGCATGAGTGTGCCTACCCCGTGCAGGTCCTGCTTGCACAGTCCCCACGCAGCATCCCGGGATGGCTGGCAGCACCTGCTCCAAAGCAGGGCCGGGCAGGATCCAGCCACTCGCTCCCCTCCCCCTGCCTTGCAGCCACCACCGCGGAGCCACAAGGCAAAGTGCAAGGAAACTTCCTCATTGGGCTGCCCACAGCCTGGCTGTCCCCCCACCCCAGGCAGGGTACCCAGACCCCTCCCCACACAGCAGCACAGACTTACATGACACAGCCCAGAGACCACACGTCCGACTCCGGCCCGTGGCCCTGCCTCAGCAGCACTTCTGGGGCCAGATAGTTGGGGGTCCCACATATTGTCCTGTGGGGCAGAGCACCAGATCAGTGCATGCTCTGCATCCCCTCACAGACAGCCTCCCCCCACTCCAAGCCCTTGGGATTTAGCTTGCAGCCTGTCCTCCCCAATCCATTTTGCTCTTTGTGGCCCAGAGCCCCCCCCCCACTTTCCATCTACAAGGAGTCCCATACAGACTCCCTCCTCTCCAGCTCCCAGGGGTCAGGAGCAGCTGCTCCTGGGGAGCCGTTGGGAAGAGGCTGTCCCAGAGCCGAGGAGGAACAGAGCCTTTGTGTCCCAGCCTGCGCAGCCGGCACGGCAGCCGGGCCGGCACAATAGTAATAGTCAACACATTGTTCTCCCCGACGGCTGCAAGCTCACTCCTGCAGGAGCCACAAAGCCCCCAGCCCCCTCGCCTTGCCTTGCAGCTGGAGCAGCAATAGCTCCCTCACCCCAGGAAGGGCGCCCCAAGGCTCCCTCTCCCCAGGCCAGGAGGGACCACTCAACCCTCTGCTCTCCACGGGAGAAAAAAAGACTGAAGCCCCAGAGCACTCCGCAATAAGGAAACCTCAAACTTACTTTTTCTTCTGGTCAGAGACATCCTGGCAAGCAGCCAGCCCAAAGTCCCCCACTTTCAGCTCCATGTTTTCATTGATGAAGAAGTTGCCTGCAAGTCAAGGGCGATGCGTCACCACAAGTCCCTCAGGGACAGCTTGCTCCCCACACAGCACTGTGCCCCAACCACAGCACTCACCAAGCTTGAGGTCTCTGTGCAGGATGCCCTTGAGGTGAAGATATTTCAGGCCTGAGATGATCTGTTTGAGGTAATAGCGCACTTCGGGCTCCAGCAGGGTATGGCGGGCCTTCCAGATGTGGGCCAGGGACTGCAGAGGGAGAGAAGGCAGCTTGTGATTGCAGGCAGGGAGAACTGGCAGCCCTGCTGACTAGGCATGGGGCAGGCAGGGTCAAAGCCAGTTCTTCCAGAAGTTTCACATTCACAAATAATCCTTCTTTCACAGCCATGACCTCAGCAGACTCCCCACACAAGGCTGAGGTTGCTCAGCAAAGCCAGGAGAACCACTGGATTTACGGTGGCCCCAGCATGAGCAGGCAGTCCAAGTGGAACAGGCAGCTGATGGAGTGCCCAGTGCTGAGCAAAATCACATGGCTTATGGTGAGCTCAGAGGGCGTGACAGAGCACGCAGCTTAGGAGCAGGGGAGTGCTAAAATAACACCTCAGATAAGACCTGCTCCAACCAGCTATGGCTGTTTAAGGTATCCTTTGACAAGGAGGCCACACCAGCACTGACCTTCCTACTGCAGTGCTCCAGGAATATGTAGATGCTCTCTGAGTCCTCAAAGTAGTGGGAGAACTTGACAATGTGCTTATGGTGCAAGTCTCGGTGCAGCTCGATCTCGTTGGTGATCTGAAAGAGAGCAGCAGCGCCAGGTGAGCACAGGGCTCCCGCTGCCCCCCACCAGCCCAGCATCCCACCAGCCCCACGGCACCCACCTTCTCCCTCTGGTGGGGTTTAGCCACTCTGCTGTGTGGAATGACCTTCACGGCATAGGTTTTGTTGCTGGAGAGGTCCGTCATTTCATAGCATCGTGCAAACCCGCCCTGCAAGGGAAGAGGTAGTTATGGATGGGTGAGAGACAGCTCTTTACCCCCGACTGCTTACAAGCCTCCTCCTCCCCCATTCCCTGGCAGCACAGCCCGGCAAGCGTCACACGCTCCCTCCTGCTGCGTCGCCCACTAAGATCTGAACTATGATGCTCTCAACCAGGCATTTTCTTCCCCCAGTTTTTGTAAAACCTCCAGGGCATTTTTTCCCCCCCACTATGGCCGGACTTTGCATCTTTCCACATGACAGATCAACCTGGAAAGTCCTGCGCAGGGCAGGAAGCCCGGGGACCAGAGGCCACCGAAAGGCAGTCCCATGGAGACAGGTTTTTCCTGCCGTGATGTCACCCTCCAATCTGCACACTCAGCCGCCGAGCCCGCCCGGGCTGGGCTGGGAACCGGCACCCACCTCCTACACACGCCGCCGGTAGCCAGGAGAAAAGTTGCGCGCTCGGCCCCTGGGAACCGGGACACCCGCCGGCCCACGCACACCCCGCGGGGCGCCCCGAAACCGATGCGGCTCCGATAGCCGGCGAGGCACGAAGCCAGGCCGGGTGATTCAGTGCTTCCAGCGCTGCTGCGGGCCCGCCGCGAGAGGCGGGGAGGGTGCGGGCGGCAGCCGAGGGGCTGCATCCAGCCCCGGGCCACCCGCGGTGGGCGTCGGGCGGGCGCGGCAGCCCCGGCCCCTCCCCGCGCCCCGGCTCCCGGGCCCCGCTCAACCCGTGCGGGGCGGCCCGTGCCCTCCGCGGCGGCTCGCCCGCCTCTCCCCCGTCCCCGGTACCTTTCCCAGCAGGCGGCTCTTGCAGTAGGAGCGGCCGGAGATCGGGTCGGTGACGATGCGGGTGGTCTCGGCCGCGCGGGGCGGCGGCGCCGGGGCGGGTGCGGGCCGTGCGGGTTGGCAGGCGGTGGAGAACGGGGGGAAGAGGCCGGCGGACTCCATGGCGGGCGCGGCGGGGGGAGACCAGGAGGTGTCCCGGGGCGCTCCGCCGGCCCCGCGCACGTGGCCCCACCGCCGCTGGCGCCCCGGGAATCCCGCCGCCTTTATCAATGGGAGCGATGACGTCACCCCCGGAGCCCCGCCCCGGGAGGCCCCGCCCCGCTCTTAAAGGGGCCGCAGCACCGGGGAGGGGGGCGGGGCCATTGGCGGTTCTTTGTCGTCCCTGCCCCGGGGCGATGGAGCCCGGACAGGGTCCTGCTGCATCCGCCTCGCAGGGACCCTCCTGTACACACACAGTGTCACCCACACACAAACACAGTGACACCCACACACACACACAGTGACACCCCAGACACACACAGTGACACGCCCCATATACACAGTGACACCACCCCATACACACACAGTGACACCCCCCAGCACAGGGTTCCCCCAATAGATACATCCCCCCTCCTACCTATAGATACCCACAGACAGACAACCCTTGAGTCAGGGTCCCCCTACAGTCACACCAAGACCCCACAGACATACAGAGCCCCCTCCTCAGCTCCTTCCCCTGTTCTCCCAGGACACGCAGAGCCCCCTCCCATAATGCACATCTATAGGTATACACACACACACCACCTACTCGCAGGATGTTTCCCCTCAGGGGGGTGACCAGCTTGTGTCACACAGTCCTCTGGGGACTAGGGACCCCACACCTACTCCCCAAGGAACGGCTGTGGCCAGGGTGGGATTTCAAAGCCCATTTCAAAGCCCACTGTGGACCCTGACCTGCTCCCTCTTGTGACAAACTTGGATGCAGGCAGACACCCCCCCCCAAGAGCTTTTCACTCTGGGCCAGGGGCCAGGGAGGAGGGGGTCACAGCCCACCCCAGGTGGGGGGGGGGGGACACAGGGGACAATGGAAGATGTAGGGGATCTCCCTGGCCAGTCTGTCCATGGGTAGGTGACCCCTTGGGTAGGCACACTTTGCCACTGCTCCAGCCCACCCCTGTGCCCCAGTGCCCCTCAAACAGCCCTGAGAGGTCAGCCCCCTGCAGCTGTCTGCAGTGGCCAATCCAGGACTGTCCCACTGGCGACCACCGTCCTTGTCCCTCAGTGCCTGGGTACCGTGTCCTGGGGGCTCTGGCTGTGCTGGGTGTGCAGTGGTGGCCGGGCAAGGTGCCAGAGCGGTGCTGCTCTCTAATGGCCGTGACGGGGACACGCCTCTGTGTCACTCGAAACAGGTCATGGAAGGATGCTTGGCATTTTTCCCTCCCCACGGGCGTGGGAGCTGGCAGAGGTGGCTTCGAACATACAGCTCCCACGGGTCTGAAGCAGCAGCGTTGCAAGAGCCCCTCAAAAGCAGATCCTGCTGCCCTTCCCCTGCTCACACCACACACAGGGTGACTGCGTGACCGCCCCTTGCTCTGTGCCTCCCTTTTCCCCACCCCTGCAGCTCAGGACTCTCTCCACTGATGCTCACTGTGTTCCTGAATATGCTGAGGGTTTTGCATGGGCACCCCTGGCAAACAGCCCTGTTTTTCTCACAGTACATCCCCTTTCACCCCAGGGTACAGGGGAGGAATTAGCTCCCTATGTTTTTCTGCAGAAAAGCTGATCAAACCCGCCTGCAGAGAGACAGGAAACAACCCATAATCTCTGTCTGTTTTTTTCTCAGGTTTCCAGCTTTTGTAGGTGAAGCACATGCAAACCCACCACCTGCCAGCAAACACGGTCCAGGAACAGGCAGGGGTGCTGCTGCCCTCGGGGGAAGCTGCCTGTTTCCACCAGGGCCCCAGGGCTCCCTGGGACGTGGGTGGCATCACAGGTTTTCCGACGGAGGCCCCAGCCCAGGGCTGCTGGAGCTGAGTCAGCATCTGAAGGCAACACGTGGGTGGAAGCACCCAAGGGTGCAGGGAGGCCCCGGGGGACCTGCCTGGGGGTGATGTGACCGCCTGCATGGGGTTGCCCCGGGGTCCCCTGCAGAGGCACAGCGGGGACCAGGGAGGACTCAGAGCTGCCATCTCTACTTCTGCTCCCCACTGCCTCTGGGTGAGCCCTTGGTCAGGGGTTGGAGGCACAAATGGACCCCACAGCCTATGTTCTACCAAGGCTGAAGCACCTCCTCTCCAAGAGGAATGGAGCCCAGGAACAGCCCCCCTACACCATCCACAGCTGGGGTCTCCAGTGACACAGAACATCTCAGCCAGGGGTTTTCCCACTGCTGATGTGGGGCAGTGGGAGGAACTGTGGTTTAACATCACTAACCTGTTGGGCCTGGAGAAGGGGAGGCTCTGGGGTGAACTCCCAGCTGCTTGCAGCTCTTTAGATGTGGAATTCCAGGAAAAGGGATCCCAGCTCTTTTGAGAGGTGTACAGCAAAACCAGGACAGGCACCTGATGCAAGTTATCTCGGGGAAATTCTACCAGATACTAAGAAAACTTTTTTTCCCCTGTGCATGTGGTAAAATATCAGAGGAGCCCAGAGAGGCTGTGGGATCTCTGTCCTCCACACCTGGTACCCCACAAGGTCCCCCCACCTTCACAGCATTCAGTGATGCTCAGCAGCACCAGGAGCTGCCAGCTCTCCTCTGCACCAGGGCTGCCTTCCCAGAGCAGCTGCACGACACTGATGTGTGCTCTGCATGCAGTGCCTGGGCTGCAAGAGCAACACCAGCCAAGCACCAGGGTGCAGGCAAGCTCCCCAGGATTGGGGTGACAGTGCTGACCCCCTTAGCAGTGGGGTTTTCCCATCCCTCAGCACAGCTCCTGCAAAGCACAGGGCTGCAGCCACCAAGGAGGAGGATGGAGGGGGTGGCTTGGTCCCTTGGGTGAGCCAAGGAAGGAA
>JAWWES010000006.1:9915066-9929189 GCA_035583135.1 Lophotriccus pileatus
GCAAAGCACAGGGCTGCAGCCACCAAGGAGGAGGATGGAGGGGGTGGCTTGGTCCCTTGGGTGAGCCAAGGAAGGAAGAACCAGCATCAGCACCAGCAGAGGCAAATGCACCTCAGGAGTTGCTTGGGGATGTGCAGAGGGGATGTTGCAAATCTGGGCAAAACTGCCTGGAGGGAGATATCAAAGGACACTGATTAAGGAATCCCTCCTGCATTAAGGAAGCATCTGGATCTGGGGTAGTGTGTAAAATGCCAGTGCTGGAAGGTACCACCTGGGAGGTAGGATTGGCCCAGGAAGGCTCAGGGAGCCTCAAATCTCCTGGAGTGGGGTTTTGTCTCAGCTGCTGCCCCAGAGCAGCAGGAGGAGAGGGGACAGGGAGGCTTTATCCCAAGTAGGGTGTTAGCAGGCTCCAGCCCGTGGGTGCCAGCTTTGGGCTGTATGTCTGTGTCCAGGGCACCCCAGGAGGCAACTCTCACTCTTTTCAAGCCAGTGTGCTGCCCGCACCTCCCTTCCTGCGAGGCCCCAGGTTGACATTTCCTGCATCCCACCCCAGCAGCCAGGATTTGGCCAGCCCTGCTTCCTTTCACACTGCATCCCATCCCATCCCATCCCATCCCATCCCATCCCATCCCTGTCCCCCAGTAGGAACACCTTGTTGCTGAAGTAGTTCCTGCACAGTATGAGGTGCCAGCACTACAAACCCACCCCTCAGGAGGCAATGCCCACTGTGGGATGGGGCAGGTCCCACTGTCAGAAACCCACCCTCTGCCAGGGTTTGTGGGTCTGGGAGAGACCCAAGCTGGATACATCGGTCTGTGCTGAGGGGAGCTGCTTTTCTCCCTCTGGGGGCTGGAGCATCCCCAAGCTGAGACGTGAGAGCAACACCTGAGGTGCCAGTTTTGAGCCACAAGTGAGGTGGGGAATCAAGTGGAGAGCTAGTGAAGCCTGATGCCTTCTCAAACGTTGCAGCACCCCTGGGGATAGCATGGCTGGCCCAAAGAAGCCTGAGACAACCCAGCACTATTTTTTTCTGGTACAGTGAGCTTGCCAGGCCTAAGAGTAACTCAGCAAAGCCCAGCCCAGCCCTTCTCCAGGAGCGTGGGGACTGATGATGGAATATGGAGGGGGCTGGAGGGATACATGGCTTGTGGGGAGCCAGAGAGGGTTGGATAGGGGGCAGATGGGAAGGGATGTTGTTTTTGGGGGTTGGAGAGGGTAAGGATGAAGGGATGGGGGCTGTGGTTTATTGGGGGGGGGAGGGCAGAGGAAGGGGCAGCATCGGGTGGATTGACTGTAAGTGACCCGAGTCAAACATATTTTGGGGGGATGCCGCTGCACAGTGCAGCTGGAGGGTCCACGGCTGGCGCCACCCCAGAGAGGGAGCACGGGGAGCTGAAGGGCGACCATGGCCCGGACGGGACGGGACAGGACGGGACGGGGCGGGCGGCGGCGGGTCCGGCCCCCGGCGAGGCGGAGCCGCGGCCGCGCCCGGCGGGAGCGCGGAGGGACGGGGAGCGGCCCCGGAGGATGGGGCGTGCGGCGGCAGGTGAGGCCGGGCAGGACACCGGGGGAACGGGCAGGGCACGGGGGGAACGGGCACAGCCCCGGGGGTCGCTCGCTGCCCGAGGACACCCGGCCGGAGCATCGGGACGTCGGGCGGGAGGCAGCCCCGGGCTGGCGAGGGGTGGTTGTACTGGGAGACGGCTCCGGTGCCAGGGAGGATCTGCGGGGATCGGGTCCTTTTCCTAGGTGGGAAGAACGGCGGGGTTCAAACACACACCCGCCGGGAGGGCTGGAGCAAGCGGAGCGGGAGGACAGGTCGCACAAGGAGTCACCGTCACCTCTGCTCTCCCCGCAGGCGCCGGGCTGGGGACCGTGTCCCTCTGGGGCAGCCTCCTGCTCGCTGCCGGCCTTGCTCTCGACCCAGAATCGCCAATCTGCAACTGCTCAGAGCCCATGGACTTCCAAGCTTTCCGGGAGGCTCCACTCCCTGAGAGCTGCTGCCTCAACTTCACCAGCTCCAACATCACCCACCTGGACTGGGGTGCACTGGTGGGGGTGCGGGGGCTGCGGGAGCTCTACCTCTCGCACTGTGGTATCACGGCTATCAGCAACGCACAGGGAGTCCCCCCTGCCTTGGAGGTCTTGCACTTAAGTCACAACCTGCTGGAAAGTCTCCCTGGTAGCTTTCTGGAAAACGCCCCTAATTTGAGGGTTCTTTATCTGGACAGCAACCAGCTCCAGGAGCTACCCAGGTTCTTCCTGAAAGCATCATCCCAGGTCCAGGAGGTCTACCTGGGCTTCAATTCCCTGACCTTCCTTCCTGCCAGCCTCCTGAAGCCAACTCTGCTCCAGCTTCAGCTCTCCAACAACAGCTGGGACTGCAGCTGTGCTCTGCTCACCAACCTGGCGGGCTGGCCCAGCCTGGCTGCCGATGTCATCTGCCACACGCCGGAGCGGTACCACGGCGTGGAGCTCCAGAGCATCCCCCAGGATGAGCTGTGCCGCTCACACAGCCTCACTGCCCTCTTCGTCTGCCTGCCCCCTCTCCTCATCCTCGCCGGCATCACTTGGTGCTTCTGCAGGCAGAAGAAAAAGACCAACTACAACCTTCAGAACAGGTCCCAGAGCCACCGGGCCACAGCGCAGAGGTGCAACGTGCCAGTGTCTGCAGAGCCCCACCACTACAACCCCTGTGAGCTGCCTGCTGCTCCCGCTGAGACTGAGAAAAAGGTGCTGCTGGGGAGACAGGTCCTGCTCCAGCCCTTTGCAGAACCACTGGAGAGTGGGAGAGACCTCTATGAGGAGGTGGAGATTCAGGTGGGATCCCCCAGCAGTTCCCAGCTGTCAACCCGTGGAGGGCAGCTGGGCACCTCGGCACCAAGGGCAGAGGAGCTGGGGGGCAGTGAGCCAGAGGTGGACACTGTCAGTGTGAGCGAAGTTCTGAGGGACTCTGCCGACCGGGAGAAGATCTACATGAATCAGTCAACCAACTATTACAACCTCATACCTGGCATCGAGCTGGAGGACTCAGACAACCTGGAGTATGAGACCATCGACCTGCACTGACACCAGGACTCGGGCTGTGGCTGGGACACAGGATGGCAGGGGCTGGGCAGGAGTGAAAGCCAGCAGAGCAGGAGAGGCATGAGCTGCCCTGCCATGGCTTACAGTGGCTGTCTGCAAAGCTGCACCCCCAAATACCCACCCCTTCCCCAGCGCTGCCGTTTCACCCATCACTTGCCATGTGCTGCAGCTGGGCAGAGGGGCTGAGGGTGCTTCAGGCTCTGGGGACCTGCCGCAGGCTGGTGGTGCCTGGGGACACGTGGCTTGTCAACGCCCGAGGAATGTCATGGAGAGGAGGTGGGGGCTGGTTTTGGGGAGCAGGTGACAATACTGTGTGTGCCAGACCCACTGACAAGAGCCTCCATCCTCTCTTGCTGAAGCCAGATGGCATCTGACATGGACCTTTTACTCCCCAGCCTACAGAGAACAGGGTCTGGGGACATGAAACGGGGCTGGCCCTGCCTGTGTGGTCTGCAGGGGCTGTCACCTATGGATGGTGTGCCCTGGGCTTGGCAGGGGGAGCCTGGGGTGGCCCTGCCTGCTGCCCACCCCTCATCCCACCGTGGCATGGGGACTTGAAACAGCCAGTGCAGGTGTGCTGCTGCATGTACAAGTGTGTGCAGGGACTGTGCAGAGGTGAGTGTGAGGTGTTCGAGGTGCCCACACACACTGGGAGGCAACAGAGAGGGCCCCTTGCAGCTTTCCCTGCCTGACGTGCTGCCCAGTCCTGTAGGATCCAGCCCTCCATAAAAAATAAATCATTTTAATCCTGGCAGTGTGGCTCCATCTCTGTGTCTGTGTGGTTTAGGGTGGTGGGAAGCCAATCATAGGGATGTGGGGACTGCAGGGATGGTGGGCTTCGCTCCTGCCCCATCTCCATGCCCTGGGAAATGCTGCAGTGTGGGTCCCAGCCAGCATCCCGGGAGCTGCTTTGTCAGCCTGGTGGAGCAGAGCTGGGCGCTGGCTGCAGACCAGCAGAACCTCTGCCTTGCACCAGGATTTACAGCCCAGCTAGGGAAGGTGTCAGCCTGCTATAAACGCCGCAGTTCCTGAACAGGGCAGGGATTTGTGGAGTTCCTGGGAACAGGGCAAAGGCGGAGGGTGCTGTAAATCATCCCCCAGCACAGGTGCCCCTGGCAAGTCTCACCCGTGGGTGCTCCAGCCCTTCTCTGTGGAGGGGTGCAGGCACCCTTGAGCCCTGCTCCCTCTGCCCAGGGGGATATTCTCCAGGCTGGAAGCCCCAGCAGCAGCCCTGTCTGCTCTGGAGCCGTCTGGGCCTGGTGCCCATGCAGGAAGGGAGGGAGCCGGGCAGGGCAGGACGCAGCACTCCGGCCGGCAAAGGAAGTGGCGTTTCCTGCGGAGCGCGGCGTGGCTTCCAACAGCCCACGGTGGGACAAGCCGTGGAGCCCGGGCAGAGCTCAATCCCAGCCCCAGCATGGACTGGGGATGATGATGGGCTGATTTCCCTGCGTGTCTCCCGTCACTCATGGATGTTTCCCACTGTTTTATATCCTGCTGGAATTTTTCCTTTCTTTTTTCCTCCTGGGCTCTGGGAAAGTGTCCTGAAGCCAGCTTTTAAGATGCCTCCATCACTCCCCGCCAGGTACTACAGCCAGGGCATATCACTGTACCCTAGCTCATGCTGTCCCCAAGTCCCCAGGGACACAGAGGGACCAGGAGCTGCCCTGGGGCAGAGGCAGGACAGGCAGGGTCAGCAGCTGTCCCCAGGGGGAGCAGCCCAGCCCACAGCTTCAGACTTGGGCTTGGCAGTGACAGCCCCCTCTGCCCATGTACCCCGGGGTCCCATTCCCAACGCTGCTGGGAGCGATGCAAAGCCCTATCCTTCCCCCTCCTTCTCATGAAGCTTAAATTCAGCTGCCACAGCTGACCCTTCCATGGAGGTGCAGGGCTGAGCCACGATGACTGTTCCCTACACACTGGAAGTTACCAATTCCCACTTTGGAGGTTTCTCCAAGCTGCTCTTCCCTGGGAAAAGCAGCATCTACAAGCTGCTGTCCAAGTTTATTGCCTGCCTGGTGCTGTACACCACGCTCAGCGAGACAGTAGGGACATTACATTTATCCAAAAAGGGGGTAAATTTGGATTTTGTCAAAGGGTCCACACATTCTTCTGGGGCAAAAAGGGCACAGCCCAAGGACCAACACCACTAATGGTTATGAGGTATTGGACCAGGTGATCCAGCCAGGAAAAATATCCAGGAATGTGTTTTCAGCCCTTGTAGGATTCTTGCATTCAGATTTGTGCTTTTTCCCCTAAGAATATTAGTTCCCTTTCCTGAAAGCCCCTCTTCCTTTAAAGCTTTTGAATCCCCCCAGTAAACAAGCCCTCCTCTCCTCTGCTGCCCTCCAGGTCACTGCTGGATGTGTTAAAGTGCTAGATGTGTTTCTGGGCTGGACCATGCCCTGTGAAAATACCCCGAAGTTAATACTGCATGAAGCTGAGAGAGCCGCTCAAGGTTCACTCAAGCAAGGAGCAGAACACAGGACAAGTGACCTCACATAGGTTATGCTGCCAGCTGCTATGAAGGTAGCTTTTTAAAATTCAGACCCTGCACCTATCCGTAGAAGAGGGTAAGGTCCTTAGACCAGGCTTTGGCACCTCCTAAGTCCAGCCAGGCTAAAGCTGTGCTTAACCCCAGCCCCTGACCATCTCTTCCTGGCTCAGCCCATGGCAGGTTTGCTCCTTTCCAGGCAGGTCAATCCCTGTGCCATCCTGTGCCAAGGCCAGACCAGGAGCTACGCATCCCACAGCCTGTGCCACCTTGGGAGCCAGCTGCCACCATCCTGTTTCCATGCCACACCTCCAGCACGGCTCCAGCGGGCCACAAGCGCCGCTTTCGGTCCCACGGGCGGTTGCCCTTGGCAGCTGTTCCTCACGGCAGTAACTTCGTAAGCAGTGGGTGCATTGATGAGCCATAATCCTACTCATCA
The DNA here is from genome assembly GCA_035583135.1 of Lophotriccus pileatus. Classification (NCBI taxonomy): domain Eukaryota; kingdom Metazoa; phylum Chordata; class Aves; order Passeriformes; family Tyrannidae; genus Lophotriccus; species Lophotriccus pileatus. The sequence continues at coordinate 9,921,084 of JAWWES010000006.1, forward strand.
GGGGACAGGATTACAGCTCCTGCTCTGACACCAAGCTGGCATTTGATCCGTGAGCCTCGGTTTCTCCGTCTGTACAAAGTCCCCCAGAAACACCCTGAATCCTGTTTGCGCTCTGTGGAGGAGAGAGAAGAAACGCGCTCAGAGGAAGCGGCCGTGACGCATCCCCGCCAAGCGCCCTTATCGCCTCCACTCCACCTCTCTGGAAAGCAGGCGTTGCTGGAGAGCAGGGAAAGTTTACGCTGGATTACTATGGAGAAGGAATGTGCTTGTACAAACATCCCGCCCTGCCCAGGTCCCACCGCCAGGGACTCCTGAAGCGCAGCCAGTGGCACCCAGCTCTGCTCACAGTGCCCACGAGCACAAACACAACCGGCGAGGCGGTGCCAACACACACCCAACTTCACAGCGTGCTGCTGCGGCCACGGACACAGGCACAACTCCCCAGCGTGGTTGGTGTGTCCTGAGATCCGGCACAGACTCATCCTCAGCTCCCTGACAGGGCAGAAGGAACCCACGCTGCCCAGGTCACCCGAGCCCACCAGCACCTCCCGCTGTCACACACGGCAGCCGGGGCACAGCAGCACAGCAGAAAACTTCAGTAAACCCCAAACCCAAGCTGTTTGCGGGACTTGGGTCTGACACCACAGCTGTGCTCAGGTCAAGGTGATCACAGGCCACCTTCTTCCATTCACAGCTAAAAATCAGGAGGTGGGGGCTGCAGGCAGCCTGACTCACACAAGTGATCCTATGGATAACCAAAGATACAGAAATGGGGTGGAGACTGTGATGTGTCCACCTGGCAGGCACAAGGTGTGTCAGCCTGGCCTGCCCCACGGCACCGGACCAGCCCTCACAAGGGGTCCTGACTTCACCCCAGTACCTGCACAAAGCACTCCCCAACTACTCGCAGAGATCCACGGTGCTGGCTTTCCTGAAGGACAGCAGCCCCAGGGAATTGACATCACCTGCCCTAAACATCCAGAAAAGCTTTTGTTCACAGCTCTCCAATTTCACCCCAAGCGACTGGGCCAGAATGCTGGAATTTGTATCCAGCTTTCGAAAGGGACAGACCACGATGTGAGCCTGGCCCTTCTGCAAGAAGGAATTGATCTTGCACTGCAATGAGACCAAGGAGGCCAGGGAAAGGCCAGCTGGTCCATGAGCAGTGCAGCCAAGTTTAGTTAAAAGATATTGGACCCTGCAGGCAATTGTACAACCAGGCATGAACCACCACGCAGCAGCAAAAGAGGCTGCTGGCCTGAACTAGGGGTTGGGGGAAAGTAGATGGGGCAAGTAAAGGAAGGAGATAAGAGCTCCCAGGAAGCCAGAACTCGTAATGAGAGGTGGACACTAGCACCTTCCTCCTGCCCACTGGTTTCCAGTATTGGACATCTCCATCTCAGCCAAGTCTGAAAATTCTTTTCCACACCCACCTGGTCCTGTAAGTCACTGTCCTAGAACCAGGGAGACGTTTTAGTTGAGAGCATGCAGGGTCAAGCTTTGCCTGGAGACACTGAAGTACTCAGGGATTACTGGAGATCCATCTTCTTTCACATTTTACCAGTGGGCAGAGCCACACAAGCCCTTCCTACTCTGCACACACAAATGAGCACACAACCTGTTACTGTAGTTAACTCTTGGTTTTATTCATTCTCTCAACACAGTTTGACTGTGAATAAACAGTTTTTATTCATTTGCCTTTTCTGGCCTTGATCTTCCTCAGGTAGAACTCCAATTCCTTGCCTTCCAACACGTAGCCATCAGCTCGGCCACACTGTCCAGGTCTGGAGGCAATGCAGGCTGCAAGGAGAAGTCATGCAGATAAAGTTTAGCAATTCACCCCCCAGTGCACACAGCGATGAACAGACACCGGCACGCAGCCTCTCTGCGAGCAACTCATCAGCAACCCAGTCACCAGGTTACGTGCCGGCTTTGGCCCCTCTGCTGGGGTACCGTGCTCTGGGACCTGCCCTGCTGCAGATCCCCTGTGAAGTCCTCCTCAGATCTCCAAACTGTCATCCCTCAGGTTCAGCAGCAGAACTGGACAAAGGTTTCATCACCAGAAGACTTCAGAACGCTCAACTATTTGCCAGAGCTTGAAACATCAAAGCTGTCAGATGCCTGCAGGGCATTTTCCTGACAGACACTTGCTTATTTTGCAAGTCTTGACCCCATTTTCTTCTCAAAGGCCAACCAGGAATAATCAACTTCAGGAGCCTGGCTGGGACACGTAGTAATTCAAGGTCCAGAAGCAGATTTCCCCCCTCTGCCACAAGTGAGGTATCTCCAGAGAAGACAAAAGAACATTTAAGACCCAGAAAACACTCCTGCAGGCATGGAGAACACCCCACTGCAGATAGCTTTATCAGAACTTTAAATGATCCCAAAAGAAGATTAAGATTTGCTCTGCCCCCGTTTGTGCCCTGACTCCCTTACCCCCACCCACATTAATGCTGCCAGGGACTCACCAAGTAGCTTTCCTTGCTGGAACTGCTCCTCAAGAATATTTGCTATCTTGGCATGCTTCTTTCGCTCATCGTATTTTTTCTGGATCTTCTTTGAACGCTTCTTGTTCAGTATTTCCTCCTCTTCAGGAGTCTAAAAACAAGACCAGAAGCAGAACAAGGAGTTAAACAAATGGCCACCTTCCACACTAGCACGGGTGGCTCCCCCTGGCATGAAGGAGACCCTTGTATTCTCAGCACTGTACTGTTTCCCAAGTCATACCTGGCTGAGGTACAAATACTTCAAACTCACAGAACCAGGTGCCGTGTTTCACTTTTGAGACCAAGAAAGGCAGTGCTGCTAACCAGAGTCGCTGATGACAACAGAGCACAGTGCCCCAGGGAAGGCTGCTCTCAGGCAAATGAAACTGCAAGGGCTTCCTTGATCAATTAATTCTCCTCCAAAAAAAACCCTCTTTCCCTCTGCAGACATAATGAGAGCACTTGGGTCTGGTGCAAGTCCACACAGACAGGTTACAAGCTCTTTCCCTTCTCCTGCACTCAATTAGAAGTGCTTTGTTTTTAATGCAAGGAGACAACCTAAACCTGAATGCTACACATGGCGGCCTAAGTACCTTTTAGCAGTCTGGGGTTTGGATCTTTAACAAATTTATGGCTCAGGATAGTTTCAAGGCACTTAAAAACACACTGGAGTTCAGTTCGTAATCCACAAGCTCCTCACCAAAGCAATCGCTCCCCGCCACAAGAACCCGACCTGCAAAGTCTTCCTCAGCATCATAAAATGTCATCGCTGTCCCTTCAGTAGCAGAACTGGACAAGGGTATCATCATTAGAAGACCAAGAGATCAACAGGCAGGTCCTTGTGCGCAAAGGGGTGCAATGCCTCAGAGAGAGCTCCATTAGAAGAGCCACACCTATCCTGGGGACCCACGGGAGCACAGCCCGGATAACCAACGCCATCACTGCCGGGTACCCAACCCCACTCCAGCAGGCACTGTCCGTTCAGGATGGAGAAATGCCTCTGGCAAGGCAGACTCTGCTCTGCAGGGAAGCCAGAACAGCAGTGCCAGACGTACCAGCTTGGCGCCCTTCTTGCGTCCCAGGGGCAGAGCATAGTGGGCCTCGTACCACTGCCGGTACGGGGTGCTGTCGACGAGCACGATGCAGTTCTTCACCAGGGTCTTCGTCCGCACCAGCTCGTTGTTGGAAGCGTTGTACACGACGTCGATGATTCGGGTTTTGCGAGTGCAGCCTTTCAAAAGAAGAGCGTGAATTCAGACCCTACAGGGATCAGACAACTGAGAGCACAGCCCACGGCATCTCACATGTACCCTTCAAATCAAACCTTGTGCTCATCACCCCATCCACTGCCCCCCAGCCTGCCTGGCACTGAATTAAAAACTGTGACTGGAGGCCATGCTGGAGCTCATCTCAAATGTATCTAAGCAATGCCAGAAAATAAATTTGCAGACAGCAAGATGCCTCAGAATCATTTAACTCTCAGTAACCATGTTCATCGATAAGCACAAGTTGCATTTATGAAAACCTATCCATACTTAGGCTTTTTGCCCCTCTGTAGTCCCCCTACCCTGCTAAAAGATAACACAAGCATGCCACTCAGTGTAACTATGACACTCCCATCACTGTGAACTTAGCAGACATCCAAGTCCCCTAAGGCCACATAAGGTCAAAGTTATCATCACTATGCATGCTGCTCCAGAGCCAGCACTGCAAAGCTCCAGGATGCTAGCCCCAGCCCACAAATCCATGCTTGCACCACCAGCCCTCCACTCCGCAGGAGTTCGGAAGACCAGCACAGTTCTCTCTTCCACACGCCAGGTTCAGGCTGTACTTACATTCTGACCCCCAGGAGAAGTTGCCAACGTCCAACCGAAGGGCTCGGTACTTCTTATTCCCACCACGAACTCTCACTGTGTGGATCCGGCGCGGGCCAATCTGCAGCCAGGAACAAACACCAGCGTGCCATTGGTGCTGGAACGCTGCACGGCTCAGGCAGGAGCCCAGAACATTCCCAATCTCCAAGGCAATATGGTCAGTGTAACTATGACAAGCCCCAGCACCGGCAGACACAGAAAACGACCAGAACGGTCTGATGCATCTGCCTAAGGTGAAAGTTTCATCACTCCAATTGCCTCTCGTCGCAAAAACCTCTCTCTGCCTTCCATCCACGGGGGGAAAGTGCCACCTTTTGAAGCAGCAGCACCAGAAACTCAACCCCTCGCAAAACAGGAGGTATTTAAACCTCCAACAGCACACGACCAGCAACACCCTCCCCACACCACTCACCTTAGTGTTGGCGGGAGGTCGCCCCAACTCATACTTTCTCTTCTTGTGATAGGGCTTCCTCTTGCCCCCGGTCTTGCGGCGCTTATGCCAGTTGTCCCTGGAGATACCTGGATGAGAGCAGCGTGGTCAGCGGGCGGCAGGAGCTCACCTGGCTGCAGCAGGGCACACCCCTCAGCTCTGAGTCCTCAGTTCTCCAAGGTTGGTATCCGCACAGTGCACTCGGCCTTATGCAGCAGTTAGAGAAGCTTCATCATTGATACTCAGACCTGCCTCGAGCACATCCTTCCCAGCAGAGCTGCACAAAGCAGACAAGACTCCCTCCTTTGTGTCCTCCTGGGGAAGCATCTCCCAAACTTACCTCATGTGCTGGGCACTCTAAGGGAAGTGCCCGATCCCGAGCTGCCAGGCACACTGCAGCAGTCACCCCGTGCTACCAGCGGGGTGTAGCAGGTCCGCTATGGGAAGGGATACCCATGCTACATGTTGCCCGTGCCCCTGTGAGAGACACCCCAAATCAACTAGACCTGCTGGGTTCCCAGCAGGGACCATCTCTGCTGCGCACGGCACCTCCCGCAGGGCGCAAGCCCCCGCCACCCAGCCCAGCGTTCCACAAGGTCACCCTCGCCCCTCCTGCTGGAAAGCCGTCCCACCTCATCCGCGGGGTGCCTCGCAGCAGGCACCGGGAGCGAGCCCAGCGCTCGGGCTCCGCAGGGAACCGCGGCGCGGCGGGATCAGCCCGCCCGACCCCCCCTTCCTCCACCCGCCGCCATGTTGGGCCCGGCCACCCTCCCGCCGCCAGCGGCCCGGCCGCCCTCCCGCCGGCGATGGCGGTCGGGGCAGGCGGTCAGCGGCCCGCGCTGCCCCGCGGCGGGTCCCGGCGGGCGGCGGGGGCGGCGCAGGGCGCGGATGGGGGCGGATGGCGGCGGATGGCGGCGGATGGCCCGGGCCCGCGGCACTCACCCATCCTGCGGCACCGGCGCAAAGAGACGGGGCCTGCGCTCGCGGGGCGGCTTGGCGGCGCGAGCTCTCGCGAGGCGTGACGTCACCGCGCCGTTGCCTGGCGACGCGGCGGCGCCGAGCGGAGGAGGCGGAGGGGAAATGGCGGCGGGGCCTTGCCCGCCACAGGCCCGCCCGTGCTGCCCCCACCGCCACCGCCTCCGGGGCCGCGGCCGGTGGGAGCCTCATTAGCGCATCGCTCGTTAGTGTTCGAGTTCATTTTGCAGGCACCGTGGGCCGCACGAGCCTCATTAGCATATCGCTCATTAGCATTCACGTTTATCTCCATACCCAGGGTGCTCCGCGCGCGGCGGGGCCGACCCGGGGGCGCTTTTCGCCGCTGCTCCCCGGGGTCCCTGCCTCCGAGCGCGGCGTTGGACCCGTGTGTGCGGCCAGAGAAACGGGTCGGGACGGCGGGGGATCAAGCCCCAGCACGGCGGTGGTCGCCATCACTTGTAGAGGAACAATTGGGAGTGGGTACGTGTAAGGGAGGAGTATGCGGTATACTCTGGTTTCTCTTCAGATCGTATAAATCTTTCGCCTTTTACTAAAGATTTCCGTGGAGAGGAACAAGCACGAGTGTCGAACAATTTTTTGAGGCTCCATTTCGGTGGAGCTATCCCTATGTTGGTCAAAAAATAGAAAAAAATTAAATTTGTGTGCTTACCTGTAACTCCTATGTTGTTACTATTACTGGATTTGGAGAATGAATTGCTGGAATTGGCTGAGTGTAGCTAGTGCTCTGAGGTCAGTTGAGTCTGATGCCTAAATAAAAAAAAGAAATTATTAGTGTAGATAAAGTAGAGAGCAGTTCTTTAATGCAAGCTTTCAGGTACTGGGAGCGCACAGGCACTGGCACCCACACAGAATTCTCACTCTTTTATCACTTTAACTAATTACCATATCTACTAGGCACATCCAACCCAAAAGCCATTTTGCCCCTGGTACCACCCTCAGAACTGCCCTGTTTGAGACCCCTCCAAGGGTTCTGGGCCCTCTATCTTGTTTTGACTAAAATATATCTCATTATCCCGATCCACATGCACGTCCCAAACAGGATGTCCTTGCTAAAAGATCTTTCCTTGGAAAAATTGCTAAACAGTAATTCATTGGAATGTTGCACAAACCGTGAGAAAAGACTTTAGTAACTGTCTAAAGGTTAAACAAAACTATACATCTCTATTAAAATCTACAAAATGCCTAAAAATCTTTAGGCATCAGTTCCATGTCGAGGCACGGGTCGGTAACGAGCGCTGTCCCTCAGGGTTTTGTCTTGGGGCTTTGGTGAGACCCCCACCTGCAATGCTGCATCCAGCTCTGGGGTCCTCAGCACAGGAAAGACATGGACCTGTTGCAGAAAGCTCAGAGGAGACCATGAAGATGCTCAGAAGGCTGCAGTCCCTCTCCTGGGAAGACAGGCTGAGAGAGCTGGAGTTGTTGGGCCTGGAAAAGAAAAGGCTCTAGGGAGACATTATTGAGGCCTTCCAATACTTAAAGGGGGCTTATAAAAAGGAGGGAGAATGGCTTTCTATTAAGGCATGTAGTGATAGGACAAGAGAAAAGAGTTTTAAACTAAAAGAGGGTAGATTTAGATTAGATACTAGGAAGAAACTCTTCCCTGTGAGGGTGGTGAGGCCCTGGCACAGGCTGCCCAGAGAAGCTGTGCCTGCACCGCCCCTGGAAGTGTTCCAGGCCAGGCTGGATGGGGCTTTGAGCAGCCTAGTCTAGTGCAAGGTGATCTCTCAGGTTCCTTCCAACCCAAACAATCCTACAATTCTGTTTGAACACAAGTCCTTGAGCACAAGTTCTATGAGGAGAGGCTGAGGGAGCTGGGGTTTAGTCTGGAGAAGAGGAGGCTCAGGGGAGACCTCATCGCTCTCTACAACTACCTGAGGGGACGTTGTAGCCAGGTGGGGGTCGGTCTCTTCTCCCGGGCAACTATCAGTAAGACAAGAGAGCATGGTCTTAAGCTCTGGCAGGGAAGAGCTTGGTTAGATATTAGGAAGAAATTCTTTACAGAGAGGGTAATCAGACATTCGAATGGGCTGCCCAGGGAAGTGGTGGATTCTCCATCCCTAGAGGTTTTTAAGATGATATTGGATGTGACACTTAGTGCCATGGTCTGTTAACTAACCACGGTGGCAGTGGATCAAGGGTCGGACTTGATGATCTCAGAGGTCTTTTCCAACGTTTACATCCCACGGCGGGGGCCCGCCCGCTCTGTCGGGGATGAGAACGGCCCCGGGGGGAGGAGGCTGCTCCCGCCCCGCCCCGTTACCGGCCGATTTGCATACCCAGCGTGCCCCGCGGCCCCGCCGGTGTCCGGCGCTGCGGCCGC
>JAWWES010000006.1:9949339-9991317 GCA_035583135.1 Lophotriccus pileatus
GCGGCCGCAGCGCCGGACACCGGCGGGGCCGCGGGGCACGCTGGGTATGCAAATCGGCCGGTAACGGGGCGGGGCGGAGGAGGAGGAGGAGGAGGAGGCACGGGCGGAAAGGTGCGGGTGAAACCCGTAGGCACCAGCCCCAGCCCTGGAGTAGATCCCTTCTCCCCCCGTACGAATCGCAAGGGATCGTTTCCTCCGCGGCCCCGCATTGCAAGTTTGTAACTCGATAGCCACTCTCACCGCTCTGAACGCGTGTATGAGATCGTTCTTTCTTTTAAACAGAACAGGGGCAGCTCCACCGAAATGGAGCCTCAAAAAATTCATTAGCACTCGTGCTTGTTCCTCTCCACGGAAATCTTTAGTAAAAGGCGAAAGATTTGTACGATCTGAAGAGAAACCAGAGTATATAGGTCCAGTTTCCCACACACGTACCCACTCCCTGATGCTGCCCCGTAGGGGGGCAGGTTCCCGGCTGGCCGCTTCTCCCGGAGCTCATGTTCTGATCGCAGAAGGGTGATGAGGGGGCCGCCCCGGCCAGGGCAGGGCTCTGCGGAGGGACCCAGTACCGGGATCAGCGCTGCCGGCAACCGAGCCCGGCCCAGAGTTACTGTGGGCACCGGCCCGGAACCGACCCCGCAGCAGAACGCCGCTCCTGCGAAAGGTAGTATCCGTCCTTATCTAAATTGCAACACTATATACTATGTTCAGATGCCTCCCGCTTCCCTATCACAAATTGTTTTCTCTTTTTTTTAACCAGAAAAGGGTCAGCTCCGCCGAAGCGGAGCCTCAAAAAATTCATTAGGACTCGTACTTGTTCCTCTCCACGGAAATCTTTAGTAAAAGGCGAAAGATTTATACGATCTGAAGAGAAACCAGAGTATGAGAAACAGTCCTCCTCTGCATTTACCCACTCCCAGCTGTTCCTCTACAAGTCATGGCGATCTCCTCGACTATTAGTTCCACCCTCTATTTCCCCGACCCGACCCCCTGGCAGTGACCGACCCGACCCCACACTGGGCTTGGCGACCCCGGAGAAGCGGTGGTACCGAAAGTCTTTACCGGGGCTGCGGTGCCGGGCGCGGTGCACCCTGGGTATGCAAATGAGCAATACTAATGAGGCAGCGCTCCCCGACGGGAGTGGGGTTTGGCGATATACAGCTGGGACCTCCTGAGCTTGCCCTTTGTCCTCTCCACACTTGCCCAGGCCACCCCCAGCCCCAGCTACGGCCTGCCCAGTGCAGCCCCAGAGCCAAGCCTGGGCAGGAAGGATTGGCACAGAAGCAAACACTTCCCATTTCCCCCCACAAGGCTCAGTACCCACCTGTACGACCCTGAGCGTCAGCAGAGCCCGTGCTGGGTCTGTGGAGGGTACACAGCAGCACAGCTACAAGGTAGACTTGGCTCTGGTACTTGGGATTGCCACGGCCTGAAGAGTTCAGCAGAACCTGTGTGTCTTCTTGACCCTCTGCTTTGTTGGAAGAGGTCGAGAACTTGGCGAGGTCTTGTACCCCTAAGCAGAGAAAGAGATGCCAACTCATGTGCCTGGAGGAGAACGGGTCACCCATCTCAGCTGTTTCACTGCCACCCCAAGAGAGCCCAGTATCACATCCCATTTGGAGTGTGGCTCAAAGAGCCAGGAGAAAAATTCCCTGCCCTTGTCAGGAGTCACATCATCAACTGGAAAACCAGCTGGAAAAATTCTCAGCTGGTTTAGGTGGCCAAGGAAGGCCCTTCTGTGGGTGTTTACGGAAGCAGAGTCTGGCACTGGAATGCCAAACAGAGCTCCTAAGGATCCCGCTGCTGATCCTGCTGCTTCATCTCTCTTGTAGGAAACTGTGACAGCATGTATCACCCCATGGCCTCTGACAACATCCTCCAACTACAGAACTAACAGGATTTGGCTTCCCACTGCCTGGGAGAAAAACCTAGGAAAAAAAATGTTGTGATGCTCTTTCAAAGATATGAGCTGCAAAGCCCTCCCACCCCAGAGGGGCACTCTGGGAAAGTCTGCAGAAGGTGGATGCTGCAGGTAAGAATAGAAACTGTTTTGTGGCTTTAGCTGGAGGAATTGCAGGCAGCAGGGCAGCAATACTGTGCCAATATGACTGTGAAGAAAGTGAGCTTGTTAAAAAATGAGAGGGGATGAAATGCAGGCACTCAACAATAGCTGAGACTCTGAACTCCTTCCAGCCAGACCAGCGCAGCAGTGATCTGCCATCTGCAGCTGGAGGGAAGGGAGTGGCTCAGCACAGCAAGGAACCCCGGGGGCCAGAGGTCAGGGAGAACATCCTTGCCTGAATTAGGACAATTCCTAAATAGATGGACACTGCCTACTGTAGCTTTCGCAGATGAGCTCCTTATACTCCCTACCTCGTCTGCAGCGAGTGGCAGCAGCTTTACAGACTCCCTTTTGTCCTCTTCTTTCAGGTGGTTCAGCCCCAGTATTTCCAGGGAAATCGAGTCACCTCCGATCTCCAGAAATTCAGTAAGGTACCTGTGGCTTCCAGGATAGGGGGAAGCCAGAAGTGTCTCCTGCCTTGGAGCTCATCTTCCTCTGCCAGCAGGCCATGCTCCTGTGAGCCATCACCTCACTGCAGCAAGTGGAGGTCTGAACTGGGTACAGGCAGGCAGAGGCAGCACGCTCATCCCAGTGCAAGAAAAACACTAATTCTGGGTTCCTCAGAGACAGGTTACATGGCTTTCCCTTCAGTTTCATCTTTGGATAGCCAGGTTGTTTTTTTAATCCTGCAGAATGCTGCTGGATATGGATGTCTCCATTCAGAGCTTATTCTTTAAACTAATTTTTGGTAGAGAACTCACCTCTCTTCTCCATCTCACTACCACACAGCACCTCCAGCTGTTCAAGGAAACAGATATGCCATCCTGAGCCATGCTGTTAGATGAGCCAGGAACAAACTGGCTCCCTGGAAGAACTCCAGCTCCAGCTCTGGTTCTCCCTGGCTTTTAATCAAGCTGTCCAGGGTGCAGCTTCGAGCAACTTTGTGAGCGCTGTCCCAAAACCATGAGCTTCCTGATGGCTTCCTGATCTTTGACAGAAGTCAGGATCTCTTCTGCCTAGAGAAAAATGAGAAAGAAGTTTAAAAAGGGCTGTGAAGATAGAGGAAGGCTGTACTAAGGAATTACTACCAGAATCACATTTAAAATCTCTGGCAAATAATACTAAAGCACTTACTAACCATTAATTTCATCTCATTTTCCCTTATACTCATGTCATAGATAGGAAAACTGAGGCAAAAGGAGAGTTCCTGGTATGTCTGAAGCTGCACCATGAATCTGTGACAGACTTGAGATTATTTTCCAGGGCAGGTGGTTTCACTACAGGAGCTCTCTGCTCTGCTCTGTTAATAAAGTCATTTTGATGTTTCCCATTACCCCAGCCCTGGTTTCTGACTAGCCTCATGATATGAACACTGCATCTCATATCTGACCTGCCAGGGAATAAATAGGGTGAAATGAGAGCAGAAATAGGTATGGATTTATGGGGAGTGACAGGGTCAAGGGGGCTATAAATGCCTGTTAGCAAAGCAGTGAAGCCCTCACTCATGTGCTGGAGTGACAGTCATCTGGACTGGGCCCACATCCACCCTAGGAATGTGTGCCTGGCCTTGGCAGTGGAAGAGTGCTTTGGCACCCTTTGGCATGACAGACATTTGCTCTGTTTTTTTCCTGTCTGATTTCCCAGGCATGTTTTTAAACAATCTAAGAAAACCTGAAATGATAAGACCTATAGGCAAGAAGGCAGAAGCTCCAGAAACATCCCGTGTCTGCACTTCCTTCCATCCCTTCACACAGGGGTTAAATAAAGCAAACCACATTTTTCCAAATTTCTTTGGCAAACTTTTGACCCTATGCCAGCTTGACAAATGTGAAGGTGCACTTAGGGAGATGGAATATCAGGGATCAAGCTCTCCATTTGCTCAGGTAGGTGGCAGTCCCACTGCTGTGTATGTGTTTGGCTGGAGGACACTGACCAGTCCCAAGGAGTTAAACAGCAGGATCTGTGTCTGTACACAAATACAGAAAGAGGGATAAGGTTGCAAACAGCTGCATTGACACAATGCCTTGTCCTCCACCAAGCTCTATCAACGTGCCTAAGGATAAGAAAGGAGTTCTCACCTTGTCTAATGCACTTCTTGGACTTCCTACCTAAGAAAAGCACCATTTTAGGTTTTATTTAAGTGTGGTTTAAGAGAAAAAAAGTTAGAATGACACACAATCTTTGGATTTCAAAACAAGAAGTTTCTTTCAATGTAATACAAATCACCAAGATTACCAATTCCCTATCTACAAAATTCTTAAGTCCTTTCTCCTAGAATCTGGAGCAAAATTCCAAAGCAGTTCCAGAATATCCCCAAGATACTTGCTCAAAAGTAACTTTTTATTCCTGTTATCTGAGCCAGACTGAAAACAATGACTAAGAGGTGAACATGTACCTCAGAGCCTGAAAACAAACAAACAATGTCTTTAAAAAGCTGTCTAAGGAACAATGTTTGAGAATTAGGATGAGATGAAATTTCATTGGGGAATTAACGGTCTGTGCTCTGTAAGGAGCTTGTGTCCTTGGCAGGGCGTTTTCAGGATCTCCTTTGCGGGGAAGCAGGTTTAAAATAAATCCATTTTCCCAAAATAGTTGTGATTGAAAATGTTATTAGCCATAACAAATGTTAGTGCTGACAGGAGAATGGCCTGTTAGGGGCCTCTGCTGAAACAGTCAAGTGAAAGTCATATTTCACATTATTGCAAGCATTTTCCTGTGATTTACAGAATATTTGTGAAACATTACTTACAAGGCATATGATTGATATTGAGAGAACAGCTCGTGTGTAGGGGGAATGTGTATTTCACAGAGACTGTTTGCATGAAATTTACAGTCCCATAAAGTGCTCCTCTGTCCTCAACAGGGATCTAGTTAAAAGAACTTTACAGTCTGAAACATCCCAAAATTGATTCTAAATTAACGTTCCTGTATTCATGTTTAGGATGCTGGTGGAGTATTGCTGTCCCATTTTTATTATAAAGCTGCAGTAACCCTCCCACTCTTCAGAAATACCAGCCCCAGCCTCTGGACGTGAGGATTTTAGTGATACAAAGGGCTTGCCTATGGATTAATGGAAAAAAGAGGAGTTTGAAACAGTGATGACTTGGGGCTTCAGAGGATACAGTGGTTACCCTGGCTGCTGTAATCACAGCATCTGCTGACACAGTAGTCTTTAAGCCAACATTGCAAAGTACCCTGAAAATGTGCATTAATGTTGTTATTATGATCACTTTACATATGGGAACTTACAGACACAGGGAAGTTAAATGGCTTGCCTGAGTCGTTTGTCAGTGCCAGCATCAGCACTGTAACTCCTGCTTGTTGGCTTCAAACTGCTCTGCACAGTGCTGGGCTGCCACCCCAGTCCGCTGGACCTAATAATCAAAACAAGGCTGGGTCAGGGCAGGGCTTTATTCCTGCCAAGAAAAACACCAGTGATTTAGGAACTGGCCCTGGCACTTCAGCAGTTCTTTACATCCAGAGTGCTGCTAAATCATCAGTTTGAGATCAAAAGGCAGTCTGGTGCTGCCTCAGCCTCAGTCCGAGTGCGAGGTGCCAGAGACTGATCGCCTTGGACTCGTGGAAAGACAGAGTGGCAGTGATTTGGTGTTGCAACATCGAGGTTGGGCCCAGCCTCAAGCAGAACTTAAGAGCTTCTGTTTCCCCGGCAGGGTTCACCCTCTCCTGGCACACCTCAAGTCCCCTGACACCCTCCTCACGCACAATGCACCTTCCCCGGTGTACCCCGGTGTACCCAGCCCCTACCACCCCACAGTCCCGCCGGCCCCTCTCTCACTGTCCATCCTGCCCCGCAGCCCCACTGCTAATGCAGCCAAAGCCCCAAACCCGCTACCCTGACCCTGCTTCGATCCCACCCCTGCAGCCCCAGCATTCCCAGCCCACCATCCCACAGGGCAGATCCAGCCCAACCACAGGCCCTGCGCTCCCGCACACCCCAACCCCACGGCGGGCCCTACAGTCCCTCACACGCTCCCTGACGCCCGTGCCCAGCCCCAGGGTCGCCCCTCCTGACCCCACACTCTCTTCCCAGCCCCCCCGAGTGTGATCCCGGCTCCAGGTCCAACCACTCCCCCATCCCGGCCCCTCAGCCCCTCACTGCCCCCACCCCCGGGGGGCGGGTACCTCGCACAATGATTGACGTGCGGCCGCACCAATCGCCGCCCGCCTTTCCCTCGGGCGGCCCAATGGGCGCTCAGTGGGCGGGGCGCCAGGCCCGGCGCTAAGGGCGCGTTGCTAAGGAAGTGAAGGGCGGGTCGGGGGCGTGACCAGAGGGGAGGTGGGGCGGGCGCTTCGCCTCCTCATTGGGTGCGGGGAAGGGGTGGGCGGGGCTTCCGGCGGGGCGGGCGGAAGCGGCGGCGGGGGCGCGGCGAGCGCGGCCATGGGCGCTCGGGGGCTGGAGGCGGCCGTGGTGGAGCTGCAGCCGGGACCGGGACCGGGACAGGACCTAGGTGCGGGGCGAGCGGGGCCGGGACACCAAGGGACAGCAGGGACTGCGGGAGCCCTGGGGGGAGCGGGCTGGGGGACCCCTGTGGTGGGGGGTGCCGCAGCAGGTGTGTGGCAGTGAGCTCAGGGCAGGGCAGATCGGGACGCTTCGCTTTCCCCCTTGGGGCCGGGGGGCACAGCAGCCTGTGGTGCCCCCGGCAGGACGGCTCTCGCCCCCCCTATTCTCCTCGGGATCAGCTCGGCGCTGTCTGTGCGTCGCTGGGGAGCGGTGGGAGCTGCGGGGGCTGAAGCGGCGCTGCCCGGCAGGGACACCGCGCTGAGGCCGACGGGCAGACGGAGCTAATGCCGGCTCCGCCGTTGGGTTTAAGCTGTTAGCCAGGCAGTTTGCCCTGAGTGCTGGCTCGGGCAGACTGGAGGGGGGGCGTCGTGTTAAGACTTGTGATTTGTTTCAGAAAGCATCGCGGAGACAAGGCACGCCGAGCGCCTGCCCGTGGTGATCCTGCTGGGCTGGGCGGGCTGCCAGGACAAATACCTGGCCAAATACAGCGCAATCTACAGCCAGAAGGTGAGTAGCTTGTCGGTGTTTTCATGGCACTGCCTCTTTTGTGCATGTTGGTGAAGTCGCTCTGAAGCCTCTCTCGATCTGCAGAGTCATGGGGAGGGAGTGGCGAGTTCTCCTGTCATTGAAAGCTCCTTGTCTCCCGGAGCCCAGGCAGTGTTATCTAACAGCTGCTGGTGTCACCTGCCCCTGTGCAGCTGAGACAGAAATACTTCCTTGGAGAAACTTTCAGCTGCTCTGTGAATCACTGAAGTATTTTAAGGCTTTTAAAGTTGTGGGATTATTCAGGAATGACGTGAACTGTGTTAGTTTTCCAGACAAGTAAATGTGCAGGGAAAGATCCTGCATTTACTGCTTGCTGTTAGGCCACAGCACAGGCTTGGCAAGGCTGGGCACTGACAGAGCACGTCGGAATCTGTCACCCCTTTGGCTCTTCCTTCCTGTGAAAATGATTCATCCAAGTGTTGTAATGTAAATTAATTTTATCCTGCCTCTGAAACAGGCATCCTGTGATAGCCAGAGCTTCTCACTAGGAGCTCCTTGTGTTTGAACTAGGGAGGTCCATCCTATTGCCAGTTCCCTAAGTTATGATATTTTCCCTTCTAATGCTGTATTTTACTGAAATGACCCCAGCTTGTAGTGTGAGGATGCAGTGAAACACTAGATTTTTTTAATTTTCTTGGTCAGCATACAAGGAATCCTGTATTTATTCAAATCTGTTGCAGCTATAAGGTGGTAAAGTTTGCACATTAACAAGTCTGTTGTTAATGTGTAAACCAGTGAGGAGTCATTAATTGGCTCGATCTAGTGAGGAATTAATTGTTAAGTGGCTGCTGTGACTAAGAGATGTTGCAGAGCAGATGAGGAGTACGTTACAGGGCAGCCTGACAACTTCTTGGAAAATACCTTCCTATCAGAAAGGTCACAGAAAGGGAAAGGGAGAGAAAGGGTTTCCTTAGCTTCCTAAGAGGGAGTGGCAGTAACTGTGGCAAGGTGACTGAGAAGAATTTAATTTAAAAACTTGATATTCTCCTCTTCCTTCTGCACTGCTTAGGGAGCTCTGGGAGGGAGGGCTGCCTGGGTGGCTTCGCCTTGTGTTTGTCAGTGTGTAATGTCAGCGAGCTTAGGTGACAGAAAAGATCTAGAGCATTTATAGATGTGGTTCCATCTGCTCTATTTAGAAAATCCTCCATGATCCTGTTTCCTGTGCGAGGCTTGAAGTGTAAAGGCAGTTGCTCAGGAGTTCAGAGACAGCTGCAAACAAGTGCTACCCAAGGAGGGGAGGAAATTCCTTCTCTTCCTTGTGTTCGTTCCACTGTTGGGAGCTGGATGTGCACCAGAGCAGGCTCTTCCTTCCAAAATGGCTGATACTGGAGGTCTGGGAGTCACGGAGGTGGTTTTCTCCTCCTGGGTGAGGACTAGCACTCATGTAGGTGGGTGGCAGTGTCCCCAGGGGCTGTGCCATTAGTGCAAGGTTTGAAAGGGGCTCAGGCATCAGCAGAGCCAGGCTTCTGCCTCCGCAGAGACCTTTTCATAACAGTGTTATGATTATGTAATGTTGTGATTAACGTAATCCTGTTCGTATCAGTGCCTTGCTGCTGACTCCAAAGACTTTCTTCTGGCCCTGTGGTTTCTGTTGGAAACCTGTCCCAGATATTTTTGTGTTCTTTGTCCTGATGCTCGCCTACATCATGTAATTTACAGCACAGCCTAAATGTGTCTGGCTTCTCTTTCTGTTCTTCGTAGGGGTGCACTGTCATCCGCTACACGGCTCCATGGAGGATGATCTTCTTCTCCGAGACCTTCGGCATCAAATCGCTGCAGACCCCAGCCAGGCGGCTCCTGGAGCTGCTCTTTGACTACAGGGTCGAAGACAGGCCGGTTCTTTTCCACGTTTTCAGCAACGGTGGTGTCATGCTGTACCGTTACATCGTCGAGGCGCTCCACACCCACCAGCCCTTCCGCAACCTCAGGGTGGCCGGCACCATTTTCGACAGCACCCCCGGCAGGAGAAACTTGATAGGAGCCCTGCGCGCCCTGGCGATCGTCCTGGTCTCCATGAACGCGCTGCTCAGGTGTTTGCTCCTGCTCACCTTCGCCACGGCCGCCGTGGTGCTGCGGGTGCTGCTGTACCCGCTGACGCGCTTCCTGCACGAGAGCCACTACGACGCCCTGCTGAAGGCGCCCTCGCGCTGGCCCGAGCTGTACCTCTACTCCCAGGCCGACGCCATCATCAAGGCCAGCGAGGTGAAGCACATGGCTGACGCCCGGCAGCGGCTCGGTGTCCCCGTGAAAGCCGTGGACTTCTCGGACTCGGCCCACGTCAGCCACATGCGGGTGTACCCCACCTTCTACAGCAGCCTCTGCCTGACCTTCCTGTCTGACTGTGTGAGGGGCTCACCCCCTTAGTGCTGTGATGGCCTTCAGTGTTTGCTTTGCTCAGCTTGTAAGGGAAATTGTCACCCCCTTTGTGTCTTTGAAGGGAGGAAAGCAGAGACTTCTTGTTTGGTTTGGTTCTGGTCTTTCCCCGCCCCCCCGCCACTGTCTACAAGTCTGGAAGCCTCCAGCCTAGTCTTTGGGCCAGCCACATTATAGCAGAAAGTAGATATGGATTAATTTATAGTACCAAAGGTGAAATCCTGTCATGGTTCATATGTTGATGTACTTTACCAAGGTGTCACAGACCAGAATTTCTCACTGTTATTTGCTTCTTCGTTTCTCTTCTTGTTCTCTGCTTTCCGTGTTGTCTCCTTGTCCCTGGTGTCCAATGTTCTGTGGCTTGTACTGATTTAACAATACAGCTCTTTCATGTCTTTGTTGTTTGTTTTTTTTTTCCTCTCTGCCATTCCTTTTAATTGCAGTGAGCAAACAGAACCAAGCCTGCAGGATTTTCTCTCCTCTCAGTGCATCCCAGCTCTTGTTGTGCTCCTTGGTGGAGATCAGGCCCAGAATCCAAGTTTAAGACCTGGAAAAGGTGTGTGCAGGGCATGATGACCAGCCTGTCACCTGGTTTCATTAAATAGCTGAGATAGAGCAGTCAAAGCTCTGATCCTGGGTGGGAGCAAAAATGTTTGTGGTAACTTCTGTGTTCTTCAACCCGAAGGTTTAAGCTAACATTTTTTGAATGTGTCTTGTGTTTTGTTTCTCTTTCTTCCAGTCTTTTGTGTGTTCCACTCAGTAGTTTTGCTTTCTTGCAGAACTGCTTCTTTGTTATTGAGTGTCTTTGAGCATCTGGATATGCAGGGAAACTTTTGGGTTACATCCGTGCCAGACCTCTGAAATAGCAAGGTGGAACTGCAGAGGAAAATGGAACTGGATTTTGGAGCTATGATTCATTCTATTCAGATGATCAATCTTTGCAGCCCATGCAGTGTGTAGAAGAAATTAATTCCTTCCACCTAGTGGAAAAGTAGCTTGTTGCACTGAACTTTAGCCATGTTTGGTTTTAGGTTTTGTTGTTTATCTGGGGGAGAAGTGGGGATAAAGACAGAGGAGAGCCTGTTAATATTTTTATGCTATGTCACAGCATTGCCAGCAGGTTAATAACATGGTGAGCAGGACTAGCCAACTTTCAATTGCCAGGAGGAGGCTCTGGAGGGCTGTGACACGGGCCTGTTTGAACAAGGAGCTGCCCTTGAGAGGTTGGCACGTAAAAGACATGAGAGTTTTTATAGGTGGTTGCTGCCTGTGGGCTGCAGTGCTGGTCCTGCCCACCCTTGGGGTGCTGTCATCCACACTTACAAAACACTTGCTGTTCTGGATTGAAACACAGAAGGGGGAGGTCAGGGGTGACCAGCACGGCTGTTTTTAGCAGACTAGTGAGGCAACCCTCATTTACAGCGGAACAACCCCATGTTGGGTGTGGTTTTAGAGGGAGGACTGGGGTGTATAAAATAGGTGGGAATTAACTGAGAAGGGGCTGATGGCCTGGTTTGTCTTTGATTTTTTTTTTTAAGTGAAAGCTGTCTCCGGGCACTGGAGCCCTCCTGACTTCCATAGGTGTGGTCCCAGTTTCAGCTTCCACTGAGGATGGGCTGTGAAGGCTACCCTGTGGTAAGAACCTTCAGCCTTCCCCTTTTCATGGAGAAATTCTTGTTCTTAGGGTTTGGACCTGTAAAATCCAGGCATAGTTCCCTATCCCGAGAAAGCCTGTCAGCGATGTCCACCTTTTTAAAGCAAGATCCTGGTTTCTCTGTGCTGTCAGTGCCATAACTCCTGAGCTGGGCTCTGTTTGCCTGCCTTCCTGGAGAGCTGAGCTGAGCATCCAGCCTGTTTGTGGAACCATGAACACTCTTAGGCAGCAGAGGTGATAAAGGCTGTTTAACTAGCACTTGCCCTCACTCAGGTTTCTACGGGTTCAGTATTTACAGAACAGCTAAACACTCCATAATATGCACCTCTGAATTAATACAGTTGTTCCTGGGAATCTGCTGTTCCTGTTTATTGCTGTGGGTGTCGTTGAACTTCTCCTGTTTAAGGACTCAGGCTGTTGCAGAACATGGCTGGCAGGAGCTGGAGGTAAACCCTCTGACCCTGCCTGACAGGGTGGCAGAGCTTCCGCTGGGGAGAGCCTCTCGTGTCAGCTACACCTTCCATCCCCACCTTCACCTCCTCACCACGGGATTGCCACTTCCCCAGCTCAGTCCAGCTCTGCCCTACTTCCCCACTTTCCAGGGCAGCAAGCAGGGAGTGCCTGATGGAGCTCCGCAGTCAGAGGTGCCCTGGGCTTGGCAAACAGGAACCTGCTCACAGGCCTTTCCACTGCTGAAAAAGTGGCCTGAGATTCGGGGGGTAATTTGTGTACACACCTCTCTGTGGGAGCAGGATGGTCTCAGGCAAGTCAGTGATTCACAGCACCAGCATTTCAGGTGGGTCTTGTTTCCTGAGTCCCAGCAAAAGTTTTAATTCCGACTGAGCAGTGTGTGAAATGCACTCTGTGATACGTTGCCCTCTGCTTTCCTGTGCTGTGTGTGCCCCTACCTTCCTGGCCTCTGTATTCCTGGGGCTTGTTATTTGAAACAGAAGGTTAATAACTTGGAGCCCGAAGGCACATGGCTGAGAACTGATCCAAGCACTACTGGATTTACAAAAACCCAGCCTCAGACCCTTAATCCTTGCTAAACTGTCACGGTTTGGCGCAGCCGGTGCTCCTAAAGAGCCTCAGCCTCAACACTGGAAGCCCAAAGGTTGTGATAGCTTGGCAAATCCAGGTAAATCTCTGAGACGAGCTATGGGAAGGAGAGGCACTGCAGATCTGTTCTTTGGGAGGCAAAATGCAGCATCCCTGGGCTTGCCTCGTGGGTAAGGGAGTGGGATGTGGCCCAGAGCTTGCTTTCCTGCAGCCCAGCCCTCCTGTGCAGACCATGAAGCAGCGTGGGTGAAACACCAGCCAGAGGTGGGAGATGAGGATGCCCAGGGGCTGGCTGCCACTGTTGTGGAAAAACAAAATTAACTTCCCCTCAGCAACAAAATCAATTTGAGAGTGTTTTCTGTGAGAGAGCTGGCTCCTGGCTCGCTCCCCTGTGCTGCCTTCTCTCCCCAGGCAGTGGTAATGTTACAGGAAGGTTTTAAAAAAGAAAAAAGCCACTTAGTGGTCATGTGTCCAGGCTGGAGGGTGCTCAGCTGCTGCTGACAGGGGTGGGAAGGTGCCAGTGCAGCCAGGGCACCCCATGGCACTGGGAGAAGCTGTGGTGGGGACCTGGGCAGGCCAGGGACAGGATCCAGCCCAGCCAGGGGTCAGGTTTTAGAGCTGGGGGGAGCATCTTGCAGCACAAGTAATTCAAACCAGGCCCCTGGTCTGGGTGAAGACAGACCTGTGCCCACACCTCCCAGAGATGTTCTTTTAAACGTGTGCGGGCTGAGGTCCCATCTTGGTGCCTGTTGGGATGTTCCAGGATTATGGGTGAAGCTCTGCCAGTGATGGCAAAGTCTGAACGGCCTGAGATGGAACCAAGCAACCCAACCCCGTGTGCTGCTTCCCAGGAGAAGGAGGAGGAGGGAGGTGTGAGGCTCGTCTCCATCGCGGAGGTGATGGAGGAGGAGCTGGCAGAGGGTGGCTGTGCTGACCCCCTTAGGAGGTCCGTGCAGGGTGGGAACAGCCTCCACGAGGTGGCAGCAGGCCCTCTCTTTCCTGCGTGGAGGGATTTCTGGTCTAGGAGACAGCGGAGCAGTCCCTGGAGAAGAACCCAACAAGAAGACCCCAACACAGCTCAGCCCAGCGAGCGTCTCTTGGGAAAGGTCTCCTCCTGGGGCAAGGAAGAAAGTCCAGCAAGAACTATCTCCAACAACAGTAAGTAGAGATCATGAGTTAATACAGGACAGCATCTATCCCTCCAGCTGCCTGCCCCTGGAATTTGTACTAGATCTTATTTCTCAGTTTTAACTGAATGTTGAAACAAAAAGTCTATCAGCAAAAATATCTTTACTGCCCTTCCTGCCCTGGTAGGCCAGGCCAAACCATTTCCCTTTTTATCACCCAGGGAAGGCTATCTGGCTTCTAAGTGACTCTGTAATACTGTGATTAGCAGACCATGGCCCAACGCTGGAAACTCAACATATTGTGACAGTTGGCACTCCCTTCCAAACCCTGGGGAAGATCAGCTTAGTCCTGCTCTCCTGAAAAGGGTGGCAGGACCCCCCAGCACACAGGGCTGGGGACTTGGGGGGCAGTCAGGAAACAGGAGGGCACAAATGGGGGCCACAGCCACCACCTGAGCACCCCCTCTGCCAAGCCCCCTTCTCCAGCTCACCCTATGCCCAGCTCCTGTGCTCAGGCAAGGGAGGCAGGGGCTCACCATCCAGATGACTGCTCTGCCTGCCTGACATCCCCCCATCCCCTTCCCTTTGAACTTGACTCTCCATCCCCTCATTTCTGCCTCCTCACATGGCTGCAAGCCCACCCCAGCACCACTGGCCAGGGACTGGCAGGGTGGGCAGAGGTGTGCACGGCCTCCTCCAGTCACCCTCCCAAACCCTTGGGGGCTGGGGCAGGGAGAGCTTGGGCAGCCCCTGCCAAGTGATGAATGAGCTGACAATAGGGTATTGATAAGGAATTAACCTTGAGCCCTTCTTGCTTCAGTGTCAATACAGCAGGAGCCAAGTACACACGTTTGATTGGAAATCTGTGTTTGGCCTCTGTGCCCATTGACGTCCTGGAAAGATGAGAGGGGGATTTGAACTGTCCTGCTGCCCCCTCCCCAGCTGGGACCCCCCCAGTGGGTCCCCCTGAGCTTCCCCAGCCCGTTGCTGCTGGAGCTGAGCGTGGGGATCCAGCTCTAAGGGGCTGCAGCAGCCTCTGTGCCCCTGACCTGGCATCTGGGGGGCTGGGTACCAGGGCCCCCCTTGTTCCCCAAAGGGCCTGTGCCCATCCTGCACTGGCCTACACTCGGAGCAGTTTGTTTAATTAAGTGTTTTGCCTAATGGGATTGCCTCATTTCCATAACAAACTGGCGGGCTGTCATTAGGTGGGCTCCCTCATTCATTACTGTTAATTAGATATGGATCCCCCAGAAGGCGGCGCGGGGTGATGAACGAGGCCCCTGACACACGCTATTACACATTAGCATTTTCTCAATATATCCGATACATCACGGGCCTCCGCTTCCTAAAGATATTTTAAATAAAATATTAGCAGCCTGCTGCGGGGCGGGTGGAGAGCCCCTCACCCTGGCCTCAGGCCTGCTTTGGGCTGAAAGCAGGCTGGAGAGTGGCTGAGATGCTCTGCTGCTCCTCGCCAGCTGAAACAGCGGCTAAATTCCCCCCTGCCCCCCTTTCCCTATCCTTGCCCCAGCAGAATGGAAGGAGGTGCCTGACATCCCCACTGCCTCCTCCCACCATCCTGGGGACCCTCAGCACCCCATCCCTGGGGGATGCAGCCACAGGGAGGGGGGGTTGAAAACACCCCATCGATCCATCTGCGAAATGTTTGTAAACCCAAAGCGTCGGCGCCAGCCGCGTGCTGGGGGGAACCCGACCTCCAACCCCCCCACCGGCCCGGTCCCTGTGCCAGGGGTAACCCTACACTGCACCGGGGGCCCCTAATGCAGGAGGTATGGATCTGTTGGGGCTGGGCGCCTCCTGCCCCCAACTAATGCAGCTGAGGAGACTTCATTATGGGGGTGTCCCCCGAGGCGCGCCCTTCGCCCTGCCCTCCTGGCTCTGCTGGGGGGACCAGTTGGGGCAACCCATGCGTGGTGAGTGTCCAGCATCCCCCTGCATCTGTCCCTGCATCACCAACAGGAGCAGGACTCCCCCTGGGGACATTACCCACATCCAGGGGCTGTGGCATGAGGTGGGGGGGGGGGGCGTCTCCTTTGCCGCCTCTCGCCTGCGAAGGGAAACACAGAGAGGCGGAAAGCGCCTGAGAAGATTTATACTTGTTTAATTAATGTCAAATGTAGTTTACAAACGGGAGTGACAAGTACCTCTTTGTATAATATACACTGACACACAATCATCGACACACCGGAATATCGCTTTGTGCAACTGGGATTCTTTGGGCAAAGATAGGTAACTCTGATATTTCAGTATTTTTTTCCTTTTTTTTTTTCTTTTTTTTAAATCATTTAAACTCATTACAGAAGAGGGGAAGTGGCAGATGCCTGTTACAAACCGGGGTGCCTCTCTCCCCAGCCTTCTCTCAGGAGCTCCCCCCCCCTTGAAAACAGGGGATGGCTTTACAATTTAAACAAAAAAAAAACCAAACAAAAAATAACTCCCAAAACAAAGAACCAATGACTAGTTACATATGGTTTTACACATACGTACATAGAGCACACGGCTGGTCCACAACACCTGCCAGAAAGCCTGGCTCCCTCCCAGGGTCAAGGAAAGGCTGGTTTGGGGTGTCCTGCCCTGTCTGGCCTTCCTGGCTGTCTCTCAAACCCTGTCCCAATCTGTCTCTTGAGACCTCAGCACCAGCACACTCGCAGCTCAGCCATGTCCCCCCCCCAGGTTTTTCTCCCTTCACAAACCCAGCCCGAGCTGTGTGTGCCTGCCCTTCCCCTGCCTGAGTGCAGCCCCCTGGCCAGGCCCTGCCTGCAGTTCTCCCTGTGGGGGCAGGACCCTCCGGGGTGCCTCGGCTTCCTCTGGTCCCTGGGAGCTCTGCAGGTACCTGACCCCGAGCAGAGGAGGCTGCAGCTCTCCGGTCTCAGAGGCCACACACTGCTGTGAGCTTGGAGACCTGGGAAACTCACAATTAGGAATTGTCACCTTTTGATGAGATGTTTATGAAATAACAGCTCCTTCAGTTTGGTTTGGGCTTGGATTTTTTTTTTTGGATGCAGTGGGATCCTTCTGAAATCACTCAGGAGATGCCAAGGCCAGCGGCTTTTCTCTGCAAAACAGCACCAAGCTCAGGGCAGGGAACACATCCTGCTCTCCACATCCTCCCTCCACAGCCCTTCCCTCTCTGGAAACACCCCAAATGGCCCTCCCTATTCCTAACCCCTCTTCCATTGCTGTTTCCAAACCGTCTTAAAACACCCCAGCCACGTTTTGCTGCCAGGTGGGACCCGCTTGGAAAGACCCTGCAGGAGCACGGGAGATGAGCTTCCCCATCTCCCTGTCTTCTGTCTGCGGGGAGCCAGGGCAGGGACACACGGTGTGGAGCTGGGAGGGTTCAGCACACGAGGTCTTGGGAGATGGATCCGTGTCCGTTTCTTGGGTCCTGACAATAAAAGAAAGAAGAACAAAAAACCAGGCCAGATGGCAGCTTTGGTTAAGGCTGAGGGTACGGGAGACAGGGACAGGCATGAGAGACAGCTGAGGGACCTCTGGGTTCAGCTGGAAATGTCTCTGCTGGACACCCTGGGGGTGGTGGTGGGGATGAGACAGAGCTGGCTCAGCTCTCTGCCCTAGTGCCAAAACCCCTTGGGCAAAACGTGGGCTGGAGGAGGGCGGGAGCTGCGGGATGTGGGCGCAGGGCAGGGCTGGCTCTGCAGGGTCTGCCATCCCCACCTCCCCACCGTCCTGAGCAGCCCAGGCATCCTCAGCCAGCAAATGCTGCCTGGAGGAGAGGAAAGCACAGCAGGGGAGGGGAAGGTGCTACAGCCTTGGAGGAGGCAGAGGGGATCAGCCAGACCCCTCCAACAGGCACTCCCAGCTGGGGGAGAGGGCAGGGCTCCAGCTGACTCCCTCCTTCCAGCTCCACACCCTTTGCCCCTTCCCCAGCTGGAAAAGGCAAAGGGGCTGAGCCAGATTCCTCTATCCTGCCCGGCCCCCCCGTGAGGAGTTAAAAGCTGTGTCTTTCCGGGGATAACGATTCTATTATAAATAGCCCCATTAGCTACAACTAATGACAAAAATCCACCTCCTCTACTCCCCATAAGTTCTGTAAGTTATGGGCAATGCTACAGCCATTACTAAAAGCTGTTAACTTCATATCTGAATGAGGAAATATACACCACAGAACATTAAACCATTTATATTATATATATGTATATATATACTTTTTTTAAACTAATGACTTTAATGCCAAAACTTTGCTGAACCAAGAAAAATATGGGTTTAATGTTCTCTGCTCATTTTTTTTTCTTCTTTAAAAAAAATACAACCCAAAGAAAAGAAAGGGAAACTTATTAGTATGTAATGTTTGAGTCTATCCCATTTATACACAACATTGTAAACATATATATTCTATATTACATGTGCTTCATTTCTGCCTGGGTGTGTTTTTTTTTTTTTTCCTTTAAACCTTTTTGTTATCACTAGAACACCACAAAAAACCAAAACAGAACCAAACCAAAAACCAAACCAAACCAAATAAAAACAAAACAAAACAAAACTGAACAAAGAACACAAGTTACAGGTTATTTAACATCTTTCTGTCAAGGGTCCCTTCCCCAGTGTCCTGGGGCCAGAGTGGTCAACAGCACAGTCCAAAGGAGGGCTCACGAGCCATCCACAATGCAAAGCCAGCTCCAGGGAACGGGTGATGGGGAACACTGGTTTTAAAAAAGGGGGCTTTCACAACAAAGGGTTTGGTTTTTGCCCGCTGCAGATGCTGAAGGAGGTCTCAAACTTGCGGGACCTGGCAGCCGAGGCTCCCCACTGCTCCTGTATCCTCGAGTCCGTGTCTGGAGCCTCTGGTTTGTTTGTTTCTTGGAATTTTAAAACGTCTTTTTTTTGTTGCGGTCGTTCCTCTCCCCCTGGGTGTGATGAGCCGAGATGAGGCGCCGGTCCCGCCCCACCACCGGCCCCTTCATAAGTAGATGCGCCGAAGGTCTCCGGGAGACGTGATGGTGTTGCACTGGGGACAGAGCTTCTTGGCACCCTGCAAGCAGCAGAGACACGAGGTGTGAGAGCGTGAAGGACAACCCACACGACCCTGCCCTGGGCCTGCAACCTCAGGGGAGCAGCAACACCACCCCCTTCTCCCCCAGCGAGGGCCCTGCCCTGCCAACAGAGGGCACAAGCTGTGAGAAGGGGGAGCCCCAACCAACGCCTTTCTTGCCTGCCCTGCAAGCCCCTCATCCTGTTCCAGCCCCCAGCAGGAGTCAGCTGGGCAAGCAGGAGCTTTGGGGGGCTGAAATCCAGAGCCAATGTGTGTCACCAAACTTGGCACCACTGGCTGCCAGGGAGATCTGCTCCTTTTTGTTTCCCTCGCTCACCTGCAGCCCTCAATGAGCCAGTGCAGGTGCCTGAGCAGGCAGAAAATCAACCCAGCTGGAACAAGTTAAGTTTTCAGCAGGGATAACTGAGCTGGTTCATGGTGGGCTTGGACCATCCCTTTCAGGGCAGTGCCTTGGCCATCCTGCAAAAGCCCACGAGCTGTTGGCATGAAGGAAAACCTTGTCCTGTCCCCCCCAACTCGCACAGATGCTGCAGAGATGAGTTTCTTCTGCCAAGGTGAGCTGAAACCAGCAAACTGTAGATGTGAACTGGGGTGGGGTAATGGGTGGCCGACATGAACACTACATGAAATAAAACAAGGGCTGATGAGCCATCTATCACAGAGCCTGACAGCAAGAGGTGTTAATAAGCCTCAGAATCGGGGTCAGCCTAAGCTGGTCATCATTAGATTGGCAGATGTGACAGACAACTGATGGGAAGAACGACAGAAAGGAGGCTCTGCTGTGAGGCAGCCTCCCACCTACAGCACCAGAAGCCCAGGAAATCGGGATGCCCTGGCTTTCAGCACCTCAACACGACCTCCTGACGCACAGAACTGAGCAGAGGAGGAGGTGGCATTGTTGCTTACAAAAGGCAAGCACACTTAGAACAGGCCCTCTCTGCTCTGTGACAACACCTGCAAAGGCAGGACAGGGGCCTTTTCCCCTGGAAGTTCCTTGGGCTAAGGAGAATCTAAAGAGAGCCCCAGATACAGAAAATTCATATCGGTGCAAGTAATTAGCAAGGGTGCAGCTCCAAAGAGGTGCAACTCATGTTTGCTCTGCAGACTAGTTTGGAACCAGCCCCCTCCCTGCTCCCAGTGCACATTATTCCTGGCAGACAGTGGACTTCACACACTTGCTATTCCCTGAGCTTTGGACTTTTGAACAATCAGGCTGCCATTTGACAGCCCTTGCTGATAGTGGCTCAACAGTGGGCCCTTGCACCTGAGATTTTTGAACCAGCCACACACAAAGTCTTGTTGAGCTAAAGTTGAATGAAACACGTGATGGACACCCAAAACACCTTAGGGCATCACTCTCAAGGTGAGTGACAGACTGGCAGTGGGACAGACCACTGGTGGTCTGGATGTTGCACTTAACTCTGATGCTGATTCCTGTGGGCACATCCTTCTAGTTATCTGGGTCAACTACTGTGTCTGTTTAGATTTTCAGCCTTCTGGGGCAGGGACCATCTCACTGTGCCTGCACAGAAAGGGCAAGCTCTAACCCTGCATGTCCCAGTAAAAACTTGCTGCAGTGCCAACAATACAAAGGAGAGAAAAATGTAAACATCTGCCCTTTCTGACACTAGGCCAGGCTACACAGCAGCACTCCCAAGGAGGGGCTGCCTAATCTGGATGCAAATGCCACGAAATAGCCTGTTTCAACTGAGTCCCTGCTCAGTTCCATGCAGTTCCCTGGTCCTTCATCAAGGCACCTGTTGCACCTGGTTGCCCTCTTGGCACCATCTTTGTAGCCAGAGGGTTCTAAAGGAAGTTGGAGGGAGGTGCTGAGGAATTAATTCACAGCATGCTGTCCAAGGGAGAGCAGTTGGCAGCTGCCTGTTCGAGCTTTCCTGTGTGCCCTGACAAGCAGAAGTAAATGTGTATGGGAATGTTAAGCATTCCAGATGGAAGTACTGGCCACATCTGTGTCCATGCTTCCCAAGACAGGCACAGCTTACACACAAAAGGCAGCAAAGCATCCAACCAAGCAGCTGGAGCTTCTGCCTTTCTGGAGAGTGCACCAGGATACAACATACCTTCTGCAGAACCAGTGCTCTGACCCATCGAATGCCTCAGCCTGCCTTCAGTCTGGGGAGAAGGATGGACCTCAGACCATGGGCCTTGCCCCTCAGTGCCCCTGTGCAATGCTCAACAGCACTTCAGCTGCTCTTGCAGCTCCACTGCAGTCAGAGACATTTGCCTGCAGGAGGGTGGGGAGGAGCACTGAACCTCCTTGCGTTTGCTTCCCCTTAAAAGCCAACCTCAGCCGCTGCCACCTCACTGTCCTGCACCTCCTGCTCCGTTCTGGGATGTGGAGCTGGACTGAGACAGCTGTGGGCAACCTCGCTAACACAGACCAGACAGCTCAGAGCAGGAAATTTTGGAAGTTTGGGCTCCTGGAAAGCCACTCTGAGCAGGTCTGCAGCAGCCCTCCACAATCAGCCCGCAGGGATGGCAGAACAAGCCCGATTAAACCGCCTGCAGCTTTGCTGCTCTCTTCCGTGGCAAAGCAAGGTCAGGGATGTAGTTCCTTTACACCACAGGGAAAGGGAAGATGGGTGGATTAATCTTGCCATACCCTGGGATCTCTGACCCTGAGATCTGTTCTCTGTACCACATGCCAATGGCTTTAGGGGGATCAGCTCTCCCACCCTCAGGCTGAGCTGCATACGGGCATCTCAAGTTTCTCCAACCACGCCACAAAGCAGAACCCAACCATGTGGAGCTTGACCTATTTTCTGCAACAGCTACATGACCACAGACTGATTTAGGGCAGGGGTGGAAGTTGCTTCACCTGCATGTGGGAAGTGGAGCTCATCCTGGAGGTCTGAAGCCTGGGTATGTTGGAGGGAACAAGGGCATCCTGGAGGCAGCCTGGCCTGAACGCTGCACAGGCTGCACGTGGCACGCTGGGCTCAGGGTCTCTCGAGCACTTATGCTTGGTATTAACAGTTCAGGCAAAAATAATTACTTTGGAACCCTTGGGGATGCATTTTTTTTTCTTTTTTATGAAATAAAACCGTCCTCCTCTGCACGCAAAAGCACGTGTGTTAAATTCAGAACTAAGTCCCGATCTTTTTCATTTTAGATTAAAATTTCTCAGAACCTTGTCCCTTACATCTGACTTTCGGAGTAGGTGTACAACGTTTATCAGCACCAGAGTTTAAGCTCTCCTCTCTTGTGGAGAGGCACATAAGCTTGTACACACACACATGCTGGCACAGGCACAATGAAAAAGCGTTTGCTCCCCCACTGCTCACCTGCCAGCTGGGGTTACTAAACTTTTCCCTTGAAATAAAAACGCTGTGGAATAATAAGTCCCACCTGTCGGCCATTTCTTTCCTTTTTTTTTTTTTTCCAGGTCCTTCTGCTCCTTTCATCATAGCTACATGGAAAAGCCTTGATCTGTTATAGCTATGTGTGCTAGAGTAAAGGCCACCTCAGCTTTTCCATTATAAACCCCAGTTTTGAGGGGTTTATAAAACTCTGCTGCAAGAAGTTTGCTCCAGGGCTGCTACAAAGCAAAGAAACGGGGCTGGAACCAGGATGGAGTTTATTTTTTCTCCTTCTTTCTTAATTAAAATTTGGCAAGTGATTGATCCACAATACAGGCTAATCACTTGGGGTAGTAGTTTGAAAAATACATTAACGAGAGCTGAGATGTTGAAAAGTCGTTAGGGCTTACATGGTGCCAGGAAGGATTGGAGGAGTTTGTCTTAAAGTTGCCTCTTAAAAAAAAAAAAGGTGTGACGTCTGCTATAAATTGGCTAAAGCAGAGAAACTCAAAAGGAAGCATTTTAGGCACTTCCTGCTGTCCTGTGGGTCTAAAAATGGGCAACTTCCAAGCACAATATGCTACCAGGCACAGAGAATAGAGGCACATCACACACAGAGCAAGTAGAGGAAGTAAAATCCAAATAGAGAGATGCAAGAGGGACCCAAACCAAGAGCCAGCTTCTGCCAAGATCCAATTCTCAACCAAGGTGACAGCCCTCTCTCCCACCCACGCCTTCAGATGAAGTGGCAGCTTCTTCTCTGCAAATGCTAATTCCCAGAGAGGCAGCTGTTCCCCACCGCTGTTGGGGGGTGCCCTCCAGCTGTCAGGTACTGGAGTTAAACCAGGAGGAGAACAACTTTTTTCACAGAGCCTCCTCAAAGGGTGGAGCTCATCCCCCAGAGGCTGCTGGAGGCACACATATCTATTGCTGGATCCCCTGGAAGCATTCTACGATGAAGAAGGCTTTTTAGAAGTGTTTTTTTTTCCTGCTCTTGCAGTTGTCATTTCCAAATAAGCCCAAGGCAGGCAAGCACAAGCCTGGGGTCAGCAAATACCCATGGGAAATGCTGGCTCTGGCTGTGGAGGTGATGGGGGAAACTCAGTAAACTGCATCTGCTCAAATAAACCTGTCCTCTTTCAGTCCCTCCACCCACAAACAGCTCCATCACAGGCAAACAACAGCCTGACCTGGCTTCTAACTACATTTACTTCCTAAAGAAAGATACCATGGTTTGGGAGATCACAGAATTACAGCTCAGAGGGGCATCAAGAACTCACCAACCCATTCCCCTGGCAAATACCACCTCAACTTGAATTACTGCTGACAGACACACATCAAACCTGTCCTCACAAACCTCAGAGGATGGAGGTTCCAAACCTCCCCAGCAAGGCAGATGGCCAAGCTCTACTGTTAGAGCACCCTTCCCAGGAGAAGGAAAACACAAATTCCATGCACTAGTAGCTGTATTAGTGTTAACTCTCAGTTAATTGGGAAGGATGGAGAAGGGGCTGATTGTTCCACAGGGATATTCATCCCCAGTGACTCGGGGCTGCAGTCCAACAGCCAGCTGAGGACAGACACTTCCACAAGGACAGTCCCTGTCCAGGGACACGAACCCACCTCCTGATGCCCAGGCTAAGCCTTGCTCCTGCAGCATCATTTCTTTCCTATCTTGGAAGAACCTGCACATGCTTCAGGACTTCCAAAAGGGATCACAGACAAGTTACCCCAGACTCGTGTCCCAGTTTCTGCACAAGTTTAAGATATCAACCAGTTCTCAGCACGCAGGTGAATGAAGAATGTCACTGTGTTGAGTATCCCAGACAACCAGCAAGTAGGGAGCAGCAAGCTCATGGCTGTGGTTTGACACCACCAAACTCAGAGGATATTAGAGATGCTCAGATCATTGTAGTATCATATCCTAGAAAATGTTTAAACCTTAAGTCCACAGACAGATGTGAGCATCAAATTTCACCCCGTGTTCAATACCCTGCAGGGGTTTAGAAGTGTTCCCAGGCACTCTGACCCTTCAGTTCCTGGGCCTCGTTCAGTACACGATCCTCGCTCTCTCAGACACGCTCACACTCTAATTTAATATTAGATCTGGGCCGGGCACATGAACTGCAGGGATACAGGAGAAAGGGGACTTTTCACCAGCAGGGATGGCAGATCTCCAGAATGTTCAAAAGGGGCCGGAAGCCCAACACAACCTGCCCGCCCCAACTCCCATTAACTCCAACAAATTGTTTATTGCACAACAGAAGAAAAATGCTGCCCCTCTCCCCCAGCCAAGTCTTTCCATGTGTGCTGCACGCGCAGGCTCCCTCCTCCCAGCCCCACTGGGGAGCCAGCTTTATACCCAGGGAAAGGTAACAGCAGTGATTATTACACACACTATCCCACAGCTCCTCGCTTGTTAAAAAAAACAAGAGTCTCTTTTGTGCCCGAAATAAAAGGAGATACCTTAATTAGAACAATGCAGGTTGGTAAGCATTAAACAGTGAGCCCAGCTGCTGTATGCCATTAAATTCATAAAAAAAGGAGGGGGGGAAGGAGGGCAGTCTTAACGAGATTACACACATTGACTTTGATCAAGACACAAAAGCACCAAGGCGTTCCAGGGTTTTTATTGCTGTCTTCAGGCTACATTTTAATGGTTACATTAGAAACATGCGAACACAGGCTGGGAGATTTTTTTGTGAGATGGGAGAGGGAGGGCAAGCATGCCTTGTGAAAAGGCCTGGTTTAATAAATTGGGGGCTGCAGGGAGAGGCTAGGACTGGGGAACACATGAGTAGTCACTTATTAATTGCTTCCCCTATGCAAGTGCCAAGTCTTAACATGATGTCTTGCTGGACTATTCCCATCCTGCCTGCCTGGTCAGCAGAAGAGCCATGTGCAGATCACCCACAGCCAGCTTCATCCCCACCTTTCTCATGGAATTCTAGGGGGAGATGGCTCCTAATCCCTGAGCACCTGGAGTGAGTTTCCCTGTTCTCATGAGCAACTGTGACTGCTGAACACGACACAAAGGGGCCTCACTGAAGTTGAACTAAGTTGCTGCTGAGTCTAAGAGCAGCCTGAAATTGGTGCTACAGATTTAGAAGGTGACTTGAGGCTGGCAGGAAGAGGAGAAAACAAAGACTTCAGAGTAAATAAAATGAAAAGTATGTTAGTGTTTTATCCTGTGCTTGCAGAGCTGCTGAAGGACAAGATTACTCTTCACTTAGCAAAGGCGGCAGAGCACACATTCATCCCAACACCTCTCAGCTACGTGCCCACATATGTGTCTTTTATAACATGCTGCTAAAATGTTTACAAAAGCTTGTATAAACTAAATAGTGACGGGGTGTAGCTGAAGAGCTATAAAATACAGCCCAAGGGATAGCCAAGTTATTGAGTTGCTATTAGTACTCAAGCCCACAGGCACTTCACCATCCTGGTAACTTTTCCTGGACAAGACTTTTAAAAGGCAGGATTTAAAGGAGCATGATCAGCTTAATCGTAATTCCAAGCACACAACGTGTTCTATAAAGCAGAGTAATGCCTCACAGGAACAAGTTTTTAGGAGTGGCACTCCTTACATTTTTTGCAACCCAACACTGTATCATCTTGCTAACAGGAGAACTAGAAAGCACAACTCCTTTCCACTCCCCAACCTAAGCAAAATGAAAGTCTGAAAATCAGCTGCAGAGGGGACATTAAAGGCTGATTATAAACCCCACATTTTAAACACAGGAAAAGAAAACACTTTATTAAATAACAAATTTTAACCTGATGTCCTTTAATAAACATATAAATTGCTGCTCTACTGCGTCACCTATTCTATGTTCAAGGTAGTCCCCAAACTTCTAAAACAGGATGTCATACGCTTGAAAACTACACAGTGCTATTTCAAATGACCTAAAAAATACAGATCCATATTCATAAAAGCTCCATTCCATATCCTCTCTCCTGAAGATGATTTCCTTTGCTTCGGGGGAACATTAAGTTTCTCAGAAGCTACCCATTCCATGAAATCTCAGCGGATTTGGCCTCCATTCTCACAGCTTTACCTCTCTGCATGGATGCCCCACAGGAAATTACTTTAAGGCAAGGTAGTCCCTGGCACAGAGCTCTTCAATGAGCAGTGGCTGTGCCCACAAGTAGTGGAGCAACAGGCAAGGGGCAGGACAGCACTTTGGTCACAGCGACTCAGATGAAACTCCTTCAAGTCAAAGCTAGAGTGGGGTGTTACACAGCAAGGTTTGGGCAGTCTGCAGGCACAGCACTCAGATTGTCTCAAATAAAGCAAAAAGCACCTGTCCCTGTGATGATCTAAAATAAAGTATCAAAGAGGAGAGGAGAAAGGCTGTAAGTCAACAAGAAAGTAGTCAAGAGCCTCACCAGAGTCCGCAGCCAGCATTCTTCACAGTGCACATGCCAGCACTGAATGGAAGTCAGGGGCATTGTGTAGGAGTCCTGAGGAGAAGAAGCAAACAAGTTATTTCCACAGCAGGGATGTACTGATTCTTCAGTCCTAACCCCATCACAATGCCTCCCTTTGTGGGTAACACTGCCTGGTATTTCGTGTAATATGTAAGTTGTGTTTTCGTAATGTTTGTATAGAAGAGGCTGAAAGTCTCCTGCAGTCCCTTTTCTTGGCTTCCCAGAACTCCTGTTGGAAGCCCATAATCCACTCTAGTGGTGACCTGGCTCAGCACAGTTATCGCAGAAGCATCTGAAGTTGCTGTGGCCACCTGCCATTGCTCCCATCAGAAAGGTCACCAGATCAGACAAAAACCAGTGACAGGGCAAGATCAACCCTTATCACAATTCATAGCTCTGCAGGAACAGCTTAACTACATCCCAAGAATACTGCTGCTCTTTCAGCAGACATGCCCTCTTGAGTGTCTTCTATCACTCCTAAGAAACCTCTGGAAATTAGCAGCAAGAGCAAGCTGTTGTTCTTTCTGTGGGGAAAATGGCAAGGGCTGCACCCCCACAGCTACAGCCGTGAGCTGGCTGGGAGAGAGAAGCCTGAGCATCCAGCTGAAGTTGCAGAGGGAGCTCTCCACCAAGCAGAATGTTCTCCTGCTCTGAGCAGAATAGAAACCCCTGCAGGCTCAGACCATCAGAGGGAGCTGCTGCCCTTCTTTAGGAAGGCCACAGCATCAGCACAGAGCAAGCAGGGCATCAACAACTTTTAAATGCTCAGGCAACATTCCTGTTCCCAAACCAGAGAAGGTGGGTCTCTGATCACAGATTCTGCTCTCTCCTATGTATGCAAATGTGCATATGCAGGAAGAGGATTCTTGGTATCTGAGAGTGTTCTATAGGAAGGTTCAAAGTCTTCTAAGTTGGAATTTTTTTGCCCTGATATAGATGGACAGCTGCAAATACCACTGGAACAATGTAATGCATACAGAAATTTTGGCTGCTAAGACCACCTTCATTTGGAAGGCTAATTGGTGATGAGCTCCCCCCTTCTGCCTGAAAAGAGGAGAAAAGCCTATCCCCTCCTCAGCAAAGATACCAAGGCATTTCTGATTCATTACCACAAGTGGAGTGCTACTCACCATGCAAATGAGACATTTATAGCGGTCCCCACGGGAAAGCTGCCTTTCTAACTCACGGACACGAGCCTTTAACGCTTCAAATGTTGTCACTGCAGAGTCTTCTGTAATTCTGCAAAAGATGATGGAGCGTGAGCATCACTGAGCACGCAAGACTATTAAGAGTTTTGGGGGAAAAAAAGGATCCCAAACAGATACTGCACAGGAAACGGCAGAACACTCAAACTAATACATCCACCTTGGGGTAAAGAAGAATTCCTGAAAAGCCCACTGTGAAGTCTTTAAAGTGTCCTACTAAACACTTCCAAATACATCACCAAAGAACACAACTGATGCTGGAGTTGGCAGCTTCATACAGAGCAAATTTCCACAAGACACAGACATTTAAAGAACAGGTATTTCTGCTGGGTTTTTTTTTGTTTGCTTTCTGCCTTTTTTCTTGTCTCACTTAAGAGATTGCTTGGGATCACATGCTTGAGACAAAGTCCTGTACATTGCTTTAAAGCTGCTGAGAACTTCTTGTGGGCAATAGGAGCTGCTCTTCCCCTCAGAGAACGGAGGCTTTTGCTGGCCATCAACCTCATGTAACGCAACATCAGCTCATTACACGGGATCAACACAATGCTTTTATATTAATGAAAGCCCTGGCTTTTTGGGTTCTAATACTGAAAAAAAAGGAGAAACCAAAAGCAGTGAACACTGCCAACAGGGTGGCTATAAAGGCAGCTTTCACAATCTGCTTTCCCGTTTCCTAGGGTCATTTCTGATGGGCAACACTCTCTCTTTTGTCACAGAGGCGCTGTGCTGAGGGCAGGCAAGTGTATTTTCATGGTTCTGCAAGGCTGGTGAAAAGAGGAACTTGCCAACCTAAAAGCAAAGGCAGACAGCAATGCTTAGCAAATGAGATGCAGGGAGCATTATAGACAAGGATGTGTCACTGGCATGCTGCAAAACCTGATTTCTGCACAGTGCAGGCATAGGGAGGGGCCCTCAAGCATTCTCCAGAAAAGGTTCAGAGCACTGACATAAAAAACCCAAACAACAATTTTCACTTATGTCAGTGAATTTCAGGTCTGCCCAAGCAGACTCCAGCTCAGAAGAACCTGAAGAGTATTTTGCCACCAGAAGCTGCATCATCAATCACAGCATAACCCGCAGTGGCACCCATGTGTTCTACCTTTTTAGAGGATGATTCATCAACAGGTGGCTAAAACATGGGTCTGGTGGAATTATTACAACCAGCAAAGTGAGCTGCAGTCTCAGCTCTCTCTCTGCACACACTCACTCCCTCTTCTGTTCATTAGTCACCTGTCGCTGGCACGCAAGGAGGAACCTGGGGTATCTCCCACGAGGTGATTCTGCTGGCTTTTCCCAAGCCTTTGATAAAAGAGCTAGCCAAAGAGATCTTGGATGATTTTTCTAATTATGACACTTCAGAAGAAAGCAGAGCTGCTCGAGTGCATATGGTTAAGTACTAGTGTTATAAAGCTCCTTCAACTTCACTCCTGCCTTTGTGCAGATCAGACATGCTCTGCACGAGCTACCAGAGGAGATCTTCATCAGAAGGAGATTCACTGGAAACGACAGTTGCTAGGAAATGGTAACAATTTTAAATCTGCAAAAAAAGGCAAAGAAATAACACATGTCCTATGATGGCCTAGTGGGTAAGGACTGTCTGGGGACAGGAACACTGTGGATTCAAGTCTT
Source organism: Lophotriccus pileatus (assembly GCA_035583135.1). Lineage (NCBI taxonomy): Eukaryota > Metazoa > Chordata > Aves > Passeriformes > Tyrannidae > Lophotriccus > Lophotriccus pileatus. Next base: position 9,978,300 of record JAWWES010000006.1, read on the forward strand.
AGAACCAACAAATATTCTCTGGAGCAAGATGAAAGAGCTTCAGTAGGAGACAGCCTTCCCGGCTGTGAAACACCCACTTGCTCCTTCCCATTGGTATGAATTATTACCATATCCCAGCTTGAGTTCTCACCCCCAAGGAAGAGTTGCTGGTATTTTCAAAGGAAGCCTAGAAAGGTGTTAGTTTTGTCTAAGGAAGAAACAGAATTATTTATTTATAGCTTGAAGATCATTGCTGGCTGAGAACACTGTTTGTCTTCCAGTCTGGCCCAACCAACAAGCTGATGCTGGGTGAAGGCTGAAGTTGAATTTGACTTCCTAGAATCCATTTCTCCTTCCTGCATGCACAAGGGCACTGGAGGTGTAAAGGCAACGAGTGTGACTCCTGCCCAGAGCAGGTAGCAAGCAGAATCTCAACCCTTGCTACATTCTCCTTTTACCATCTGTGGAGTTTTCTGTCCTCTGATGGGTGGGTGACTCGGCAAGAAAAGGCAAAAGTTGATTCCTTGAGCAGATACAAGCAAACGCCCATTCAACCCCAGTAACACTCCAAGCCTGGATAGGAAACATTTGCCACTGCAACAACTAGAGGAGATAGAAAATGGCTTGTTTATAGAAATCTAAATGGTTGACCCTCATCGGCCAATTTTGGAAAGTCTCTGAGATAATCGCACCTGTCCAGTAATAAACGAATGAATCAGAAAAGGAGGCTGAATAGAGGCATAAGCAATAATGCTCAGAGGCTGCTTGATACAATGGCCAATCAATAGGAGGGCTGTAGATCAGGGTGCTAGTTAGCTGGAAAATTACCGCACCGCTGCGTGCGTCACGCTGTAGGGATCCTGGACAATCAATGTGGGAGGTATTGATTTAGTTATTATCACTTCATACGCTCCAGACATTGTTAAATATACATTTATTAACAAGACTGGGGTGCATTGGTAAGAGAGGGAGCTTTAGCCACTGCAGCATCTCCCAGTGCTGATCAAAGCTCAGCTATGACAGAATTTAAACTCCATGTTCTCCCTGCCAAGCCTGCTCACAGGACAAACCCTGAAGCACGGTGCAGTTGCTGGAGACACAGCTCCTGACTCACGAGAGAGGAGTTCTGGCCACAAGTGAGTATTTTGCACTTGAGATTTCAGGAAAACCTCTCGGAGCGGCAGCAACAAGGGACGTGGCAGCCAAGGGTCAACCCAAAGTGAGCGATAATTGCATGGTTGCTTCCGAAAAGCCAGAGGAAATGAGGTCAAGGGAAATAGGGAGAACATCAGTAAATAAAGGAAACTGAAACTACCTCCAGGGATGGAATAAAGACCAGAGTCACTTCCCATGTGTCTGGCTCCCGTGGTGGCCAGAACACTTGGGACACATGCCATTCCATTTAGTGACATTTTACCGTCAACCTGCTGCTTGTATCCTAAAGATAAGCATCGCTTAGGAGCAAGTCTTCCTGCAGCAGCAATCTTGGGAACTCCCCCAGGCTTCCCTCTTGTGTGCACACCTCATGTGTGCTTGCCCGGACACAGCTGGGAGCAGCCTTGGGCAGTGTTTTTACAGGGTGGAGCGAGGGTCAGAAAGCCAAGCTCCACGGGCAGGGTAAGGCTGTGTACAAGTTACCCTGCCAAGTGAGGCAGAGGGAATTTACAGAGAAGAAGGAATTGGCTCTCTGCTTTGCCTTGACCTCGTGCTGGACGCAGGAGGACTCTCGGCAATTTTGCGCCTCAGCGCTCCGATTTGACGCGTTTGGATAACGTCATTTATCAGTCTCCAGAGAGACCTGCTGAGCAGGACTGCTCCCAAGAGCAAGAGCAATACCTTGAGACCCAGTGCTGATGCTTCTCCAGCAGGTGCAAGTGGCCTCCCTGACACCTGAATTGTCCTCCCTGGCTGAGACTGTACCAAGAGGACACACCATGACAGAGCAGAGACTCGCTGTGGACCTTCACCACCACTGCGAGAGAACATTTATACGAGAGCAAAAACAAGAAGGGAGGGCTCCTTGTGGAGGAAGGTGGGTCTTGTACTTCTCTCTGGACTTTGTTAACTCTTCCACAGTTTGGCAATCAGAGCTGAGGATGCTGGGTACCAAGGAGCAAGTCTGTGAGACCTGACAAGACAGCACGTGCTAATTTTCAGTCTTTATGCCCAACACATATTTTTCTACTACTCACAGCATTTTCCCCTGAGCACTAAAAATAAGAACAAATTTTATTTCTCTGAGCAAAGCCTTGCTTTGTTTAGGTAAAAGGCCAGAAAAAGTGCACAAAAATACCACAGAGGAGGAAAAAAGACCTATCTATAGCTTTGAGCTGTTAGGAAGCAACCACCTTCTGGGAAATCTCCCCTGGGAAACGGCTGCCCCCCTCTTTGCAAAAAAACTTTAGCCCAAACCCTGGTTATTTGTTAAACATTAGCATGCATGTGATCTTTGTTTCTCCAAATTAAATCGAGCAATTCCTATCCGCTGTCCCAGTGGGCAATCACAGGCAATTCCGTTAATTAAATTATCTCTGATTCTGCAGCTCTGGAATCTCTCAATTGACTAAGTCTGTGCTTTATCATCAACAAAATACTGGACCAAAAAGGAAACAAAAAAAATGCTGATGTCAGAGTGATTGGCTTCAGTTAACCCTTCCCAGCTGGATATTAAGGGCTGCTCAAGAAACTGTTGTACTGGAACGAGCCCAAGAGCGAGAGCCTTGTACCACAGACACCAGCAGCAGCTGTTCACTTGTGTTCCCTTTCCACTGTACAGAAAAACACAAACACCACACAGCCACTGAATCCTGCCTCTTTGAGAGCCACAGAAAGATGCAGAGTGTTAGCTGCTGAAGAAGCAGAAAACCACCTCAAAGATGAGCAAGCCCCTGCAAATACTCCATCCTCACCTTATCTAGACCTAACTTGATGTATCCTGCTGTTGAGGCATCTCCATAAAACACTCCCCTTTGGTTTATTTCAACTGGATATAAATTTTCCTTTCTTCATAAACGGCCACACTGTACACAGCATTCCATAAATTTTTACAATTCCACTGTTTGTATGTACCTTGTAAAAAACGCTTAGCACTGATTAAACGCTCGACCAATAAAATTTCATGGGCTACTTTTGACACTTGATATTCTGACCTTCTTCTCTCCTCCTCATGTATTTATTTTTCCTTTCCTGTGCCTGTAAACACAGACTGGCAGAGAGGAAAATGTACAGTGCCACTGACAAACCCAAGAGTGATGTATTTATTTTTAAACAAAGCCTTTATCTTCCCCTATACAAAGTGGAGAACCTGATCCCAGCAGAACATACATGCCACCTCCCTGCACCAAGGGCAGAGGTCAGGTCACTAGCAGCTTACATATCATAAATATTAGAAACAGACTGGTCGATGCTTTGACGGCGGAGTCAAGTTAAGTAAGATTCCAGGAGCAGAGAAATTGCCCCTGGCCACATCCAACCACGGCCGTAGATGACAATTACCATAACCACTACTACACTGCAGGAGAGAAAGCCTGCTGCAGCCCTCGCTTTGTGGGGCACAAATCTTTTAAGACTCGATAAAAAGATCCAAAAAATGACCCCAACATCAGTGCACAATCATTGTAATTGCAAGCTTTCTCTCATAGCCCATTTACATTTGGGTAAAAGGGCAACTTTTTCATAGAAGAGACCTTCCAACACAACCCCGTCGCTATCTGAGTTTCAAACACTAGCTATAAACACCTTTATCTGTTTTGGGATAAGAATTGCTTCCATTTTCAAAGTGACAAAGGAATTTGCCCCCCCCCTTTCCATTTAGCAAGCATCACCTGCAGCAAGTGCTAGAGCTAAGGATGCAGGGACTTTATTTTGGCAGACGTGGGTGAGCACCACTGAAAGCAGTGAGAGATCCACAGACTCAAAGGCCTTTTACACTTACTGGAGTGCAAGAATATAACATGAAACTAAAAAAAACCCAAGCAAAAACACACTGATAAGAAAGTTTTTAAAAAGAAAAGTGACAGGTGGCTTTAAAAGGAAACAGACACAGCTCAGGCATTTTCAGTATCTTAACTCCCTGAAAGAAACCCAGTGTCAGGTTGGTGGCAGATTGACTGCGAATCACCCCACAACATGTGGGCTACTGGATTGGCACAATATATGAGATTTTATTTCACTAGATGAGCTGGTTACAGCAGAAGGGGCCAGTTCCCTTGCTTGTAAAAAACTGCCCAGCAAAGCTGTTTAAAGTAGAGCCATGTCAAATCACACCAAGTGAAGTTTAGACCCTCGGTCTGCAAGACTGCCAGTGCTAAAAGCAAATCTTCTGGCAAGACATCAACGTTTTAGGAGCTGGCTTCCCCTTTATTTAGCTAAAAATCTCATTTATTGGGTTTATTTGTTTTTAGACTAACCTTCTTTAAAGAGGCTGACTTATAATCCTGTAAAACATTGTCACATGTATTGAGGAAATTGGCAAGGATGCTAATTTATTGTCCTCTAGGAAAAAAAGCCCTCTTTCCTTGATTAATGTATGTTTTTGTATTGTAAGATATTAAAGAATGTTGCTTCACCTGTAATTATAGAGAATAGTTTACTTTGGCAAACCGCCCTGGCTTCTGGTTGCCAAGTTATGAATAATGCAATGTTCCCCATTCTAATTTCCGTGTTCTAAGTTGTGAATTTGGAGCAGGGTGCATGCAAGGGCACACACACACAACACCGAAGCGCTCTCAGTCGCGAGCGCCTCTATTTTATACTTGCTTGCACAACTTGTTAATACCGGCATCTGCCTGCCAAATTCAGAGTTTGCCTCTGACTAATTTCATCTCGACGCAAACCAAAAAAAACGTCTCTTTTTCCCCACAGAGGAATTATTTCTCTTACACTTGCATGCACCGTCGCAATAGCACTGTGGGGAGTTTACCGCTGCAAGAAGGCGTTTTAAGCCATGTTTTTAGTAGGGACTTGGGTAAAGATTCCTTGAAGAATTTAATGACAGAAAAATTCATTTTGCTTTCATATCTCCCCCGCCTCCATAACACAGAACCAAACAATGTCTTTACAGGAGCGGGAAGTAAAATTCAGGCACTGGCTCTTTCTCTCCCCCTTTTTTTGGCCCGCGTTTTGCTGGGACACATGTGCCCAGCCCCAATCAAAACAGAGACAGATGGCACCGCTGATCATTCAGAATGGAAGGAGCCTCGGAGTCAGCATGTTTGGATGCATTTGTAGGGCTACGCAGTATCCGCTGGCCACTGGGACTGATTTAAAAAGGCGGCGAGTGAAAGGCTGAGCTTGGGCCAAAATTTTAAATGTGCCGTTTGAGCAATTATGGTTCGACATGAAAGCTGGGAGAAAGAATGTGTGGGTCATTCTGATTTAGATTTAGAGACTATGTCCCCTGTTCCAAAGAGAAAATAAATGCAATCCCATTGCTTTACTGGAGCAGATTTGGTGATAAAGGAAAAAGCCATGCTAGAGAAGAGTGGTTTGCTGCAGCAAGGTTTTGTTGGGGCAGCACAAGCTGAGTTAGAAAATCATTCTGTAAACAAAGTTCCTAAACAGAAATAATTACTCAGCTAATGTGTTAATGTCTCGGTTCACTTTTCAAATGTATCCTTCATGCTGGTGACCCTAATTGTATTTTTAACAGATCTGTGAAGGTGCTTCGTGGTCTTTACCTTAGTACAAGCCAGGTGCACAAAAGGCAGACAGTGGAAATGGAAAATGCAGCTCCTCTGAGGCACACGGGTTAGAGGTTCCAGCCTACTGAAACTTGCCTCCATCCACAAGTAAACATATTTGGATTATGACCAAACTCCACATACAGCTAGGCAGGTCTATTTTTCTACTGGAAGACTTATGGCAGCTGTAACTTGTCATCTTACTGTGGCCTGGAGCTGGTCTGGGATTATTGGCAGCTTTGGCTGGACGATCAGGGCACAAAATTATAAAATATCCATGAAGATGAAAAAGGAATAGCAGATTCCTAGGGCTGAAAGGTACTCAGAAGGCTGGACATGCAGACGAGTCGTGCAGCCAGCCTTTGCGAGCGATTAAATAAATGCCTTCTACTCCCATGGCCCACATCCAAACGACTGAAATAAACAGGAAATATCTATGCTACTACAGCAGCACTTGGACTCATCTATAGCCTTTTAAGGGCTTTACCACGGAGGTGATATGCTTTCCAGAACCTCCATTCATGACTGCTGATTGGAGGCACACAAGGGCAGTGCTGTAACACATCCTCCAGACAGCTTCCTACAACTGCTGCTGCCGCCCTAGAACTTTTACACTGTTGCTGTTTCCTTTTACGGGGAAAGAAAGGATCGGAATTAGCATCATTTAAGGTAATCGCGCCTTCAAAAAGAAACATGAGGCTATTAAAGGAGGCCACGGCACATTAGGATCACATAACCAATTGTGGTCCCAGAGCTGGAAGAGGAAACCAGCAGCGCAGTGGAAGGACGGGTCATGAGCCGGCTATCTGAGGGAAAAGCTGGAATGCTTATGCAACCGAGAGGGAAACAACAGCTTTTTGCCGACAAAAACCGTCAAAAAGGAAGAAAGAAGAGAATGGAAAAATAGGATGAAGTGCCACGTAGTGGTTGGAGTAAGGTTAGGACAAGCATCAACACTGAAGTGAGGGCAAAAAATCACCACGGATATTAAACTGCTTTAATTACATTACTAGCTATTACACTGCTTCTGTAAAGGCAGTGCTGGGTTCTGTGTTACAGCAGCAGAGGAGATATGAAAGCACAATGAATTCTTCTGTCAGTCAATTCTTGGGGAGATCTTTACACAGCTTTAACTAAATGTGGCTTAACAGTCCTCCTCGCAGCGGTAAGCTCCCCTCAGCGGTACTGCAACTGCATGCAAGTATAAGAGAAGTAATTACCAACTCTACAGTTGTCCCAGACATGGTTTAGTGAGGTGTAACACAAACTGGTGGGTTTTTTTTTAGTACTATTTCATATTTATACCTACTAACTGTAGCCTGAGAAATGCATAAACTACCAAGAGCTGTAATTACAATCATCCTGTTGTCACACAGCAGCTGGCACAGCACAAACACTTACTGGGTCCTGCCACAACAGTCAGTGAGTGCCAAGAAAAGCAGTAGCCCTGTCACCACCAGCACACAGACAGCCTGTGCAGCCAGGGCTGCCCCTCAGCAGATGCAGGAGAGAGAGAGAGCAAACTGGCAGTGGATGGGGCACAACATGATCCCGTTTCTGCTTTTCAAAGGAACATTTCCATCCAAACAGGGAACGCAGCCGACGTAAAAATAATTGTTATTTTTCTCTTGAGAGCATCTGGGCACCACGCAAACATTTCCTAAGAAAATATCAGTACCTGCCTCTTAATTCTTGCAGTGTAGCTAAGGGATGTGAATAAACAGTCACATCCTCAAAATATTTTCAGAAGGAACATAACAAGATCCACAATGCTCCATCAGGGACATTGTTAAACACAACAGGCTAATTTTAGGGACGAGACTTCTCTCTGACAAGCTGCTCACACATCTAAGGGCAGAATTCGTCTGCTAGAAGGCAGCTGTTTGTGTTTTATAAGCTAAAGTTTCTTTTACCTATGGAATAACTACGATATTTCACAGGGAATCATCATCCATCTAACTGAAGTACCCTCTAACAGACCATCAGCCTCATATCCCCTTTGAAATAGCACAGCTGAGCACTTGCTGGGCCACGATTTATTTTTTACCTTCTAAGACATCTTGGTAACTCTATAGCTCAATAGTGACAGTCGAATTTCACACTGCGATAGCCCCCCATCGATTTTTCATTCCCAGGAAGCAACTCTACAAATTAAAGTTAACAGCATTTCTGAAACTAAGGGGAAAAAAAAAAAAAGAAGAGGAAAAAAAAGAAAAGAAGGGGCAGGCAAAGAGACATAAATGGCAAGATGCTTAAACCTCACCCCCAGCATAGGAATAAAACTCCTTCCTTAGGTTTTCACCAGTTATGGGACAGAGATGCTACTGCCCCTGAAACCAACAGGGATCTGCAGATGGTTCAGCTCTAAAACATCACAGGATCAACAGACATAAGAGTTCTTTCCTATATTAAGATGACAAAATCTATAGAAAACTGCCCCAAGGCATGAAATTAGACCAAACCTCTGGACAACAGCTGCACTAAACAGAGATACCACCTTCCCCCAGGTCTGAGCCTGTACAGTCAGCCTGCCTCACTGAGCTTCGTTAACCACCGCCCTGGGAAGACACTGATACAATTACAGTTTGCACAGTGGCTGTAAGTGCTTGAGACCACCAGTGGCACAAGGAACTTCTACCCAGCAGTTAGAAGAGGGAGCGGAACAAAGAAACACAGCCCAGCTCTCCACCATCACAACCTAGAGGGAAAAAAGGGAGCACCTACCTCTGCCCCCTTTCAACACTGAACACCAGCATACAGCACAAACACAATATTGCATATTACTGAATTAGTGAAAAAGACTAAAACCCAACAAAGGTAAAAATCTAGACACAAGCAGCACAGCCTAGCAGCTCTTTCTCAGCCTGGCTTTGACAATCCCACACTTCAGCTCCCTGGATCCTATCAAGTTCACACAGGCTGCTCTAGGACTGGACCCACCAGCAGCATCATGCTCTCGCAGAACACAAAGGGTTAGTTCATTTATGACTCGAGTTAATTTTTTAATTCTGTCTTTGCTGTGAGATGTTCTTGTCTCCAGGCAAAGCCTATTAATGGTGTGACACTATGGAGAAGGGCTGGGAAGCGCTTATCCTGTGGTGTGAATTCACAGCAGCTTCTGTTTCCCTCTGACATACCAGCTTAAGCGTGGCTCCTTCCCTTTCAGGCCTCTGCTAATCCTCTGGCTTCACACACACTCTGCTCCTGCCATGACCCACCTGCCTGGGAGCAGAATCCCCACAACAGACACTGCTACCTCCCTGACTGCTCTCACACGCTTGACTCTTTGCACAAGGACCCCAACCTAAACTTGTTCAATTTTAACTGATGCTCTTTCCTGTGCTGCTGCACCAGAGCCCCTCCAGAGCTGATGTTTCAGAGCAGCTGGATTGGAAAGAGGTAAGGTGGGGGAGGGAAGGGGAGGAAAGAGGAGACAGGAAAAATAAAACAAACACAATTGCTTTTTGTCTCTAAAACCCTCTTTTTAACCCAACGAGCGTCTCATCCAATGAAGCATGATAAGCATGAAGTGTTATATAAAGAAGATAATTATAAAGGGATTTAATGCTTGGCAGGCTCGTATCGCAAGGTTCAGAGCAGAGGTGGCATACTCACTGAAACAGCCTTGTGTCCAGGTTTGCTATTATGCAGGCAGCACGGCTGGGGCCAAGCAGAATCAGAAACAAGATTTGTTTTACAAAAAACAAAAAAAAAAAAAAGAAAAAAAAGCACAGCCCCCTTCCCACTGAGGATGGCAGTTCCAGTCCCACCTCCTTCCACTTCTGTCCCATCCCTGATTAATGATGTTGTCTGCCTGATTTATGACCCACCCCAACAGATTAGAGTTTCCCTCTTCAACCTCCCCCCCTTTCACCCCTCCCAGAAGGCACAGCCACACTCCGCTGGAAATATTAGAGAATTATTAAATAAACATTCATACGTCATGTCTCTTCCCATACTGAGCTCATCGTAGTCAACGCTCAGCGGCCGGGTCCTGTTTGCTTTGGGGCTGACACCAAACAGCTGGAGTGATTCATGGAGAGGCTGGCTACAATGCTCTGTGCCATATATCATGCTCGCAGCGCTCCCTGCCCCGGCGGAGATAAACTGATCAACCACAACGGGCTGGAATGAATTTATGACAACACAAAATTGAGGAAAACAAATGGGAGGTGACCCAGTGGGCCACTAACCCAGACTCTCTCGCTGGCCTGCAATCTAGTCTGGTGGCAGAAAGCAAAATTGAACATTGGCACTCTGAATTAAGATGCTGGCTTTTAACCCCGGGGAACCTCGGTTTCACAACGGCACCAGACCCTCACAGGAGGCATCCTGGCAGGCAGCAGGAAGGAGGACTTTTTGTGGGGAAGGTGCTTTTTGCAGCTCTCTGTGCGCAACAGTGCTGAGAATACATGTTGGCAGAGCAGTCTGGGGGATACCTGGGCAATTAGGGACCAGCTGCTCTCCCTGAGCAAAGCTGCATCTCAAGTTGAGGTAAAGTAGTGTTGCACCAGCTGAGCTTTGCCTTGGCAGTGGCTGGGGTCTTCAGCAGACAAGCAAAGCTCAGACAGTGTGATGCTCCTTCAGCCCCCCAGGGTGTCTCCCAGACACCCCACATGGTCAAGATTAGAAAAGCTGAGCAGGGCTGAGACACCCTGCAGTGTTGGGAAGGAGAGCTGGGAGCAGCACTTCATCTCTCACTGCTGTGGCTGCCATCTGAAGTTCAACACTATCAGATGAGATCAGCTTGTCCAAGATACTGATGACCTGGCACAGCACAAGGAGTGGAGCAACAGACACAGACTGACCCCAAACCCCATCTGGTTTTTCTGCATGCAAGTGACTCTCCCACAAAAACCCAAGTTTAGATTAAATGAACTTGGGCAGGCAAAGAATTTCAGCCAAAAGGAGGACTGCTCGCTGTACTGTATTAATGGATTAAAAAACAAAACCACAGTGCTCTCTTTGCCTGGACTTATTTTTGGAAGAGGGGAGGAAGGAACGTCATTCTTACGAGAGAAGGATCAATACACAGATCGCTGCTAACTCTATTAGCCACTGCTCTGAGCGGAGAGCTCGGCTGACACAGGTGCTAAGCCACGTGCTTCTGGACAATTTTTAAAATGCTAATGAGATCCTACACGAGGGTTTAACATGCCAATCAATAATGCTCAGATTTAAAGGCAAAAACTGAAGTTACAAACAATGGAGTAAAGTGATGCTGCCAAAAACTTCCTGTAAGCACCACCCAAAACAAGAAAAATGAAACCAATTTAGCTCCAGATTAAGAAACAGGAACTAGAGATGAATCAATTTAGCCTATTGGGTTGGGTCGCCATATATCATGGCTCAGCAGTGGAGTGGGAAACAGCCAGACAGTGAGAAACCCTTCCCCCCTCCTTTCTGTAGGCTTCTAGCTCTGATCCCTGTTATCAATTAATTTAACAGAACCCCTCTACACAGACAAGCACACAGAGCATTCAGACTCCTTAAATGGCAGGACAGAAACTATTTATCACATGTGAATCTCAGAGGAAAGAAGGGCAAAAAAAAAGGCAGTCAGGAATTCTCCACCTGAAACACCATCTTGTTTTCTGAACCTCGGTAAAATAAACCATCTTAAATAAAAAGGTCCCCCTGCAACTTTTTAAAAATTAACATCACTGCAAAGACTGAACAAGACATTTAAGGAATTTCCTGCAATTTCTATTGGGTTTTGCGATTTTCAGCAGAACTGAGGCTTTAGTGGGGCAAGGTTACTGCAGAGCAATGTGTGTGTTCATATACATGCACACACACATACAGGCTCTCCCCACTTCACAGCAGTGTTAGCACGAGAGTTGTTTGGAAAGGATTCTGGGACCCTTCAAAAGGTGCTAGCTAAAGCCTCTTTGATCAGATTATTAAAGCTATGTCAATTTTATCACTTGAGCTCAAGTGTTCTGGAAAATGTCAAATCCTTTCAGCTCCTGCAGTTTAAAGATTTTCAATAGGAGTGGATCTGGGAGGGTGGAGGGCTGCTGGGCTGACAGGCAGGAGGCCCAAAGGGAAGCCAAGCAGCAGCTGAGACAGAGGCTGACAGATTAGGGCAGAAGGCATGAGTCCTTGCCACCAAGACAGCGTGCACTGGTTGGCTCACTCCAAGGACAAATCTGATTCTGCACTGACCTGCAGGCTCCCAAACTCAGTGGTCCTTGGCCAAAGTCTGCTCACTGAGAGGCATCGAACGGCAGACAGCCAACATTTGGGGCATGCTAACAAAAAGGCTTGTAAAAATGAAAGTGCCGAGACAGCAAAGCAGTGCTAAAGCTTCCTCTGCAGCAGAGAGTTTCCACAGTTAACCCCTGACTGTGAACATATGTTCTGCCAGGCTGCCTGAACTGTCAGAGATCCAGAAATGTACTGGGGACACAACCTCTCAAGTCAGGACCAAGGGCAGAAGGAGAATGAATTGCATTAAAAAAATAACAACTTTCTGTAAACTCAGCTTAATGCTACCACCAGATTTCTCCCCATCCCAAATTATCCACAGACTTCACCCCAAAATGCCATGTTTAAAACCCACCATTATCTCATTGCTTCTACCTCATTCAAACTCTTTGGTCTCTCACTTGATCTTGGGGCAATGTTTTATATCAGGCAATAATCAACTTAAAACACTGCCCCATCCCAGCTAATGCAGTCCATGGCAGCAGAGAAGAGCCTGCAGTTTTAGGTCTGGACCATCAAATCTGTCTGAGCAGTAAGTCACCCTAGCAGTGTGTGGAGAAGGCTGAGGATAGAGGTTGTTACTCAACGAACAGTGCAGATAAAACCATTTATTTTTATCCCAGACTGCAGCACATTCAGTGAGCAGAAAGGTACAGGAAAAGAGATGCCCAGGAGTCCCCTGCACTACTGCATATTCAAACACTGGGACTTAAACTTCTAAATCACTGGAAGGGCTGTAGGTAAAAAACTCAGGAACTGAGACATTGTTTCTGTTAGAAACCATACAAAGGCACAGTATGAATCTTATGGAAAAGGAAATTCTCTCAGTGAGGCTTCTGCCAAGTTACAGTGCTGCTGAGGAGCAGCATCTCTCCCTTTTGCTGGAGAGATTGAAGATGCAGACACCATGGAGAAAACAGAATAAAGTCCACTGGAAAGACTGCCCTCAAAAACCAAGGGGCAATGACAAGATAACTTCTCCAGTAGAAGCAGGATCCCACGATACATTTGCAGGGGGAACCCAAAAGATCCAAGTACAGCTTGACAAGCCAACTGCTTCCATCAGGTTAAAAAGTGGGGTTTGAATCTTTACCTCTTGTCCAAAGTTCCAGCTCTGGTCTAAGCTGTTATGCAACGCACAACATTTG
>JAWWES010000006.1:9991417-10032866 GCA_035583135.1 Lophotriccus pileatus
AAAGTGGGGTTTGAATCTTTACCTCTTGTCCAAAGTTCCAGCTCTGGTCTAAGCTGTTATGCAACGCACAACATTTGAAACGTCACCTCAACTAGAATATGGTGGAAAGCATGGATAGATCTATTTACATATTTCAGAAGGCAGCAATTTGCAGTGGAGGAGCCCTCTGGAGGCTGTGCCCAATTCCTTGTCACTGGGTACCTGCCCACACAGACATGTGCTGGAGAACTCCCCACAGGCCCTCTGTGACCACAGCAGTGGCAAGTGCTCCAAGTCCAGGCTTCATGTTCGAGCAAAACTTCCCTTCTCAGAGGTAAAAGCTCCAAATACGCCCACCCCCAGATCACCACTGTTTCTGGGAGCACCGAATGGAACACTATGGTTCCCTAAAACAAGAAAAGTGGAAGCTATCCACTTCACACTCACTTTTCAATGTCACTGTTCTTACAGGTCTTCTGCATGGTCTCCTGTTTACTGCTTTCACCATTACTCGTTGAGGGCATTTCTGCTGAAGGAAGAACAGAACATCTGATCATTGCAATGAAATAGTCTGAGCAAGTCACAGTTTCAGAAGACCCCCATGAGTCATTTTCATGCCAATTCTCAGTAAGAGAGAGAAGACACTGATGCTACATGTCCCTGTCTGGCAGGGGAGGCTCTCTCTGGACAGAATGCTTCTATGGTTCAAGGCTGAAGATACAGCCCCTACCCCTCCCCATTTCATCCTGACTGATGCTCACAGATGTACCAGTTGTTTAAGCCAGGATTTCATTCACAAGGATTGATGCAGCTGCCACACAGAAGTATAATTCTACCAAGGTGGGTCCAGAGCAAATCCACGGAGCCCAGACCCTGCTCTCAGCTTCTCCTTTTGCTGAGACCCCTCAGATACAAGCAGAAAAATGCCTGTCAGGTAACTACTATGACAGGACTGCTCATCATAGCTGCTCCCAGCACTGGAGAGGCTGAGAGACACCAGCTGGAGATGAGACAGATGAACTGTCCTGGGGCCAGCCCCTGGGCTGTAGGTTCAGCACCGCAGCTTCAGGTAATAAAAGGTATGAAGAAAACAGCTCATAGCAAGTGTCATCAGGGCTGCTTCCCTCATCACCTCTGTGGCTGTAGCTACTGCAGCTGATCATACCTACGAGCCAGTGCTCCTACATGACAGAAAATAAATGTGATTGCCTATCCCACAGAAGAAAATGCCTGCGATAGATATCCTATGTTCTCCATTTAACCATCATGCCCTTGGCAAAACTGCTTCTCCTTGACCCCCTCCCACTGGCAAGCAGTTATGTCTTGTAGGTACTTTCAAGGCTGGGAATCAAATGCCCAAAGCATGACAGTAACAGAACAGGGAACAAAATCATTGGGACAAGCCTCTTCAGGTCGCTGAGCTTCAGTTCCCTTCCTAAGGGAGATGGAACAGCACTGCCCAGCTCTGGAAATGGACTTGGCATCTGCAGCTGGAAAGCGCCAGGTTTTATTATTCTCATATTTCCACTAGGTTGCTGTTTACACTTTTAGTGCTGCTGGCATTAAATAAAAAAACCCAGCAGTCAAATGGTTTCAACACTTTAACCCTTCCTTAATGCTATGAGCTTTCAAGTAGTGCATGCAAAGGTATATATTCACATTAACTCATTTGCACTGGAGTCTCCACTATGGCTCATGAAGTAGGACAGATCCTAGAATTACCACTCTGAAAGTGTAGGCTTCAGAGATGCAGACTTTTCTTGTCCTACAGAGGCCAGAAAAGACAAGACCTACCCAAAAGACCATGATACAAGTCTCTAACATACCCTTTCAAAGAAGAGAAGAAAAGCAAGCAGTTGAAAAAACCCCAAGCAATAGGTGCGCCTGTGTAGTTTAAACCCCCAGTACCTGATCAACACCATCACACAGGCTCTGCAGGCTCCCTCTGTAATACAGCAGTTTGCCTTTTGGTGACACAACAGCAAGTCAATCCAACCCCTATCTCTTATCACCACACCAGTTAAGGTGGCATTTTTGGGAATTTCCCCAGCTGCCACTGACTACAATTAATTGTGCTGTAAAGTTTCAAAAAGATGCTGTGCTTGTATGTGCATACATACCTGATGACACTGTGTAAGAGCATTAGTAACTACCTTACCCAAGTACTGACAACCAGAAGATATGGAATATCTATCTGCCCTCCTGTAGCTTACAAATTAGTAATTTACAAGTTCAACACTCACCGTCGCTGGCCCATTTAGAGAACTCCGGTGTTATTCGAGTACTGGGTGTGCCACCACTGAAAGAGAAAAGGGCAGAATGCTAAAGGTTGAATATGGAAAATTTTGCTGCTCAGAAAAAGATACCCCTTCCACCCACCACTTCTCTCTCAATACTTCTATCCATCAACCTAGGCTTCAAAATGTGAGTGGCTGGCTGGCTGCAGGAGGTGTTTTTGTGCTGCTCCACATTTCTAGCAGCGTTCTCCCTACCTGCACTTCTAGCTGTGACCTCTGCAGAATCCCACAGGGGTTGTGATGCTGACTGAAGGCTTGGGATTCAAACAGCACCTGTGACCCAAGGCTCATTTTTGAATGTGCTATTTCAAAGATGAACTGTACTTGTGAACAGAAACCAGCTGCGTTGCAATAGCTTCTCCCTTTAGGAATAACTTTACACCTTCGTAAGCCCCATCTTTTCCATCTTCCCATTTGAAAAACAGCAGCACTGAAGTACAGACAACTCCTACACCTGTCCATTTTCACTTGCAAGCCAGTAAGAGAGACTATAAGAGAAAGGAATCCTCTGAGCAGGCTGTGTGTGATGCTTTAGCTCTCTGTGCCAAGACAGCTGCACTCAAAGGTAACACAGGCTGAGGCTTCACGGCTTCAGCTACACCACTGCATTTCTACAGAAACTCACTAGAATTTCAAGGTGCTTTTACAAACAACATCACCTCTCCTGTTTTAGAGATGGGCAAACAAGCCTAGTAAACATGCGAGGACCTTGTCCAAACAGCAAAACAATGTGTTAGGTGCAAGCCACATGAAGGACCTGGGTCTCCTGGCCTCAGGTCCTCAGTTGTCTCACCAAGCACTAAGTGCCCACAGCCACTGATAACCCAGTATCTTCTTGCTACAATACCACAGTCCTGGCTGTGAAGGAGGTTCAGCATCTTTGAGCCCCTGCTTTTGGACTAGCATGGTTAACAAAGTATTGAATGGACCAATGGTTTGGATCCAGTGTGGCAAATGCCACTTTTCTGTAGAGTGAAACCTAATTTTGAACTAGTGTTTGCAATAGGCTAAGCAGTAAGAAAACTTCATTTCACTGCTCTATCAATCCCTTCAACCTTGACCTCACAGGATCACTCAGTGAAAGAGACAGAGGGGTAATTTAAGTCATGTTTTATGCAGGGCAGAGGGTTTAGAAAGCAACCCTAGCTCCCTGGTAAGACTCATTTTATTTGCCTAGAACGCTTCCCCAAGTGCCCTGAATGCTGGCTGCCTACATTCTCCACAAATGTGTGTGGGCAGAGCACACACCCTGCCCCAATTCAGAGCTCAATATAGAAGGATTAATCTGCACATGCCACAACATGTAATGGGATGCAATGAAATCACAGCCTGGGTGCCAGACTCCTATTATGATGAACAAGATTTGGGAAGGCTCCCACTATACTACTAAGAGACCACATTTAGTTGTCAAGCAAGATTATGCCTTACTACAGCACAGTTTCCTCATCAAGAGAATTCATCTTCTGTCCAGCACCGTTCAGGGCAAAGACTGCACTCCCTGGGCAGTGGGGTGGCTCAGGGAGGGAGAGTGTGCAGGAAAACTTTCTTGAGGCTGCACAGGCAGAAACGGAGACACACCTGTCAAACTGTGCCTCTTTGTAAGTCTCTCGTTACGACCTTTGCATTCAAGAGAATGAAGATCTTCCACAAAGTGAGATTCCCCAAAAGTAATTGAAGTGATTTAGAAAGGCACGATACTTACTTTAAAACAGCACCTCGGAGCGCCTCCCTTTCTTTGGCTTCACCTGGCTCTTCTCCAGTGCAAGGGATAACGTCTGCCTCTGTGTACCTGAGCACAAGGGGTTAAGGAGCACACAGCCTTGCTGCAGAGATGGTTGGGACACTATCTGGGACACAGAATTAATTCCAACTGGGAACACCTCAAAAGAAGAGGAGGCTGGTAACCACGAAGAGCTTTTAAACTCTGGGATAAAGTTTTGTTTTAGGTGGAAGGAAACAGCCAAGGGTTGAGGCTTCAATCTTAAAGGCTGGTACAGATTTCAATAAAACCTAATTCCATAGCTACACGTTGCTCCTCATTACAGCTGGGGCAGGGTCTGCCAATACCCTTGCAGGAATTCCTTCCCTGATGGTTGTTACAGCTGCTGCAGGGCAGAAGTCTGCCCACAGCTCTCCCAGAGCTGTGTCCAAAGAGCCTGGCTCCCAGATAGAGAAATCCCCAAATGACAGTTGGTAAGAGTAATGATCTCCCAAATTAGAGAAATGCCCTTAATGATACATCTGCCCATAAACTGTTTAATGAAAGAAAAAAAAAATTAAAAATCAGAGAAGGTGAAAAGTGTTTACTGAACAAAATCCCTGAAAAAAAAGAGGTGGTCTTGTGGAAAATAAACTCAATTCCTACCCATGGAGCAGGAAAAGTTATCCATATGGAAGAAACCTGGATGGAGACAACAGATTGCTTATGGAACAGAATAAAGAAACATTAACTGATCCCCTGCAATGTCTCCTCCAGACTTCAACCAGGTTTGAAGTAGTGCAGTATCAACAGAAGGATCTCAAAGGGAGTAACTGGGAATCCCTCCTAGTTCAAACAACACGGTAACTGGAGAAGGCTGTATCATTTCCAGTAGGGCTGGACACAGACTATCCACCACTTCCCAGGGCAGTGCTGTATGAAAGGCAGCTGCAGATGCACCTCTGGGTTCCCTCTCAGCAAGAGCCTTTCAAAAACGATACTGTGGTTTCCCGTATTCAAGTGTGTCGTCTCCATCCACATCCAGGTCAGCGTCGCTGTCTGGATTCTCCTTGCCACTGCACATGATAAACCCGGAACCTGAAGGAAAATAAAACACATGGATGAGCATTTAAATTGGAGATGAAGTGTAATTCAGATGCAGAGGCCAGAGAAAGGCTAAAATACAATTAGAAATATCTTTTCCTTTTAAAAATGCATTTAGTCATGGCTTAGATTTTTACAACTTAATACACTTAAGAACAACAAACTGTTTTCTAGAAGAAGGAAAAAAAAAATCAGACATAACAGTCATTACCAGCTCTTTACAAGCACTTCTTATATGAGCAAATTCCAGTGCAACTCATGAAGAGTTCTGCTCTTCCAGCTCAGGTGGGTCAGGCACACGACCAGTCCCAAATCCAGAAGGCAGCAAGCCTTTACAGCTCCACCTGAGACTGAGTGTGCAACAACTGCCACTTTCTAACAATTTATACATTTATTTTAGTTCCCAAGCATTTTGTTGACTGTTACTGCAAGCTGTACCCAGGCTTCTTTTAATTGAATCTGCCCCAAAACCTACAAAGATTAATCTTCACATGGTATTTGCTGTCTAAGGTTTATTAACAGAAGGGAAACTATAGAAGACATCTATTTACTCTTTACGAGAGCTAACATTGAATATGCTTTCTCCCACGAGACTGGACATTAAGCAAAGGTCTCCTGAACCCCAGAGTGTTGGAAGGTCCTCTTTTGTGTTCAATTCTGCAGCAGAACTAAGCTGTTTGGGGACATAAGCTTTGCAGATAGAAATGTGTTCACTTCTCCTGCCCTCAGCACTCCTTCACTTACACCTGGCTCAGACAGAGGTACCTGCTGGAGCCTGAAGGACCATCCAGATGGCTGGTGACCCAAGTTTGTGGCAGACCAGGGAGCATGTCCCAGCTGCAAACACTGAAAGAGTAAGGTAGATGTCACCTTGGCTTTGCACAAATGCCCCAAAAGGGGTACATTCCTGCACCGTGAATGTGGTTCTAAATGCAGAATACAGGCAAAAATTATGGTAGGAGCACCGTATATTATATACATGTCTGAAGAATGAGGACATTCCAAAGCATTAGGGCAGCCTTTTTTGTGCTACAGATGCCTGAGCCTGTTCAGTCCCCTGGGCTCTCAGCAGCACACTTACACAAGCCCAGAAGAGTGAACTGTATTTCCAACAGTCTGCATCTGTGCATAGAGCAGGGCAAAGCAAAGGTCTCATTTCCAAGGACACCATGCAGACACAGTTCTTTACTGTGGCTCTCTAGGAATGGATGCTCTCGCTGATTCATTAAGCCCCCAATAAAATTTGTTTATATGGATTTGATATTTCTCTTCCCTGAATACCAAGAAGGTCCTTAACGAGTGATAGCTGTAGCACGACAGCGATTTTAAGACTAACCTTTCCCTAGAAGCATAAACTACCTTTTACTTCCAAGTAATTGCCAGACTTAATTTTTAGCAGAGGTAACACAAGCAGCACTGACAATGCAGGAGCCATCCTTGTAGGTCAGCCCTCTTCCAGCAGAACCCTGGTAGAGTATTTCAGACTGGCTTTCTGCTGCCAGCCAACACGTGTCACGAGCTGCCTCCTCTTGCTGCAATGGCTCATCTAGTAAATCTTGACTCATTCAGTTCATCACAATGTTTGGGAGAAGATTTAGAGGAGCAAGAGAGACCTGTCAAAGAAGCTGGATAGTCTTTCAAAGCTGCTTTAAAAGTCAAGAGTGGGCGAGGGGGTGGTAATTTATAGGCATGGCATTTAACCTGCAGTAACACCATCCCCTGCACCTGGCATTACTTTAGCCCATCACTTCTCAAAGGCCATAAACTTTGGACACACAGGTCTTCATTTTTCTTGTAGCTGTGGGAAACACAAATCATGTAAAGCTGGAGCTGTGACTTGGCCAGTCCCAGGAGGTGATCTGAACGTTAGCCAGACAATGAATACTTGGAGCAAGTGCCTTGGCTGGCGGGGGAAGGTGTCCAAAACAGTGAATGTAAGTGGGACCACTCCTTCTGTCCCTCTCTCTGCAAGGATGCCAAGCACACAGCAAACATGCACCTTTCCATCAATTTTCTTTCCAAGTGACTCAAGCCAACCAGTGGTTTATGGCTAGAGCTTAAGACAAGAAGATCTGCTTACAGCGATACAGGTTACAAATATTAAGGCACCTTGACTTCAGAATCCTGGTGTCCTTGCTCTCAAAACCTCTGTACTTAAGAAAATCCCTTTTAAGTCTGAAAGGAAAATACTCCAGAGCTTTTGCTGAATCCATCTCTATAATAGGAACCACTGCATTGCCAACAGAGTACTATGCTCTGTACACAGGGAGGAACACAAGAGGGATGGTGTTGCAATGCCAGATACACACTGGGATGATCTGATAGAGCCTTTCAGAGGAGGGCACAGCAGTATGAAGCTCATAGGTTAAGATGAGGGGCATGAGAAGGTAAATTTTCTTTTCTGATCAAACAAGGACTCCCAGACTGATGCCTAAAAGAAGGCACAGTGAGGTGATCCAACTCTCAGTTTTTCAATAAATATGGATTTTATTTTTTTTTTTGGACATGAACAAGTGCAGTCCACTGCAGTATGGAAAAAACCTCCCTGATTCAGACACCATATGCTAACCAAAGTAACCTTTGTGAATCCAGAAAAGACTGAATATAAGCTGTGCTGTCAGCTTTAGGACTTCAGAAACTGCTTTAGAAAAAAAAAAAGAAAAACAAACCCCACAAAATATGTTTCTGATGCGAATCAAGATTCATAAAACCTAATACTGCCCCTGCACACAAGAGAACACCAAAGGACAGGCTGCAAAGCTTGGCCCAGCATCACCTGTGGAATGAACGGCCTGACATCAGCATCCTAATGCCCCTTCTTCTGCAGCAGGGATGGATTTTGAGGCCAGTTCCAGTGGGATGGCGTTTGGTGCCACAATTTCAACCTGACCCTCCTTGTCTAACTTCCTGGGGTTGCTTCCATGCACAAAGCCAGTGAAAACACCCACGCAGCTGTTCAAATATTTGACGTCTGAACTGCCTGACATTATTCATTCATCTCAGGCTCATTCAAACCAGATTTCTGGACAAGTGCTGTTATAAATGGATTAAGAGGACCACTAAATGCAAGGAAGGCCCAAAAGGATCACACCTGCTTCTCACTAACTCAGCCCAAATGTAAAGAGAGCTCACAACTTCCAGCTCCTGCAGGCGGTGCACACTGCCATCCAGGAGCAAGGAAAACACGAGACAGAGCGCAGAGCGGAATAAAATGGCCTTTGCAACAGCATTGTTTTGGACCTATTAGAGGAGAACAGGAGCTTCCAGAAGACCCCCTACCGCTACACTTGGGTGATTTGCAATTCAATAGCGTGCACTGGGAACAGGGAAGGGTTCCTCCAGCAAGGCTCGGCTTCTGAAGGTCACGCAGTAATTCACAGCCATCAGCAACACTGCCCAGAGCGGACTTCCACAGCCAGCACTGCTATCCAGAGGTCAACGCTCGGGACCACAACTTTATCCCCACGTGTTAATGAAGTGAAATCCGACAACTGAATGTTAAGTTGCGAGTTTGACCCGGGAATTCATAAGAGACGCGATCTGCTATTCACAGAAGCAGCTGTGACTCTCTGGAGTCACCCAAGGGCTGAGGCACCTAATTCCACAAGTGAATTTGAAAATGCTGCTTTCAGATGCAAAAAGAACAAACTCAGTGCAGCCTCTCCCATAATGTTGCTGTTCCTTGCTGAAGAACTTTTTGCTCTTGCTGTGCATTTGGTAGGAGGCAAACACTTGTCATAGGCTGCCAGCCCTGATACAATTAGCCTTCTGATGCTAAAGCAGCACGATTCTCTGACAGTTTTAATCCCAGCTGCCTCCTTAAGGTCCAGACAAACAGGACTGAGCAGGCAGGTCAGACGCCAGGGCCATTAAGCAGAGAAAAAACAAAGTTACAGCTCTGTCTCCAATCCCCATTGCTCTTGTAGCCAGGTGCTCTGACAAGCAATTCCAGCACTGGTATTGAGTGGCACCTCTATAAACCCTGTGACAGTTTGGGAGACAAACTCGCCCATCAATCAGAATGTACCTATCAACATCACTTACCTAGCACTGTGTACACAGCTTTCTTTGCTTGGGCTGGCCTCAGAGCAGTCTGCCTGAGCAGCAATTCAAGGCAGTTTCTGAAAAATTTAGGTACTCTACACAAGCAACGCTGTTTTTGAAATACTGACTCAGAGGTCTGAAAAGCAGAAAAAATTTGCCTGTCTCTTCAAAGCTGTCAGCTGCAAGCACTGGCAGGCTACAGGAATCAGCTGAGCTTGAAGGAGAAAACACTTCACACCCTTTCCATGCACCTGTTAATAACGACTGGAGATAAATCTCATCAGAAATCCTTTCCTTCCCCTTTTTGTAAGTTGTCATAGCACTTTTCTTTCTCCCAGGTCATCTCCCATGCCTAACCACCCTCTCTGACCTCTGCACTGCTTCTCAAATCTCACCTCCTGTGTGCAATTCCCCCAGTGACCAGTCACCTCAAGATCTCCCAAGTGAATGGTGGCCCAGGCTAAGATAGTCATTAACATGATATATAAGCAGATTCACAGAACAGATAAAAGGACTTCACGTTCAAGTCCCTCCTTTTCTCCACCACATTCAGTGGCAGATGGTCAAAGCGACAACATATGCTGCTTCAGGTGCTGGCAGCACTGCTGGCTCCTGCACAGTCACAAGCTCACATGGAGACTGGCAGTCTTAGGGATAGAATGGTAAGACAACAGCAGACCCAAAATGAGCCTCATTTCATGAGCAGAGGTAGGAAAGCACAGATTTACTGTGCCTCACCTCTGTTCCTCAACTCCTATCTGGGCAGATAAGTCAGTTTTGGGGCCCAGCTATTCTGTATGCATTTAATTATATGTTTATATTTAATTATCACTCCAAACAAAGCCAAGGAAGAAAACTAAGATGTCACTATTATTATTTACACCACCATTATGAATGCAGCTACTAGATGCTACTCATGCAGAGGATCAAACTCACCTGGATAACTAACACTTCTCTGGTTTGGCCCCCAAGGAATGGGGGGGGGAGGGGATGTCAAATCTATACTGGAAATATTCTGGAAATCCAGAATTTTGTGTGAGTTCTGCAAATGGGTCTAAATTCAAATCCATCTCAGGGGCACACAGCTCTACTGGGGCCTGTTTTGGCCAGGAAGAGGCATTCATTCTGTTCGCAGGTAATTTACACGCGTTCAGGAAAGAAGAAAAAAAGCCTCCCATAAATCTCCAGAACAGCAGCCTTTGCTAATTATACTCCTTGCAGTGACCCCCTTCTGTACAACCTCCCTTTCCAGCACGTTCACTCTATTTTCTTACCGAAATGTCACTCGTTGGCTTCTTGGAGAGTAAAAACAATGAAGGCAGTAAAAGTAGTTTATGCAGACTCACGGCCAGGCCTCACATACTTCCCGAGAATGGCTCTAAACTGGGTTTATTTCATCATCTGCTGAAGTATCCCAAACTACTGCTAAGAGGACAAGGTGGCCTGGATGCCGTTCCATTGTAAAAGGCATTCGGGAAGAAAGAGAAAGCCATCAAAAATTCTGGAAAGCAAGAGGAAGGCAGAGATGAGGCCATGTTGAATAGAAGCCTTTCTACAGACCTGTAATACCTCCCCAGCCTTATTTTTGGACTGTGAAATTGTTCCCCTGCGTTTTTCCTAGCACAAACAGGGACGGGATAGTTCTGGTGATATTCCCCAGCCTGCTGCTGACAAAAATCACGTTCAGAGGCCAAGAAAAGCTGCTTACAAGACAAGGGTTTTATCTCTCTGGAGCCAGATCCATTTAAAGCAAAACAGTGATTTACCTGGAAAACTGACACCCAAATGTGTCGTTACAGCTCACACCTGAAACAGCAGCTGCATCCGTCTGATGCCGTCTATTAGCTCTCACAGAGGCACAAATGGGCTGCCAGAGACCTGACTGCTTACTGGTGTGGATGCTTGCAATGATCTTTGCTAACAGATCGCAGAAACAGCTGCCTTTAAAGAAAGGGGCCATATAATTTTATGACCACTAAAATAATCTTGCAGCAGCGCGCTGAACAAAGGGCAGGCAAGCCCTGCTGTACAGGGTAAGAGCCAGCTGGTGCAAGGCTCAGGGAAGAGGCTTCCCCACCCTTTGCAGCATTGAGGAGTATTCCAGGGACGTCTTTTATGGCTCTTGCAACCCATCAGGTACAGATCATGGCTGCAGATGGAAAAAGGCACTCAGACCAAAGGTCTGGCCATTCATGGCTGCCTCCTAGAGCCTTGTGCTGGCCTGATGCACTAAGGTGAGAACAGCCCCAGGTCTATCTCAAAGGCTGCTCTTCAAAACCTGGAGCTGAAGTACAAAAGCAGCAGCATCAGCCATGGTCTTTGCAGCTACAGCTCGTTTTCCACAGTCAGGGAAAGGTGGATCTGAAAGCTTTTGTTCCCCTGGGGAGAGGGTGGAAACAAACAAAAAAGGAAGAGGGAGAATTAAAGTAATCTTGAATCACTAAGCAGATTCACATCACTGGATCAATAAGCACCACTGACAGGGATCACAGGAATGTCGCAGCTTTGCCAATAATAAAACAGCACAGCAGAGCTTGGAGGATGACTTTTCTAAGGCAGCCGACCATGAAGCAGCAAGGCTGGTGAACAGCTGAAAGTGACACCCTGGCTTACATCGGGCTGCTGCCAGTGGTGGGGCTCGATGCAGTTTGCTTTAAATAATGATGAGCACAGAGATTGTATTCATGGGGGAAAGGCAACCAAGGACTGGAAAAACCAAGGGCTCAATTTCACAGGCCAAACACATGTGCTCTTCCCCCCCAAACTAATTCTTTTCTAGGTTGGAAAGAAGAAAGAAAAATCAGTGCTAATTTAATCAATTGATCAGCCTATTGATTGCAAAACTGGAGCTGCTAGTTAGCCATGTGCTGTAATGCCCTCAACTCTGAAACCACAAAACACACCATTGATTTCTTCACTTGCAGCTCCAAAACAAGAAATAAAACCAGGCTTTGAGTGGAAAAACAACTTCCTCGTCCAGGGAGAAGATGCAAGCAAAGAAGAGAGGCCAGGAAACGGGGACAGCCGCATCTTGCGAGGTTCAAACTGAAATTAGTTACAGATGCAGTCACAGTGTCTTGTGTAAACTCTATCGATTGGGTGGCTGACAGTCTTGGGAGCCTCCATAGTAGGACAATCAATCCGGCTGCAGTGTCACCTGCCACTTTGCTGAACAGTTGACAATGCAATTATCCAGTGTGGAGGCAGGGAGTTGGCGTGTGTCAAACGCAGTTAGCCACTTCCCGGGCACTACTCGATAACGCGTTTCACCGCCGCGCGCAGGAGACGACACGCGGAGACAGGAGCTGCTCGGAGCCGCTGAGACCTGTGCTCCCTTCTCACTTCAGAAACATCTCGCTGCCCCTGACTTAACAACTGTATTCTAAAATGCTATTAAAATCGCGTCAATCAACTATTGTGTGCTTAAGGTTGAAGTTTGACCCCAGTGTTCAAGAAGCAGGCTGCAGCTCTAGCAAAACTGCAGGCACTTGGGAAAAGAAATTAAAAAAAATTATCAGATTACTGTCTAAAAGCCTGGGATTTTCAAAACCACAGCAGACAGACCACTAGAAAGCTGGATTGCAGAGCAACTGCTGTCTGAGATCTAGTAAAACTAAAGTTTAAAGAGACGCTGTCAACTTGAAACCCAGCCTATTTCAAAAAACTGAGTACTTTCAGGTGCTCTAGCTGCTCCCTTACTCCCTCTGCCAATTTTCATGGTGTTACAACTACATTTTCTGTTTTCTTTTTAACCTCCTTCGTCTAGGAAGTGGGTGACAGACATCCTCACTCATCCCCCAAATACGATACGTAATACTGTGAAATGGAGAGAATTCCCCTTCTTCCCACAGAAAATCTTTCCCTGGTTAGAGTGGCTGTTGGTGTTACACAAATCAACCAGCAAGGTTTAGTTGATTGTGCTCCTTTCAGCTAATGCATTCTGGCAGTTTGAGCATAAAAATTAGATTCTTACATTTTTGCATGCATTTAAGTTAACAAAAATGTACAATCAACAATGAGAAATTTTAACAGCTATATGCACCAATTTCTTTTTTTCCAGGTAAAGTGATTTTTACTTTGCCAAGTCCCATTAATTACTTTGTGTTCCACAATGAAGAAAATGCTGTTCCTTGAAGCTTTAGATGAACTTTAAACACACCTGACACTGACCATCAATTACATGGTGGGTCATGCTGGCTTGTGTATGTAAGGTAGGATTTCTTTTCTTTTTTAAATCACATACTATTCTAATCTGTTTTTCCTGCTCACTAGAGTCAACTTCTAGTATTAATACACAGGATAATACCCAAGAGACATTTATTAGCCACAGAATCCTTCAAATTCTATATGCAGACACAAACTATGGATGAAGAATCAGGTACAGCCCGCCCAATTATTGTATCTAACACTAAGCAAACAGATCTGTTATCATTTTTAGGTCAAGTATTACCTTATGGACAAGTACTTTCTCTCAAAGGAGAGAGGTGCAAACATTAAGGAGTGGTTGGGCTGCTCTGTCAGACCAGTCCAAAGTACTGTCCTTCAGCAACAGAGGGATTACCAGGATTGCCATCCTTTTACACAAGGGCTGAGCTAAGGTATACTAATGCTCTGGGACTCAGTAGCCCTCTAAAGGGGGGATAAGGCATAGAATAAGCACTTGAGAAACATGAAATTTATACACCTTGCCCACTTGGAAGCTTACAGCAGGTAGAAGTGACCAGCAGAAAGCAAAACTCCAAATACAGGAAGGCTAAAATACCAGGCTGGTGAGCTGGGAAGGATGCTCAGATGTACAGATACCACAGACTGCTCTGGCATCCAAGCTGAAGTTTGCTTTAGCCTTGCCAGGGCAAAATGAATGAATTCTGGCTCATGCACACAGAAACAAGGAACATAATTCTAGTTACTAGACCACTCTTCCAAAAGGCCTAAATATGCCAGTGACATCTTCCATTTCCCTCAGAGTCTCTTAGGAGAAGTCACACTTTTACTGTACAGCTCAAATGCTTTTGCTGCATTTGAGTAGATCAATTCATACCCTCTTACTGGTATTAACAGCCTAAACCTCCAGGCATGCAAAAAAGGAAAGTCTCCTTGCCTCCTGAAGCTTTTCTGCATGTCTCATTATATCTTATCTGGAAAAGAGGGCACAGCTGGCTACCAGGTGACATTCTAGAACAAGACTTTTCACGTCTGTTGCCAGCTTTGCTATTTTCTTCATAACATTAGAGAAAATGCTTCTCCATGGTTCAGTTTCCACATAGGTGTCAAACACAGATTTCAGGAGTTCTGTGTTAGAGTTCTATGTTCATGAGATTGCACAGAGAAGTGCAACTGAGTCTTTCTGTTTAGAGCTTTCTGCCAGCCAGTTACCTGACACAAGCAGTGGCTGTGTTCACAAACACCCACTGCTGAACTAAAAAGTATCTACTCAGAATCTGATGCCAGGACCTCACACTTGAGAGCACACTGCATGGATTTAGAAGGAGAACAAACTGGAGGAGCACACAGCCATTGCCCCAAAGCTCTTTCTTGGACAACTAACCCAACAGTGGATGGAGGCTGGCCTATACCACTTGCTGCTCAAACTGAAGCACATCTTGATTCTCTGGCAATAGAAAGCTGACAGTGGGACTGCAGCCATTTGCTGCAAACTTTTAGACATTTTAATACAGTCCCACTTTCCAGGCAGCTGCCTTAATTGTACATCACATGAGATCCAGTGCAAATGGGCACCCAAGGATAACTGTAGTTCGTTACAGCTTCTAAGGCTTTACCAACTCTGTGTGTGCTAAGTCGTGCTGTTCTTTTCCCGTGGTAAGACATTACCAAACAGACACAAGCCCTTTGCTAGCCTGGGAGAAGGGCAGCACAGAGAAATAAAGAGAAATACCAGAGAAATAAAGAGAAACTTCAGAGTTAAGTAATCCCTGTGTGTTTCTCTATCTTCAAGAGTATCACAATCTATCAGACAGATCCTTGTCATGTTGATCTTTCTTAGAAAGTACCCTTCCCTGAAAATGCCCTGCTTGCCATTTTAGCATTTTCAAAGTCTTTTTCTCTTCTGTGCTATTTTTGATGCAACTGATCTGCTGAAGGAAAAGAAACCCAGAAGAGCAGCGGTGACGAGCTCGCTACTGCACCTAGGAGGCAGCTTTTTGGTGGGGAGCTGGAGGGGAGAAGAGGAGGACGGGGCAGGGGGAGAGAACTTAGCTAGAATTCTTCAATTCTTTCATATCTAAAGAAGACAGAATCTCTGCTCTATCAGACCGCGCGGTTCATGCTTTAAATGGTACTTGCTGCCAGCTTGCCTTCCCTGTCTCTCTCCCTTTGAAGCAGACTGGACAGCTTCCTCAAGCTGGCGTTATCACTCCCTCTAACCACTCTTGGCAGGCAATCTAATTCCCCCTGAAAAGGTCACCGCCATTTTAACTGCCTTTCAATCACATTAAGCACGCTGCCGCTCGTGCTCAGAGCGCTGCGCCCGCAGCTCTCCTGACTGAGGTGCGATCGATAAACTGACATCCCGGCCCCCAGCCCAGCTCCCTAGCCCAGCTCCCCAGCCGCCCCTCGCCTCCTGCCCCTCTCCTGGACGGCCACAAACCCCCTCTCCTCAAATCCGAGGCGGCAGAAGGGAGCTGCTAACCTGGCATTTACTAATCTTCGGCCCATCTGTTAAGAAGCAGAAGGGTGAAAGCACCCCCCCCACCCTCCGCCTTCCCTAGACCTACAGAGGCAGCGACTTCACAGGACAGTTTGCTTAGGCACCAGTCCAGACACCTTTGAAGCTGTGTTACAAAGAACAAGCCTCCCTCAAGCTTCCCTCAATGCAATCATTACCGTTATCTCTCCCCCCGCGCTGCCTTTTTTTTTTTTTTGCAGTTACGAGTTATGTGTTCCACCCATCGATCCCTGTGTAAGACACTGTTTTAAGTCCTCTTGCCTTTTGACTGTGCTAAGCCGTTTAAGAGATGACAGCAGCTTCTATCAGTGTGAAGCTGATGTGATTCTTTTCAGATAAAGCACTTTTTTTTCCACTTCCCCCCCTCCCTTTCCCTTCTTTCAAGTAAGAGACACACACACAAAAAGAGACACTGAATCTTTCAAAGAAAAAAAACCCCTTTTGAACTTCCCTCAGGAATTCTTTAAAGGGATAACCTTACAGTGTAAACACTGAGGGTAATGTGCATCCATTCTGGAGGGGAACAGAGGAATTGCTACAAATATGTTAAGCATTAAAAAAAAAAAACCAACAAACAAAAAAACCCAAAAAATCCATCAGAGAAGAAGCCACTTGATGCTTTCACTTGAGAAGCCTTGTTGGCATCCTGAACACAGAAACTCATTAAAGATGGCATGAAATAATACCCTGCAAAAATGAGTTTCAGAGAGGGGTGATTCAGAGACGTGGGGAGAGACAGTTACTGAATGTTCAGGTATTTCAAGAGAAATTTTAGTCTTGTGACATTGTACTGAGACAGGGAAATATTTGATTACTGTATCTGTTTAGTTTTTCACTTTGAAGCACGAGTTTAATTTAAACAGAGCTTGGTATTTCATGCTGGTATTCTTCTTCACCCACCCCAAACAGAACCAAGAACTCTCCTACAAACCCCTACTTGGAAATGAAGTGGTTTCCAAACCCTATAAAGCTGCCAATAATCTTAATTTACACCCTGCATTCTTCCAGTTTTGGTAAGCAAATTAAGGGATAGCAAATGATGCTCTAAGAAGCCAGGAGGAATGCTAGAAGTACCAAATATTTCCTGACAGAAACTCTTCACCAAACTCAACAATTTCAGAGACAGCATACTGATTCCTGCACTTCTGGGTTATGTCATATTCCTCCTTGCTGCCACTGCCTGTTTTTCCCACCTGCTGCCTCAGTTATGCTGAGCTGTGGCAGCCAAAGAGGTGTCCTTTGGCTCTGCTGCACCAGACCTCAGTGGGGGTTTGCAGCTGTAACACCAACACAGAAGCTGGAAATTCTTTGTCTTCTACGACAGCCCCTCAAGTTAGAGGAACAAGTTTTCCCTGCAAGTGCTTTGGAAGCAGGAAAGCATCACCCTAGGAACCATATGAGTGAGAGTTTCAGCCTGTGATTGCTCCTAAGTATGAGACCATCTTCCAGAAAATCTGAACAGGGCTGTTCGTTTCCCTGACCTTTCTGTTTTTAAGAAGAAAAACCCCAAGATCTCCCAACCTTACTCCACCTGGGAATCTGTCATGCCCTTTCATAAAATTGGCAGAGAGTATTCCTCATGTTGAGAGTGACTTTATCCATTAACCAAAAATGATAAAAAGAAGCCAGGACCTGTGTTAAGTCCTGCTCCCCCTTCACCCAGCTGCGACATCTCCTCAGAGCAACATACCATTAAAATCGAAATTAATGAGACACATGGCCATCTATTTTCCCCTCTGGTTTTATGTATTTCCCCATGTCATCTCTTTAGACACTGGTGACATCCCTGTAGCCTGGCAAGGGCTGTCTGGCATTATAAAAGACCTTTGATTTCCACATCGCTGCAACTTCTCAGCAAAGGGAACAGAGCCAAATGCAAAGCCTCGGGTGACGGGGGTTAACGAGGGCCTTGCCAACTCCAGACAAAGCAGTTTTAAGCATTAGAAAGCATCTACAAAACGTTGTGCTGTGCTTCAGGGCTGTAAATTAAGAATTCTGTCCTTAAAATAAGGCAAGAGCCAACACTGCCAGAGAAAGAAGGCAGTCACCACCTTAAGATTACCTGAGTGATGGAGGCCTCTGAATGCCAGCAGTCAGAGACAATATGAGAGCCACAACACAGAGCATGAAAAAGTGTGATTTGATTAAAGATAAATGCAACCAGCCACCTCTGGGAGATCACTCCAGCTTAGCTTTGGCTTTCCAAATTTTACAGCAACTTGTTGTGCAGAGTAGGTAGGTATCCTGCATATCTTGCCTGGTTATCCCAAAATACTAGGTAGAAAGTTGGTGGCAAAAGGGTTCCCTGTTTAGGAAAGAGGACACTTCTCTAGAGAAGTTGAATCCAGCTGCCAGCAGAGCTGTGCTCCAGAGGAGGAGGGCCAGGTGCTAGGGACCTGCCAGCAGCTCAGGTGGAGTCACTTCAGCAGTGGCTCTGCCACAAAAAGCCTCACTACAAATGCTACAGGGATGTTCCTGTGAGCTGATCTACAGACACCTTTTTATCCAGCACCACAAAGGGAAGTAGTCAAACCCAAAAGCCTTCCCACCAGGGCACAGAGACATCCCAAGCTTTCCTGTAATGGATTGCAGTGTCTGTACTACTCAAACAGAGTCCAAGACCTTGCATGGTCTCATCAGGCAGCTACAAGTCTCCACAGAGTCACAAAGAAATTAGGTTACAGACACAGGATGCAACAGTGTGAGCCTCCCTGGGTGTCCTTTAAAACCCAAAGAAGCTGCTCCTTCAAGTCTGTGCTCCTAATCATCTCCTCTGCTACAA
Organism: Lophotriccus pileatus; assembly: GCA_035583135.1. Classification (NCBI taxonomy): domain Eukaryota; kingdom Metazoa; phylum Chordata; class Aves; order Passeriformes; family Tyrannidae; genus Lophotriccus; species Lophotriccus pileatus. The sequence goes on from JAWWES010000006.1 coordinate 10,010,008, forward strand.
CCCAGATACAATTTAATTTCGGAGGAAGGCGAGAGCAGATCAGGAGTGTCTGGTTGTATGTGAGCACATGGCTGCTTTTAAGTCCAACTCCCTTATGCAGCAGCTTTTCCCCTTGAGATATTTTAAATTAAAATCCGAGCTGATATAGGAAGAGATCACATCCCATCCTCTTTATTGAACGAAGGGAGCCAGCATTCCCCCTCTCATTAGGCATGCACTACGTGGATTGCTTGTGAGAGACTCTTCTGAGTGCCTGAGGTTCATGCCAAAGAACAGTTTAGTAAATCCTCCTCTTTGAGGCCAAAGGGCTTAGTGTAAGAAAGGGGCCAGGTTTCTAGATAAAATTACATTCACCAATGAAGCTCACGAGAGGTCAAATTTTGCCATAACTCACTCTCCCTTCGGTAACTGATTTCCACGTCACTGGGGAAGGAGCAAAAGAAGGAAAAATAAAATGTGTTTGTCTGAGAGCCCCAAAGGCTTGTAGCGCTGGAGGTGCAGAGCAGGTTCCTGGATTCTCATTTATCAACCTTAAAAGGGATGGAGTGATAAATGCACAACTGGCCCTTTAATATTTTATGCAGGTGCTACAGCGACTTAGCTGTCACCTCCAATACATCACCAGAGGCTGATACACCAGCTTTCGTCACTCCAGGCTGGGAATTTTTACAATTTCATTTCTATTTCCCTCTGTTCACATATTGCCATGTATTTCTTACTATGTGCAAGATATAAAAAGCTATTTTCCCCAAACGATCCACCCATTCCTACTCATTCCCTCCTCAGACACATTTCTTGTGGAAGAAACAAACGCCACGCTTTTTTGTTCAAGGTTTGCACAAATTCTGACTCTCCTCATTCAAGAGAGACAGAAAACACTTCATGTTCTGGCAAAGCCTGATGGTTCCGCCCTCTGTGAAAGGCAAATCCTCACATCCCTCCCTTTACAGACAGGTCATGACGAACTTCCACAGCACAAGGATTTACAGGCGCCCCCAGGACGCTGGCGCACCTCGGAATCCTCCCTCCAGGAGGGTGGTGGCCCGTATCCTCTTCTGCCCGCACCACTCGTACTCTTCGAAGCGGTTCCCGTTCTCGTTCTCGATGTCCACAGAGTCATCCTCAGTCATGCATGAACCTTCTCTCTGCACGGGGCAAAGCAGGGGCAGAGTGTTGAGATGTATGAAATAGCTCTCTGGGGTTAATAACTCCCGGTGGGACGGAGAAGGTAAGCTGGACTGTTCCCAGGACAGCTAAGTATGGAGCACCTAAACAGCAGCATCTACTCCCGCCCCCGTTCCCAGTGACCTTAATCTAGAAGTAAATAGGTGCTGGGAGAAGTTGACAAGCTTAAGATCAAAACAAGTTGCAAGGTTTGTAATTGTTACACGGGGAAATTTAAGCTCTGGTTCCCATAACAATGCTGGTGCTCATTTCAACATGTACTCCCCTGCCCTGCATGTACAATCCCTTTATCATGTAAACCACAGAATTCTTTAACCCCCAGCAGGAACGTTCTCCTATAGTATATTTTTGGGACATACTGATCCAAGTCACCTCTCTTTACACAATGCACCTCTCAGGGTAGCAGGAATGAATTTGTTATCATCTCTACTGAGGGCTTTTCCTGAGAAACACAAAGCCCTGTGACACAACTGCCTCCCTCCCCTAGGGCTTACTTGTCCCTCTTCCTTGCTGTCTTTAGGATAAACAGCCAAAGAATGGTTTGGTTTAAATGCACTTTTTGGAGTAAGATGGTCATGCAACACGTACAAATTCCAGTCTGTTACAAAAGAACCCAACAAAAACTAATTTTAATGTTCAGATCAGAAAAGATCTGAAAGAATGGCACAGATCAGAAAGAACTCTTCTTGCTGTGCTACACAGGAAGCTTGAAGTCTTACAAAAGGCTTCATAAACTTCAGCAGCTCCACCTTTACAACTTAGACTTCTGTAATAGCAGAAGGGTGCATAAAGTAAGTTACTAATGCCCCACAGCAGAAAAATCCAGAAGAATCCATCTTCCAAGACAAAGAGAAGTGACTACAGATCTTAGAGAGACAGTTAGCGTTGCCTGAAAGCTCAGCAATGTTAGTTTTTGCCCCACATTAGGTCAACTGCAGAGAGAGCTGGGAGAAGGGGAGAAGGGAATGGCAGCTGGTGATCCTGCTGCGCCTCTACCTTTGCAAGGCATTGTTCCACATGCCTACTCATCTCCTCCTCGGATCCTGACAGAGGTCGGCTGCAGAGGGGACATACCTGCCCTTCGTCTTGCTTCCTCCGTTTCATTTTTCCAATCCGAGCTGCATGGAGAAACCAGGGAAAGAAAACAGACAAGAAAAGGAAGACATGTCAAGTTTGTAGATCCACTCTTCGTTTGCTCAGCTCCAAATAATAAAACCCTTGGCAGAAATGGTAAGATTTCACACCAGAAAATCCCATTGCAACTCCCTATTCTGACCTCTATAAACAGTGCAGAGACTGTTACTTGGCATTTTTCAGATTAAATCTGTAACCTGTGGCTGAGTACTCCCTGATTTCATAGAGGCAGATAGGAGAGGGAATATCTGCTGCACATCTCCAGCTCAGTTATTAAAACTGTTAAATACTTTCTCTTGGAAATTGTTTTCAAAGTCGAGTGACCAAATCAGTGAATTCTGGTTTGGAATTTGCCTTCTAAGTCCGAGGCCCTTCCACCGACACATCTATTCCCTATAGCTTAAAATGCACAAGGATAATGTAGCACCTGAAAGCCTTGGACAAGGTACATAACAGTCACCTCCAGGACCACAGAACCTCCTGTACACCCCAAAAAATTCCTTCCCAGAACACCACAAACAAGTCAGAGCACCATCTTAGTAGCAGGTAACATTTATGGACAGGAGAGATCTTTGCTGTGAAAAAACAGCACCCCTGCTAGATAGCTTCTGGCTCTCTGTTATTTTATTTCATGAAAACTGGGGTCTACACTGGGCACACTCTGGGAAACAAACATGTTAGGAATCACGATGATTAGAAAAAGCAGCCAAGGTAGCCTGTTGCTTAATCCAATATCTGGTTAATTTGAGCCATCGTTTAATGTGATCAAAACATCTGGAACCAAATCATTTGCATTAAAAAGAAATTCTGTCTTTTATTATGATGGCTTTAGGCAGGTATTACTGAATAACTCAATCACTGGCTGAAGGAAAGTCACTGTTTAATTAATAAGGAAGGTCAAAATTCTGAATGAGAGACAAGGAAAAGCCCAAGGAAAGCCCGTGTGATAATGAGAGATGACACCACCAAAAAGCTGCATTAGCCAGAAATCGTTAGTGACATTGTGAGCGCTGCAGCATGCTCTGAAAACCTTCATGCCTGAACACTGTGGGATCAACAGCTCCCTGCAGCCAACAAGTCAGAGAAAGCTGCTGGAAAGCCAGGATCAGAAGGACCAGTGTACAGGAAAGTTTCTGTCAACTGTTTTCTAAAGTGCATTAGTTTAAAGCACACAAGTCACCAAGTGATTTATAAAGTTTCAGCTGAACACATCAACACAGACCTGAAAGGCCTCTTGCAAGGCTTTCTCGTCGGCTTCCCTGGACACAGGGCCCTCTGGGTTAGGATATATTTTCCCACAATCCAGAGCTAGGAGTATTCATCATTCCCTATACTCTCTGATGCTCCAGCACTAAGGAAGCTTCAAATTATTCCCTGGGCATTGCTTTTTCCTCACTGAGATAGAGATGTGGGAAAACTCCCTGAAAAATCCATCTCCCCTCCTCACACGATGAAAAGGATTCTGCGAACTTGATGTTCCTAGAATAAGGGACAGCAACTTGAGACCAAAACAAGACTGTTGTCGATATTTGGCACTTTGAACAACAGAGACTCTCAAGTTAAGACACACAGCTTTCATTGTTTGTCTAAATTTTATCTGCTGAAGCTCCACAACCCTCTCTTGTGTTGGGTGCACCACACGGACAGCTCCACAACCCTCTGCTGTAGTCAGAGTTAAGCCATGCTCTTTCTGGTTTGTACTTCAGTGCACAGGAGACTTCTGAAGTTCTGGTTTAGTGCATACCTATATCCTCCTGCATGGCTCTTCCATCTAAGTTAAGGATACTCTTTCCTTGCCTCACTAGCTCTGCAGAATCAGCACAAAATTGGGAAGAAGGCTGGAATCAGGCACGACTTGAACATTCTCTATCAAACTGACTGGAGAGAAACACAGGAACAAAGCCTTCTCTATCCTGACTGCAGACACAAATTTCTCTCACCTCATCATGTTTTCAACCAGGGAAACGTAGGGAAGGAGCAGTTTAATTATTCTGGTAGGACTCCCCGTGGTCAAACAATTCAGCTAAGTCAGTCTGCCTGGTGAATTTATTAGTATTTTTAACTTTCTTTATTGCCATCTTCCAGTTCATGCACTGTAGCAGCGACACAAGGAAGAAAACTTGTTTTAGGTCTTCTACTGCTAAACTCCCGGGACCATTTTGCCAGAACAAGCACCTGATCTGGTGTTGAGATGTTAGTGTAGAGCTGGGACACAACTTCCCTCTGCTCCAGCTCCGCGGAGAAGCGTCCCTTCAAGCCGCGAGCGCCGCAAGTGAAAAAAGCCACCGGAAGAAAAGAGGTGTCGAAACCGAATCCCCCTGCCCGTTTTCGTTCTGTGGTCATTAGCATTGCGCCCACGGAGGCCGAGGGCGCCCCTGGTGACCGCGGGAAGGGGACGGGGACGCGCCGCAGCCTGGAAAGCACGAGCGAGCGCAGCCGGCACAAGGAGCAGCCCCGGCCATCACTTCCAATCAGCGCAGCGGGGACGGAGCGGCCCCAAAGGCACGGGGGGTGATTGTGGCGCTGTCCCGAAGGGGAGCAGCTCAAAAGAACGCGCGAGTGAGACCGCAGCGTTGTTAATTAGTGTTGATAGATGCGATCATTTCTAATTAGCTCACTAATCCCTCTCTCCACCCCCCCCACCAGTGCTCCTGTCGCAGGAGAATGGGAGAGGGAGGGAAAAAAAAAAAGAAAAAGCATAAGTCATTCCCTCTCGTAATTCAGGAAGACAAAAATACAGACAGCAGAGGACGGGATGCACGAAGAGGACAGAACTCAGGGAAGGAGGCTTTTGCACAAGGCTGACCCATTCTTACCTCTGACTGAACAAAGACTCCATGGTTATTATTCCAACCTTCTGCCAGGAGGTGAGGAGTTCACTAATTTTTATTAGCATTAATAATTATTATTAGGCCATCAGAGGGCTTCCAGCACCTTTGAGGCCTCACTTTTAACAGATGTACATTACCCTACACACTGCTCCTGCTGCAAGTGCATGTTCTTCTTCAGATTACACAAAACCAGCAAGCCAGAGAGTTTTAAGTCACCATGGCAGATGAATGAGACAGTAGCTCATGGTGGTGAGCAAGAATTGGGACCCTCTGCAAGAGCTAGGATCTCAGCTATGGTCTCTGACTTATCTTAAGAGCTGTGCTGGCAAAGGGAATTGCTCTTCCCTTCCCTAATATAGAACTATGCAAGGTGAGAGGCTGCTTGCACTAGAGAAGGAGCCAAACTGCACTCGACAAAGCCTCGACTGCTGAGGGAACGCTGTCCCCTGCCTTCCCACAGGTGTGGAGAGAAGGAGCCAGCCCACCACTGCTGCCTCATGGGCAGAAGAGTCCAGGGATCTTTTCTCACAATGGGCTCCCCCCAGCAAGGCTAAACCTTATTAATGCCTGAAGATCACGTTACTCTCAAGCCCTGAGTAACTTCCTGTGAGAAAAGCTAATGGATTTCAGTTTTCACTGGTACTCCCTCCCCAAGCAAAAATTCACCTTCAGGACAGGGCACTAATTACCCCAGAAGTGCTCTTACACAGCATCTAGCAGTGGACACTACACCAACCTCTACTGCAGCGTCAAAGGAGATGATTAAGTTACTAGGAATATCTCTTATGATTCCCTCCACCAGTTTGAGTGGTCCCCCGAGTCCTATGCAGACATCATTAGCAGCTCCTGCAATGGCAGGCCAATCAAATTAAGTGGAAACATTTTTTGTCTCCTTTCCAGTGAAAATCATCCAGCTCTATTCCTCCCCCACCCATCAGCTACAAAAGCACACGACATGCTGGTGGTGGTTCAACCACAAACTGAGCAGTGACCTCCTCCATGGAGGTCTGTTCAGAGAGACAGGCTTAGGGTCACCACCAAAATGGGAATCAGTTTCTCAGGGAAAGGAGCAAAAGGAGCTTTGTAAGGACCCATTTTACACCCCACCTGAGAATGCCACGTCTGCAAACAGCCCGAAATTTGAACCAAAGATATTCAAGCACAAGATCTATCATCTGCTCTCTGCAAATCTACCAGAGAAGTCTTAAGGAGTGGTTATACCCATTTTTTGTTAGGCCTATCTCCAAAAACTTCTGTGGATGATCAACTTACCCAGAGCATTTGATCTAAGGGAACAAAGGCAGCAATGGCAGAGCACAAAAAGCCATCTCAAGAATAAGAAAAAGCAAGAAAACAGATGGTCAAGAAGGAATCTGTTTCAGACCTTATGTACAATTTGCTGCTCATCTGCCCGAGAGAGAACATTAAGGGCCAGATTCACAGAAGGGTCTCAGTGGGGCTTTCAGATTTGCATGGCCAAAGTTCCACAGAGATGACTGTCGGCAACCTTCAATCTGACACTATTCTCTGAGGCTGGCACACACTTAACCTGCTGAATCCATGTTCTGATACACTAACCCATAACTTTGTGCCTCTAATACTGAATGATTACTTAACCTGCTCTGCACTGCTAAACTCCATAAGCATCAATTTACAGGGTGGCTTAAAGTTTCCAGTTTGGCAACACTGGAAATAAGGCAAATGAAATAAATGCCTCCTTTATCACATGGGTTCATCAGGAATCAGTACACCTCATACTCCTGGGTTCACAAGGTCACAACCTCTGGATAGTGAGTTTAGCACAGGTGAGAGGTGCAGGATTAACTCACTGAGGCTGACAGGGAAGTTGAGATACAAACACTCAACCAACAGCCTGAAAGACAGAACATTAATCTCCTGCTCCAGAGCTTGAAAATGCATTTGCCTTACTTACAGCTCCATTTAAGTCTCAGGTTTGACTTACAGAATTAAAATTCTGGCCAGTCAGTCAAGATATAGACAAATAAGCTTTTTTTTTTCCCCCCCAAAGCATTCCAGTGTTCTCCATCTGGAGGTGTTCAACAACTAACCATAATGTGGCAAAGCTTACAAATACCACAAGGTTATTTTAGTACAAAGAAAGAGGAGGAGGTACAAATACAAAGCAGTATAACCTACCCAACCACCCAGCTAAACACTGACTTAACAACACAGGACTGGACCAGGGCATCATCACTACAGGTATGTTCTGGGAACAGCAGTAATCAGTCACAAAAAGCTCAGTTCAGGAGGAACCAGTTCTGACCTAATTTTACCTCCTCTGGGACACAAAGCACTTCAGCCAAATTTCTGCATCTGGCTTCCTAACATCTGCACCTCGTACTGTCAGGGTGTGCAAGGCATTATGTAAGTAAACCCAATGTCCTCATTTGGAATATGGCTCTAAGTTTTGCTCACTCCACCCCAAAAGGTACATACAGACAGAGTAAAAGGTCCAGCAAAACGCTGCACAAAACTACTGGCCTGCCTTCAGATGAGCCCAGCCTCACAGAAACATCCAAGAACAGGGGCCAAGAGGAGTTCCTAGATCAGATCACAGCCTGCCCAGATTGTGCTGCAGCCCTGCTTCGAGTTAGAGCCCAAAGCACAAAGCACTGCTGAGCCAGTTCAGCAGGGCACGCTGCCATCAAGAGCTTCCCTTCGCACTGAAGGACTCCACAACACCAAGAATTTCAACACCAATTTTCAAGTCTGGCTCAGATTTAAAAAAAAAAATAAATATTTAAAATAAGGCAACTGCACAATTGTTGGCCTGAAAAAAGGTGGAAGGTGGGAGCTTGGCCCTAGCTATCCAAACATGACAAAGGGACAGCTTGACATCCCTGACTCCAGAGACCTCTGTCACACAAAGCAAGTCTGTGACACCTCTGAAGTCTCCGTGTCAGGAAAAGTGTCCACCTGCCCGTGCTGGCAGCTCACTGCACTCACCTCAGAGTGCAGACATGAGCACACCTGCCAGCAGTCACCTGGAACTGATGCAAGGCAACTCACCTCTTTGTTGTGTGACTTAACAGACTTGCAAGAGTTCACAGGGTCAGGAGCTTCTGTTTGCTTAAAACTACACTAAACATGGAGGACTTCAAATTCAGGTAAACTGGTTTGCTACTGGCACGCTCTAAAGCCTTTCACTCTTTTTGTTAAAGTATATCTTCTTCTAAATAAACTCCATTAGCACAACATCATTGGTCTTATTTTTAATTAACAGATCAGGAAGCTCGAGATTAATGAGCCTCCTGATAGCCTGAACAACCAAATTCTGACTAAATGTTACATAATGAAGTAGCTACAAGCAATACAAAACCAGATGAGAGATTGTTGTTACTATTTAAATGGTAAGTTCTGACTCCACTGAACTTGGAGAAAACTTTCAACTCCCTCAGCTCTAAAAAAAAAGTTTCCTTTCAGCTTTGTTTTTCCTATATAGAAGCACAGAGACAGGATACCTATCTCTAAATTGAAGTCTGATTTGCTTTTGTGAAATACCAAGATGCTTTCCACTAGAAATACTTGTTTACTTGCAGTTAGGAGCACACACACACACAGATCCAAGCTGGCCTCAGCATCCGTGGGTTTGAGAGAAAAAAAAAAACAACAAAGAAAACAAACCATGACGTCAGACGACGCTTAGGCTGGTGGTTTAAAAGTTTACTTCGAGATTCAGCCATGTGAGCTGTGAGAGCTCAGCAGCCGGGCCCCGGAATAAAAACACGGGATCCAGGGCCTGGTTTATCCCGGGCGGTGGGAGCCGCTTTCCCGGGGAGCCCCGGTGAGAGCAGGGCTTCTCCCGCACACCTTCCCGCGCACGGAGAGGCCGGAGGCGGCTCCCGGCCCGCGGTGGCGCTCGGGGGGTCACAGAACTCGGCCCAACTCCGGGAAGTTCCCCGGCCGTGGAAGGGGCGGGGGCCGCACTCACCGTTCAGCCGGGTCTGCCGGTTCGCTCGCACCCGCAGGAAGGTCTGCAGAGGGGACACAAAAGCGGAGAAGCGTCAGGGCCCGGGTGTAAACAACTCGCCCCCCGTCCGTACACAAGGCCCGGCCCGGCCCACCCCCGCCCCGCGCATCCCCGGGACAACGCACCCGGCCGCGGGCCTCCGCTCCCCCTTCAGCACCCACCTCTTCCCGGCCCCCGCCGCCGGGCCCCCTCCTGCCGCTCTGCATAGCCGCGGGCGCCGCGGGCGGGCGGCGGGCCCGGGATGCGGGTGGATGCGGCGCGGCCCGGCGGGCACCGCCGCTCAGCCCCCGGCGGCCGCCGCCATGTTGGCCCCGGTCATGTGACCCGCCGCGCGCGGGTGAGAGTTCACCCCGGCAGTTCCCATGGCAACCGACAGGGGGCGGCAGCGCCCGGCGAGCCCGGCCAATCAGAGCCCCGGGACGCCCGGCAGCCGGGGGACTGGCCAATCAGCAAACAGGGGTTACTGGAACGCAGGGAGGCCTGGCCAATCAAGAATCAGGGGTGACTGGGACCCTGCGTGACTGGCCAATCAGGTATCAGGAGCCACTGGAGACCAAAGGGTCAAGACCAATCAGAGCCTGGGGGCAGGTGGTGCCCAGGTGCTGTTGGCCAATCAGAGCCTGGGAGCAACTTGGAAGCAGCTTCCCTCGTCCAATAGGGATTGAGCGCCCTTCAGGCCCAACATCACTGGCCAATCAAAGCCTTGGCCCCAAGTGTAACCCAAAGGCATTGGCCAATCAGACACCAGGGGCAACACTCTCCAACTTTTCCTGCCCAGGGGGCCCAAGGGCTCTTGGCCAATCGAGGCCCAAGGGATAACGAGACCTAAAGGCTCACAGCCAGTGGGCGCCCAGCGGCCCCTGCCCAGCCCCGCCATGGAGCCCAGGGCTGCTCCCAGCCCTCCTCTGCGGGAGCAGAGCCCTGGGAAGCAGAGCCTTGTCCTTCCTGGACATCCCGCAGGCTCAGCGCAGCTGGACACAGACACCACTGGGTCTGTCAGGCCGGGCTGGGCACCCACCTCAGCTCCGGGGCTCTGAACCCTGCCTGCCCTCAGGTGGAGTGCTGCCGCCTCACCCGCGCTTTCCAGCCTCTCCCCACTCTTTCCTTCCCTTTTCAGCAAACCTGAGCGGTCGAACCTGTCATGTGGATTTCTCTCCCACATCTGCCCCACAGCTGGGGTGGGAGATGGGCCCAGCAGCACCTGACAATCTGCTGCTCCCTCTTCAGATGGAAAACAACCACCCCCATCCCCCCGATATGTTTGTCTGTCCCAGGAGCTGATGGGCAGCCAACCAGGTCAGGTGCTGGCTGGTGAGCTTTGCCCAGTCCTGACCCACGTCCTACATCCCAACCCTGCCTGCCCATGGAACTTGCAGTTGGATTTTCATACACGTGCTCACTCACAAAGCCAAAGCTGCTGGTTGTTTTTACCCTGTTAAAGAACTGAGCTGTCTTTCGAGAGTCACATTCGCTGCTGAGCTCGGGGGGAGGGAGGTGAGCCTTCCCTGGACAAGGATTTTAGGCTTTCAGTTGTGCTACACTTGTTATTCAGTCACAAATATCCTGTGGGTTCAGCTGATCCAGGCAAGGGGGTCTCCCTCCAAGCCTGAAATGTCATCTTCTCAGTAAGATGTATCACTTGGAATTTGCTGTTGACTTTTCCATCAGGGATTCAGGGTTTTATATAAATATTTCTAAAATGGCTTTATTCTTACTCGCAGCACAGGAAAAGCCCTGTCTGACAGAACACACTGTATTTAGGGAGGAGCAGCCACTGTGGACCAACTCACAAGGTCCTGCACTACATGGGCCGCCACCACCTTGGTCCGATCAGCGTCCACGTACCAAACTCCAGCAACCAGGCCTGGCACAGAGCAGACAAGAGGATCCCCCTCCCTCCATCCTGGAGCCACCCCACTGCTTCCACTGCAGCTCCCTCCCCTCGTGGGGAGCAGTGCAAGCAGCCCAAGTGCTCTGCAAGCCCACGTTCGTGTAGCACTCCTATTCGTAAATCTTCTTCCCTAAATATCCCCATGGCATATAAGCATGAAAAAGTGGAGCCACAGGAATTCTGAAAACCTAAATGCCCACAACTCACGTCCTAGCATGTTACTAATACGCTGTATAATCTCGATTAGATCACAAATAACACAGGGGACATTCATAATTCCAGCACACCTCTACATATGGGAAGCTAAATGTTGCAGCCTTTAAAGTCACCACCATGAGAGTCTCCTGCTCTGCTTCCTGGGCATTTCCCCTGGTAAGCCAGGCAGACAATTCTCACTCGTATTGTGGCTTTATTAAGGAATACATCGAGGCTTTACACACCCCTGGCACCCACCCTGAGGTCCCTTTACACTGCCAGCGCAGCATAAGGCAGCCAGCACGAGCATAAATGAAAATCAGGCCCCAGAGGTGTTTTCTCCCCGCAGTGCAGACTTACAACTCCCATTACACATTTGCATTAAGGGCTGCAGCCCTCCATAAAATGCGCTTACAAACTTAAAGCACATTGGAGAGTGGCTGGACTCAGCGCACAGAGGGGCTTCTGCTGAGAATATTTGTCCTCCAGAAAGACATAATAAAAATGTACAGGAACAGAGGACTGCAAGGGGCCACCAATTTCACAGAGACTCATGTCTGGCAGGGCAGGAAGGGAGGTGGTGTTCTCCAACAAAGGGAGCCATGGCAAAAGTCTCCTCCATGCCCTTTCCGAAAGAACATAATTTATTTATTAGCCTTAATAAACAAGGCAGGAAAGAGAGCAGGATTACCTGAATCAGGCATTTCTGTATCTTCTGCAGGGTTTTGCTTCTCTTACTTTGCACCAGGCATTATTGTTCACAGGAGGGTAAAGTGGCTGGGATGTGACACCAAGTTATGACTGAAAGCCACATGGGAATACATAGCAAACAATGGAGGATCTGGTCCACAATTGATAATATCATCAACAAATAGGACAGATGATGGAATAACAGGTAACAAATGTACAAACCTGCTGCTAACAGGACCTATCTTCAGGAACACATGTTGTAACTGGGTCTGCTCAGCTAAGAGCCCCAAAACTGGTCATCAGCCTCTCTCTGCAGGTCCAAATAGAGACCTGGCACATGCAAAGTGGCTGATGGAGGAAGATGTGACCACCTGCCTGACCCTGGGCACTGGGCATGGCTGCAGAGCACCACAGGATACAGGGTGATGGGTGTTTGTCCACACAGCAAGGAGACATGCTTGGGTCTGTGCTGATGACCTCCACTAATTTATCTGCTGCCTTTCAGAGCTTATTGAAGCCAGTGGCTGAGCACAGGACTGCAGCCAAACAGTTTGGATGTGAGTCGAGCTGGTGTACCAGCCTGCCCCAAAAATACAGACAGACTTACAAACAGCCAAGGTGTACTTGTGCTCCTGCCCTTCTCTTCTTTTCTTGCTCCATCTCCCTCCAGTTTTATTCATTGCATCACAAGTCAGGACCTGGTGCTCCTCTGGGCAGAGAGTGTTTTATAAAACAGCATAGCTGTGTATGATTCAGAACCATTTCTGTTTTGGATGGGAGTCATGAGTCAGTTTGCTGGGCAGTGGCACACCAGTGAAATGGAGAACTTTGGCCTGCTGCAGACTGACATCATTCACTCTTTTACAGAAAGAAAAATCACTTCTCTGAAGGTTTCTCAATGGCACGGGGTGGGTAATGATACACATAGCCATGGAAATTACTGAAATGATGAATATAACATAACAGGAACCTCTACAAAGATTTTAAACGGTTTTGTACTGCTGGAGCTGGAGCTGGGGGGACTCTGCAGACAGCAACACACCTTCACAGCCTTGTGAGGGACCAAGTGCTCATGTCCCCATCCTGCAGGGAGGCAAGCTGGTGCAGTGATGCACAGCCAAGAGCAGAGCTCCCACACAGAGAGCTGTGGGCACTGGGGCGAGCTGGCTCCCTGCCTGAGGCTGAGACCGGCACCGGCATCCACCCGCTTACCTGGTATCTGTCCGAGTGATGGATGTCATCTGAGGAGTGGGGTGACGCTGTCGGAGAATCTCCTTCCCGCTTGATTGAGGCCGACAACAAAATTGACTGCAAGGGAAAGGAGAAATTCATGCTGTGAGCATTGCCAAGCCCTCTGTATCTGAGCTGTCCTCAAAGCCACAGAGAGCGTCTGCCCAGCTGTGGGACTGCACTGGGATGGAGTTCTGGGCTGTGGGGTCGGCTCTGGTCTTCCCAGGGGACTCTGCCCTGCGTGGGGACCAGGCTGCTGGCTCTAGCAAAGTGCAAGTGAATCAGGCAACAATGGCATGGTCATTTTTCTCCCAGGTCTGGTGGTTGGGGCAGAATCAGTCCCTGCTGGAAATGATACGTGAGGACACGACCAGAAATTCACATGCTGAGGTGGAGCGGTGCTTTCATGTCCTTGTCCACCCCTTTTAAGTGCCACTAAATCTCTCAATGGCTTTGTAAACTACACTAAAGCCCTCAGCACCTCTGCAGTGCAACTACCCTTTGCTTCAGTAATGATGCTATTTATTTTAATAAGTAGCACAGGAAAAAAAAAAAAGGGCCTTTTAGAAGGTTAAAAAGCTCAGTGATATTTGAGACCTAAGAAATCGCTGATAAACTTCAAGTCAATAGTAGGTAAGTCTAAATTCTACACACAGTGAACTCTAGCAGGAAAATTACTGTGGGAGTTTGACAGCATCTAAAGAAATGTACGCTGAGCTGCAAGTGAACTTTATTATTAGAATAGTTTGAGGGAAAAATGCAATTTAAAATTCTAATTTAAATTATAAATTAGCTACACCAGGCTAAATATAGCCCAACACATAGTGAAAAAAATGTACACTGGAAATGCAGCTCTCCAGATGTTTGTTTCTGAGAATCAGCTGGCAAGATTTGACAATAAATGACTGCTCGGAGATGTGTGTGTTTGTGAAGGGAAGTGTAGATATCATCTGAATTGGACAGGTCAAGTGTGGTGACAACATTATTAAAAAGCATAATACCTTGGAGAAAGGGAAGTATTCCAGAAACATTTGCCTCTGGGCTGAAATGAAACGTGAAAAAATGTGTGTTTTTTGGAAAGATATGAGCAAGTGGAAAAATGACTCAGCATACAAATTGGTTCAGTCAGCAGGATGCAATCCCCCAGGGCTTGGACAGCTCTCCGGTGAGAAAAGCACAGCAGTGCAGTTGGCATGGACGTGGAGGCAGGACTGGGACGGAGGTGGAGAAGGGGGATTTGGGAATTCAATACCCCATGGGTATGAGCTGCCAGCCCTGCAAGAGTCATGAGGGCAAGAGTCATGTCCCGGTGTGCACTGCACATCTCTGCCACAAAGCATGGTTCTACCAGCTGTGGAGAGGTGTTGTGATGTCCTGAAAGGGGTCACAGAGGAACTGCCTGCTGGGGTGCTTTGTTATCTCCTCAGGCACAATCCCTTCTGCCAACTGAGGGCTGTGCTGACCACATCTCGGAGCTGGCTCAGTCCTCAGCTCAGCCCAGGGATGCCAGGCGCTGGGAGGGCCAGTGGAGCCCACGGGGCTGGGGGCACCCAGTAAGGGCTGCCTCAAGAGATCAGCCCCCACTTCCCAGGGGACAGACAGGCAGAGCAGCGGGGCCCTCTGGCTTCATGTATTGGCTGAACACAACTGGATTTTGGTGAACAGCTCACTTATTTCTGGAGAAACCCGCTGTAGAATTTCTGCAGAGTGCAGACCCCAAGCTCCTGCTGTTGTGCCGTTTCTTTATTTTATAAATGGAGAATGAGGACCATTTTTGAAGAAGCAGGATTACACATGTCCTATCAAACAGAGGGATGGGGCTCAAAGCCTTCATCTGTGACTCAGAACAACAGCCCTGACTGCAGCAATGTTAATGCCCTTCCCCTCCTCTAATAAGCCAAACACCCTGGAGCTGGGAGGGTTAAATCTGTTTTGTCTCCCAATGTATTCTAGAGAAGGGGAAAAAATACCCATCTCCCCATTCCTTGACGACAGACAGACAAACCCTCCCCGCCTCCAGCTCCCCCTTCAGCTCCTGGTAGCTCTAATTCAATATTATTATGTGAAAAATGGTTGGGCTAGCTATGGAGACAGTAAATTAAACGTTATGTATTAGTTTTTAGCGTGTGGTCCCGGGAAGAATGCCGGCCCCATTTATTCCACAAACCTCCTGAGCACCATGGCAATGACCTCTGGAAAAACGCAGGGCTAAACTAATCCCAAAGATGTCAATCTCAAGGCCTCTTCTACATACACTTGCAGTTTAGATTAATAAACTGTCTATTTTTAAATTGTGTGCAAGCACTTCAATTCTAAATACCTCGCCGGCATGTTAAACACAGCGTTAGAGATGCCAAGTCACACTTCCCCTTCACTCTCAGGAAACTTGACTTCATTTGTTTTTCTCATTTCCGTGAGCTGTGCCACACTTTGCCTCTCAGGCAGCCATGGGGGCAGGCAGGGATGCAGGCTCAGAGGCTAAGGGATTAGAAAAGGCACTCGCCATCAGGGTGACTTTCAATCTTGCGTTAGGCCAGCCTCTCTGCCATCCCAATTTTGCCCTCTTTTACCCCGAATTGTCACGTTGAGGCTGTTTTCTGATGGCCTAAGTGGTGAGGATGCCTGACCACAGCACGCCCAAGCTAAGGATTTGCTGTCCCCTCCACGCATTCTGCTCATTCCCACCCAGATTCAGGCAAGCAGAGAAAAGGCAGCAATTCCCATTCCTCTCTCGACCAGGTTCTGGGAAGGTGGCTGTGGAGGAAAAACATAGCTTTACATGTGCTCTCCCAGCCCTCAGGCATGCCCATGATGCAGGGCAGACCCAAATTCTGGCATCCCACCCCAAAAACATGGCACTGGGTGCTCTGTGTGCAGCTCCTAACTTGGGGACCAGCCGCTTCCTAAGGGTAGGAACAAGCCTTGATGCCGAGATGTTCCTTTTCCCCTGGGGAAAGGCCACCAGCCAGCCTGACTGCCAGTACATCCCTGCTCCCCTTCACAGTGTGCCTGAGTGAGGATAATGGGGAGAGAGCACCCTCCTCTCAACCTGGTCTCCCCTCCACTGTCAAACCACAGCTCCCACCACCAAAGGCAGAGCAAGGGCCTCATGCGAGCGGCGGTGCAGCCTCATATTTCTCCCTCCTCTTTAAATCATCTCTCCATTGGGTAGAGGCACTCTCTGTGGAGGTTATAAACCCTGAGAGGATCAGCCTGAGCATTACACCTGGGGCAAGCTAAATAAAAAAAGGTCACCGGCGCTTTTTAAACATGGACAAAAAAGCAGTAAAATGTGTTTGGAAAAAAAAAATCTGGCATTAAATCATGACTTTTTGCCTGGCTTGCCTCATTAAAAGTGGCCTTTTGGAAGGTAAAATTATCATTGTAAGTGATAAGATCTTTAAGAAAATAATTCACGGCTTCTTCACCCTTTAATATGATAGCCGCCACCGGCTAATTTTTTTCTTAATGGCAACGAGGCCATCAATCTTGTCCAAGCCCTGTACTCTCTCCTTCCCCCTGCCCCTCCTGCCATGCTGGGCAGCCATGGCCGCGCTCAGCGATTCCTTCCCACCCCTCGGAGCGCAAGCTGTGCCGTGCCAAGGAAGAAGAGATACATCTGGGTTGGATGGCTCTACCTCCGAGGGGCAATGTCAGCGGGGACACGCGTGCCAACACGCCGCTGACACACGGGCGCTACACGCGTGGGCCGAGGGGAGGGGACGGGTGTCAGGGTGCAGCCGCCAGCCCGAGGAAATGGATGGAAATTGCCGGCCCCGAGCGCTGGCTCCGGCGGGCGGCCGGGGCAGGTGTCAGCGCTGGGAGAGAGAGCCCAGCCGGTGGCTCTGACATTCTGCTGCCTCTCTCAAGGCCAGTCATTTGGGAGTATTAAAAGCACCGGACTCCTGCTTTCTGATAGCCCTGGAAAAACACGAGGAGTCTATTTTTCTTAAACAATCCATCACGTCTGCTGTCAGCAGAACAAATACCCTAACCCTGCTTTTTATGTATCTACGTGGCCTTTTAAATTTTTTTTTATTTTATTTTATTTTTTTTTTTAGCGCAAAGTGTTCCCTGCTTGATGCATTCAGCTTTAACTCTGCCGTCTAAATAGGTACTTATCACTTAACATGGAGGTGATGGCTTGACATGTTTTCTGTCTCCTGCCCTCCCCTCCACGGTAGGGAAGCCGTCAAAGTGTTGCTAATAGCTGTTATCACTTGGGAACTGTAACCCGAAAGCAATGAGTGATACCAGGCCTTGCTGTGATTTTCTCCCTTAACTCTGCTAGCCATTTTTTATGTTATTGCTGGAGGATCCCCGACACAAAGATGCTGCTATTAGAGCTGAGTCTTCTAGAAGCTTCTGGAGGGTCCACATTTGCTACTGGGAAAGTTGGAGGTAAAATTATCTAGTGGCTTTTAGCTGGCAGAGATAAAGGTGGGATGGAGCTAGGGATGAAAGGCTTAAATGTGAGAAGGGTGTGAAAAGGGAACAGAAATAATAGTATCAGGAGCTTTTGGCCTTCGCTGAAAGTTTCCAGTGGTTTGCAAGTAGAACAAGCTTATAGAAATGTGAGCTACTAATTTATTTCTGTGCATGTTACAGTGACACCTGGGATTGTAATGGAGCTCTGGGTCCTCTTGGACGAGACACGAGCTACACGGATCCAGCAGAACTGCCCATCAGCACTCCAGAGATGGAGGGGGAAAGAGGTCTGGCCAAAATCTGTCGGGATCTGCCAGCCTGTTCTGCCCCTCTCTACAGCCACATCCCTCTCTGCTTCTTTTGCTGAATGCAGTGGTTTCTCCCAGTCTAACGTAAGGGTACAGCTGTTTGGCCCAAGGGGAGTGAGGGGCTTTGTTTGTTCATGGGGTAATTTGCTTTATAGAATAAAACCTGGCAGAGATCTGTTTTTGGAGTGACTCTGGTATTCATCACCCCAAAATGGCAGGGAGCTTGGCCAGCCAACACCCACCCTACGTAATTTCCTCTCCTCTGTGTATCCATGGGCTGTTCTCATGTCCCTGGCTTGGCCACAGCTTTGCCACAGTACCCAGATTTAGCTTTTTAATCTTCCCTTGTAAATCACAGTTACAGAGGGAGGGGACATAGATACGGTGAATGACTTCTCCAACCTCTCCAGTGACACAAGAGAAGGAGTTAAAACCCTGGGGCCCTGACACCCATTTTCAGTTCCTACCACCAGATGTGATATGGAGAAGTTAAATGATTGTGCTAGAAATTTCATCTCGAGTGAGGCAGCTGGGAAGGGCTTAATACAGACATTCTGTCAAGGTTTAAGGCTCCAAATCTTGCTTGTTTCAAAGCACTTTCTCCTTGGAGGGCTTTAGTGGTCAAATTTCCCACTAGATGCTGTAATTCTCTCTCAAACTGCTTGGTGAAGCCGTAAAATCACGAGGGTGGGTGGGGGAATTGAAGCACTCCCGCACTGTGGCTTGCTTCCCAGCTCTGCCGGAGGTCTGGGAGCAGCGTGCTGGCCACCTGCCTGCGGGCAACCCTCTGTGGAGCTGGGTGCACACCTAAACAAACCAGCCACAAGCATCTGCCGGGGGCCATGACGTCGATTTTGTTCGTGGCCACTCACGTCACTGTTTGTTTTCAGCAAGATCCGGAGCACGGGCTGGATTGTTAGTGGGAAAGGCAATTTGCAGCCATGTGTTAGGAAGCATCAGTGGGAAATGAGTGTTAAACCCCCCACAGGAGTTGGGATGCTTCATGGAGCCCAGCCTCTTCCCTTTCAGTGGTCAGTACCAGCACTTCCACAGGGGATGTAAGTTTACCTGTTAGGTGACAGGTAACAGTCTGCAGTTAATACCCTGAAATTTAGGGACTGAGATCTTTCTGGGCAGTGATGATACCCCAACTAGATAACAGCCCATGGAGGCAGAGCCACAGGCCGCACATCCCTGCTGCTTGCTCTGTCTGAGACCCACCCTCTGGCCATGCTGGGGAGTGCTGCAGGAAAGCTCTGGGCTCACAGAGGTCTGGGGCATAACTGGCTTGGACAAACCTTCGGGAAGTGTCGTCCTGAGTGACAGTCTGCTTGTCCAGGTGTCTTGTCCACACTGGCGTATCGCCATCGACTGGGCTTGGTCTCTAATAGCAAAGGAGGATCCTGAGTGCTGCAGAACTGTGGTGCTCAGCACTGCCCCCTCTGCAAGGAGAGGGAGCCAGGGCACCAAGCAGACGTGCTGGCTGGAGCCCCTCAGCTTGCAGCCCTTGCTTGACCGTCACTGCCTCAGTCAGCTCTGATAATAGAAGAATCTGATACAATAATCCTGCATTCATCACATCCCATGTTGAGTGATTGGATTTTCTTTGACATATTGCCATGAAAATTGACCCGGTGCAGTGAGTGACAGCTCTTCAGGGGCAGGGGAGCACCGAGAGAGGAGCATGCACTTACATCTGGGCTTTTATTGCCAGGAGAGCGTTTGCTGGGGCAACTGCGAGGAAGGGATGGGAGCCAAGCCAGGAGACAGAGCATGGGGAGGTTAAATCCCCTGCCCCAGCTGCACCCCAGGAAGATCCTTAGGCCAGCACAGAACTAGTGATGGTAGTGGTGCTGTAAGCAAAGGTCCTACACGAGCCCTAAAGTGCCCCTGTTCGTTTTGCCAGTGGATGCTCCTGAGGCATGGGAAGGTGCAGCCCCTTCTCCTATTGCTGAGCTGCTGAAGCTGCTGCCCCTTTGGTTGGCATCAGCAGAAGGAATGCCCGGGAAACAGTCCCAGCAGGACTTTCTCAGAAGGACTTCGCATCTTGATGGGCTACTTGCATCCCACATTGTAAACATAAAGCGGGCACAAAGGGAAAGAGCAGCCCTTCATCTCCCCACCACCCTCCTCCTCAATCCCACCTGGGTACAAAGGAGTCTTTCATACCAAACTCAGGTGAAGGTGACAGCACTGTGCCCTTCCCATGCCACACAGGACTTGTCTCCCAGCAAAAGCCACCTAGAAATAATGAATCCTCCTGGGCCAAGAGGCTTTCAAGCCCTCTGAGAAGGGAATGAAAGATTTCCTGATTTTACCCTCTCCCTCCCTGCTCTCCTGGCTTCTTGAAGTTAATGTTCTTAGCCCCAGACGTGACGGGCAAAGGGAAAAGATCCATGTGGTGACAGGGGACGATTGATCTCTTTTACATAGAACGACGCTCCAGTCCCAGTTTAATCCCCCCGCTCAAGGCAAATGGGATTCTTTGTCAATGGAAACTTCAAAAGCCCGGCCCTGCCGCAAGATGGACCTTCTTCTTTATCTGGTCTCTGTCAGTCACTCACTGTGTTTGCCTCCAAACAGCTAATCTGTCTTCCTAGCTGTCCTTCTCCCTCACAGGCGATGTGTTTGGGACCGTTGAGTTATCTACACGGAGACCTGACGAGGAGGGAAAGGGAAGACTGCAAAACCCAACTGCTTTCATTTTGCTGGTGCCCTTTCCAGCTCCTTCAAGACATGCCAGGGCAGCCTCATACTCTGTGGATTATCAGCGGTGGGTGGGTTTGGGGATTGCTTTCTGCTCTGCTTGTTCTTCATGGGAGAAACAGTCAGGTCTCCACTCTCCTCCTAGTCTGCCTGGGATGGGGCATGGGAGACAAGTATAGTCACACAGCAGACAAAGGTGTGGAGCGCTATGGAGTATCACTGTGATTTCTGTTTTCCCTTCAACAGTTTGGGAAATTGTTGGGGATATTTGGGATCCACCCCTACCTTCCAGGAACGCAGGCCAGCACAGTGGCTCCCCCCTGGTTGGGCAGACAAGGTGTTGATGTGCTTGTCAACACACCTGGCCCCAAAGGGAAAACCTAGAGTGGAAATGTCAGTCTTGGTTTCTGACATCACATGTCAAAATACCACCATAAGCTTCCAGGAAAAACAAGGGAGAATGAGACCTGAAGTTGATTCTAGTAAAACAAGCATGAAGACACCTCCCATGAGAGATGCCCTGCACTTGTCTGGAAGCCAGGATTCTCCCTCACTTGGACTGTGCCACCAGAAGCATAGGAGAACCTGAACCACTTGCCTTTGCCCACCTTGAGGTGCATAGCATAGTTTTCAGAGGCTGTGCAATGCCCAGCTGCCCCTGCAGTGCTCCCTGCTCCCCACTTGCCTGCCCAAGCTCCAGCTCTTCCCACTGCTGCATCACACGAAGTCCAGCTAACAGTGATACCAACCAGTAAAAAGTGCTCTGTGCATCTCACATTTCTGCATTCTGAGCCAAGGGGAGGGGAGGTGGGTCTTGGGGAGGGGGATGTGGCTGAGATGGAGTATTTTAGTGATTTGGGCTCCTCCTCGGGTGTGCTTCTCTCCTCTGAGGCAGACCCAGTCCCCTCTTCCAAAGCTGGCATATGGCTCTGGCTCCCGGAACTCCCATACGTGATTTCCCAGGCTGAGCTCAGCCTGTGTGTGATCAGCTTTCATTAGCTGTCATTAGACACAATCTGGAGTCCCAGAGCCCACCGGGTCCTTCAGCTCCACCATCCCTTGGCTGCAGAAGAGGAGGATCGCAGAGCCCTGTGCAGGGACTTGGCTGCTGCAATGGGGTCAGCAGCTTTCCCCGGTGCTGGCTGGCCCCAAAGCAGGGTCACCTTCCTGGGAGACACTGAGCAGCAGGACATGAAGCGGGCTGGGAAGGTGAGGGGGTGTAAAGAGTATTCCTTGGGGGGAAGAATGCTGAGCTGTGCTCACTTACCTTGGGGGTGCCCGCTGCCATGGCATCCTTCAGGATGGAGCTCTTGCTGCCAAGAGAGAAGAGAACGGGGTCAGAATCACAGAACTAGTGGGCAAGGAGGGGAGTGCCTTGAGGGATCTCCCAAGGTCAAACAGCAAAGCACGTGGTTCCTCTTCACTGGACCAACGAGAGCCTCCTCACGCTGACTGGAGGGGCATGGGAAGGAGGGCAGTGCCAGCTATTTCTCCAGCTGGAATAAAATGGCCCTATGAGTGGAACTCCCCAAATGCAGCCACAAGAGTCAAATATTGACTCTTCCCCTTACTGGGGCTTGCACAGCTCCTCTCTCAGCCCTGGGGAAAAGCGGGGAGCAAGTCTGGAGGAACATAGGGAAGAAAGCCAGGGAGTGGGGAGTGGAGGTTGCGAGTCCTGTGTAGGGTTAGGAACAATGGAAAAAAGGAGGGAAGGAAAGAGAAGAGAATTAAATCAGCATAAGAGAAAGGGAAAGAAGATCCCCTCAGCTTCAGCTGCACTGGGGAAGCAGCAGCTCTGCTGGAGGCTGGAGTGATTTGTTAATTCAGCTTGTTCCCCATTTAGCAGGGAAGGAGGTCCCCGACACAGTGCTCCTCCTCGCCTGCCCTCGCCAGCGGGAGATGCTACAGATTTAATAACACCTTCCCCCCTCCAGACAGGTTAAACTTGAAACAATTACATATCAAAGCCGACATGGCGGGGAGGCCTGCACTGTAATTTTTTGGTTATTAAAGTAATCTCTCTCATGTAAATTCTCCTGCTAACATGCCGCAAACAGCATTAGGAAATAAATTATTTCCCCCTGATTCGATTTGTCAATGCAAAGCACCTGCAGCAGGCAAAAGGCTCTTGAAATATGTTGCCAAGCCCAGTGCCTGTGCTTGTAAGCACACGCCGGTGGGGTGGCTGGCTCCCAGCTCCCCATAGCCCCAGGGAGATGATGGATGGGTGGGTGGGTGGAGGGGGAGGTTAGCGGGGGGGGGGGGAGGCG
>JAWWES010000006.1:10032966-10046706 GCA_035583135.1 Lophotriccus pileatus
GAGGTTAGCGGGGGGGGGGGGAGGCGGAGGTTGGGGAAGGCGGGTGGGGGGTGGGATGGAATTGTGTTTAATAACAAAATTTGTATGCAAGCCTGCATCCCAGGCTAAGGATGAGTGATCGGCAGCCAGAAAGTATTAAAAAGCCTCGCTAAACAGATGCTGACAATAGAACAAGACATATCAAATCAGATCTACTTCAGAAGCATTAATATACACACGCACACACGCCCGCCCGCGCGCGCGCGCCCGGCTCCGCACGCCCGCGCTCCTTTCTTCTCAATCACAGCAATATGGGAGACATCAATAAATTTTTATGAGACTTTTAGAAGATCAACACGGTACTAGATGTGACAAAAAAGCAATGTGCCTGTCATGTTCGCTTTGTCGGGGACACTTTAGCCCCAGATGCCGAGCTGCAGTGCCAGCAGGGAGAAATTGAATTTGGCTGGCTTTAATCTGCCTTGATTTGGCAGATGGCTGGGTGTTATGAAATGAGCAGGGATGGAGGAAGGTGTTTTCTCCTGGGGCTATGGCCCCCCTCTCCTCTCCCATCGCCACTGCCTTTCGCCCCCAGCTCTGAAACGGTGGAAATACACAGTAATCCACTGCCATCAGGTCACCCCGAATGCCACAGCTCCACTCCCAGCTCCCGTTCCTGGAGACCAGCAATGGATGGGCTGGGGCATCATCTCCCACACAGCCCCACTTCCCTGAGGGGATGTGCTGCTGGATGCTCACGGAGGGGCACAGGATGCCCCCTGTGGCCTGTCCCCCAACTCTGCCCCCTGCTTTCAGGAGGCAGCACAGAGCAGAATTAAGTCTCTGCTGCCCACTGAGATGCAGTCCTTGCACTGCCTCCAGCCCGTGCAGGAACAAGCATGATGGGAAAGATTTCTATCCCCTCTACACCTCCACCAGTACCCTGAATTTCTCAATCGCACAAAGTGTGAAACAACTTTTATAATCCAAATGCCATGCTAAAAAACCAAACTCATTTCCTCCCTTTCCTTGTTAAAGGTGTTTAAAACTATTTCTTTTCAAGGGGAAGGGGAAGAACATCATTAAGTCCTCCTAAAAATGGCATTACCGCCAGGAAACTGCAGTTTTCAGAGTGAGAGTCTCTCTGGTCAGCCAAAAGACCAAGTCTCTGCATGGGACCGATAAGGAAGGGGACCGGTTCAGATAACTTGGCAGACTTTATTTTATTCTTCATCTGGAGGATTATTAATACCCAACCCCCTTGTTGCAATGTAGCCCTACTCTATTGCTGGAGCCTGAAAATTGTTTTTATTTATTTCCAGGGATGGGTGAGGAACAGGTACAAGCCCTGGTCATCCAAGCACCTAGATCCTGCAATTTAATGATGCTTTCCTCCATCCTGTCAAACAGCCCCCGAATGACGAGGTCTGCAGCCCCCCACGCCTCTTAAGGATGCTGGCAGCAGGCTGAGGATCGAAAGGCCGTCAGCAAAGAGAAACCTTCCCCTCCATAAACACCGCAGACAAATTAAAAATGGTAAAAGGGAAATCAAGACCTTTAAAGTTCAAACACTTTTCGGTGCCTTTTAAAGTTTTTTTGCTCTAGGCCCTTGCAGACAGCACAATCTTTGGAGACCTTGGGATTCTCTTTAATCACCCAGCCAGGCTGCAGTGGTCTGAAATGATTACACATTTACATAGTAATAACCCCAACACTCCTCACATTATTTCATGGCTAGCATATTTCCACTCGGCGAGTGATCCATGTGTTTTAAATTATAACCTGTACATAGGAAATTAGTTACTAAGTACGATATTCACGGGCTCGTCTGACACTTCTAATTAAGGTGATTTACACAGAATTATCTTATGAAATAAAAAAATGGTGTTTTGCTAGCTAATAAAATATAATTACTACCCGCTTTTCTAAGTTACAGTTAGTTTTAATCTATTTGGGGAATTGTTTATCTAGTTCATTACAGCCAAACAACTTCTTTCCCTTTTAGGCAACCCCCCCAAAGTACCAAAGAAGAGTAAGAAATGCCCTGGGAAGACCCAGCAACCTCCTTCTCTCTCTCCTGAAGAGTTTGCATTTCTAAGTGACACAAGGCTGCCAGAGGGCTCTACCCAGTGCTGCAGCTGCAATGACCCATTAACAGGGGCAGCACAGCCAGGGTGCCCCAGAGTGCTCACTGGGACCCCATCACTCCTCTCTATTAGGGCCCATCACCTTCAAGAGGAGCATGTACTCAGCAAGGCCCTTCACAATGAAAGCAAGACTCAGGCTACACCACAGGCATGCAGGTGTCCTTTAATGCTAAGCATAGATTTGGTTAGGAGCATCCCCAGGTGCAACTGGGAATCCCCTGGCACGTCTCTGATTGAGCCCCAAGGGGCTGTTCAGACCCAGTGCTTCAACAGTGATATCCCAAAGGGCAGCTCTGCAAGCCAAATATGTGCCCTCCTTACCCACAGCCTTGGGGTTTCCTGTCCCCCAACCTGCCATGGTTACTATGACCTTCAAGTCTATTTATTTTGTTATGGTCCTGCTTTTTGGGGTGTGCTTGCCACAGGGAAATGAAACAGGCAATATGTAAGGAGTAATAATTAATAACAACTGCAAGAGAAGAAGTTCCTTGAGCTTGGACAGCTACAGCTGTCTGTGCTCATCCCTGAAGGACAGTAAGGAGCAGGAAAGAGGATTGCTGCTGTGCCAACTGGAGTCCTCCAGCTCTGCAACTCTTCCACAGAATCAGTCTCAGCAGCCCCCTGCTTGACAGGCACCAGCCACAAGCAGCTCCCACAAGACATCCTGCAAAACCAAAAGATTTCTGCAGGTTGCAGCCAATAGATGTATTTCTTTTAAAAAAGACTCTTTCTGCCCTGCTGGGTTTTTCTTGGTCAACCTCTGGTGTCCCACATCCCTGCTCAGAGTGGGTAGCAGGTTCCTGGGTGAGGATGTGATGGTCCACGTGTGCCAGGCCAGACAGGAGAGTGGGGTGGGGGCATTGTTTTATTTCTCTCCCACTGTTTGAAAAGGAGGTGTCTGGGAAAATAAAAATAAAAATCAGAGGGAAAGGTCATGCATTAGATTGATCTGGGGGGGGCTCATTGCTACCATGGCTATAATGACTGTTTAATTATTCCCAGCTCACGTGGCAGTTCAGAAGAGGCTCTGCAGAAGACATGCATCGCTTCAGGGCAAATAACTGACCAGAGATTTATTTCTTACCCTTGGGCTTCCACACATCCCTTCCCAGGACTCCTGCTGCCCTGAGAGTCGGCAGCAGAGGAAAGCTTTGCCCTCCAAAGTCCCAAACCCCAGACTGCAAACCCATGCCCTGGAGTCAGGGAATGGGCTGCGGGTACCATGGGTCTGGAGGCAGTTCAAGGAGAGTTCATAGCACTTTTAGGGCGCTGCATGAGTGAGGGAAAATGTAGTCCACACATTTTCTCACATGCTGTGCTACCTTGGAAACTCTGACCCAGGAGAAGTGCTTCTCACCCCCAGATTATGGACAGCAACCTCTGTCTTCCCTGGGGTCTGCCATGGCAGGAGACAAATGGGGCATCTCTTAAGCAGGTCAGGCAGCTGCCTGGCCTGTGCTCTCTCTGCTGGAGAAGCCATGGATGAAGGGTCCAGGCTGCTGTCATTGCCACCCTCTGAGTGCATGGGAGGAAGCTGGAGGGTCTTTCTTCCTTTTCTGTCCGTGATTAATCTGCCACACTGAGGGGCAGGGACACAAATCAGAGAGGGGATGAAAGAAGATAAATTCACGGTATCAGCAGCACCACATTGGCTAGATAATAAACAGACTCCTCTCCCCATAAATTTCTCTCCATTCCCCCATGTTTCCCTGTCATTGACACTGGCAGACTTGGAGCTGGACTGATCCTGGCCTTTCTGGTGTCTCGAGTGGTGGGGAGAGCTGTGGCTCTGCCAGGTATGCCTGGGATCCTCCACCCAGACTGGCATCCTTCCCTACCTGCCCAGTCTGGGGTGAAGCAGGGGCTGCAGCATGGCACAGTGGAGCCCCATCCAAGCTCATGGGCACAGGACACCTGAGCTGACTGCGACATAATCCATACCAGCACGTGAAGTGGGTGGAGAGTCACTAGAGACACCAACCACGTTTCAATTTATTTGGTATTTCTACTGTCTCAGTTCCCAAAGTGTGTCTTGTTCTCACTGCCGTGGCACAGCGCTCTGCCCTCACTCCTCATTTTGGCAGCAGTCAGCTCACCAACTTCTCCACAATCCCCACAGGGATGTGAGAACCTGTTAGCTGTCTCGTGCAGGCAGGTGGTCCTGGCCCTGCTCGGGTATTGGACACTTCCAGGCAGGTTTCTTCACTGACAGAGGATGTTTAATTTAAATCTGACAGGAGTCACACTGCTGGAGAAAGCTTTAGGTGATACCACCCACCTGGAGATGCATCCATGCCTGAATCTGGACACCCACAACTCCAGAGCTCAGGTTCCACGCTGAACACCTCTGCCTTGGGGTGGCAGCACTCACTGCCTGAGGGGATTGGGGCAGAGCAGGATGTGAACAACCCCTTCTGTGTCCCCAGAGCAGCTCCCAAACACTGGCCTGTCCCAGCAGCCTGGTCTGGCTGGTGGACATTGGCTGCAGGACAACCCCTGGATGCTGCAGGCGCTGAGGGATGAGGTTTTTGCTGTTGTTGGGTCTCTCCCTGGAGCAGCTGGGATGACAATGAAATGGTCAGTTGAAAACCTTGAAGGGTGTCAGAGCCCTCTGTGAGTCCCAAGAGAGCCGGCTGCCTTCCCCACAGCCACGGAGAGGGTTTCACAGGAGAGGTACCCAGTCCTGTCTGCAAAGCGTGGCCAGGCACTTAATAGTACCTGTCCCCAGCATCTCCCCAGCCTGGATTTATGCCTTGAGGGGTCACCTCTGGCGAGACTCTAATAACATGACTTTATTAGCTTTCTTGTTCCTTCTTTAAGATACAGTAGCAAGGGGGGAGGAGGGCAGCGGCACCTCTGGAAAGAGCGTGGGGGGGCGTATGGATAGGAAGCAGCTGCCCTCGCGATTCCCCTTCTTGGTGACAAGGGGGAGAGGGAGAAAAATGATGCTCCCTCGAAATTTATCATGCACCCAATTACAATGTTAATTGGCAAGTCCCAGAAATCAATTAATTCGCAAATTTTTTTCAATTAAAAATTAAGATAAATCATAAAACGTTATTAAGCAAAGGCCAAACTCCATGAACTTTTTTTTTTTTTTGTAGGCATCTGGATTTTTTTTTTTTTTAATTTAAATAAAAAAAAAAAAAAAGAGCTGTGTTGCCAAAGCCCGATGCCCTTGAGTGCCTTTGCTGAAGCACAGGGGGCTGTCATCAGCAGGACTGGGCTGAAGACAGATAAAAAAATATCGACCAGTCGGACACACTGCTTCTGCTTTATTGATCAGGCGGGAATTTAACTTGCTGTGCATATCCACCGTGTCAGCAAGGGCCACGGGCGAAATTAAAAGTACTTGGCTTGGAGATGTCGCCTTGATACCGGGGGGGTGGGGAGAGAGGGAGGGAGGGGGAAGAAGAGAGGGAGAAAGGGAAGAAAGGAAAAAAAGAAGAAGGTGGAAGAAGAAGAGGGAGAAAGGAGGAAGCAAAAAGACAGGGGTAAGTTGAGAAGCAGGAGGTTGCAGTGCCTGCTTTTCCCCAGTTGCAATCTCACTTGTTGGCCAAGGCTCCTGTCTGGAGCACCTGCTGGTGTCTATTGCATGCAAGGAAGGGAATCAGCATGTATTTCAACAGAGTGCTGGAAAAAACCCTTCTCACTCAAAAACATCTCTTATCTCTCATTCAGAGGCTGGGGGACCTGCAGTCTTTGCTACACAAGAAGCCTGGGGAAGTACCTGGCCATCAAGTAGAAGTCACCAGGCATAAATCAAGGAGACCTGCGGCAAGAGCCATGACCCTGATGTGACACATGACAACAGAGCTAATTCACGTTTTACACACTCTATTTATCCTGCCAGGCCTGGCAGGATGGCCACTTGCCCTTCCCAGAGCAGCCGCCCACGCTGGTCCCGGGAAAGGTTTCCTCCAAAAAGGTCCTTTGGGACAACCCAGCGCTCGGCAGATCCCACAGAAATGAAGCCCTGGGGCACTGAGAGGAGCAGCTGTGTTTAAACACAGGGTTGCCTGAGCAGGACCGGGGTGTGAACCCCATGTCATAACTTGCCCTGGGTCCTTATGCTGACCAGGATCAAGACAGAAACCTCTGCCATTTGCGCACGCAGGAACCGCGGGGATGATGTGCTTCCCCACTCGTCCATCAGCAGGAATCTCCAGTGCAGACTCTAGGGGGTTTAGCATGAGAAAAACATATCAGAAAGACCATGGGAAAGACATGTCAGAAACACCAGGAAATGCTGGGAAATCAACCTGTGAAAGGATGCATCCAGGTCTGGAGACATCTCCCAAGAAAAATCACCCTGCCTGGAGTGACCAGTCCATCACTCAAGGTCCCACAGCCTTCATGTTTTAGTTATATTGCCAGCTTCCTCCTTATTCCTTATCCCAGTGGGCCTAGAGCTGCCTATGACCCCTGAGAAGAGCCACTGCTGTGCCTCTCTACATAAAAAAACCAGGAGCTGAAACCCCTTACAGCAGGGTGAGGATGCTCTGTGCAGCACTTTCTGCTTCCACCCTGGCTACCAAAGAAGAGAGGATTAAGAACAGAGAGAGGAAAAGAGGGAGAGGAAGCTTCAGGGGGGATGCTAAAGGAAGATTTAAGCCTGGGCAGAGGTGCCCTGAATGCTACTGCAGGAGCTGGAGCACCATAGTCCCATGGTTGGCTCTTTTCCTCTGACACGAATCAAAGCTGGCTCTAAGAGTCAAGCTAAATCCCCCTCTGGGCACTTCACCTGCTTTGTCACAGGCCCTCCCACTGCATCTTGCTCTGCCCTTCTTTGCCTGACACTATTTGGTTTTTTGTGACAGCACCTTTGAGGTCACCAGAAAACAGCCCACAGCGCTTTCCATTTGCACCAAGGTGACAGACCCCGGTGCCCTCTGTGTTCTGGGAAATGCTTCGTAATCAGAGAATCAGAAGAGAAATTATTCCTGGACACACAGAAAGGTCATTAGGGGAAATCAGTAGCTCCTGAGATGCTGGATGTGCAGAGATGTGGCTCCGTGCTCCCAGCAGAGTGTCAAGGAGCAATGAGAGCTGCCAGCCCAGGCTGCGAGCAGCCAACAGGTGGGCATGGGCTTTAAAAACACAAATATGCTCAGATTAATTATTGACTGCAGAGGAAAAAAGGAAGAAAAGTGAATAAGGGGAGAGTTTGCACAGCCATGGGAACCGGTGAGAACAGCATCACCCTTCACCCTCCCACCTAAGCACACCCATTCCCAGAGGCACCACCATGCCCAGCCCTGGGATGCCATAGACAGGCAGAAATAATATTACAAT
Source organism: Lophotriccus pileatus (assembly GCA_035583135.1). Classification (NCBI taxonomy): domain Eukaryota; kingdom Metazoa; phylum Chordata; class Aves; order Passeriformes; family Tyrannidae; genus Lophotriccus; species Lophotriccus pileatus. Next base: position 10,040,388 of record JAWWES010000006.1, read on the forward strand.
ATGGCATGAGAATACTGCTGGGTATGTCTGCTAAGCTAAAAAACCCTTTAAATTAAGGGGAAAGAGCTGAGGTAGCCCTGTCTGATCTCACACTGTCCTTCCAGTTCCAAGACAGGAACAGAGCCAGCACAGTCCAACTCACTGCCCCAACCTCTGGACCACTCCTCAGCTATAATGATACACCTGATCCTTCTGGGGAGGGAAAATCCCAGCTCAGAAGCGTAGGTTTGCTGCTGGTAATGGAGGGAAGAATCTGCCAGTCGTCACACAGGGAAATAAAAACACCCCCTGCCAAATACTTTTTTTTTAAAAAAAGAGCACTGCATATTCAAGAACAGAGGATCGTGCTACTAAAACCCCTGCATCCAAAGGCACATTTCCAACCTTCAAATTGCTTGACTCAGCACCTGTAATATTTGCAATATGGCTTCCTAAGGTTTTTTTAACCAGTAAAAGCCAATAAAGACCTCTTGACCAAACACTAGAAGGAACCATGGACCCATTGTGGAGCATCAGCTGCGGTGGGGCTCCACAGCTCCTACTTCCTATTTTTCTTCTGTCCTCAAATTCATCTTCCCTCCCACCCCAAACTCAAACCAGAGCTCCAAGCCTGCCTTTCACTCAGCCTTCCCTTCAGGGTTTAAGGGTCCCCCTGCTCAGCATCACCTCTGCTCACAGTGACATGTGCAGCAGTGCACTTGTATGCACGCAGGGATGTGTGTGTGTATGTGGGTGCTGCTCTCGAACTCACCTGCCCTCCCCGTGTAGCCCCTGGGCTGGGAAAATGCATTTGCAGGCAGAGCACCAGCCTAAGGTTGGAGCTGGGGCCACTGACAGCCCCAGAAAGAGTCTCACATTTCAGTGTGCTTTACTGCAAGCCTTTAGCACGGATGAGGCGTAAAACAAGTGAATATAAATCGAGGGAGGACAGGAGGCTCGCACCTAGCGCACAGATCAGCTTGGTGCACACAAAACCAGGCATGCTCATGTGTTCTGCAGCCTGGCTGGGGCACAGGGCCACAGCATACACAAAGGGGCACTGTTATTATTTCTCATTTTTACCTTGGTGCCACTTAGCAGCTCAGCTGGGCACCTTTTGCTCTCCGAGCTGTACCTGCAGAGCAAGGAGAGCATCCCTTCTGCCCTGCAGCGTGGGACTGCTGCTTGCCTTGCCTCTGCTGCTTTGAGCCTGTGCTCTGCAAAGGTGAGCTACAAGGTAATTTCTTCTTTGGAGGCGGAATACCAACAGTCTTGCCTGGCAAGAGTTAAAACCCATAAAACCAAGGCTTGTAGTTTTGTTTTCTTTCAATTTATACCCTTCACTTAAAGAGGGGTGGAGGGGGGAAGAAACGAGGGGGAGAAAAAAAGAAAGCCAGGTGACATATTCTAAGAGGGAGCACCGAAAACGTGTTAAGCACTTCAAAATCTCATATATTCAATCGGCCTCTGGCAAGACATCTGCCTAATGTTAGCGCTTAAATATCCTTTTCCATTTTACATGCATTCAAGTCTCATTTGAGCGAAATGAAACGGTATTATTAAAGGGAGATTTTGCACAAATGGCCTGAATTTGACATGTCAAGTTCAATGAGGCTGTTACATATGTAACACCGAGAAGGGCTCGGAGGCTGCCGCTCTTGAAACAGCGCCAGTGGCTCAGAAATGAAATTTGCATTCAGAGAGCCTTGCCTGGCAGCACGGAGCTGTGCACGAGGCTCGGTCGGACCCACATGGGGCGGAGGAGCCGTGGGGCAAGCACGAGCAGGTGTCTCCCTGTGCTTTGGGAGACTGGACACACCAAGAAGGCATCAGAGCCTAGAAACCTGGGTACCTCATTCCCGCTCAAGTCTGCTTTTTCAAGTGACAGCTTGACCCTCCACCCGGGTTGGATCCTCCTGAGTGATGTTCATCACTGTTCCAACAGCCGGTGTTCGTCCCCTGGACACACACAGCCCTTAGGCATGGATGGGTGCTGCCCTGTTGCCACATGGCTCCTCCTGCCTTACTGCATGATGCTCCAGCTGGGTAGACTTTGAGATGTCCCTGTCCTGAGGCCAAGATGGTCACACCAGCACTGCCCATGGGAGGAAAAAGGTCTGCTCCTGTCTCTGGGGGATAGCAAATCCCATTGCCACCAGCTGAGCAAGGGGTTCATTGGAGTGGATGAGTTGCTCCCGGTGATCTGGAACCACACGTGGCATCATCCAGGTGGTGCCAACAGCTCCCTTGTATCTCAGCCCCAAGAAGCCCTTGTGGTCACCTGGAGGAATTCCTTTTCCTTCCTCTGCCCTCCTCCGAGCTCCCCACTCCGACAATGCCTGAAAGTCCATGTGAGTGCTCACCACCCGGCCGAGGTGATGGCACGGGGCAGCCCAACCCTCCTTGCTTCTCCACCAGCCTCTTGATTTGACCCTACAACAGCATCTTGGCTGGTTCACCCCACCACACAACCCCGAGGCCATGGTCCCTCGGGAGAGATCCCAGCACACGAGGAGATCCCGGTGCTGCAGCAGGAGCTGACGCGAGGCCCGCCAAGCCTCCAGCGTTGCAGGCTCAGCAGGCAGGAGAGGGGAATCTGCCTCCCTAACCCCGAGAACGCTAAATGTGTGGTTTTGTTGCAAATCATTAAGGTTTATTAAAACTTAACATTGCAAGCCACGATTGGCTGCATCCTCTTTAAATTAAAAATAAAAAAAAATAAATAAAATAAAAAAAAAGCCCTTGGAAAGCAGCCCCCTGGTTCGCTTCTCCCCATCAGACTGATAAGTAACAGCTGCTCGGCCATTTCGGTAACAAGTCGGTATTGGCAGGGAGCGGCCAGGGCTGCCGGTGCCCGTCATGTTTATAGGCCTACATTTTATTTTTATGTTTATTGGGTTATTTGAGATCATTATTAGTTTCTCTCTTCTCTTGCTGATGTGTTCTTGCTCCTGGCTTCTCCAGGCGGGGAAAGGTGGGGGGAACGGGAAACAGGGCCACCCGCTACACTGAGCTGCCCCACTGGAGCCGGGCAGTGTGTGGGACTTCAACCCCCTCACACTCTGCTGCCTGCTGTTCCTGCCCACTCCTGCTGCCCTCCCTGCTGCTGCTGCTGCTGGCCCTTGCATCGCTCCCCTCCAGGACTGGGAGAGCCCAGCCCTGTGCAGAGCTGCTGTATTACAGATTGGCCTCCATTGCCTGAATCCATCGCCTAGATTGAACGTTATCTATCATGCTACGGAGGGAGTCGTTATTTAATAATTAATAAAGACCTCTGATTCTTCTTCGCCGCCTGCGTGGCCGAGTGGAGCAGGCCAGGGAAGCGAGGGCAAGCCAGGGAGAGCTGTCTCCTCTCTAACTGCTGCTGTTATTTAAAGGAATAATGCCATTCTTTTTCATTTGTCAGCTGGCCCACAATGGCCCTTGTCATGCTTTATGATTTAGGGTTTCCTTTCCTTTCCCATTAAACGCCACCTTCCCATCACCGCTTCGCGCCAGCCAGCCTCTGCTCCTGGCTTGCGGTTTCAGTTTCACTCTGATATTGGCCCAACTTCTTTGATGGGCTCCTCTGAGCACTAATTGCTTCTGTTCATTTAAACCTGTTCACTAATTTGCAGTGGCCCTTTATTAAGTTGGATGCGGCCCAAATTACGCCATAAATTACGCTTGCAAGGGGACTGGGTGTCGCGGGGGATAAATGGGCTGCCTGTTCCCTGCTCCCCCCCTTCTCTATCTTCCTGTGCAAGGCGTGGGGGATTCGGGTCTCAGCTTGAGGCTGCGGGTGCTGAATTGGGGGTATCTCAGCCCAGATCCATCTGGGGAGGTCTCTCTTTCCCGAACTAAAGCTCCCTCCTTGTCCCTCCATGCGCAACGGCTGTTGCTGAATCAAAGAAGATCCAAGGCAGAGATGGGATGGGTGCACCCCATCGCCCTGGCGTACACACACACACTGACACACATGCTCTCCCTCCTCTCCTACCACCTGGTGACGTAACTTTGCTTCTAGTCAGCAGTTTGATTCCTTTCCTCACCTTTTAATGACCGGAGAATTCATTAATAATTGAAATAAACACGCTCTTTTCCAGGGCTGCCGAGTTTTATTAAGGCAGGGGCAGGGATATGCCAACCCTTGGCTGCAGCCATTTCCTAAATAACTGCCAGCAGTTAAAATGCAATTATTATTTTTTTTTTAATAGAGGACTTTTCCATGCTGGGGAAAGCAGAAGAGAGCTGAAGGCAGCTGAGGAGCACTGTGCACCAACACTGCAGGGCTGCTCTATCATGCAACACGAGAGCTGCTCACCAAACACATGTCCCCAGGGAAAGGGATGCCTGTGCCCTCTAGGAGGCATTTCTGCCTGACTTTACCATTGCAGTGAACTCCAGGAAAATGTTTCTGCCTCGCTGTCTAGCACTAGATCTCCTGTACCTGGTAGCTGTGGGTACCACCATCTCCTCTATAACCTGCAAGTGCCCCAGCTGGCTCCCCAGGGATGCTGGTGGTCCCCAAGGAGCTGCTTACCTGATGTTCAGCTGGGTGAGCTTCTCCAGCTCCTGTTCCATGTGCTCCTGCAGCTCCCCAGGGCGAAGGAGGACCTGGCAGATGGGGCAGATCGGAGCCTGGCTGTCAAATAAAGTTGCTTTCTTTTTGCCTGTGGGGAGGAAAAGAAGGGAGAAAGCTTTAGCTCAGATTGGCTGCCACCAGCATCGCCTTTGCTCTGCCCCGGTCCCCATCCTAGCACAGGACTGAAACCAGGAGATTTTCTCATGGTAGATCCCATTTCTCTCCCCATCCCACACTCCCTGGGGCAGAGATTGGCTCTCTTCTGCAGTGGGACAGCAACTGGCATGAGAGCATCCTAGCCCTGGCTGTGGGCCCTCCAGTCTTACAGAGAGAGCAGCAACAGCCACATTTCAGGAGTGATCCCTTGCAATCCCAGCTTCCCCAGTTTGTGGTGCAGGTGGTGTGACTTGGGGCAGATGGATGACACAGCACTGCTCCACTGTTCCTATTAACTAATAACAGTTAATTATGAAGAGCTGTCTTCATCCTCCTTGGCATTCCTGAAGTTGAGTGGGTCAGGATGAGCCTTCCCCTGAAGAGCAGAGCAACTCTCCATGGGCACACGATGTTGGGAGGCAGAGGAGAACCCATGGCACTAGACTGCACATGGCAGGGAGTAGGTCTGGATGCTCATCATCCAGGATTTCTCACCCTGTCCTGGGGTTGGGCTGGGGCTCCTTGTCCTCCCTACGCCACCATCTGCACCCCAGAAGCTGTATCATCCCTGAGTGAGATTTAGGGATTCCTGTACACCCCAAGCTGGGGCTGAGTCCCTGGAGGCAGCTCTGGAAGCGAGGTGCTTCCTTCACACCCTCCTTACCCCAAATCCTCCCCACCACTCCCCTGCCCAGCCGTAGCTCCCTGGTTCTCTCCCTGCTCCGAAGCCAATTTCTTCCAGCTCAGAAACTTTATTGCCCCCTGTGTGAGGAATATACAGCATCTATTTAACGTAAAATAAAACTCTAAAGCAAACAATGAAGTTTCAATAAAAGAGAGAAGCCCGTGGGTCCCCAGGCCCCCTCTCCCAGCTGTACTAGCAGCTCTGCTCATGAGAGGGCGTGCGGAGCCTGGCTCAGATGGCTCTGGCAGGGAGAAACGTGTTTTATAGCCGCCTGTTGTCATCCAACGTGAACCCTCCTGCTGGATTATTTATTTATGTATTAGACATGGATCAAATTGGTTAAATCCGAGTGAGAGGCAGCAATGCACAATAAAGCAGCCCCGGCGCTGGATACGAGGGGGCTGCATGAAACGTGGCCTTCCAATCAGGAGCCAAAAGGTGCCATTTTATGGCTCCTAATGATGGTGGAGCCCAGTTAAATGAATCCCCATTAAAGGAATAGACCTTCTCAAAGGATAAAACACTGGTGTGAGTGGCTTTACTGGGTCCCTGCTCCTCCCTGTATAATTTCCTGGTGCAGGGGTTTAATGAGAGAAAGGGTCTGCAGTGAGTTTGAGAGTCACCTTTGGCTTACCTTTGCCTTCCAGCAGGACACTGTATGTGCCTGGTGGAAGCAGGGCTATCTCTGGGACATTACCTGCCCTTTTCTTCAGCATCCCTATAGCAGCTGGGAGAAACTGAGGTATGATGGGCAAGTTGGGGCAGGCCAATGCTACCGTGCATTCCGTACCTGCCCAGGTTCTCTATCCACTGGGAACCCTCCCATTTGCAGAGCCAGGAGGAAAACCCTGCTGTGGCCTCTCCTCCAGACCTGGGCTACTCCCAGAGGCTCTGAAGCAGACCTCAGGTGCCTCGGCCCTCATCCCCACCACCCT